>JAQQAC010011420.1:44829046-45151191 GCA_029783875.1 Phataginus tricuspis | reverse complement strand
CAATTATAAATATACAGTTGACCTTTGAACAACATGGAGGTTAGGGGTACCGACCCCTATTGGTAAAAAAATCTGTGAATAATTGTTGCCTCCCCCAAAACTTAACTACTAAAAATCTACTGTTAACTAGAAGCCTTTCCAGTAACATCAATAGTAAATTAACAGAGATTTTGTATGTTATATATATTATATTCTTGCAATAAAGTAAGCAAGAGAAAGGAAAATGCTTTTTTAAATTGTTGCAGGTCTCCAAATAATTTTCCAATATCCTTATTGAAATATACTTATTCAATATACTTATTGAAACTGTGTAAATGGATTTATGCAGTTCAAACTTTCAGCTTCATACCACCATAGTTATTACTGATACTTAGTATGATTTCATGCTTCTTAAATTGGTAAGACTTGTTTTAAGGCCTAACATGTTATCTATGATGGAGTATGTTCCATGTGTACTTGAGAAGAATGCATATTCTACTGCTTTTGGCAGCATATTCTATGTCTATTAGGTCCGTGTAGTTTATATAGAGTTATTCAAATCCATTGTTTCCATACAGATTTTTTCTGTCTGGATATTCTATGTCCTTTTGAAAAGTGGGGTATTCACATGTCTTAATATTATTGTGATGCTGTCCATATCTCCTTCAATTCTACTAATATTTGCTTTATTTACTTAGGTGCTTTGATGCTGGTTGCATATACAGTTGACCCTTGAAAAACTCATAATAGAGGAAAACAGGAATATTCACATATATAGAGAAATTAAATAAAACCCATTCCTAAAAAGTAACTGAGACAATAAAGAAATAAAGGAAATCAGAAAGTATCTTGAGACAAGTGAAAATGAAAACACAACATACAACAACTTTTGTAATGCAGTAAAAGTGGAACCAAGAGGAAAGTTTACAGCATAAAATGCCTACATTGAAAAAATGATCTCAAATAAACAGCCTAACTTTATGTTTTAAAAAGAAGGAAATAAACAATATTTAGAATAAAAATAAATGAAATAGAGACTACAGAAACAAAATTGAAAAATCAACAAACCAGGAGTTGTTCTCTTTTGGAAGATAAACAAAGTTGAAAAACTGCTTGCAACCATAAGAAAATAAAAGTGAAGACTCAAATAAATATAATTAAAAATGAAAGAAGAGGCAATACAACTGATGCCACAGAAATTAAAAGGATAAGAGACTACTGTAAATGATTATACACCAACAAATAGGATAACCTAGAGAAAATTGAAAATTCCTAGAAACATGTCAACTAACAAAAGAAGAAATTGAAAGCCTGAACAGATCCAAACAAAGAGATTAAATCAGTAATTAGAAATTTCCCAATAAAGAAAAGCGCACTGGAGAATCCAGATTGATTCACTGAAGAATCCTATCAAATACTTAAAAAAGAATTAACGACAATCCATATCAAATTCTTCCAAAACACTGATGAGGAGGAAGTACTTCCAAACTCATTATATAAGGCCACCATCACCATAATGCCAAATCCACACAAAAAGAGTAAAAGAAAAGATAATTGCAGGCCAATATCCCTGATGAAGAGAGACGCAAAAATCCTTAACACAATACTAGCAAACCAAATTCAACAGTTTGTACATTTAAATGACTGTATAACATGATCATATGGAATTTATCCCTGGAGTGCAAGGATGACTGAACATTTGCAAATCACTGTAATATGCCACATTAACAGAATGAAGGATAAAAATCACAGTCATCCCAATAGATGCATTTAGTAAATGCATTTCACAAAATTCAATACCCTGTCATAAATTGCTCAGTAAGTGTGTATAGAAAAAATGTACCTCAACATAATAAAGGCAACCCCATAGCTAACATTACATTCTATGGTAAAAACTGAAAAGATTTCCTCAAGAGATCTGGAGCAAGACAAGGCTGTCCACTCTCACCACTCCTATTCAACATAGTGCTAGAAGTCCTCACCAGTGCAACTAGTCAGTAAAAAGAAATAAAAGACATCCAAATCAGAAAAGAAGTAAAAGTGTCTCTGTTTGCAGATGACATTTTACACAGAAAGTCTTAAAAACTCTACAAAAACTGTTAGAACTAATAATTTAGTAAATCACAGGATACAAAATCAACATACAAAAAATCAGGTGTGTTTCTAGGCCCTAACAGTGATCAATCTGAAAAAGAAATGAAAAACTAATCCCATTTAGTATAACATCAAGCACTTCATTTCAAATTAGGAATACCTTTATCCAAGGAGGTGAAAAACATGTATAGTGAACAATACAACACATTGATGAAAGAAACTAACAATAAAAACAAATGAAAGGTCATTGTATCCGTGTTCATGGATTGGTAGACTTAATATTGCTAAAAGTCCCAAAACGATGTACAGATTCAATGCTTTCCCTTTAAAAAACCAATAGCATTTTTTTGTATATATTGGAAAAACAATCCTAAAATTCATGTGGTAAAACAAACACCCAGAATAGTCAAAGCAATCTTGATAAAGAGGAAAAAAGTTGGAATCATCATACGTCCTGATTTTTAAATATATCACGAAGCTACAATCCTTAAAATAGCAAGGTACTGGCATAAAGACAGATATATAGAAAAATGGAACAGAATGAAGAGCTCAAAAATAAATCTACACAAATACGGTCAACTGATCTTCAACAAGAGCACCAAGAATACCCAAAGGGGAAAGGTAGTCTCAGCTGAGAATGGTGTTGGCAAAACTGGATATCCACATTCAAAAGAATGAAATTGGACCTCTATTTTACACCATACCAAAAAAAAAAAGGTAAATTCAAAATGAATAGTTAAATATAACATTTAACCCTGTAAAATTCCAAGATGTAAACAGCGGTGGAATGTTTCATGACATTGGTCTTGACAATGACTTTATGGATATGACACCCAAAGCCAAGTATAAAAAGCAAAAAGACAAGTTGGACTATATCAAGCTAAAAAGCTTTTGTACAGTAAAGGGAGCAATGAACAGAGTGAAAAGAGCCTATGGAAGTATAGAAAATATTTGCAAACCATATATCTAGAAAAGGGCTACATTCAAAATACATAAGGAATTCCTACAACTCAGTAGCAATAAGTAAGTAAATAAATAAGTAAAACAATTAAAAATTGAGCAGAGGACCTAAATAGACATTTTTCCAAAGAGGCCAAATAAAAGGCCAATAGGTATATGAAAATATGCACAACATTTACTAATCAGGGGAATCCCCAAAACTGCAATGAGATACTACCTTATACCTGTTATAAATAAAAAAGATAGCAGGTTTTGGTGTAGTTATAGGGAAATTAGAACCCTTGTACACTATTGGTGGAAGTACAAATGGTGAGCCATTATGGAAAATAGTATGGAAGTTCCTCAAAAAGCTAAAAATAGAACTACTATATGATCCAGCAATTCCACTTCTGGGTATATATCTAAAAGAACCAAAAACAGGATCTCAAAGAGAAATCTGCTCTCCCATGTTCATTACTGCATTATTCACAGTAGCCAAGTATGGAAACAAACCAGATGTTTGTTGATGGACAAGTGGATAAAGATGGAGTAGTATATACAAACAACGGAATATTTCTCAGCCTTTAAAAATAAGTAAATCTCACTATGTTCAGTATCGACTGGGGAAACATACTAATGGAAAGTCAGTCGTGGTAGGACAAATATTGCATGATTCCATTTATAGGCGGTATCAAAAATAGTCAAACTTCTAGAAGCATAAAATAGAATGGTTGTCTGTGGATGGGGGCAGGGAAAATGGGACATTGTTGTTTAATGTGTATAAAGTTATACAAGATGAATAAGTACTAGAGATTTGCTGTAAAATGTAGTGCTCATAGTTAACAGTATGATATTGTGCACTAAAAATTTATTGAGAGGTTAGATCTCATGTTGAGTGTTATTGTCACACACACAAGAAAAGCAAGCCTGTAAGGAAAGTTTTGGAGGTGATGATATGTTTCTTATCTTGATTGTGGTGACTGTATCACAGATACATGCATACATCCAAACACATCAATTTATATAGGTTAAATATGTGCATTTTTATATATCAATTACAATTCAATAAAGCCATAAAATAAATAACACACACCTGAGTCAAATTAGCTCCCCCAGAAATGTAATTAACAGGAAAGTAATGAACTCTGTTGGTGGCTGAGGTGTCCAAGGTTATTCTGTTTAATCTAAATCGCAAGACCTGAACATGAATAAGTTATAAAGAGGGATTTTTAGTTAAAATATTACTATAATAAATGATGTAGATACTGAAACATGTGATGTACTAGAAAGATAGGCTATGGCCAGCATCTGAGTAGTCTCAGATTCCAAACATAACTCTGTTGCCCACCCACCAGCAAACCCATGACCCTTGTCACATGCTTGCGGCCTGCCTTCTACCACCAAAGCTGAAAGTATCAGAATTCCCCTTTCCCAGCTTTCTTTGAAGCCACAACAGGGAATGTGAACCTATGCTGGACAATATTTTCTGAGAAGAAATTTTCAGTAGGATTTATGGGAAAGTTTTTTTCCCTAACACAAAGGGAAAAACTGGGAAACACCCTTGTTCCTGACTTTAATTATTGCTCTGTAAGACTGTAATACCTGCAGAAATGGATTCTGCATCTATGACTCCTCCCTTCTGTATCCTCGCAAAGTAGAGTAAATCAGAATTGGAAACACATTGTCTTTGACCATATTCTTGTTTTGCTGATTTAACCAGCCTTGAAACTCTCTATCCCTGAACTTTGTAGATGATAAAATACTTATCTGTGTTGCTTGAGCATTGCTAAGTGGGACTCTGTTAATTGCATCTAAATTTTACTAATTGATACAATCCTGTAAATATTATGAGACCACACAATGGGGCAAAGCAGAAAAGTAACGGAATCAGATTAGTATTTTACAAATGTCATTCTCAATACAGTAAAAAAGGCATGTAGCAAAGGAGAAGAATGGATTAAGTTTTGTTAGGAGGCTTTTATATTGATGGGTATATGATATAAATAAGTAAAGCAAACAGCAGGAGATATGTTAGAGCAACGTTTTCTGAAGTGTGCTCCATGAAATGTTAGCTTTGAAGGATTTTAGCAGGCAGTAAATAAAGAAGTTTGGAGATCAAATAATAATTTGGAAAAATACTAGTTTAAGTCAAATTAAACTGATTTGCTAGAATACAGTGCAAATTCATAATGGGGGACTAACAGAATTTTCATTATGCAAAAGAATTTATGTTCACTGAAGCATTTTGTAGAACAGTGTTTCACAGAACACACTGTAGGAGATTCTAGAGTCAGATTGTATCTATCTGAGAGAATCCTCAACACCTGGGGACTAATTATAAGATAAAATGCCTTAGTTTCTGTTTTGAGTGGTGTGATGGATAGTGGTGCCATTAATTGTGATAGAAACTTGTGTGGGAAGATAATCATTTCATCCTTGGACATGCTGAATTTTGAGTTGCCTGTGGGATATACAAGTGGGAAAATTCCTGATAGCTATTTGAATATGCATGTAACGTTCAACAGCATGTTTCCTAGATATGTGGGTAGTGATTAAAGTCTTATGAGCAGAAGAGATTGTTCTGTATTAAATTCTTTAGATAGAGTTAGAGCTTCCTTTCTGTCTAATTGAGGGCATTTGAGATCTTGAGACCCATTTTTGCAAATTGAATTAGACAGTAGTTGTCAGTGAAATGTCTAAGATGGGGAAATGCAGGGTTGGTGCGGGCTGTCCACTTTTTTAACATAGCCGTTCGTTGCATATCTTCTTTTTCCATTGAAAAATGCATCTTTGAAAAGTATAGACTCCTTGTAGCTGAGTGGTGGATAGTGAGTGTCAGCCTTCGGCAATACTGAGATATGGGCACTTTGGGCAGTGTCCTGGAATCGCGCAGGTGTGCCTCAGACTGGAGTGCAAGCACTTCTTTTATTAACTTTGGCTGAACTTGAAGTAGGAATCTGGAGATGGAAAAACTGGAGTGGCCATGACGAGCTCTCTGAGCTACAAAGCCCTGTAAACCCAATTAAGTTTACCTTTTTAAAGAGGCCCAGAAGTTAAACCCTTGATATTTTATTTTCAGGTGGAGCACCGCAAGCACCATTTTGCAGACTGCGCGAGAGTGACTCACAGAGAGCACACGTCAGATGCTCTCTCTCCTTCCTGAGGCAGCTTGAGTGTTTATCCGTCTCACATTCCATGTCAAATGCACATCTGAGCTCTCTTCTTTAGTACATGATGCGGGGAAACTGCAGAGTGAAACTACCAAGTCTGCATCATTTCAGCCTGATCTGCCGAGCCCAGCCAGAGGCGAGGGGATCACTAAGGCTCCCACCTTCTCTTGCAATGTCTTCAGGGATGACCGCTGGAGACACTTAAACTCTTGACACAGAAGCAAAAAGAAGTAGATGGTAAAGAAACAAGTTAGCATACAGTGAAGCATACATAGAATATGTATAGAAGATTATATACAGTGTATTTGCCAAGAGGAAACACGTTATATAATTTTCTCTCCCAAGATTTACTTAAGTGCCATTTTATTATACTGAATGTCTGACATTATATTATACCTGGCAAGGAAAAAAAAATCAGTCAGAAAAGAGGTCACATAAAATCAAGACAATTTAATACTTTCTCATGACACCCAAAATACCTGGTGACTGTGCATGTGGTATATTAAAGAAGACTATCAATTCTTTGTCACATGAAGTTCCATGAAGAAAGGATGTTAAATTTTCCTTCCCTTAGGTTTATCTATTTTTGCCTTCTTAAACATGTGACTTCTTAAACAATTGAATGTGGTAGAAATCACACTTGTGAAATCAAGTTGAGACTTTCAAATATCTAGCAGCTTCTGTTTGCTCACTTTTGGAAGAATCACTATTCTAATGCTCCCGCTCAAAATCCATCTGCTCAGAAGCCAAGGTCATGTGAAGTGTCTATGAGTGTGCCTTGTGTTTAGCAGTCTCACTTGAGCTCCCAGCCAAAAGACAGGTGAGGAACTCACCTGTGCTAGCCCCAGAAAGTCCCCCAGTGATGAAGCCCTAGTTTACGTCCCACAGAGAAAACTACCCAGCTGACCTTGGTCAGCATATAGAATCATGGGAAATAGTAAACTTGTTTCTAGCCACTAAGTTTCAATCTGATTTGCTATGCAGCTGTTGATAGTTGAAACAAATAAAAGGCTTATTCTTGGGGACAGGTACAGTCTTAATTCTTTTAGAGGCCATTTAGTAATGCTGAAGGAAATTCCTGTCTAAGAAACTAGTGAAAAATAAGGAGTGGTTCAGCATCCCACTTATGAAATAATTGAAGTTGATGAGATTCATGAATAGCTACACCAGGGCACCCCAAGCACATGTTGGTTTGTTCTTTATAAAAGAAAAACAGGGAACAACTGTGTTCAATCAAAAAGGAATGGAGAAGGTACTAATTAGAATATCGTACAACTGTTTAGAATTATGTGATGAAAACCTTATAATACTGTGGCTAACTGAAAAAGATACTGGGATATGGAACATAATGAAAACCACATAAAATAAACAAGGTAAAATATATCTAGGAAGAAAAGGCTGATCATAATGTTTCAAGGTATGCATGAGCTTCTCTGGATGTACCATTTGCATGCTTAACCCTTGGGGTAAAAGCAAAAACAAGCAAAATCCTATGGAGGACCCAATGAAGGAATAGATCATTCTGTCCTGATCAATTGGAGATGGCTTCTTTGAGGAGTTTTCACTTGAGGTGAGTTTTACAGAATGAATAGGAATTTGTCAGGAGGTCAATTAAAGAGAAAATTCTAAGAAGAAGAAATAAACAGTGCAAAATCACAGAAAGTGACAAAATAGCAACAAGCAGTAACTTTAGGAACCTGCAATTATGTGTTCTGGTGCAGAATTTGTGGAAGGAGGTATGAGATAGGAGGGCTGGTTATAATATTATGGACCAATATACTGAACTCAGTATTTCATTTGGGCTGATTTCTCCTTTTTTTTGAATGCCCCTGATACTTTCGTTTAATCATCCTTTATATTATAGATTGTTTGACCGCATTTTTTACTTTCTATCCTAGATCATTAATTCCTTATACCTAAGTGATTTGTTCCACAAATACCCATGTGCTCACCTAGCTTTCCCAGGCTCCCTTTACCTATTTAATATTTTTTGTTTTTATAATTTACCTACCATTTAGCTAAAAGGAGTTTTCATTTTTATTTTAATCTTTCTGGTGAATTGTGAAATCATAAGTTCTTGTCCCAGTTTACTCAAGAAATTATCAGCAGATTGGCTGCCTACATTGTTTAAAACCCAAAAGGTAGAGGGAAATTACATTTTAGACTTACGTGTTTAGTTGTTATTATTTTTTTTTATAATTTATTTTGGTATCATTAATCTACAATTACATGTGCAATATTATGGTTATTAAACTACCCCCTTCATCAGGTCCTCCCCACCAACCCCATTACAGTCACTGTCCATCAGTGTAGTGAGATGCTATAGAATCATTACTTGTCTTCTCTGAGTTGTACAGCCCTCCCCGTGCCCCCCCCACACTATATCTGCTAATCGTAATGCCCCTTTTTCCCCCTTGTCCCTCCCTCCCCACTCATCCTCCCCAGTCCCTTTCCCTTTGGTAACTATTAGTCCATTCTTGGGTTCTGTGAGTCTGCTGCTGTTTTGTTCCTTCCGTTTTTTTTTTTTTCTTTGTTCTTATACTCCACATATGAGTGAAATCATTTGATACTTGTCTTTTTCGGCTTGGCTTATTTCACTGAGCATAATACCCTCTAG
Organism: Phataginus tricuspis; assembly: GCA_029783875.1. Taxonomy (NCBI): domain Eukaryota; kingdom Metazoa; phylum Chordata; class Mammalia; order Pholidota; family Manidae; genus Phataginus; species Phataginus tricuspis. The sequence goes on along the minus strand of JAQQAC010011420.1, from coordinate 45,142,392 downwards.
CTCCATCCATGTTGTTGAAAATGGTAAGATTTGTTTTCTTCTTATGGCTGAATAATATTCCATTGTGTATATGTAACACTTCTTCTTTATCCATTCATCTACTGATGGACACTTAGGTTGCTTCCATTTCTTGGCTATTGTAAATAGTGCTGCGATAAACATAGGGGTGCATATGTCTTTTTCAAACTGGGCTGCTGCATTCTTAGGGTAAATTCCTAGGAGTGGAATTCCTGGGTCAAATTGTATTTCTATTTTGAGTTTTTTGAGGAACCTCCATACTGCTTTCCACAATGGTTGAACTAATTTGCATTCTCACCAGCAGTGTAGGAGGGTTCCTTTTTCTCCACATCCTCGCCAACATTTGTTGTTGTTTGGGTTTTGGATGTTGGCCATCCTCACTGGTGTGAGGTGATATCTCATTGTGGTTTTAATCTGCATTTCTCTGATGTTTAGCCATGTGGAGCTTCTTTTCATGTGCCTGCTGGCCATCTGAATTTCTTCTTTAGAGAAGTGTCTATTCATGTCCTTTGCCCATTTCTTAATTGGATTATTTGCTTTTTGTTTGTTAAGGTGCGTGAGTTCTTTATATATTTTGGATGTCAACCCCTTATCAGATACATCATTTATGAATATATTCTCTCATACTGTAGGATGTCTTTTTGTTCTACTGATGGTGTCCTTTGCTGTGCAGAAGCTTTTCAGCTTGATATAGTCCCCACTTGTTCATTTTTGCTTTTGTTTCCCTTGCCCAGGGAGATATGCATGAAGAAGTTATTTAAGATTTTTTAAAAGACCTGGGTACTCTAACATTCTAAGAGTAGAAAGAGCTGAGAGGGTTATACAAGGCCAAGATGATTGTATTCTGCAAAGCCCAAAGCAAACTACAGCTGAGGAAGAAAATGGATGAGGAAGTCGGCAGAACTAATGGGAAACAGACAAATAAGAAGTTTTCAGAGAGAAGAATCAGGACTTAATTAGGGGACTACCTCTCTCGTCCCCGGAGTATGGGTTTCTTATAATGTTTATCTAGTGTTAATTAGACTTGCTATGTTCCAGCAACCAGTATATGTCTTCCATTCTTCCCTTCCCAATAAAAGGGTGTGTATTGCAGGTATTCTGTTTCAACACTGGTGTGGAGCGTAAGATAACTGACCTTGTTATTCAGCAGTCTGGAGAAAGTGAAGTGCTCTCCCCATTCTCATGGAAAAATTACTGCCCATACCCAGAGTCTCTGGACTGTAAGGATGCAGTGTCTGTGTGGGACTTTGTGTAGTTTCCTTGTGGGAAAGTTTGCATATATATTCACTACATTTGAAGAAAGGAGCAAAGGGATATATGGTTCTAGAAATATGACCTATGTTCACCAAGTATTTGTACGCTTTCTACTCATTTCCCGGACATGTTTGCAATTAGGTTGGGGATGTGCGATTAGATACGGCCAATCGACTGTGAGCAGAACCAATGTGCATCACTTCTGTTATAACAGTTAAGATCTAGGATGACTCTTCCGTCCCTATCCTCCCACTGCCCTGGCAGTTCAAAGTGCATCTGGTTTACATAATATGGCCAAATGATGGAGGAAGGTATGCTGACCTTCATTGGACTATGTTAAATCACTGAAATCTGGAACTCTGTTTATGGCAACAGTGTTAAGCCCCTTAACGAATAGATTTCTGGGAGGAAGTGCTTAGCAAGAGCTTTCACATAGCGAGGCTAAATAAGTTAGCATCCATCATTTTTTGTCCCATATTACACATAACCTTGTGAGAGGTATTTGCATCTTTTTATGCCTTTCAAGCCTTTATTCAGTCTCTACACCATTGCCCAAGTTTGTATAACAAAAAGTTTGCCAATTTGGCCTTTCCCTCCAGTGTGCTTTCTGAAGTGAAGAAACATCTCTGGCTATGGCCTATTTTCCAAACATGAGTGAATTTATTATCCTTCCATCCTGCCAGAAATTACTTTTCCTTCCCTGTTTTGTAAACCCAGACTCCTACATTGTCAGCGGAAGTCTCATAACTTGAAGTGTTCTCTCCAACTTACTAGAACTACAAAAGCTCTAACTAAAATGTCCAGGGCTGCTGTTTTTCATTGCACATTTTGTTTCTGCTAATTTAATCTCAGAACACTTCCTTTTTTACTGTACCTCTTTTCAAAGATAAGGCAATATTTTACTTTTAATATAGAACATAAGAGTTTAGGGGCTCATTCATATATGGTAATGCATTTGGTTCTTAAAAGAGCTCTGTGGAATCAGGCATGAATGGTATTATTTAAGCCTTATGCCCATATTCCAGATGAGGAAATGAGACTTAGGGGACTTCTCCAAATGCTCTGGCTGTGACTGCACACCCATGAAATCTTATTCCAAATCTCATTTTTCCTCTATACCTTTACTCATTTTACAACTCTTTCATTTGTTCCTGATCCAATATCTTGCATATCCATCAATCATTCACATAAAATCTAACATGTTTTGAAATGTGTATTACTGTACCTAAAATCATATTACTACAACATGATATAATGCCATGAGTTTTAAGGAAGGAAAAATTAGAAATCCAAATAGGAAATAGAAAAGCTAAAAATAAAGGAATGAGAAAAATAGACATTTGAGCTGCTTCCAGTGTTGTGTTTTGTTGTTTTGAGTTTGTATGCATGCACACGTTTTGTTTTGTTTTTTGCTATTAAAGATAATTATACAATGAACATTCTTGTTCAATGCTTGATGCTCATGAGCAATATTTTCTCCCAGTCTATGTTCTAGACCCAGGATTGAAAATGCTGGGAAAGTTTGAAAAAATCAATTCAAAGTTATTCAGTTGACCCTTGAACAACATGGGGGAACTAAGGGCACCAACCCCTGCACAGCTGAAAATTCATGTATGGCTTTTGACTCCTCAAAAATTTAGCTACTAATAGCCTATTATTGACCAAAAGCTTTACTGATAACATCAATAGTCAATTAGCACATATCTTATATATGTATTAGAAATTGTATTCTTACAACAGAGTAAGCTAGAGGAAAGAAAATGATTTTTAAGTTGTCACAAATAAGCAAAACGCTCCAATATATTGAAAAAATTCTGCATATATGTGGACCCATGTAGTTCAAACCTGTGTTGTTCAAAGGTCATCTATCTATATCTATCTATATCTATTTATCTATCTATATATATGAATGTGCCTTCATTGCAGATTTGTGAGACTCTGAGCATATATATTCATACATTTAAATATATATATAATAAAAAATTGTATCATACTGTATATATGATACAAAAATTGTCATATGTGAACAAATTTGTATATACTATATTACATTATATATACTTACATATAGTATATATAATCATACTATATATATAACATGTAGTATATTTATATATGTATTATATATGTGCATACTACATATATATGTACATATATATGTACATACCCTATGTATATAGTATCTATAAGTATATGTAGTATAACTACATATACATATATATATTATATATTATAATTTTTGTAAAGCTCAAAAACAAGTAAACAGAAATAATATGTTATTTAGAAACACACATGGGGAAAAACTATTTAAATAAATTATGGACTGACAAACAGTGGAGATTACCTCTGAGGGAATGTAGAATGATGACATTAAGTGGTAGCAGCACACTGGCCTTGCACTGGTGTTTGGTAGTATTAGTTATCAAGTTGGGTGATGGGTTCATGAGCATTCAGTTAATTCCTACAATTCATAAATTTACATATTAACTACATAAAGTTTTGAAAATATTAAATAAAATTTTTTTTCGAATTCAGAGGTGAACAACTACTTCTAAAATTTAAATACCTAGCAAGCCTTATTGGTGTACAACTCTTTCCACTGACTAAAGACATTTTTTTATTGTCTATATGTGTTAATTTTATTTAAATTCCAACCCCTCCCAGTCAAACTGGAAACTTTCTGTGGCAGATAAATCTTATGTTGACCCCCAATGATCCCCATCTCCTGGTGTTCTTGCCTTTGTGGATTTCCCTCCTCTGAAGTGTGGATGTGAGCAGTGTCTTGCTTCTGCCCCATTGGATATAAAATATTACACCCATAGTTATTTTAGGTTATGTCGCAAAGGTGATAGTGTGTCTCCTATTATGGTATCTACGACTCTGCCTTGGTAGCAAACTGGAGCTAGAGATCTCCTCCAGGCTTGATGAACTAAACAGCCATGGTAGAGAAGGCCATATGGCAAAGAAGTGGGAGAGTCATTAGGAATTCAAGGCTGTACTCTAGGACCTAAGGATAACCTCCATCTGAGTGGAAGCAAAAAGATGGGGCCATCAGTCACACAACTGGGAGGAAATGAATTCTGCCAACAATATGCATGGACCTAGAAGTACATTTTTCCCTAGTTGAGTCCCTAGATGAGAATGCAGCCTGTCCAAAGCCTGACTGCAGATCTGTGAGAAGCTGAGCAGAGTATTCAGCTAAGCTGTGCCAAGAATCTTGACTTATGGGAACTGTGAGATAATAAATTATAAATGTGTGTTGTTTTAACTTGCTAAGTTTATGGTAATTGTTATGAAAAAATAGGCAACTAATATATTTTCTTATTTAAAAAGTAGAACTGTGAGATTCATTTCGGTAGCCACAACTTTACTTTCAGAGGTCATTATAACATTATTTCTGACATCATATTAAAATTTTTATAAAAAGTTATCAAACCTGGCGATTCAAGATGGAGGCGAGAGAGGTGAGAAAGAGAACTCCACCAAAAACCACATATAAAAAGAAAATACAGCTAATAGAACTAATCCTCAAAGAGCAACAGCAAATGTCTGCCTCAGATTGCATACACTTGGAGAACAGAGCAGACCTCACAAAACAGGGTAACGTACCAAAGCCATGATCCAGCGGAACCCAAGCCCTTCCCCCACCACAGCTCACCAGTGGGAGGAAGATAAATGAAGTGGGGAGGGGTTGGAAGCCTAGGAATGCTGAACATGCAGCCCTGGAGATCTGCTTTGGGAGCACAAACCTACACTGCATGGTGCTCTGGAGGTTAGTGGGGTTAGAAAGCTAAGACAGGTGGGATACTTGGAGAGACTGAGATTCCAGCTACTGTGGAGGACAGGGATCCACATCTGACTGCTCTGGGCAAAGGAAAGGAGTGTGGTCTCAGAGGCTTCCTGGCAGTGAGAGGGCTACTGAAGGGGTGGGTTTTGCGTGGAGCTTGCTGTGCGGGAGAAGGGATAGGTGAACAACATTGCCTGGTGAACTCTTCCCAGCAGGTTGGGAACTTTCATGAGCTTCAGGAGCTCCATCACCCTGGCTGTCTATTCAGCTCTGAGGCCCCCACTGTGATTCGCAGCCTGCTGCACTTTCCTTCAGGCCTGCCAGCACCGGCTCTCAAACCAGCAGTCCCTGCCTTGGTGTCAGGCCAGCCAGAAGGAGGCCCTGCTTACAGCAGCTACAGATGCAAAGTGCAGAGGCTTACACCTGTGTGCTCAGCCCGCTGGTTCTGACAGTGGAGACAGGTACTGCAACCAGGAAGTAGGACACAGCTCTTTCCTCCCCACAGGCAACAGTGCCAATCCCCTGCAACCCCCAACATTATTCCAGGGGCTGAGCAGCTCCAGAGACTAGAGCTTCTGGGCACTAGAGAGCACCACATATAAATATGAAATGTCAAAGGAATCTGGTTGAACCCAAAATCTCAGAAACACCAAAAAAAGGGCCAAATGAAACAGAACTCACAAATCTTCCTGAAAGAGAGTTCAAAATAAAAATCATAAACATGCTCATGGAGATACAGAAAAATATTCAAGAACTCAAAGACAAATTTAGGACAGACATTCAATCATTAAGAAATTTCATATCTGAAATGAAACATACAATGAAGGGATTTAAAAGCAGATTAGATGTAGTAGAAGAGATGTTAAATGGGATAGAAATTAGAGAAGAAGAATACAAAGAAGCTGAGGCACACAGAGAAAAGAGGATCTCTGAGAATGAAAGAATATTGAGAGAACTGTGTGACCAATCCAAACGGAGCAATATTTGCATTATAGGGGTAACAGAAGAAAAAGAGAGAGAAAAAGGGACAGAAAGTGACTTTGAGGAGGTGATTGCTAAAAAATTCCACAATCTGGGGAAGGAGATAGTCTCTCAGGCCATGGAGGTGCACAGATCTCCCAACACAAGGGACCCAAGGAAGAAAACACCAAGACATATAATAATTAAAATAGCAAAGATCAAGGATAACGACAGACTTTTAAAAGCAGTTAGAGAGAGAAAAAAGATCACATATAAAGGAAAGCCCATAGGGCTATCATCAGACTTCTCAACAGAAACCTTACAAGCCAGAAGGGAGTGGCATGATATATTTAAAGCAATGAAGCAGAAGGGCCTTGAACCAAAAATACTCTACCTGGCAAGATTATCATTAAAATTTGAAGGAGGGATTAAACAATTTTCAGAAAAGCAAAATCTGAGAGAAGTTACCTCCACAAACCATCTCTACAGTGCCTTTGGAGGGACTCCTATAGATGGAAGTTTTCCTAAGGTTAAATAGCTGCCACCAGAGGTAATAAAACCACAGTAAAGAAAGTAGAACAATTGGTTACTAAGCTGATGCAAAATCAAATCAACTACCTCCAAAGTCAATCAAGGGAAAACACAAAGGGTGCAGAATATGATACCTAATATATAAAGAATGGAGAAGGAAGAAAAAGGAGGAAAAAGAAGAACCTTTAGATTGTGTTTGTAATAGCATAGTAAGTTAGTTAAATTAGATTGTTAGATAGTAAGGGAATTACTCTTGAACCTTTGGTAACCATGAATCTAAAGCCTGCAATGGCAATAAGAAGATACCTATCAATAATCACCTTAAATGTAAATGGTCTGAATGCACTAATCAAAGGAAATAGAGTCATTGAATGGATAAAAAAACAAGACCCATCTATATGCTGCCTATAAGAAATTCACTTCAAAACCAAAGACATACACAGACTGAAAGTAAAGGGATGGAAAAAAATATTTCATGCAACTAATAGGGTGAAAAAAGCAGGGGTTGCAATACTTGTATCAGACAAAATAGACTTCTAAACAAAGAAAGTAACTAGAGGCAAAGAATGCTATTACATAATGATAAAGGGGTCAGTCCAACAAGAGGATATAACTATTATAAATATCTATGCACCCAACACAGGATCACCTACATATGTGAAACAAATACTAACAAAATTAAAGGGGGAAATAGAATGCAGTGCATTCATTCTAGGAGACTTCAACACTCCCCTCACTCCAAAGGACAGATCAACCAGAGAGAAAACACGTAAGGAGACAGAGGGACTGAACAACACATTATAACAGATGAACCTAACAGACATCTACAGAACTCTCTACCCAATAGCAGCAGAATACACATTCTTCTCAAGCGCACATGGAACAGTCTCAAGAAGAGATCATATATACTAGGCCACAAAAAGAGTCTCAGTGAATTTAAAAAGATTTAAATTGTACAACCCAGCTTCTCAGACCACAAAGGTATAAAACTAGAAATAACTTACACAAAGAAAACGAAAAATCCCACAAACACATGCAGGCTTAATAACAGGCTCCTAAATAATCAATGGATCAGTGACAAAATAAAAACAGAGATCAAGCAATATATGGAGACAAATGACAACAATATTTCAACACCACAAAATCAGGGATGCAGCGAAGGCCCTTCTAAGAGGGAAATATATTGCAATACAGGCCTACCTCAGGAAAAAAAATCCCATATGAAAAATCTAAAATCACAATTATTGAAGCTAGGAAAAGAAGAACAAATGAGGCCAAAAGTCAGTAGAAGGAGGGACATAATAAAGATTAGAGCAGAAATAAATAAAATTGAGAAGAATAAAACAATCAAAAGAATCAATGAAAGCAAGAGCTGTTTCTTTGAGAAATAAACAAAATAGCTAAACCTCTAGCCAGACTTACAAAGAAGAAAAGAGAATTTACACACATAAACAGAATCAGAAATGAGAAAGGAAAAATCACTATGGACACCGCATAAATACAAAGAATTATGAGAGAATACTAAGAAAAAGTATATGCTAACAAACTGCATAATCTAGAAGAAATGCACAACTTTCTAGAAAAATACAACCTTCCAAGGCTGACCCAGGAAGAAACAAAAATCTGAATAGACCAATTACCAGCAACGATATTGAATTGGTAATCAAAAAACTACCTAAGAAGAAAACCCTTGACCAGATGGTTTCACTGCTGAATTTTATCAAGCACTTAGTGAAGATGTAATACCCATCCTCCTTAAAGTTTTCCAAAAAGCAGAAGAGGAGGGATTACTCCCAAACTCATTCTATGAGGCCAGCATCACTCTAATACCAAAACCAGGCAAAGACACCACAAAAAAAGATAATTACAGACTAATATCCCTGATGAATATAGGGACTGTTGCAAAAATACTCAACAAAATATTAGCAAACCAAATTCAAAAATACATCAAAAAGATCATCCATCATGATCAAGTAGGATTTATTCCAGGGATGCAAGAATGATACATTTGAATATCCATCACCATCATCCACCCACCACATCAACAAAAAGAAGGACAGAAACCACATCATCATCTCCATAGATGCCGAAAAAGCATTTGACAAAATTCAACATCCATTCATGATAAAAACTCTCAACATAATGGGTATAGAGGGCAGCAAGTACCACAACATAATGGCCATATATGAAAACCCACAGCCAACATTATACTTAGCGAGAAGCTGAAAGCTTTTCCTTTAAGATCGGGAACAAGACCAGGATGCCCACTCTCCCCACCTTTATTCAACATAGTTCTGGAAATCCTAGCCATGGCAATCAGACAACACAAAGAAATAAAAGACATCCAGATTGGCAAGGAAGAAGTTAAACTGTCCCTGTTTGCAGATGACATGATATTGTACATAATAAACCCTAAATAATCCACTTAAAAACTACTAGATCTAATATCTGAATTCAGCAAAGTTGCAGGATACAAAATTTACATACAGAAATCTGCTGCATTCCTATACGCTAACAATGAACTAGCAGAAAGAGAAATCAGAAAAACAATTCCATTCACAATTGCATCAAAAAGAATAAAATACCTAGGAATAAACCTAACCAAGTCAGTGTAAGATCTAAACTCTGAAAACTACAAGACACTCATGGGAGAAATTAAGGGAGATACCAATAAATGGAAACATCCTGTGCTCATGGATAGGAAGAATTAATATTGATAAAATGGCCATCCTGCCTAAAGCAATCTACAGATTCAGTGCAATCCCTATCAAAATACCAACAGCATTCTTCAATTAACTAGAGCAAATAGTTCTAAAATTCATATGGAGCCACTAAAGAGCCCGAATAGCCAAGCAATCCTGAGAAGGAAAAATAAAGGTGGGGGATTATTCTCCCCAACTTCAAGCTCTACTAAAAAGTCAGAGTACTCAAGACAATTTGGTACTGCCACAAGAACAGAACAATAGACCAATGGAACAGTCTAGAGAGCCCAGATATAAACCCAAGTATATATGGTCAGTTAATATACGATAAAGGAGCCATGGACATACAATGGGGAAATGACAGCCTCTTCAACAACTGGTGTTGGCAAAACTGGACAGCTACATGTAAGAGAATGAAACTGGATTATTGTTAACCCCATACACAAAAGTAAACTCAAAATGGATCAAAGATCTGAATGTAAATCATGAAACCATGAAACTCTTAGAAGAAAACATAGACAAATTCTCTCAAATATAAACATGAGCAACTTTTTCCTGAACGTATCTCCTCAGGCAAGGGAAACAAAATAAAAAATGAACAAATGGGACTGCATCATGCTAAAAAGCTTCTGTACAGCAAAGGACACCATCAACAGAACAAAAAGGCATCCTACAGTATGGAGAATATATTTGTAAATGACATATCTGACAAGGGGTTAACATTTAAAATATATAAAGAAGTCACACACATGCCTCAACACCCAAAAAGCAAATAACCCGATTAAAAAATGGGTGGAGAATATGAACAGACACTTCCCCAAAGAAGAATTTCAGATGGCCAACAGGCACATGAAAAGATGCTCCACATCACTAAATTATCAGAGAAATGCAAATTAAAACCACAATGAGATATCACCTCACACCAGTTAGGATGGCCAACATCGAAAAGACTAGGAACAACAAATGCTGGTGAGGATATGGAAAAGGGGAACCCTCCTACACTGCTGGTGGGAATGTAAACTAGTTCAACCATTGTGGAAAGCAGTATGGAGGTTCCTCAAAAAACTGAAAATAGAAATACCATTTGACCCAAGAATTCCACTCCTAGGAATTAACCCTAAGAATGTCGAATCCCAATTTCGAAAAGACAGATGCACCCCTATGTTTATCACAGCAGTATTTACAATAGCCAAGAAATGGAAGCAACCTAAGTGTCCATCAGTAGATGAATGGATAAAGAAGATGTGGCACATACACGCAATGGAATATTATTCAGCCATAAGAAGAAAACAAATCCTACCATTTGCAACACCATTGTTGAAGCTAAAGTGTATTATGCTTAGTGAAATAAGTCAGGCAGAGAAAGACAAGTACCAGATGATTTCACTCATCTGTGGAGCATAAGAACAAAGCAAAAACTGAAGGAACAAAACCCAAGAATGGATTAACAGTTACCAAAGGGAAAGGGACTGGGGGTGGGGTGTCGGTGGGAAGGGATGGAGAAGGGGAATAAGGGTCATTACAATTAGTGCACATAATGTAGGGGGGGCACAGGAAGGCAGTATAGCACAGAGGAGACAAGTAGTGACTCTATAGCATCTGACTACACTGATGGACAGTGACTGTAATCGGGTATGTGGTGGGGACTTGATAATTGGGGGAATCTAGTAACCACAATGTTGCTCATGTAATTTTATATTAATGATACCAAAATAAAAAATAAAAATAGATTATAAAATCTGAAGAGACATTTTCTCTTTGGCTACTATTATTGATGCCTCACTTCTTGAGATATAAAAATTGATAATCTTTATTGTTTCTACTTTAAGGGACATAAGACTAGCTGCCTTTATGAATATATATTTAATTATTATTAATTTAATAGTATGGAATTGAATACTAAATTCAAATATGGTTATAGGAAAATATTTTTTAGTTTGGTTTGTAATTTCAATTTTTTTCATTTGTGCTTTGGTTTTGCACTAAGATGACATTAAACTTGAATTTTATTTAGTGTGACTTTGATCAATTTAAAACTGAAGGCAATTATAATAAAAAGTTGTAGGAAAAACTTAGCAACTTAAAACAACTCACACTTGTAATTTATAACATAACTCAAATTTATACTGTGATAGTATCAAATACATAAAGACAATCATAAAAAATAATAATTCTTATAGTGAGCAGATAAAACTTGCTAAATACTATCTAAGAAACTGTCCTGGGACCCTGTATAGAGGATATTTTATATTTTGTGGCTATGTATTGTACATCTAAGCTTCCCTCTCATCCAGTCCTTAGGGTGTAATGGTGTCCAACCTAGTGAAGTGACTGGCAGACTTCAAACCAACATGGCGAATGAAAGATCCAAGGGAAAGATGGGGAAAAAGTAAACAATGTCACCATGTCCTGGTGATACTCTTTAAGCCTCTGGTTCTGCTTTGGTCTTAAAATACGTGGCTGGAACTCAGCTCTGTGTTTTGCATGTAAGATTTTTGATTCCCAGATATTCCTGAATTAAATTGGCAGCCTCAGCTAATGGTTAATAGCATAGGTCTCTTCATGGTTCTCATTGTGATAGAAGGTGGTCCTAAAAAGCAGTGGTACTAGTTACCTAAGATAGCATTTAGAGAATTATGTCAATTGAAGTGTATTGCGATAAATGAAATTAGGTGGACATAGAGCTCTATTAGAAAACTGCCAAGTATCTGAAGGAAAATGTTTACCAGTTTCCTATAACCGCCCTGCAGGTGAGTTGTCCCTATCTCCTTTCAAAAGAGACTGGCTGCAAGGTGTGTAGCTAGCTGAAGCCCCTGCTCTTCAAGGTCTGGCCTTCAAGTCAAGGCCACACTCTCCGGACAGCCTCCAGCCCATTGCCAAGCCTGGTGGAGATTCAAGGGCTCGCCATTTCTGCTCATTTTGGCTTCTCTCTATGACACTCCATGCTGGAGCTCCGTGGTGGGCTGGGGACCTTCTCAGAGCTGTGCTGTACTCTGCGGGTCTTCCTGCCAACCCTGCCTCCTTCCCCTTCCTTTCACAGCTATGAGACCAGCATATGGTGAGTAGTCTCTCCCTGCCTGTTTTTGCTTTTTCTCTCTCTTTTTCTCATAGGCATTACCTCCAATAGCTCTCTCACACTTCTGCTTTCCTTTTGGCACCTCTTTATCAAGATCCAGAGACTCATTTGGGCGTCATTATTGGCCTTTATGAAATAGAGGACTTGAGGCTTCTTCCTTTTTTCTGCAGAGAGGCTAGAGAGAGAGAGAGCATGCACCTGTGTGAGCTTCTTCATGACTAGTTCAAGGAAGGTCATCGAAAAGCTCAATGACCTTGAAATCAGTACAAAACACAATTAGTACAACAGGAGAAGTTTCCTGGCTTGAAAGAAATTTTTTGCCGAAAGTTAGCTGTCAATAAAAATTGTTCAGTTGATTGGGTAGAGAAATACAAGTCTGTGGCTATTTGGCCAAAGAAAACAGCATTTTAGATACTTGTAAAATTCCAATACATTGTGTGATATAACAAAACATAAGCTGCCTCAATATAACTTCTTAATTTAGATTGTATTACACCGATTCAGGTTGGAAAATTCTTTATGTTAAGCTTCGGAAGGGAATCAAATTCCTGTGGGTTGTTGACTTATTTATTAGGACCTCAGAAACTAACTGCCTGTTTAAAGACTAATTGTTAAGGAGAACACATCTTCAATAGGTTTCTTCAAATGCTAGTCTATGATACTACGAGTCCATGATAAAAAAAGTGGATGTAGTATCAAACAGAAAAGATTACCTCCTGACTAGGCTATGAGGTATGTGAGGGCACGTCTTCACATCCAACTTTTGAGAGCATTTAGCACTAGTAGGCATTTGTGAAATGTTACCTAAATTGAACTGAAATCCAATTTTCAGTTATTTTGTGCCAGCAAATCCAGACACAGTAGAAGTTTATTGCACTAAGTGTCCCTGGCATTGATGGCCAAAATTTGCCGTGAGATCTGGATGAGAGTATTTAGAGTTGAATTCCCATGCATGTTATATGAAGGATCTTCCATTTTTCTCACTTTGTCAGGACCTTAAATGAGAATTTTGAGTTGAGGGTAACTAAAATAGGAAAAAGCATTCACGGGTCTGCCTGAGCAGCTGTTTGGGTTTACACTCAATGGCTTTGCTGCTGCTATTTTTATCAGCCTCCTGAAAGGATTTCTGTAAATCCTGGAAGAAAGCCTAACTTCAAGGGGTTAAGCTTCTAAACTGCTGGGATCTACAGTCAGTTAGAAGTGACAAATTGTAAGCAAAAGATAATCTCTCCCACTTATGGAAATGCCAGCCCAAATATCATCTGTAGAAAGACTTAAGCAACTTTAATGTATTCGTGTTAAAGAAGCAGAATTTAAAAAAAGGCATTTGTGGATCTTTTAGGTCCCTGCTGCTTTATAGATTTTAACTATGCTGGTTAGCAAGCCTCTTCAGCTGTGGTCTGATGGCTGCACGGAGACTCTCTGCCTTTTATGGAGATTTATGGAAAGCCTGCACTACAGAGGTAAGCTAATACTCAGCCTCCAACTTCATGTATCTTCCATTCGATAGAAATCTTCACAGCTCGTGAGGCAAAGGACCTTGACTCTATTAGAAATGTTTCAAGCTGCAGGTGACAGAACACTACAAAAAGTGGTTTAAAAAAAGAAAAGCATCAATTACATACAAATTATGCAGGTATACCAGGCTTTTTTTTTTAAGAGCATCTCAATTATATCAGGGATGTGAGTGTTTTTATCACACTACATGTATATTTAGTCCTGAATCTAAAGTAATACTCAATGTATTAATAACATTAATATTCTATCATGATCAGGAGATACAGAGCTAAGTACTGCCCAAAACACATCCATGCTTGACCCTGAAGATTCCAAGAGAAATTTGTAAGCAAAAACAATCACAAATGGAGATGAAAGGCTCATGGCTTGTGCCCATAACTTCAATGCACACCACTCTGGAAGTGAGCTGGCATGTGTGATCTAACCCAAAGCCTGCAAGAATGTCTCTCTCTTTTTGTCTACATTTTGCCATAAGCTGGCTTTCAGAGGCTAACTGATTACCAAGCCATAGTGCACTGTGAGAAATAAAAATATTTCAAAACAGACAGCCTAAGCTGTCCTAACTGATCTTGCAGCATAAACAGAAGAGGCCAAATTCCTAACTCTGCTCAGAGCAGACCCTAGAATAGCTCCCTGCTTTGGTACCTAAGGGAACAGTGGAAGGAGAGAGAATACAGAAGAAAGAATTACATCCATGTCTATGTGCATGACCTTTCAAAGCAGTTGTCTTTCCCACTAGCAAAATGATCTAATTAGAGTTCCAAAATATAACTCAAGTAGAAGAAGCTACTTCTTTACTTGGGAAGAACTGACAGTGGGGTGGTGTGAACGAGGGGAACTTTCTGCTGCATCTGCGACCATCAAGGTCTCTTAGCTAGATTTTATATTTAATTCTATCAAAGGTATGCCAGAATTGCTTAAACAACATTTACCTGTAAGAATCTTTGTGAAGTGTCTTTCACTGATCAGAGGAAACAAGTTTTTTAAATGTCAGTTTGATATGGACTCTGCTATAGACTGGACGTCTGTGTCTTCCCAAGTCATATGTTGAAACTGAATCTCCAATGTGACAGTATTTGGAAGTGTGGCCTTTGAGAGGTGATTAGGTCATGAGAGCCCAGAGCCCTCATCAATGTTTAGTGTCCTTATCAAAAAAAGTTCCCTCACCATTTCTGCCATATGAGGACACAGAAGTAGGCCATTTGCAGCCCAGAAGAGGGCTCTCACTGGATCTTGATCATACTGACTCTCTGATCTCAGACTTAAGCCCCAAGAACTGTGAAAAATAGATTTCTGTTACTTATAAGCCTGCCTTAGTCTACAGTGCTTTCTGATAGCAGCCTGCACCAACTAAGAAAGACTTGAACTAAACTTTAGAAATGGAGAGAAACTGTTGAGGCAGATACTTAAGTCCCATCAGGACTGACTGGGTGAAGCTTAGTGACATACAAGAGGCTCAGAGAAAGAAGAATTGCAACACATCATTCCGTGAAATCGTGGGAGTGTGCAGTGATCTGTATATTTGTGTCAGATGTCATCCCAAGGGCAATCACTCTTTTTTTTTTTTTGGTTCCCAATCTATTTCTGGAGGTAACAAAACAATGCAAAATTCGTCCTGAAGGAGACTTTACAGACTAAGTATAGTTACTCTACGATTAGAAGATCAAGTCTACTCTTATTTTCAACCCATTGCTCATTGTTATGGGGGCCAATTTAAACACATATTGGGAGCTAACTTTTCTGTTTTATCTCATATATAATGTTTTTAAATCATTAAGTTAAAACAGTGAGGATCAATTTGTGGTGTAGGTCACTTCTCTTTCAGAACTATAGAAGTGGGGAAACTAGATATGGTTAAAAAAAGAAAATATACCAAAATTCTTTAAGGAACAAAAGCTCTCTTGGGGACCATGATCACAAATAACTAGTGCAGTAAATCCCAGTTCTTCTATGGATGTAATACTGGACACTAGCCTGGATTAGAAAATATATCCAGGCCTTTAATAAAAAATATAGAGTTGGACTATCATTTTCTATCATAGATTATCATGGTCTAACTCAATACTTTTTATAATAATGATGCTGATTTATCATTATTTCAGTTAGTTAATCGTTTGATGATATCTCTGAAATAATGAGACATATCACTTCTGTTTGTATGTAGTTAGAGTGAAGGGCCATGAAAGGCTTTTCAAAAGGCAAGGAGATGTGTGTATATACATGTGTATTTGTGTACCAGTATGATAAGTTGTGGGGGGTAGAAGTGTTTTTGATTGTATATGTACTATGTCCTAGCACTGTTCTGTATCCTTTACATTCATTCTTTTATTCTCTGGGTACTTTTCATTCATTATATTTGAGGGGTTAATCCATCCAACGTTTTGTCATGGTAAACATTCTAATGTGGTCCACTTGGTGGCATTAAAAGCAGTTCTCATTTCATCTTTTGGCAATGCCTTTAGATTTTTGAAGTTAGTATAAATGCTGCTTAACTATAAACAAATCCTTTAGTCCCAGATGGAGACTGAAATTAGCATATCTAGTAAACATCCTTCGTTTGGGAAAAAAACCTTTTTGTATGTGATTTCTAGATAAAAATGTGTTTGTGTGTATACTCATGAAAATGTATTATCATGGTATATTAAAATTGATGCCTAATATGATTTCAAATGTAGGGTGTACAGAGGTATATTAGTCTGCTAGGGCTGCCATAACAAAATAGTTCACAGTTTTGGAGGCCGGATGTCCCAGACCCAGGTGCCAGCCAACTCAGATTCTAGTAAGATCTCTCTTTGGTTACAAATGGCTGCTTTCTTGCTGTGTCCTCACATGGCTTTGTCTCTGTACATGTGGAAAGAGAGGTATCTGGTCTCTTCCTCTTCTTACAAAGACACCAGATCTATTAAATTAGGGCCCCACATTATGACCTCATTTTACCTTAATTCCCTCGTAAAAGCCCTGTCTAGATTGTATTTGGATACAATCACACACCGAATTCTAGCATGGCTTCTAGCCAACAACTAGAAGTGGACAGGCCCCTGGCCTCCCTTTCTTAGAGCATTTGCTAAAGGGCTCACAATTCTGAGTTTGTATCTCTTACACGTTTCTTTTGCAAGGACCTGAGAGCTGTTCCTTTGAAAAATAATCAGAAGGATAGACTTCAGTAACCAGCTTCCAAAGACAGCTGACCTCCTCACATTTACACTGACAAACCGCTCGTGAATTTTCACTTCTATGACTCTACTGGGCCCCCACTGTCTTCCCTCCCTCCTCCTTCCCTTAAAGCACCCAGACGCCTCCATGCAAATTGGAATGGAGCTCAGCTGAGTAAAATCTGAGTAAAATTACTAAAATCTGTTCTCACTGCTTTAACTACTATCTGTCATGTTTATCTTTGACAGCTTCAACATGTGAATTTAGGTGACACAATTCAGTCCATAACAAGGGGGTAACATTATAGCAAAAGATATATGAGTCTATGGGTATCAAGAGGTAACAAGACACCGTCTCCCCTTTCCAGCAATGAACATTGTCAGTGGTTTCCTGCATCCTCAGTCCTTGCCTAGAGTGAATTTCTGTCAGTATTTGTGGTCAGGGAAACACTTTATTTACCTTATTAAGGGATGGTGTGGGGAAAATTGAATTTTCTATGGTCAGGATCCTCACCTGAACCTAAACTACTTGATGATGTAACTGGCCTGCTGCTAGGCTACTGCTTCCACACCCATAGGCAATGAGCTATTATTGACTGAGTCACTATATAAAGAGCTCTGCCCAGTGCCCTGGGGGAAGGCAGAGATGAAGGAGGGTTATGGCTTTACAGACGTGCAGACTGCTGGATGTGGAAGTGATTCTAATGCTCAACTTAGCACCGTGAGAATAAAAGCAGGTACAAACCCTTTTACCCCAAGAATATTCCATTGTATTTTTCAGTCTCACTGAATCCATAGTGAACTTGCCTGGAGCTGAAACCCATTGGTAAGACAAATGGCTTCCCTTCACTTAGGCTAGTTAATGTAGGTAACTAGAGGCTTTGAAACCTTCTAATTGCTCAGAAACCAAAATAACAAAGCCTTTTTCTCACTATGCCAGGTTACCTGATCCTGGCTATGGCAGAAGGGATGCTGAAGAAAGCCTACCCTAGAGAGAGACTAGCCTGCAGGAGGTTGGGTAGGCAGTACTCCTGGAAGGCGAGGGAAGGCAGCAGGATTGGACAGAGGAGAAGTTGGGGGTAGCCAGTGGAAGCCTCGGCAGCTGATGCCAGAGGGAGTTCTGGAGCTATGATGAGCCCTTGGGATTGCGCTGAGGTAGGCTGAGGGGGAAAGTGCCATGTCAGTCATTGTACACAGACCATGCCAGTGAAGGGGAGTGCAGCTTTCCTCAGCAAAGCAATCCCACAAGGCTGGCCGTAAGGGCTTGCTACTGACAGCCCTCTCCAGCAGCTGGGGAGTAAGCCCTTCAGGCCTGAAGGGGGACACCCGTGGTGTAGCACACACTCACCAGATACCCAGTAGCAGATCCCTTTCTGGGAAATGAAATCTTGAGCTAACAACACAACAAAAGACAGAAGGGTCACAATCATTCATCCTAGTGGCAAATTGACTGGATCTCACAACAGAATGTTCACCAAAAGAAGCCAGACATGAAAGAGTACATGTCATATAATTTCATTTTCCTAAAATTTAAAAATCAACTGGCAAAATTAATGATTAGGAATAAGAAGTCAGGAAAGCGTTTACCTTTGATGTTTTTTTAATTTGATATAATTATTATTAATTAGTTCATTTTTACTGTTATTTATAATTATAAAGAGTGTTATGCACAAGCCATACCTTATTTTATATATATTTAAGGAACATAGTAATAAATAGTAAATTATATTTATTCAATAAATATTTACATATTTATAATATACATTGATAAAGTTAGTCAAAATTAGGGCTCCATAAGAACTTTTATTTAAGAAAAGCCCCTCAGTCTTTTAAGCTTTTCAAAATGTTGTTCCGTAGAAATTCAGTTAGACAGAAACAAATCTTTAGGTAGACAGGTGTAAGCAGGTAAGAAAATAGAAGCTAGGTTACCAGGGTCGAAAGGCAAAATGTGGACTCAGAAAGAGACCGACACAGATACTGGGAAAGACAAGACTGGTTACTTGAAACCAGAAACTAGAAGCACAGAGATGCCACATGAGGCTTGGGGATGACTTTTCACAAAAAGAATTATAATATCTGCCATAGACTGAGCACTTTCATGGGTCAGACATCCTGGCCCATGGATTTGAGAATGCATTTTCTAAGTATTATCTATCTAAAATTTTCAGAACAAAGAAGAGGATATTTTCATCTAAAGTTTTACCGAAGCAGGTATTGAGGCTCAAAGTGGTGAAGTAACACACCCAGAGCCGCAAAACAAAACGTTTCGGCCAGGATTTAACCCAAGTCTGTCCCAAAGAAAGTTTCTATTCTTTGTATTATCTAATAATAAACTCAAAGTGATTGAAATACACACACATACATACACCCTCTATGAACAGGTGACAGTAATACACATATTTGGCCACAATAGCTGCAATACAAGCCATAAGGCCAGACCGCCTCCGATCAGAGACTGAGGAAGAGAAGCCGCTCAGTTCTAAGCCGTTCTGTTCAGGCATTGCACACACTCTGGCTTCCATTCTGCTCATTTTCATCAGCAGAGTTTACTTGGAAGCCACAACCTTGTTTCTTAACTATTATTCCCCACCTGAAGTCATCGTTTCTGTTTATTACATCATAATCATCACGACTTGCCACCGATTTTGTACATTCCCAAAGACGAAATTGTGATTTCAAGTGAAGACAGTGGAGCAGGACCAGATGTGCCACTAAAGGAGAGGCGGCCTCTTCTCCTGAAAATGCACTTCACAGTGAAGTACAAGGGAAAAGAGATCAGAAGGCATTGTCATTTTTCAAAATAGAGTCTGTTCTAGCAGCAGGGTTACATTTAAATAGAAAGATTTGACATTTCCTATACCATTCATAGTACTTTATGCTTAACCTTTCATCTACTAAAGAAACTGTAAAAATTCAGCAAAAAAGATCTTTCTGGAACATTTTTGGCAAATATTTTACTGCAGCCTTTACAAAGTTTTTCTCTATTCTGATTTTCTTCAGTCACAGCAAGTTGACCCTACTTCCAATTATGGTACTTCTGCGTAGTTCTGACTCCCCTGTGCCCAAGACCTCTGTTGGATTGCTTCTTTAGAGGTTTTCATAAAGTATCTGTGTCTTTTTAACCCTATGGAAGGAAACACAGAATGGTGAAACCATAATGATTCACACTGTTTTTTAAAAATGGATATTTGGTCACCCCGATTCATTCATAGAAGCAGATCTTGCTTATTTAATATGTGTAGACATTTGATAGGCTAAAGATAGTAAGATTAAAGACTTGTTGCAGGAGCTCAGAGGGGCCAGAGTAGAGTGAAGGAGACAGGTAAACCAGCAGATAATCACAAAACAGTGTGATCTATATTATGACAGAGATATTTATGATGTCTGGTGGATGCACATTGTAAACACAGACAGGTGGATTGGACCCACTGGAGAAGACTAAAGAGGAGCTAAAACAGTGATTGCAAGGGTGCAGAGGTAACACCGAGCATGGGGCTTTAGGACAGGGCTGAGTAGCAATATGTACGTACTGAGGCTGCTGTCTATGGAAGAGTTAGGTGAGGATGGCAAGGTGGGCAAGGCCAGAGCAAATGAGCTTTTTCATCAGTTATGAAAGTGTGCAGATGTTTGTGTTATCTCTGGAATCACTTTCAAAAAATTCCTAAACCAAATTTGCTCCTGATGTTTCCAAAGCCCATTGGGAGCCCAGTGAAGATCCACCTGTTTTCTTCCCCATAAACTGCCCTTTTATCTCACTATCAGGTTCCTAGGTATGGAAGAACTTGTAGTATTTCTATGACAAGAGAAACATTCCTTCTTTTCTTTCTTTTCTATATCCCACTGTTCATCTCCTTTCCTATTGGCCTAGTGAGTTAACTTAGATTAACTCAAAGTCAACTTATCAATGACATCATCACACCTGCAAAATCCGTGGACTGATGCACCAGCATAGCCACACATCTGGCCCGCATTCACCGAGAAGGATCAGCTGAGGCGTGTATGCCAGGAGGCAGGGATCTTGCTGGCCATCTTAGCATCCTGCCCGCCATGTGGACCGTTCTGTCCCAGTCTTCTACATTGTAGATGCTCCACCATATATGCCTGTCCATTGACTGAAGATCTTTATTACCTTTATAACAAAATTAGATAGATAATATTTTTAAATGAAATGATGAAATATGTCCTTCCTGGGCAAAAACTCCTTTTGTTCTTTTTCTCTCTGCAGGTCTGTCTCCCTTTAATCTTTATAAATTATAATGGCTAGCACTATTTGGGCTTTTTCAGCATTGTCTCCAGCTTCCATTAAACGTGGAATTTTTCAGTGGCTGAACGGTCTGGAGTCCTAGAGGTGATCCAAACAAACCTGCATAGGTTTGTGATTTCTTTGAGAGCCTATAGCTAATCTGTTATAGGAATAACCTCATCACTGTTGTAAGAAGAAGAAAAATATTGCAATTTCTTCAAATATGTCTTTTGGGGAAGAAATTAAGGAACCATAATGATATCTACTTGCAAATATTTCTTAGTCTGGCATTGAAGAACAAGTGTTTTCCTATTTTTTTTTCCTGTAGAAGCAAACACATGATAAAAGCAAGCATGTGTGGATTCTAAACAAAATATGTGCTGACTCTTTATGTTCAGCTTCCTTATTGAAAACATGCAACATACAAACCTGCCAAACCTGTCTTGTCTTACAAATATGAAAAAAAAAGTTATAAGTGGCTTATTATCCATACTGCTTCATATATTGATACTTGGTAGTACCAGGGAGTTTCAGGTACTCTGTAGGGATTTTTTTTCCCTATTGATTTCTCATAATAACCACACATAATTAAACATATGCAGAGTTACAAAACTTATATTTTACTGAAATTTTTACAAAGGGAGATAGGAAAAGACAGCAAAGTTATTACACATCTGTTACATAAATCTGTAGATAATGTGAATATGAGTGAAAAATCATAGTTACTCTAACACTAGTTTCCCCCAGTTTGGAATACAGACCAGAGTTGCATATGTCCATCTAATTCAGAGAGGGATGGTTACATATAGGGACAGAGACAAGGTGTAAAATTATAGCATGGTTCTAAACAACTACTTACATACTTCAAAATGAAATAAATGGTATTGGCTGTTACATCTCCATTGATAAATATTTCTTATAATTTATAATGTCTAAATTGCTTAGAATAGAAATTTCAATGTTTGCTAACATCTTATTTTTAATGGATTAAATATTAGAAAAAATCTCATACTGCAAATACTGAAGAAACTCTAAATATCCATGTCACAAACAGTCATCAATGAAGAGGTGCTTGGATTTATAAACCACAAGTAAACCAAACCTATTTAATTGCTTCTGCTGATGGAATTAGCAACATAATGTGGGGAATGAGTATGTTGTATATTCTGAATTTGGATTCTATGAAGTTTCTTAGTAGAGGGTTCAAGACATTTTGACTTAAAAGGATTGATGCAAATTGGGCTAAAATTGTTTCCAGGGTTTCACCTGGGCAAACAGCTCATCACCAAGATTCTTTCATGGGACAAATGGAGTTGTATTTACCATGGGTAGATTCCTATTAGCCATGACCTGCAAGGAAACCTAAAGGAGATACGCATGGAATGATACTATGTTGAAAGCAATTATTATACATTAGCGATAAAAACATACAAGAGACATGAGCAAGGACAGGCAAACAGGGGTTCAACTCAGAGAGAGTACATTGTTACAACAGGAGGAAATTAGTTGGCATCAGGTACTCAAGTGTCAGAGAAGTGATACTCTAAAAATTATCACAAACACCTCTCTTTCCCTTTTTGTTCCCTAGTTTAATCTTCTACTCCACAATTCTTTCTTCCTACAAAACTCCCACTTTGTGGAGTTTTAATTGATTCCTGCAAAGGACTATTAAACCCTAAGGACACAACAAATTAGGTAGTTCTTTGTAAATAAAAGTACCGGCTACTTAAATACAGTGTGGATCATAATTGCTTTTTTGGCTAATATTGTTTTCTTCCAGTTAATTAGAGTCCTGAGGTACAACAGTGATTCATCTACATTTACGGTCACATACATAAACACACATGCAATCCCAAACATACTTTTAGCCTGAAAATTTTAAAAGCCATATTTGGGAGGGGGGTGGACACTGTTTTATTAAATTCCTGTTAAAAATTATTGTCATTTTTCTGTCACGTAGATAGGCACCAAATACTATGTCTTGTACCAAAGTCCAATAAATGAGAAGACACAGAGGAGGCAATATTTGGTGATGTCCTTGTGTCTCCCTGTCCGATATGGTACATTCTGGGAGAGAGTCACAGAATGCTAACACATAAAGAAATACTTCTGTCACTGAATTTGCACAGTAACACATGATTTGATAATGAAGTATGAAGCTACATTGGAACACATACAAAAAGGTGAAATAAATATAGCTTGAGAGGAAGGAATCACTTTTTTCTTAGGAGCAAAGCAAGGAATTTTAGGTTAATATTAAGAGAAAGAAGAAATTTACTCTGAAAATAACAGAAATTAATTCTGACCACAGTGATGACTTGTCCAGGGAAGAAACTTCAAATTACTTCAATAGTGTCATCCCTAGTGGATTTTAAAACCAGAGCAGATAACATGTGGCAAAGCATACTAATATGTACAACAATAAGTTGGCAGAAAGAGACTGAGAAACTCTTAGGTCATTTTCATTATTATTCATCATTTTTAAAAAATGCATCTGATATCTTAAAAGGTCTTGGAGTTTATAGACACATTTTTATGCAGTGTTCTAGCCAAAAAAATAATTAAAAAGGTCTAAAAAAAACTATATACTGGAACCAATTTCAACCATTTTCTCAGCAAGTTGAACATTTAGTAATATCTTGTGCCAATTAATAGAATATCCTAAGATTTACATGATAATGAGAAATTCCTGGTTCTAGAAACATGGGCGTTAGACTTAGTGATTAAGGCCATGGAGGACCTGACTTCCAAATTACATTCTGAGAGCATTTTAACCCTCCACCCATTCATATAATCTATGTTATCACCAAACAACAACCTTATTCTCTTCTCCCTTAGTGACACACCAACATTTTCCGGGCTTCATGCCTTTGTGCATGTAATTTTCATGAGGCTTCCACACATCCAGCCACACCCCACCAACTCACATCCCAAACATTCCTAACACTCTTTTTATTACTCCCCTCAGTGAGTCTCTGAAGACCCTTATTCAAATCTCTCTTCTGGTATGCTCAATTTTGTGTTTTAATTGCTTATATACTTAATTTACTTCTACCATAAAAGTGTTTCTTTTTGGTAAAAACCGTCAAGCTGAACCTTCAACCCCTGGAGAGGAATGAAGTCATTAAGTGTGGGGTGGGGGGGCTAAATTTGTATATACATGTGTATATTTTCAGCAAAGGATAGTAAAACTATAGCCGTTATCATTTGAAGAAATGTAAATATTGAGTCTAACAGGAGACAGCAAAGTATAGCTTATGGGCTAAGTTCAGCCTATTGCCTGTATTTGTAAATAAAATTTTATCGGAACACAGCCACACCCTTTCATTATGTATTATTTATGGTTTTTCAAGCAATAACAGCAGAATTGAGTTGTTGCAACAGAACACATATGGCTTACAAAGACTAAAATATTTACTCTCTGATCATGTAAATAATAATTTTGTCTACTCATGGTCTAGATATGATCACCTTGAGGGCAAGGGTAATTATGTTGGTATATTTCCATCACACCCTGTGCATACCTTAAAGTATCTAAAAATCTAGAGATTCAAACCTGAAACTGTTAAATTTCCCCAAAAACATGCTCTTATTCATTCCTTATCACCACTCTTATTTATAGTTATCAGCAAATAATTCCTTGAGTTTAAAAATGCCAGTCTTACTAACTCCTCTCTCCTCATTATTCATAGCTATTAATCATGTCTTATTAAAATGTGTGTTTTTTTGGTTGAATCATCTGAGTATTTCCTCCTTAATCTCAGTCACCTTCTTTCCTCCAGCTATGACCCTTCATGGAATGTGTATCATTTTCATACATGACTATAAAGATACATTTTTGCATATATATGTATCCTCAGTATAGAGTGCTATTTTTCATATTTTAAGAATTTATACATATGGTTTCATATTGTACCTACATTTCATAGAGCACACACCTTTTATGTTCACTCAGCATTGTATTTTTTTGTGATTTATCCATGTTGACATATTTTCTGATTCATTCAGAATGAGGTGTTCCATCACAGGACAAGATTATTTGTTTTCCTGCTGATGGGCATCCAATTGTTCCCAAAATTCCTATTACAAATGGTACCTGAATATCTTGGCCACATGAAAGTGTTACCTTAAAGCCTATACCTAAAAATAGAAGTGCTTGTCACAGGGTATTAGTTTCCTCTTACTTCTATAACAAATTACCAAACTTACTAGCTTTAAACAACATGAAATGTATAGTCTCGGCATTCTAGAGATCAGGGTCCAAATGGGTTTTACTGGACCAAAGTCAAGGTGTCAGCAGTCCACACTCCTCTCCAGGGGAGAATCCACTGGCCTTTCTTTCCAGCTTCTGGAGGCTCCTGCATTCCTTGGCTTGTGGCCCCTTCCTCCATCTTCAAAGCCTGCAGAGCAGTGTCTTCTAATCCCCCTTACTCTGACCCTCTGCCTCTGTCATCACATCATCTTCTCTAATTCTGCTTCCCCTGTGTCCTTAAAAGGTCTCTTGCGATAACACTGGGCTCATCCAGGATTATCCCCACTTCAAAATCTTTCACTCAATCCCATTGTACCCTTTTACCATGTAAAGTACCATGTTCTTTAGAATAGGATGGGATATCTTTGCGGAAATATTATTCAGCCTACCACAAGTATACACATCAAAGTTATTAGATACTGTCAGTTTTCTCTCCATTGCACTTATAGCAATTTAAATGCAACCTTTGGTGTTTCCATGTCTTCAACACCCAGCATTGTCAGCTTCTCTGGAAGTTATACAATCTCAACTTATTGGCATTGCTTATAACTTTAAATTTTGTTATGATTTCAAACATACACATAAAATGTGCAAGAATAGTAGAAGGAACTTGTATTCACTATATATTTTGCCCCACTTGAGACTAAGTTGGAAATGTATGTCCCTTTAACTCTAAAGATTTCAGTGTGTATTTCCTAAGAACAAAGATATTCTCTTATTTAGCCACAATATAATTATGCAAATCAGGAAATTTAATACTAGTTCAATGCTTTCACATAATTCCCAATCATTATTTAAATTCCATCAATTTCCCCAATAGTATACTTTACAACATTTTTTCTTTGGTTTAGGATCCAATTCAGGATCATGTATTGTATATATTTGTCATCTTTCATTAGATTGCTTCATCTGAAGAATTTCCTCAGTCTGACATTTTCACGAAGAACAGGCAATTGTCACATAGAATGGTCTTCAATTTGGGCTTGTTGGTCTTTAAATTTTTATTCAGGTTATATACATTTTTTGGCAGGAATACCCCAGAAATGATGTTGTGACCTTCTCAGAGCATCTTATTAGGAAGCACTTGATACTGATTTACCCCAAAACTAGTGATATCTTTGGTTACTTGTTTAATGGTCTCTGCCAGATTTCTCTACCACAATGTTATTATTTTTCCCATTGTAGTTAATAGTAATCTATGGGGACATACTCTGTTGCTATAGTATCTTGTTCCTCATCAGACTTTCATGCAGTAATCTATGGATGACTGTCTCCATCATACATTCTATATTTATTAGTTGATGTCCTATTTCACAAAAGAGTAAAACTTATCCTCCCATTTACCTATTTATTTATACTTTTTTGAACTCATGTATTTTTACTTCATTCAGTGGACTGTAATCCACCCATACCATTTATTTTTATGTTCCAATTGTCCCAGATTTGATCACTTCGAGCCCCTTCAATTTGGCCCAAGAGTATTTTTAACATACTCCTACCATTCACTGAATGGTCTTTTCTATTATGGCACTAAAAGATGTTGAGGCTCATCTTGTGCTTGCATTTTATTTTCTGTCTACCTTATCTTACAGTTACAGTGAAATAAGATTGGTGAGTGGCTTGATGGTTGGTTTAGGGAAAAGGAATTTGAATCCTGAAATATGATTATATAATGATCTAAATCTCTTTAAGAAAAAAGGGAGGAGAGACTGTCAGTGATGGCGAGAGGGAAATGCTACCAAGAAAATACCAATACTCGCTCTCACCACAACTAATCACCTAGTATTTGATGTCCTAGCCAGAGTAATTAGGCAAGAAAAAGAAATAATAAGCATCTAAATCAGAAAGGAAGAAGTAAAAAATGTCTCTGCTGCTGATCACACGATCCTGTATGTAGAAAATCCTACAGATTTCCACCAAAATATTTAAACCTACTAAACAAATTCAGTGAATTTTCAGGATACAAAATCAGTAAACATAAACCAGTTGTACTTATAACAATGAACAGTCTGAAAAGAACAAATCAAATGAATTAATAGAATGAATAGGCAACTATGGGATGGGAGAAAATAGTTGCAAGTGATATATATGATAAAGGTTTAATATCCAAAATATGTAAGAAAAAGAAGGAAAATGCCAATACTAAGGTGGTGGTGTGGATTATAGGTATTATTGTACATTTTTCACTTCTTTTCTCAGTGATGTTGCCTAGGCTGTTATGTAATATTAAAACCCAGAGGAGCTCAGCAAAGTAGTTATTGATAAAAAACATGCCACAGTAGTTTCAGCCCCTTTTCCTCCAAAAACAGTTATTTGAAATCTTCTATTCCTAAACCAAAGCACTAAGATGCTTTCTTTAGAGGAGTATTCTTTCCATATATGTTAAATATGTTAAGTATATATGTTAAATATATGTTAAGTATGTTAAATAGTGGATACAATTTTAATTAAATAATATTGCTTTAAATCTCTTTGGTGTATATTTGGCCTATGCATGTGCATGTCTGCATGTGTCTTACTTGTAGCTATGTGTGCCCTCTTAAATTGTGGAATGGAACCATTATATTCCAGTTGATTGTACATTTCTTCAATAATTTACAAAACACATATACATACACAGTTGTTATCATGGCACAGTCACACTTCTAGGCACCAGTGACAGAGTAGTAAGAAAAAAAAGTCCCAAGTAGAAATATTCGTTTCTTATTGCTGGAATAACAAATTGCCACAGACTTAATGGCTTAATGCAACACAAATGCATTATGTATCTCTGGAAGTCAGAAATCCAAAACGGGTGTCACTGGGCTAAAATAAAGTGTCAGCATGTCTGTGTTACTACTGGAAGTTCAAGAGAAGAATCCATTTCCTTCCATTTCCAACTTCTAGAAGTTACCCTCATTTCTTGGTTTGTGGATCGATTCCTTGATCTTCAAGGCCAGCAAGGCTGGGCTGAGCCCTCACACTTGCCACAGCTTTAGTTTTCCATTTAAGGACTCAGATAACCCCGGTAATTTCCCTATCTTAATGTCAACCGATTAGCAAACATAATTCAATCTGCTACCTTAATTCCCCTTCACGGTGTAGTATAACGTATTAAGTTTTAGAGATCAGGACATGGACATCTTTGAAGGACCATTTTTTTATTGGTATAGTAGCCAAGACTGATAATATCTCTGCCATTGTGAAAATTGTATTTCAATGGGGGCAGGGTGCCAGCAAACATAGAAACATGTCATAAATTTTCAAGAATAGATAAAGATTTGATTAAAGCAGGATAAGTGGAAAGAGATTAAAGAGATTGGGAGTCATAAAAAGTTGACTATCTTATCTCCATTTTTTAAATGAGGAATTAAGACCAAGAAGAGTTAGGCACTTTTTCCAGTGGTAATACGGCATCTATGTCTCTGTCTCCAAATCTCGTGCTCTCTCCATGATGCAGCTCTGCTTCCTATTCTCAGGTTAAGATGGAAGTAAATCTATCCATGTTACTCATGATTGCATCTGTAGTGCCTGGTAGTGCTTGAAACATAATAAAATCTTAAAATTATTATCCAATAATTAGCCATTCTTATCTCCTATTTTTCATTGCCACACTGAATCAGGAGACTATGAGAATTATTCTTCTGATACTCAGAAGTTTCCTTTGAAAAATTTCTGTGATAAGCAAAGCAATAGAAATATCCGTAGCCTATAGGTTTCCCCACATTTATCCACAGGTTTTTTTTTTTTTTTGAGCAGTCTCTACAGATGGCCAGACTCATGGATAAAATATCAATAAACAACCTCTAAGAAAACAAAGGCATTCAAAAATTGTGACCAAATGGCCCATACAATTGTTAGAGGTCATTTTATTAACATAGCATTTCATCAAAGTGGAACAGTACTCAGAACCAGGTTGCTTAATTATTTGAGGGGGAAATAATTTTCATCACTTTCTTGATATTGCCATTTGAGTTATTCCACTGCTTTAAAGTAGAATCCACTGATTTCTTGTTCTTTAAAATAATCCTAAATCCCTGCCATCCCATTCAAGGCCCTTCACAACCTGGATCCAATCTGCCATGCCACCTTCCTTCTACCTTTGTACTCTACTGTAGGCTATATCACATTGCATCATAAATGTTTCCAGGTTCCAAGGAAGTTCCTTGAATTCTGCACTTTCCTGAGAACGTGAGTTCCACAAATGCAGGGACAGTGACATGTAATTTTTTTTACTGCTGGTGCTCAGTACAGCCAGCCATACAGTAGGGATTCAATAGGTAGGCTGTAACTGATAAGCTGAGTAAATGAAAGAATGAATTAATGTCTTTACCAGGACATGTGCCTGCTCAACAATTGTGTTCTTGTTTCTTAGATCCGTAATTACATTTATCTTCATGAAAAATATGGAACACTTTCTTTATGTTCAATACTGAATTAGCTCTAGCATTTCCTCTTTTTTAGATTCAAGGCATTAGCTTGACTAAGCCTCATGGTAGATGACTCTAGGGAAACGGGGTCTGTACGTGCCCATCTCCTGATCAACCATTTGCTTTGTACATGAGAACTTTAATAGAAACTGCCGAATGTGCAGGTAAAGTCAGCAGGAAATGAAATAGAGGGCATTACTCAGTGTTATCAATTGAGCAGAGCAGCAAAATGTAAATCACTGAGAAATCATGCCATTTTGCACTTTGAAGTAAGTCTGAGAACTTCCCAATGGCCTGAAGGTCCCCGGTCCGCTCTAGAAAGCTGAGGAGGATTCTCTTCCCTAAAAGGCTCAACATAATGCCAGCAACTCTGCACTCTAGAAAAGGGAAGTGAAGGCATTGTATTTTTCCCTATGCTCTGCGGTTGTCTAGCCCTATCTTTCATGTACATGCATTATAATATATACCTTTAAGTGTGTCACTTTGGTTCTCCAAACCTCAGTGACTTAATTTATAAAATGAAAATGGCATCTATTCTACCTAGTCAGCATGGTTCTATTTGAACACTGAATAAAATATGCAGAGGAACTTGTGTAGCAGACCTTGTCAGTGCTCCACCCATAACTCTAGTATCTTGAGTTCTGCAGAGACTGGCTTTTTTTTGCTGGATCTGTGGAAAACCACACTGCCTGTGTGCTCATGTGTGCTTGGACATACAGAACTGGGGGAGTGATGGGGAATTAACACCTCCAGGAGCATAATTTTTTGTATAAAAATTAGTATGTGAATATTGCATAGTATTTATTAGCATATGAATATTCCAAATGCCCAATATTTCAAGTTGGCTAATTGTGATGTGTGTGTTTTTACCAACTTCCAGCATCCAAGCAGAATTTAGCTCAAATTGCATACCATGACAGCTGGCTTAATAGCACAACTTCCATTGGCTGCTTTCCATTTTGTTTATTACATCTTTACTTGTGTTCATCTGAACCTCCCTATTATCCTACTTAGAAATGAATCCTGATCTCACAGCCTGCACCGAAGAGAACCCAGGTGACAGCCTGTACATCACCAAGGGCCACCCGACAGAGGAATGGTGATTATTTTGATAAGTTAGAAACCTAAAGCTAAAAGAACATTCTGTGTTTGGGAATGGCTAGTGAAGGGATCTGGCTGATAACCTGAGGCAGGGTTACAGATACAGCAAGGCAAGTGTCTAGCTGAGCCCACAGACTTAGCCTAAGGGCAGATCATCAGACTTCAGCTTGGAGAAAAGCATTTTTCAAACCCAGTAATGGTCTATGGGTTCATGTGTAACTCAGGCAAAGAGAGGAGTGGTGGCAAATTACCCCTTAGGCACATCTCAATATGTGTGAACATCCATGGTATAGAATTTAGCTCTAAAAGGGACCTTACCATCCTACACCAATTTACCCATAGACTGTTTTTCTGTTAGTTTTAGCAGACTGACTTTTAAAATTGTCTCAGGGAAGAAAAAAACTGAGAAAGGAAATAAATAATGATGGGACTGAATTATTACCCATGGTGTAAAATAAGAAGCCATCAACTCATACTGATTTAAACATTTAAAGGAAGAATAAATGGTGCCATTAGGATGAGTCTTCCTTAAAGTAGAACTCCAACTCAAGAATTATACTTGTTTCAGTCAAGAATTATCTATGGATGCTAAGCAAAAGTACAACGAGAAAAGAGATATCTACATAATTTCAAAATACCTTTTTGTATGATACTTACTAGTTACAAAGGGGAAGAGCATGACTTTACAGCGGAGACGTTTGGAAGATACCACCTATCTTCCCCAGGTAAAAGACAATATAAGACACATGGGCATCATGAGCCTGAGAGAAGCATGATACACTGAGAAGGCGCAGCATTACTTCTGTGGCGTTCTTACCAAAAATACAGAGTCATGAGCAGACATTAGGCTGAGCCAAACTGTTAGGGATGTTAAGTAGAAAGATGGACATGAGCAGCTGGAAAAGGGGAAGCTAAGGCTCAGAGAAGAAGCCTCCCAGATAAAGTTCAAAGAAAAAGCTGTCAAACTCTGCCCAGGTAGGGGTCCCATGTGGAGACAGCATGGGCTTTGCGGTGAGCCTGTGTAATCAGATACACAACCAGATCACAATCGAGCAGAACTAAGGAACTTCCTGAATGACACCTCAGCCTGGGGAAAGGATAGACTCACTGAGAGGGATGACAATATAGATGGACCTGTCAGTCAAATGACCCCATTTTGTCAGTCAAAGAGATGCCTTCTAACCAGAACGCAGTATAGAAGCCTCCCACCTAATGAATCAAGGCCTTTGTCTACCCTGATTCTGGCAGGCTCCTCCCTTAGAGGGTATTCAAGTAAAACTTTCCCTCCGCTTTGCTGTTGTGTCTCTGCCTTTCAATTCTCTGTTGCGGTAGGGGCAGGAACCGAGGAAAACAGACTCAACTCTCGTAATGAAACTAAGAAACATTCTACATACTGACTCCCCAGTATTCTTGAGCAATTACAGGATCATGAAAGACAATTATCAGTGAAAGAATTTTTCCAGAATAAAGAAAAATAAGCAGAACATGGCAACTAAGGGCACCCTCATCCTACATTAGATCCTGGGTCAGTACAAGAACTTTGTGGGTCAGCTGGCAAAAGTGGTTTGTAGATTTAAGGACTTACATTGTATCAAGGTTAATTCCCTGATTTTGATCATTGAACTGTGGTTATGTAAGATGTTAACATTTGGAGAATCTGGGCAAAGGGTATGAGAAACTCATGTACTATTTTTAACAATTCTTTTGAAGACTAAAATTATTTCAAATTATAACGAAAAAAACTTTAAAAATATTATAAACATGCTCACTCAAGGTGATCCACACATTAGTCAGCAAGTTATCAACCCCAAATCTCAAAACTAAGGACCAAAGTTTGGAAATCATGCACTGTTTAAATTAAGCTTTGGTATTATATCAGAAACTGTTTCATGAAAATATTGTTATGGGTCATTTGCTTCTTTAAGGGTATTATGCTCAGTGAAATAAGTCAGGCAGAGAAAGACAAATACCAAATGATTTCCCTCATTTGTGGAGTATAACAACTAAGCAAAACTGAAGGAACAAAACAGCAGTAGACCCACAGACTCCAAGAAGAGGCTAATGGTTACCAAAGGGGAGGGGCGGGGGAGGGTGGGTGGGGAGGGAGGGAGAAGGGGATTATGGGGTATCATGATTAGTGCACATGGTATGTGTGAGGTCCCAGGGAAAACAGTGTAGCTCAGAGAAGACAAGTAGTGACTCTGTGGCATCTTACTACACTGATGGACAGTGACTGCAATGGGGAATGGGGGGGACTTGATAATAAGGGTGAATGTAATAACCACATTGTTTTTCTTGTGAAACCTTCATAAGAGTGTATATCAATGATACCTTAATAAAAAAATACATGTTTTATAGGAACTCATGTTTAACAAAGCCTCACAAAACCAATGTTTCTACCTCTACCACTTGTATATATATCATTGGCTGTCTCTGTGTCTATTTCCTTCTCTGAAAAAAAACAAAGATAATAATCATCTGCCCTCTGGGATTTTGCAAGTAATCATAACAAAGACAATCAAAACAATTATATTGAAAATACTTTAAAGCAGCTCTTGCTATCCTCTGTATACTGAGGTTCAATAGTTCATTCTGAATTGAATGTGTTTTTTAAAACAGTACTAGTGTTTTTCTCTAAAGTGAATTATTTTGAAATATGATTACATTTTTCAAATGGATCTTGTGTAACCCCAAACCTCAGTTCTCAGGAGGCTACCTTTTAATTATATCATTCCTTATCTGGAGTCTTTTTTATTATTTGTTTAAACGTTATGGTTTTGACTTGAATTGATTGTTCCTGTTCAATTTCGGTGTCAGCATTTGCTGCTGCACAGACTGAATTTTTCCTCCTGGTGCCTTGAAGACAATCATTGGAAACATGTTGTACTTGATGGAGATTCTCCTGCTGAAAAGGTTCACAACAAAGAACAAATTAATTTTTGGCAACAATCAATGGTACCATCCAATGCAGTTTGCCATTTCCTCTGCTTTCCCATTCTCTTCTCATTGTTCCCTAGCTTCCTGATTCTCTTCATGTAGAAAATGGACTATAATTTATTTTTAAAGAACTCCTATGGCTGCCTCCTGGTCTTAATTAAAATAGTGACTGCATCTTATCTAGAATCCTAATTTTGCTATGAATGTTCAACAAAGAGTCTCAGAACCACAGCTCGAAGTGGGGAAAAAAAGCATCAAGAGGAATCTTTCTGCCCTGTTGCTGAACAGAAGTGAGACATCCTGGCTGCAAAAGACAAATCGCTACCCTGGTCAAATTCCTTTTTACCTTTTTAAAATTATATATATATATATATATATATATACACACACACACATACATACATAAATTTAATTTATATAAATATATAATTTAAATTATAAGCATGTACATGTATAAAGCATGCATATATATATTACATATGTGCATATATATTTATATATTTATACCCATAGATACATATGCTTAATTTACATGCTTATTTGAGATTTGTTTTGTTATGTTATTTTTACACTAAAGGGTATATTATGAGTCCACTTGGAATGGCCAAATTATTTATGAGTTTATTGTACACCAACTTTTTCACTGCTATTAATCTTGTTTAGCACCAAGGGGACGTCCTTTATAGTGCATGGGGATTATAGAAATAAAATGCAGTGTTATTATGACATTGCTCTGCATTCAATACAACATCAGGGGCAGCCAAGCTGACCTGACATGGCTAAAGTACCCAGCTCAGTTTTTCAGAGTGGCTTTGCATGTTGAATATGATCTATTCAACTCAGAAAGAGTATTTTCTCTCACAAATACATACTTGGTATCCCTATGCATTATTAACTATATGCGAAGTGTTATTTTCCCTAAATTGCTATAAGAAAATCAAGTGACCCATGTTTCTGAAGAGTTTTGAGTAACAGGAAGCAACTACGAATTAAGAATATAAAGTTTAGCCTCTTAGTAGAACAAAGGGAACAAGTCCCCATCTCCAGGGTGCTCAAGCAGTTCTCATAACTGTGATACTCAAAGGGAATTATCCCTGTTGTACTATGCTGTCCAGAGCCTACATGAGAGAGTGTGCATGGCTGAATGACGCAGTTGGGAAGCATTTGTTGCCTAGAAATTCCGTTTATAATCACAGTTTCCATTGTTTCTTATTTTTCCAAAAAAAAACCCAGCCAATACCATCTCCAAAATGTCTTATTGCCAGAGAGAAGTCATGTGACTGGATGGGCCGTGTCACGGAAACATCCCACGTGAGGCAGGAAAAATGGTGGAGTAATAATCATAAGGTAAGAAGAGGAGAGTAAACACAGATTGCAAAAAGAAGTCCAATTGGGCCATTAACGGCTTCTCAGGTTTACCTCAGGCCAAAGTTGTCTTACTTTGTGGGGAAATAGAGTAATTTTTCTTTTACTTATAAATATTCTGAAAGTGTAAGTTATCTGTATAATGGTTTCCATTAAGACTCTTTCAATATTTCTTTCGGCTCCGTTTTCACATAAGTGTCCTATAATTACCATGGAAAGTTCCACTAAATTAAAATATTGTTAAAGCTAAATGTTACAGGTATTACATTATAATTCATGATAAAAGGTTATTCATTAGTTCAAGGTTCTGTTAGAACAATTTTTCTGCCTTCATGACTAGGAAGTAGCAGTGTTTTCTGGTTCTGTAATAGTGAGCTAATTGTTCATTTTCTTACTGTTAGCCCTTAAGAAAATGTGAAGAATATGGTGACAATATTCCATTGATATAGAAGGACAGATTAGTCTACTTGAAAGAGCTTCAATTGCTACTGGACAGTGCACTGTATTTCTTGATCCTTGTCTTCTCAAAGGAAAAAAGTCAGTCAGAAGACCAGATAGCAAGTAGAAGCTGCAAGGAGTTTATTAAGTTAAAGCGAAAGTACACTTGGAGGGGTCCAAGCGTGCAACTTGAGAAGATTCCAGCACGCCCTTTGGTTACAAGAGTTGAATTTTTATGTTGCCATGACTTCCTGGGTTTGGGTTGGCCCTCCCCTGGCTCTAAGCCATGCCCTAGAGCAGGACTGTGACTTAGCTGCTGTATGCACTGTTCCCTGCCCATAGCTGGGTGGGGCCCATATGTGTTCCAAGGGTTTTAAGTTCTGCACATGCTCATTTCAGTTGAGTTGCCCATACAGGTGGAGCACCTCCAGTGGAGGGTCACATGGCAGTAAAATCCTGCCATTTTTCTGTTGTCTGCTCATGTCTGGGGTGGCAGTACAGGATGTGCAGATCACAGAATGGAAATGTGCCACCTGCAAAGCCTGTATGTTGTTGGTGAGGGGCTCGGGGTTATTTATAGAGGCTCTTCTGTGCTTTTTCCAAATAGTCCTGCCTTGCACATTCTAGGCCCATGCCCATCGGCCTATCCTAACACAATCAGAAAGTTAGAAAAACTGGATTTAAGATCCATCTTCTGTGCCTGCATATGTCTTTTTTTTTATTAAGGTATTATTGATATACACTCTTATGAAGGCTTCACATGAAAAAACAATGTGGTTACTACTTTTACCCATATTATCAGGTCCCCACCCACACCCCAATGCAGTCACTGTCCTTCAGTGTAGTAAGATGCCACAGATTCACTATTTGCCTTCTCTGTGCTACACTGTCTTCCCTGTGACCCTTCATACCATGAGTAGTAAACATAATACCCCTCAATCCCCTTCTCCCTGCCTTCTCACCCACCCTCCCACACACACCCCCCTTTGGTAACTGCTAGTCCCTTCTTGGAGTCTGTGAGTCTGCTGCTGTTTTGTTCCTTCAGTTTTGCTTCATTGTTATTATCCACAAATGAGGGAAATCATTTGGTACTTGTCTTTCTCTTCACCTGGCTTATTTCACTGAGCATAATATCCTCCAGCTCCATCCATGTTGTTGCAAATAGTAAGATTTTCTTCTTTCTTATGGCTGAATAGTATTCCATTGTGTATATGTATCACCTCTTCTTTATCCATTCATCTACTGATGGGCACTTAGGTTGCTTCCATATCTTGGCTATTGTAAATAGTGCTGTGATAAACACAGGGGTGCACTATGTCTTTTTGAATCTGAGAAGTTGTATTCCTTGGGTAAATTCCAAGGAGTGGGATTCCCAGGTCAAATGGTATTTCTATGGTTAGTTTTTTGAGAAACCTCCATATTGCTTTCCAAAATGGTTGAACTACCTTACATTCCCACCAGCAGTGAAGGAGGGTTCCCCTTTCTCTGCATCCTCGCGAGCATTTGGTGTTCTTAGTCTTCTCGATGCTGGCCATCCTTACTGGTGTGAAGTGATATCTCACTGTAGTTTTAATTTGCATTTGCCTGATGCTTAGTGATGTGGAGCATCTTTTCATGTGCCTGTTGGCCATCTGAATTTCTTCTTTGGAGAATCGTCTCTTCATATCCTCTGCCCATTTTTAATTGGGTTATTTGCTTTTTGGGTGTTGAGGTGTCTGAGTTCCTTATATATTTTGAATGTTAACCCTTGTTCGATATATCATTTACAAATATATTCTCCCACACTGTAGGATGCCTTTTTGTTCTGTTGTTGGTGTCTGTTGCCATACAGAGGCCTTTTAGTTTGATGTAGTCCCATGTGTTCATTTTTGCTTTTGTTTCTCTTGCCTGAGGAGATGGGTTCAGGAAGAAGTTGCTCATGTTTATATTCAGGAGATTTTTTCCTATGTTATCTTCTAAAAGTATTATTGTTTCTTGACTTCAGGTCTTTGATTCATTACAAGTTTACTTTTGTGTTAGAGATAAACAATAATCCAGTTTTATTCTCTTGAATGTAGCTGTCCAGTTTTGCCAACACCAGTTGTTGAAGAGGCTGTCATTTCCTGATTATATGTCCATAGCTCCTTTATCATATATTAATTTACCATATATGGTTGGGCTTATATCTGGGCTCTCTACTCTGTTCCATTGGTCTATTGTTCTGTTCTTGTGCCAGCAACAAATTGTCTTGATTACTGTGGCTTTGTAGTAGAGCTTGAAGTTGGGGAGCGTAATCCTCCCAGCTTTATTCTACCTTCTCAGGATTGCTTTGGCTATTCTGGGTCTTTTGTGGTTCCATATGAATTTTAGAACCATTTGCTCTAGTTTGTTGAAGAATGCTGTTCGTATTTTGATAGAGGTTGGTTAGAATCTGTAGATTGCTTTAGGTAGGATGACCATTTTGACAATATTAATTCTTCCTAACCATGAGCATAGTGTGTGTTCCCATTTATTGGTATCTTCTTTAATTTCTCTCATGAGTGTCTTGTAGTTTTCAGAGTATATGTCTTTCACTTCCTTGGTTAGGTTTATTCTTAGATATCTTATTCTTTTTGATGCATTTGTGAATGGAGTTGTTTTCCTGATTTCCCTTTCTGCTAGTTCATCATAAGTGTAAAGGAATGCAACAGATCTGTGTATATTAATTTTGTATCCCTCAACTTTGCTGAATTCAGATATTAGATCTAGTAGTTTTGGAGTGGAGTCTTTAGGTTATTTTATGTACAGTATCATGTCATCTGCAAAGAGTGACAGTTTAACTTCTTCCTTACCAATCTAGATGGCCTTTATTTCTTTGTGTTGTCTAATTGCTGTGGTGAGGAACTCCAAACTGTGTTGAATAAAAGAGGGGAGAGTGGGCATCATTGTCTTGTTCCCGATCTTAAAGGAAAACCTTTCAGCTTCTCGCTGTTAAGTATAATGCTGGCTGTGGATTTTTCATATATGGCCTTTATATTGTTGAGGTACATGCCCTCTACCCATTTTGGTGAGAGTTTTTATCATGAATGGATGTTGAATTTTGTCAAATGCTTTTTCAACATCTGTGGAGATGATCATGTGGTTTTTGTCGTTTTTGTTGATGTGGTGGATGATGTTGATGGATTTTCGAATGTTGAACCATCCTTGCATCCCTGGAATAAATCCTACTTGATCATGGTGGATGATCTTTTTGATATATATATTTATTTTTTGCCATACACTCTTTGATATACCATCTTATGAAGGTTTCACAAGAAAAAAAATGTGGTTACTACATTTACCCATATTAGCAAGTCCCCCCTCATGCCCCAATTCAGTCACTGTCCATCAGTGTAGTAAGATGACACAGATTCACTGTTTGCCTTCTCTGTGCTACACTGTTTTCACCGTTGTTCCCCACACCATGTCTACTAAACATAATAACCCACAATCCACTTATCCCACCCTCCCTACTCTCCCTCCCACACCCCTCCTTTTGGTAACCACTAGTTCCTTCTTGGAATCTCTGAGTCTGCTACTATTTTGTTCCTTCAGTTTTGCTCCATTGTTATACTCCACAAATGAGGGAAATCGTTTGGCAATTGTCCTTCTCTGCCTGGCTTATTTCACTGAGCATAATATCCTCCAGCTCCATCCATGTTGTTGCAAATGGCAGGATTTGTTTCCTTCTTATGGCTGAATAGTATTCCATTATGTATATGTACCACATTTTCTTTCTTTATCCATTCATCTACTGATGGACACTTAGGTTACTTCCATATCTTGGCTATTGTAAAAAGTGCTGCAATAAACATAGGGGTGCATACGTCTTTTTGAATCTGAGAAGTTGTATTCTTTGGGAAAATTCCAAGGAGTGGGATTCCAGGGACAAATGATATCTGTGTTTTTAGTTTTTTGAGGAAACTCCATATTGCTTTCCACAATGGTTGAACTAGCTTACATTCCCACCAGCAGTGTAGGAGGGTTCCCCTTTCTCCACATCCTTGCCAGCATTTGTTGTTCTTAGTCTTTTGGATGCTGGTTATCCTTACTGGTGTGAGGTTTTGATTTGCATTTCCCTGATGATTAGTGATGGGGAGCATCTTTTCATGTGTCTGTTGACCATCTGAGTTTCTTCTTTGGAGCACTGTCTCTTCATATCCTCCACCAATTTTTTAAATGGGTTATTTGCCTTGTGGGTGTAGAGCTCTGTAAGTTGTTTATATATTTTGGATGTTAACCCCTTGTCGAATATGTCATTTACAAATATATTCTCCCATACTGTTGGATGCCTTTTTGTTCTGTTGATGGTGTTCTTTGCTGTACAGAAACTTTTCACTTTGATGTAGTCTCATGAGTTCATTTTTGGTTTTGTTTCCCTTGCTCAAGGAGATGCGTTCAGGAAAAAGTCGTTCATGCTTATATTCAGGAGATTTTTGCCTATGTTGTCTTATAAGAGTTTTATGGTTTAATGACTTACATTCATGTCCTTGATCCATTTCGAGTTTACTTTTGTGTATGGGGTTAAACAATAATCCAGTTTCATTCTCTTGCATGTAGCTTTCCAGGTTTGCCAACACCAGCTGAAGAGGCTGTTATTCCCCCATTGTATGTCCATGGCTCCTTTATGATATATTAATTGACCATATATGCTTGGGTTTATATCGGGGCTCTCAAGTCTATTCCATTGGTCTATGGGTCTGTTCTTGTGCCAGTACCAAA
Source organism: Phataginus tricuspis (assembly GCA_029783875.1). Lineage (NCBI taxonomy): Eukaryota > Metazoa > Chordata > Mammalia > Pholidota > Manidae > Phataginus > Phataginus tricuspis. The sequence goes on along the minus strand of JAQQAC010011420.1, from coordinate 45,101,930 downwards.
TTGTCTTGAGTACTGTGGCTTTGTAGTAAAGCTTGAATTTGGGGACCCTGATCCCCCCAGCTTTATTCTTCCTTCTCAGGATTGCTTTGGCTATTCTGGGTCTTTTGTGGTTCCATATGAATTTTAGAATGTTTTTCTCTACTTCGTTGAAAAATGCTATTGGTATTCTGATAGGAATTGCATTGAATCTGTAGATTGCTTTAGGCAGGATGATCATTTTGACAATATTAATTCTTCCTATCCATAATCATGGGATGTGTTTCCATTTATTGGTATCTTCTTTAATTTCTCTCATGAGTGTCTTGTAGTTTTCAGAGTATAGGTCTTCCACTTCCTTGGTTAGGTTTACTCGTAGGTATTTTATTCTTTTTGATGCAACTTTGAATCGAATTGTTTTCCTGATTTCTCTCTCTGCTAGGTCATTGTTAGAGTATAGGAATGCCATAGATTTCTGTATATTAATTTTGTATCGCTCAACTTTCCTGAATTCAGATATTAGATCTAGTAGTTTTGGAGTAGATTCTTTAGGGTTTTTATGTACAATATCATGTCATCTGCAAACTGGGACTGTTTAACTTCTTCCCTGCCAATCTGGATGCCTTTTATTTCTCTGTGTTGTCTGATTGTCGTGGCTAGGACCTCCAGTACTATGTTGAATAGAAGTGGGGAGAGTGGGCATCCTTGTCTTGTTCCCGATCTTAAAGAAAAAGCTTTCAGCTTCTCACTGTTAAGTATAATGTTTTCTGTGGGTTTGTCACATATGGCCTTTATTATGTTGAGATATTTGCCCTCTATACCCATTTTGTTGAGAGTTTTTATCATGAATGGATGTTGAATTTTGTCAAATGCTTTTTCAGCATCTGTGGAGATGATCATGTGGTTTTTGTCGTTTTTGTTGATGTGGTGGATGATGTTGATGGATTTTCGAATGTTGAACCATCCTTGCATCCCTGGAGTAAATCCTACTTGATCATGATGGATGATCCTTTTGATGTACTTTTGAATTTAGTTTGCTAATACTTTGTTGAGAATTTTTGCATCTATGTTCATCAGGGACATTGGCCTGTAGTTTTCTTTTTTGTGGTGTCTTTGCCAGGTTTTGGTATTAGAGTAATGGTGGCCTCATAGAATGATTTTGGAAGAATTCCCTCTTCTTCTACTCCATGGAAAACTTTAAGGAGGATGGGTATTAGGTCTTCACTAAATTTTCGATAAAATTCAGCGGTGAATCCATCTGGTACAGGCAGTTTGTTCTTAGGTAGGTTTTTGATTATCAGTTGAATTCGTTGCTGGTAATTGGTCTGTTGATATTTTCTGTTTCTTTCTCGGTCAGTCTTAGAAGGTTATATTTTGCTAGAAAGTTGTCTATTTCTTCTAGTTTTTCCAGTTTGTTAGCATATAATGTTTCATAGTATACTCTAATAGTTCTTTGTATTTCTGTGCTGTCTGTAGTGGTTTTTCCTTTCTCATTTCTGATTCTGTTTATGTGAGTAGACTCTCTTTTTTTCTTGATAAGTCTGGCTAGGGGTTTATCTATTTTGTTTATTTTGTCAAAGAACCAGCTCTTGCTTTTGTTGATCCTTTCTATTGTTTTATTCTTCTCGATTTTATTTATTTCTGCTCTAATCTTTATTATGTCCCTCCTTCTACTGATTTTGGGTCTCATTTGTTCTTCTTTTTCTAGTTTCATTAATTGTGTGTTTAGACTGCTCTTTCCTGAGGTAGGCCTGTATTGAAATAAACTTTCCTCTTAGCACAGCCTTTGCTGCATGCCACAGATTTTGTGGTGTTGAATTATTGTTGTCATTTGTCTCCATATATTGCTTGATCTCTGTTTTTATTTGGTCATTGATCCATTGATTATTTAGGAGCATGTTATTAAGCCTCAATGTGTTTGTGGAATTTTTCATTTTCTTTGCATAATTCATTTCTTGTTTGATTCCTTTGTGGTCTGAGAAGCTAGTTGGTACAATTTCAATCTTTTTTAATTTACCAAGGCTCGTTTTGTGGCCTGCTATATGATCTATACTTGAAAATGTTCCATGTGCACTTGAGAAGAATGTGTATTCTGCTGCTTTGGGGTCTAGAGTTCTGTAGATGTCTGTTAGGTCCATCTGTTCTAATGTGTTGTTCAGTGCCTCTGTCTCCTTATTTATTTTCTCTCTGGTTGATCTGTCCTTCAGAGTGAGTGGTGTGTTGCAGTCTCCTAGAATGAATGCATTGCATTCTATTTCCCACTTTAATTCTGTTAGTATTTGTTTCACATATGTAAGAGCTCCTGTGTTGGGTGCATAGATATTTATAATGGTTATATCTTCTTGTTGGGTTGACCCTTTTATCATTATGTAATGTCGTTCTTTGTCTCTTGTGACTTTCTTTGTTTTGAAGTCTATTTTGTCTGATATAAGTATTGCAACTCCTGCTATTTTCTCCCTATTAGTTGCATGAAATGTCTCTCTCCATCCATTCACTTTTAGTCTGTGTATGTCTTTGGGTTTAAAGTGAGTCTCTTGAAGGCAGCATATAGATGGGTCTTGTTTTTTTATCCATTCAGTGACTCTATGTCTTTTGACTGGTGCATTCAGTCCATTTAGATTTAGGGTGATTATGGATAGCTTTGTACTTATTGGCATTGCATGCTTCATATTCATGGTTATCAAAGGTCCAAGGTTAACTTCCCTACTATCTAAGAGTCTAACAACTCACTTAATATGCTATTACAAACACAATCTAAAGTTTCTTTTTTTTGTTTGTTTTTTCCCTACTCCTTATTCTTCCTCCTTCATTCTTTATATATTAGGTATCATATTATGTACTGTTTGTCTATCCCTTGATTGATTTTGCATTTTCTTAGTAATTAGCTGTTCTATTTTCTTTACTGTGGTTTTATTCCCTCTGGTGACAACTATTAAACCATAGGAACACTTCCATCTATAGCAGTCCCTCAAAAATACACTGTAGAGATGGTTTGTGGGGGGTAAATTATCTCTGCTTTTGCCTATCTAGGAATTGTTTAATCCCTCCTTCAAATTTAAATGATAATCTTGTTGGATAAAGTAATCTTGGTTCCAGGCCCTTCTGCTTCATTGCATTAAATACATCATGCCACACCCTTCTGGCCTGTAAGGTTTCTGTTGAGAAGTCTGATGATAGCCTGATGGGCTTTCCTTTGTATGTGATCTTATTTCTCTCTCTGGCTGCTTTTAATAGTCTGTCCTTATCCTTGATCTTTGTCATTTTAATTACTATATGTCTTGATGTTGTCTTCCTTGGGTCCCTTGTGTTGGATCTGTGCACCTCCATGGCCTGAGAGACTATCTCCTTTTCCAGATTGGGGAATTTTTCAGCAATCACCTCCACAAACTTTCTATCCCTTTTTCTCTCTTCTCTTCTTCTGGTACCCCTATAATGCTAATGTTGTTCCATTTGCATTGGTCCCACAGGTCTCTCAATATTCTTTCATTGTTAGAGATCCTTTTTTCTCTCTGTGCCTCAGCTTCTTTGTATTCCTCTTCTCTAGTTTCTATTTCATTTATCGTCTCCTCCACCGTATCCAATCTGCTTTTAATACCATCCATTGTGCTCTTTAATGATTGGATCTTTGACCAGAATTCATTCCTGAGTTCTTAAATATCTTTCCGTACCTCCATGAGCATGTTAATGATTTTTATTTTGAACTCCCTTTCAGGGAGAGTCATAAGGTCCATATCATTTAAATATTTCTCAGGAGTTGTATTCATAATTTTACTCTGGACCAGGTTCCTTTGGTGTTTCATATTATGTATGGCGCCCTCTAGTGCCCAGAAGCTCTACTCTCTGGAGCTGCTCAGCCCCTGAAGCTATGTCGGGGATTGTAGAGGAGTGGTTTTGGTGCCTCTGGGTAATGAAGGGCTGTTTCCTGGTTCCTGGCTGTATGCCTGCCTCCACTGCCAGAACCAGTGGGCTGAGCACACATGTATAAGCCTCTGTGCTTTGTGTTTTTAGTTGCTGTAGACAGATCTTCCCTCTGGCTGGTCTAAAGCCAGGGAAGGGTTTCCTGGTTTGCAAGTCCAGTGGGGCTGGCCAGGAGAAAGGTGTACTAATCTGCCTGTCACAGAAGGGGTTCTTGGAGCTGTGAAGGCAGCCAGGGAGCTGAAGCACCTGAAGATCATGAAAACTCCCAATCTGCTGGGCAGAGTACACCTGGACAATTTTGTCTACCTTTCCTTTCTCCTGAGCAGTAAGCTCCGTGCAATCCTTGCCCCTTTAGCAGCCCTCTTGCTAAGGGCTTCTTTGTTAGGAAGTCTCTCAGACTGCCCGCCTTTCTTTTGTCCCAGAGCAGCTGGTTATGGATCCCTGCTTTCCACAAGCAGCTGGAATCTTATTCTCTCCAGGAATTCTGCCTGTCTTAGCCTTCCAACCCCTCATTATGAGAGTATCATGCAAGCACCATGAAATGTAGGTTTGTGCTCCCAGAGCATATCTCCAGAGTTAGGTATTCAGTAGTCCCAGTTCTGCACTCCCTCCCTGCTCCGTTCCTGTTCCTCCTGCTGGTGAGCTGGGGTGGGGGAAGGGCTTGGATCCCACAGAACCACAGCTTTAGTACGTTACCCTTTTCCATGAGGGCTGCTCTTGTCTCCAGGTGTATCCAGTTTGTTGCAGTCCTCTTTCCTGTTGCTCTTTCAAGAGTAGTTGTAGTAGTTATATTTTCATATTATATGCAGTTTTAAGGGGAACCTCTGTCTCATCTCTCACACCGCCGTCTTTTCTGATATATTTTTGAATTTGGTTTGCTAATATTTTGTTGAGTATTTTTGTATCTATGTTCATCAGGGATATTGGTCTATAATTTTCTTATTTTGTGGTGTCTTTGTCTGGTTTTGGTATTAGAGTGAGCTGTCCTCATAGAATGAGTTTGAAAGTGTTCCCTCTTCTTCTACCTTTTGGAAAACTTTGAGGAGGATGGGAATTAGGTCTTCACTAAATGTTTGATAAAATTCAGCAGTGAAGCCATCTGGTTCAGGTGTTTTGTTCTTAGGTAGTTTTTTGATTACAAATTCAATTTCATTGCTGATAATTGGTCTATTCAGATATTCTGTTTCCTCTTGGGTCAGCCTTGGAAGGTTGTATTTTTCTAGAAAGTTTTCCATTTCTTGTAGGTTATGCAGTTTGTTAGCATATAATTTTTCATAGTATTCTCTCATAATTCTTTGTATTTCTGTGGTGTCTGTAGTGGTTTTTTCTTTCTCAATTCTGATTATGTGTGTAGACTCTCTTTTTTTCTTGATACATCTGGCTACACGTTTATCTATTTTATTTTCTCGAAGAAACAGCTCTTGCTTTCATTGATTCTTTTGATTGTTTTATTCTTCTGAATTTTATTTATTTATGCCCTAATCTTTATTATGTCTGTCCTTCTACTGACTTTGGGCCTCATTTGTTCTTCTTTTTTTAGTTTCGTTAATTGTGAGTTTAGATTGCTCATATGGGATTGTTCTTCTTTCCTGAGGTAGGCCCGTATTGCAATATATTTCCTTCTTAACATGGCCTTCACTGTGTCCCACAGATTTTGTGGTGTTGAATTATTGTTGTCATTTGTCTCCATATATTGCTTCACGTCTTTCTTTATTTGGTCATTGATCCATTGGTTATTTAGGAGCATGTTATTGAGCCTCCATGTGTTTATGGGATTTTTTGTTTTCCTTGCATAATTTATTTCTAGTTTTATACCTTTGTGGTCTGAGAAAATGGTTGGTACAATTTCAATCTTTTTTAATTTACCGAGGCTCTTTTTATGGCCTAGGATAAGATCTATTCTTGAAAATGTTCCATGTGCATTTGAGAAGAATGTGTATTCTGCTGCTTTTGGGTCTAGAGTTCTGTAGATGTCTGTTAGGTCCATCTCTTCTAATGTTTTGTTCAGTGCCTCTGTCTCCTTATGCATTTTCTCTCTGGTTGATCTGTCCTTTGGAGTGAGTGGACTCTTGAAGTCTCCTAGAATAAATGCATTGCATTCTATTTCCCCTTTTAATTTTGTTAGTATTTGTTTCACATATGTAAGTCTTCCTGTGTTGGGTGCATAGATATTTATAATGGTTATAACTTCTTGTTGGATTGAGCCCTTTGTCATTATGTAATGTCCTTCTTTGTCTCTTGTTATTTTCTTTGTTTTGAAATCTATTTTGTATGATACAAGTATTGCCACTCCTGCTTTTTTCTCCTTATTAGTTGTATGAAATATCTATTTCTATCACTTCACTGTTAGTCTGTGTATGTCTTTGGGTTTAAAGTGAGTCTCTGTAGGTAGCATATAGATGGGTCTTTTTTTTTATCCATTCAGTGACTCTATGTCTTTTGATTGGAGGATTCAGAATATTTACATTTATGGTGATTATCGTTAGGTATGTACCTATTGCCATTGCAGGCTTTAGATTCATGGTAACAAAGGTTCAAGGTTAACTTCCTTAATATCTAAGAGTCTAACTTAACTCACTTAGTATGCTGTTACAAACATAATCTAAAGGTTATTTTTTTCTCCTACTTTTTCTTCCTCTTACATTCTTTATATTTTAGGTATCATATTCTGTACTCTTTGTGTATCCTTTGACTGACTTTGGAGGTAGTTGATTTAATTTTGCATTTGCTTAATAATTAACTGTTCTACTTTCTTTACTGTGGTTTTGTTACATCTGGTGACAGCTATTAAACCTTAGGAACACTTCCATCTATAGCAGTCCCTCCAATATACACTGTAGAGATGGTTTGTGGAGGTAAATTCTCTCAGCTTTTGCTTATCTGGATATTGTTTAATCCCTCCTTCAAATTTAAATAATAATCTTGCTAGATAAACTATTCTTGGTTCAAGGCCCTTCTGCTTCATTGCATTAAATATATCATGCCACTCCCTTCTGGCCTGTAAGGTTTCTTTTGAGAAATCTGAAGATAGCCTGATGGGCTTTCCTTTGTATGTGATCTTGCCGGAGTCCAGCTCCAGCTGGGGTGGGGTATCGAAGGGGAGTGAGACGGCGTTGGCGAAGGTTGTGAGGACACACAGACACACAAGTCAGTATGCAGGTGCTCCCAACATAACAAGCTGGTGCAGTTTTTTATATACTGTTCTCACAATCATTTTTACTCATTTACCAAGATGTTATCAATTTCTTTTTTCCTGGTCAGTGACCGCATCCGTGCCCAAGGAACATACATCAACTGCACATATTGAGGTCATGTTGAGATCACAACCAGACATATTAACTTTGATTATACAAGATTGCGGTTAATGGGTGCTAGACAAAACTTTACTGTTTATATGAGTTTACTTGTGCTTATTTTGCTACATCTTACGGTATATGTTGTACATGTCTATACTTATTATTATATACTAATCTATGGGGCAGCCCTCTATCTTTTCATGCTTGGCCCTAGTTAGGGTGCTATTAATCAAAAACCATTTTTCCATATTCTCATCATATATTCATTCCTTCAAAGGGTATGGGAACTAAAGTCCACTAATAAACAGTTTGCATATTGGGTTTTCTTTTAGGGAAATACTACGTTCTATCTCCTACTCTAAGCAACAAGCGAGAAATATCTTCATTTGCATCTGCTATTTGCCTCTGAGGAAGAGGTGACTCAGGGGATTTATAAGGGGGCAATCCCCAAGGTCCTGGTTCCCAAACTTCTATTTTCAATACGCTTTCTATTATTTCTCTAGCAGTCATATTTGGATTATTACAAAAAAAGGGGTGACATCCAGTCTTAAATTCGGTGAAAACTTCAGGGGGTTTCATGGAAGTTTTACAAAGAAAAAGTACTGGGGCCAGGGCAACAGGAGCTTGAAATGTCTCCTGTCCTTTCGTTGACCCTTTTCTTTGAACTGAGTTAAAGACCCGTGTCTTAGTTCTGTTTGAATTCAATTTCTCAAAAGTAAAACTTACAGGATATTCTCTAACCACTACACAGAAAATTATTATTATAAGAATGCAAAGAGCAAGAGCCAAAACAAAGAGAGATGAGGGGGAACAGGCCGGGCTCCTCCGGTTCTTCTGGGGTCGCCTCCGGGCCTGGACTCTGTCAAGCGGCTCAGATGATCTGGTTCCCTTCATGATCTTATTTCTCTATTTAACTGCTTTTAATAGTCTGTCGTTATCCTTGATCTTCGTCATTTTAATATTATACATCCTGGTGTTGTCTTCCATGGGTCCCTGGTTTTGGGAGATCTGTGCACCTCCATGGCTTGAGAGATTATCTTCTTCCCCAGATTAGGGAAATTTTCAGCAATTACCTCCTCAAAGACACTTTCTATCCATTTTACTGTCTCTTCTTCTTCTGGTACCCCTATAATGCGAATATTGCTCCGTTTGGATTGGTCACACAGTTCTCTCAATATTCTTTCATTCTTAGAGATCTTTTTTACTCTGTGTGCCTCAGCCTCTTTTTACTCCTCTAATTTCAATTTCATTTATCGTCTCCTCCACCATATCTAATCTGCTTTTAAAACCTTCCATTGTATGTTTAATTTCTGATACTGTGTTTCATAGTGATTGGATCTCCGACCAGAATAAAGTCCTGAGTTCATGAATATTTTTCTGTACCTCCATGAGCATGTTTATGATTTTTATTTTGAAATCTTTCAGGAAGATTCATGAGATTTATTTAATTTGACTCTTTTTCTGGTGTACGTAGGATTTCGCTTTGAACCAGGTTCCTTTGAGGTTTCATATTTGTATGTGTTGCCTTGTAGTGCCCAGATACTCTACTCTCTGTAGCAGCTCAGCCCCTGGAGCAATGTCAGGGGTGGTAGGGGAGTGGTGTTTGTGCCTGAGGGAAGGAAAGAGCTGTGTCCTGCTTCCCGGCTGCTATGCCTGTCTCCATTGCCAGAACCAGTGGGCCAAGCATACAGGTGTAAGCCTCTATGCTTTGCTTTTGTAGCTGCTGTAGGTGGGTCTTCCCTCTGGCTTTCCTGATCCCAGTGCAGGATTTGCCAGTTTGCGAGCCAGGTGCAGGCTGACGGGGAGAAATGCACAGTCGGCTGCGTATCATGGAGGGGGTCCTTGGAGCTGTGTAGCCAGCCAGGGTGCTGGAGTGCCTGAAGATGGTGAAAGTTCCCAACCTGCTGGGCAGAGTGCACCTGGACAATTTTGTCTACCTGTCTTTCTCCCAAGCAGTAAACTCTGTGTAATCCATGCCCCTTTAGCAGCACTTTTGATGTCAGGAAGTCTCTCAGACTGCATGCCTTTCTTTTGTCCCAGCAGCCAGATATGGATCCCTGTTTTCCACAGGCAGCTGAAATTTCAGTCTCTCTGGGTATTCTATCTGTCTTAGCTTTCCGATCTCTCTAATCACCATAGCACCATGCAAAGTAGGTTCGTGTTCCCAGAGCAGATCTCCAGGGCTAGGTGTTCAGCAGCCCGAGTCCTCCACCCCTCCCCACTCCGTTTCTCCTTCTTTCCTGTTACTCTTTCAGGAATAGTTGCATTAATTATATTTTCATATTATATGCAGTTTCAAGAGGAGGCCTCCCTAACCTCTCATGCCCCATATTTAATCCCTCCCTGTATGTGTCTTTTAAAAAGCAATTTCTTCTTCCTGAACTTTAACAACAGAACCCATCCTCTAAGGATGTGAGATGTAAATGTAATAGTGTATGTGATCAATCATATATATACTTTAAAGTGTAAGGTATTATTACCATTATCTTCTTCAAATTTTTAAGCATTTGCCTGTGAATATATATGACCAGTCCCTATACCCTTGAAGCCCCCAAGGTTTTATATAGTTCTTTAGATATGAATACAAGCATAGATCTTTGCATAATCACTAATTATAAATACTAAAAGCCATTTAAAAGAAGGTAATGTAACAGAGCTTTAATATCATCAGATATCAAAATTGAGGAAATCATGTTTACTACTTGGATGGATCCTGGTGAACTCTCCTTCCTCCTCAGGCATGTTTGCCTGAAGAGATTGTCTGGTACCTAAATCAATCTGAATACTCACAGTTTTTAGGTGCCTGAAGGTGATGAAGCTCCTTTTTTCTGGGAGAGCAGTGTGTTTATTAGGTATGTCTAAATATATGGAACTGGGGAATTAAAGAGAGTACCATGGAAGGAAATGTGGGCTGGTGGACAGTGAGATCCAGAGAGAGAGGAAGCAGTTATGGGAATGCTCTCGTTTTAATGCTGAGTCTGGAGGAGACTCGTAATCTAAGTGACCAAATAATTTGGGTAGAACCTGCACCTCCCTTTCTCCACACTACTTTCTGAGGCACACCTGGTTGGTTTGAGGAGGAGAGAGGTCCAGGGAGGCCTGGAAAAGAGACAAACTTCTCTATCTCAACCTTTTCCAGAGTAACAGTGACCAGAGAGCTATCTACTCACTGTGAGTGTCATCAGGCAGAGATATCACCAGCTGACTGGTAACAGTGGAGTGTTTCATGTGATCTGTCCCACCCATGTGTTAAATTTCACCCTGACTGTTCTCTCTTGACTGATCTAGACATGCAAGCCTATTAATTCTTTAAAACTGAGATCATCTCACCTCAGACCATCTACATTGTCTGTTTTCTCAGCCAAGAACACTCTTCTCAGTGTTCTTGACACAGTTGTCTCCTACCTATGAATCATCAACAGATTGGTGGGCTAGCATTGGTAGAGATCAATAGTAACCCCATGGATAAGCACAGGAAAGCATAAGATAAAGGTGGCACTGACATGCTGAGAAGAAAAGGAAAGACTTAAATATGTGGTATAGGATATTTTGCTGTAAAATTTGGAGAAAATGTTAGTTTCTAAAAATAAGTTCAGATGCATTAAAGATCAGCATACAAAAGAAAAGCATTAGAAGATAGAAGATATGCTTTTAAACTTCGAATAAGAAGGGCCTTCTTAAACCAAAATGGATCATAAAATCATTAATTATGCAGTAAAAATTAAAGTTATTCTGTAAGAAAACCACATACATAAAATTAAAATGTAAGTGACAGATCTGCAGGAAAGATTTGCAATATGCATTTCAAGGGGATGATATCCCTTGCCCAAGACAGCCTTCTTTAAGGTTCTGTGTACATTCTTTCTGTTTCTAGACCCTGACCTACCTGTTCTTAGAGCATTTTCCATAGAAAACTTGTAAGTTCTTTCTCTGTCCCTTTCAGATACAGGTAAACTTTTGTTTTCATTTTTTTTTATTGTGGTAAAATACACATAACATAAAACTTACCATCTTAACCATTTTAAGTGAACAGTTCAGTGGTATTAAATACATTCATAATGGTGTGTAATCATCATTGTCCATCTTTCTAACTCTTCTCATCTTTTAAAAATGAAACTCTATACCCATTAAGCGGTAGCTCCCATTCCCCTGTCCCCTACCCCCTAGCAATCGCCATTCTACTTCCTGTCCCTAGGTTTTGGACTACTCTTATGAGTAGAATCATAGAGTACTTGTCTTTTGGTGACTGGCTTTCACTTGACAGAATGTTCTCCAGTTTCATCCACATGTAGCATGTATCAGAACGTCCTTCCTTCTTAAGGCCCCATAGTATTCCATTGCCTATTATATGCCACATTCCACTTACCTATTCATCACTGATGTACACTTGGGTTGTTTCTATGTTAGCTGTTGTGAATGATGCTGTTATGAACATGGGTGTGCAAACATCTCTTCAAGAGCTTGCTTTGAATTCATAGGGGTACATTCCCAGAAGTGGAATTTCCAGTTTATATGGTAATTCTATTTTTAAATTTTTGAGGAATAACCATATTTCCTTTCCCTGAGCATGCATGGTCCACTTTCTAATTTTCCCCATAAATACACTTGGTTTTGAATGTTCTAGTTCTAGTCTTCATATATGTGTCCTAAAAGGGGGAAAAGGGAAAAATGAAGGGGGAAGAAAGGTATTGGCCCTTTAAATCTCCAGAGTTACTTCAGTCAGAGGGTAACTGGATGGTCTTGAAAAACTGAGGAGGTTTCAACCATGGTCACAGCCTGTTTGTACCACTGGGACAAAAATCAGCAGTCAGCTATCAAGGCACCGATCTGCAGGACTTGGAGGACAGGGTGCTTTTTGCCCATTGTGGTTCCCGCAAGCTGTGTGCGCAGAGCATGTGCTAGCTGTCTGCCATGAGTGGGTGTGGCAGATAGGTAGTTGCTACTGTGAGAAGAGGTGAAATTGGGCAAAATTAAGTTTTCCAAACAGGTCATCCCCTGGAAGTTGCAAGCATTCAATAGATCCCAGCATTCCAAAATAATTACAACAGATGGATTCTGCCAGTGGAACTGCTGTCTAGGAGGGGAGATAGATTCCTGGTGCTTCCTACTCTGCCAAGTTCCCCAAATCTCCTCTGTAAATCTTTTAAAAAGCCTCTTTCCAGTTTTATAACCCAGCAATGTCTTTCTCAAGGAACTGGGAGCCATCTCTTTGAAATGTAATTTTCAAGGGAGATGCACTCCTATCTCCCAGTTTCTTTGGGAAGGTAGGAGCCTCCATTCAAGTGTAAAACCACCTTCTGTCATGAACATATGAGAAAGTTTACATTTTCTTGGGGTAAATCTAAGTAGCAAACACAGATGGCTTGTGTTGTTCCTCTCACCCCAGTACCTAAAACTCCCCTGCCCTTTGATTCAGCAGAGTTGAGTCCTACTGAGCTCCAGCCTCTGTACCCGATTTCAATAGCCTGGTGTGTTTCATTTTGTTCCTTGTGTGTTTCATTTTGTCTGCTGAGTTTTTGCTTTGATACCAGACCATATAAAAAGCCAACACAGATTGGAAAAGAAAGAGAAAAATTTAAATGGTGAAATAAACAGATAAACTGGCCAATAAACACAATTTCTTAAACTAATCAATATTTATCAGGGAACTGTAAATCATAACAATAAAATGTCAACCTTTAACCAATATCTGGCTTAGCAAGGGCATGAACAGATGGAAACTCTCTATTATTTGTGAGAGTAGATTTTTAGTGTATATGTGTGTGTGTTTTAAGGATTTGTGGGTATCCATCAAAATTTAAAATGGACATGCCTTTTTGCCCCAGGAATATAATTGCTAGTTATCTATCATAAAGAATTTATTAATTAGTCATTAAAAAGAATAATAGAAATCATTTGTGAGAATACTTAATGAAAAAGTACTACATTTTAATGATGAAAAGAAAATTAAGTTTCAGAAGGAAAGCCTTTCCTAAATGGAAACATGACTGAATGGAAATGCTGTCCACCAAATGTTAAGGAATGTGTATTTAAGGAATTAACTTTTATTATATTACTTAATACATTTTTTATATTTTCTGTAATTTTTCCTGTTAGTTTTCCAATCAAAAACATTAATAGTTAGAATAAAAGTATACAAATAAAAAATTGCTGATAGTATTGACTCATATCCCATATAAATCTTCACTTCAGTACAGACAGTTTACTCTACAGAAACCTCTCAGAAATGAAGTTCTCAGAGTGATTTAACATTTTCAATGCAGCACTTGGAAAAATAAGATATCCATCCACTTTCTTCACTTCACCTCTTGAAAAAAAGAGGAGACGGGGAGATCATGCCCTCAAAGAAACTTTCAACCTCATTCTGATATTGTGATCATTGCTTAAAGATTATCAAGTCTCACCTTTGCTTTTTCTCTTTTTTGAGGGCCTGTTAGCAGGTGGGAAGTTTTCCACCCGCAAGTGCAATCTCGAGACTCAGAAATAAGTAACATCTCTCTAAATATTGCATGTACATTTGATGGAGCTTGGGCATTTGTTTCATCTCTGGCATGTGCTGACTTTCATCTGCTTCATTCTTATGAAGCGTAGTGATGCCTGCAGCCTGTAAAGCGCAAGGCGCACTGTGGACAGCCTGATAAATATTAAATGATGATGGTAATGACAGAGCAGAGACCTGTCTTTGCAGCTGGATAATTCCTCCGTTACATTGCACACCTCCTCAGACAGCTGTCACATCCTTGCTTTCAGAGGCAGAGATTCCTTGCCAAATTAAAGCTTGAGAAGAGCACATTACGTCTTCATGTCATTGTGGGAGTGGGTAATGTGAATGCCTACAGCCATACACGTCATTCAGAGACACATCTATTTGATAAATACTGTCTGAAAAGCCAATTCACATTGACTACCTGGCTGATTCAATCAGTCCTACAGATATCCGATCCAGAGAGTTTATACCATGCCCCAACTGCTGGGAGTTCCAGGGGGCATAATAGCCCAGCCTGTCTGAGACCTTTATGTACACTTCAGTTGAGTTGTTAATTTAATAATCATGTGTTTTTATGTATATATTTTTAAACACACAATTTAATGAAGGTATTTCTTGAGGGACTGAATAGACATTATCACCAGTATCAACATCGATTTTTAAGGAATTGATAACACTCAATATTGAGACACAATTTGCTAGGCAGTGTCCTAAGTACAAACATGCCTCAAGCTAGTAATTCCACCTCTCATGGTCATTTTTAAAGTGGTAATTCTATTCAAATTACAACGAAAGCTACAGATAGGAAAATTCCTATATCCAGTAATATAGGAATGGTTTAAAACTGCAGAATGGAATATTCTTTAAACATTAAAATTGAATATTATAAAGACTAATAAGCTCAAAATGCTGACTATAAAACAAAAATTAGAAAAACATCTCATAAACTGGCCAGCTGCATAATAACAAAAAACAGAAAAACAGCTGAATGAAAAAGAAGACTGAAAAAAAGGCAACAAAATGTATGTTAAACTGTAGGATTATGGATGTTTCTTTTTATGTTTTAACATTTCTAAAACTTTGTTATGTTAAATTTATAATCGAAAACATTTGAAAAAGAGATCCACTATCAATCAAATCAGATCAGCTCCTTTGTTATAAATGGTGCTCATATTAAACTATGATAACTAAAGTTTAAATTAGTCACATACATTTTTTTTTCTTTCTCAAATAGCTAATTAATTCAGCAAAAAAGAACAGTCATGATTTAATCAAAAGATTTTTAAAAACCATACTCTGCTAAATCATTGGCTGGATTCATTTGCATAATGTATTTTCTTTAATTACACATTTCCAACTGTATGCTTACTGAAAGATTCTTTTTTTAAAGGGAGAGAATTTTAGGAATTTTGATTACAATTTATGCAATTTCCAATTTACATAGCTTACCGGTGCTTTACATTTTAATTAACTCACCATCACTAGCACTCTGAAATTGCATTTTAGCGCACTAATTGAAAAATAGTTGTCAATTTCTGTACTTAGTCATGCAGCTATAAATTTCATTGTCTCCTTCATGAAATTAAGAAGTGTCCAATTAAGACAATGATTTTAATCCATGAATTCATGAGGCATTTCCTAAGCTTTCCTTGGTTTCTACAAAATTGCATAATAAAGTAGATTGTAAAGGCAAGCCCATCCTGAAGAAAAATTATTACCAGCTTGTCTTGGGAATGGCAACATTCATTTAGAAAAGGTATAGGAAGTGGGGAGGGCTTGCTGTGAATTCGTAGCAGAGGAGTGCCCAAGTAACAGGGCAGGTGGCAGTGGATAGGAAGGGCTTTGTGAGAACAGGAAGCTGTCAAAATTCCATTTCTATAGTAAATTATTTGTTTGAAAAAGTATTTTATTCTATCTTTAAATGCTGACAACTTCTGATGTGAATTCCTCTGTAAAACAACATCTACAGTGAAGCTTTTAAACTAGTGCTTATTTAAATTAAGCACTTAGACTATGTAGGAAGCTATTTTATTATTCAAACTGGAAAAATACTGTTCTTGACTTCAAAAGATTAGGTGAGCTCAGTCTATTTATGTACCCACATACCTGTCTGTCTGTCTAGTTGTGATTCCCCTGTGTGTTCTGCTACCCCATTTAGATATTGAAAATAAACATATTCCTTCTTTAAGTCATAAGAGTTTGTGATAGGAATTATTTTCTTTACCTTTGAGCTAGTAATTTCTTTAAAAGATTATTTTTAAAAATGCCTACATTCATTCATTTTCTCAACTGCAAATACTAAAACAAGGATTCAACTTTATTTCAATTCTTTCCCTTCATGATCCTTAGCATAATAAAAAGAGATAGTGCCTTTTAACAATATTTGTGTGGAAAGAAATAATCTTGCTTTGCCATTCTAAGGTTTGACTATTAACATAAATATTGCTATGAAGAAATTAATAGAGACTAAATGCTTTGTAAACATAGTGGACATGTTAAGAGTAGGCAGTTAGTGAGCAGGAGGGGAGAAGTGGTGGCGGACCACCCAGTCTCCACCCAGTCTCTGCCCAGAGATAGCCCTGTCTCCTCGGACCAATCCCTTGTGCAGTTCAGCACAAATGGAAAACCAAAAGATATGGGTCACTGGAACTTCCCCAGTTTTGGAGCATGACACCAAAGGAAGACCTTGTCCGCTGACAACCCTGAGGCCATTATGATATCACTGGGCCCCACCGTGGGTTTCTTTTAGCCACTTGTGGGAAAAATGACAAACACAAACTTGTGCAAAGAAGCTAAAGGGGAGGATCCAAGGGGGATCCAAAGGATGGTGTAAGAATGACAAAACAGGAGGGAGGAAACCAAATAAACTCCCATAAAAAGACACAATGTAAAACTGGGCAGGCGGCTCCGCATCCTCCGGGTCATCCTGCTTCTCTGACTTTGGAGATCACTTCCCTTCTACTTTGCTACATAAAAAATCCTTTGCAGTTTTAACTATTGGATCTCTAGACTGAATTCTTTCCTTGGAGAAGACAAGAACTGAGGAATTCCACAATCCCCTGCCTGGTAACAGACAGATTTATAATCCTCTTCAGAGATGATAGTTTATGCTACCCCGTCGCTGATACAAAATGTAGTGGTTGAGATGTAGGCAAAGAAGAAATTGAGTTATATCAAGGTGCTGTGTGTCACCCTGCTAGCCAGGGTAGTTAATGTAATTTGTCTGTTACAGTGTTTATGAAACATTCCATCTGGCACAATATGCCTCCAAGACAGAAGGTGTTGACATATTAAAGATGCAAGCATCTCACATATGACTATTTACCCGTTTATTATTTCCACAGAAAGGAAGACAACCTTTAGCAAACAGTAAAGAGATTAGCAAATTCACACATTCAATTCAAATACAAATTTGAAGACTACTACATTCACAGTACATCAAGACATTTTAAGAGGAAATAGGATTTAAGACAAATCCAGAGACCTTTTCTCTTTGTTCATGGAAATTGTACCTTTTACCTTGCTTGGTTGGTTTTCATTTTAAGAGAAAGGGATTTTTAAAACAAAAGTTACAATGTCACAGCAAAATACGTTAGCAAAGCAAATTTTCAGACAGCCTGAGAAAGAAAAATACTCCATTACAGATCCAGCTCTCTCATTAAAAACAAATGAATTACTAGATGGCTGTTGATTACATTTCACTTATTTTAACAAATTGCAGTGGATGCTATCTCACCAAGGCTTTCCACTGTCATTTAACTTGACACAATTTGTTTTTACAGTAAATAATTTCCACAGTGATAAGGTGTAGAACTAAAAGGAGGGAAGGCATTATTCCACGGAAGGAAACCAGAGTTAAATATCGTACTGGGAATAATGGACATGTTGACACCAAAAGGACATTCATATTCTCAACCACATTGATTCTGTAATTGTCATTATTTGAGAGGGTACCACGTAGGAGATACCTACCCTGGCACCTCACACATCCTCTCAATCTTCAGAACAAATCTTATGAGGATGCTATTATTACCTCATTTTGTCTATGAGGCAATTGAGGTTAAAAGACATTAAGCAATTACTCAAGCTTGGCTTCACCCCCAGGATGTCTGACTCCAGATCCTATGTTCTTTCCATTAAGATTCCCTGAGATGGAATCTCCCAGGAAATAAGGGAGTATTTTGATAACATATGATTAAAAATATTGTAAACCCCATTGTAATCTCAGAGGTCTCCCTGAGTGGATGATTCAATCTTCCTTCCCTGAGCTGGAATTTGAAGAATTCATCGAACAAATCCGTTCCGTGGCCTCTAAACTGCATTCCCACAGAGCAGCGCCTCTCGCCTCTCTCCTTGTCTGAACGCCAATTCCGCCTCTCAGACATCCCATTTCCATGCTTCCTAACACGTAAGACAAAACATGTCTTGTGTCGACTTCATTTTCCTCTTTGCAAAAGTGTTACTCCTTTTAAACATTTTTTGTTGTTGGCAAAACCTCCGCATAACAAACTTGGCATTCTCTCTCCTGTTCGGTTTTCCACGCCTTTTTTACTATCAACTCTTACCATTTCTGACCCACCACATATCACAGCAAGACAGATCCTTTTTCAAATCTACGCTAAAAAAGAATAACTTTTCATTTCAAAGACTTGTCTAAATGCCTCCTTTTCCTCACAGGTCTTGCCTTAACATCAATCGCCCTGCTATTTCCAACACACAAGATCTCACCCTGTTAGAACAATCATAAAAACATCTTACACAATCAGACCCATACTCCTTATGCACTATTCCCTTAATCTATTCCTCTGAAATAATGGCTTCTCGAATCAAAGGAAAACACCATGTCACAGCCTTTCAATTTCTTCACAAATTAACAAATTAACCCCATCGCCTGACACTGGCTGCCTTAATATCTCCATGCATGGGTTGTTTGATCTTCTGCAAGATAAACTCTACCTGCCTCTTCTCTTCTTGAACATTTACATTTGGTTATATATACACACCATGTTTAATAATGTAATATAATATGTAATATACATCATTTGTAAGGTAGGTGCTGAAATCCTTATTACTTTCAGCCTCAGTAATAGTATTACCTAATAATTATTAAATACGTGTCATATTAGGTGCTTTATAGACATAATGTCATGAAAATAGCTCTGTGAGGAAGAAATAAAAATGGAAGAACTGAAGGTGTGATTTGTAAATAACTACTAAGGAAGGGAGCAGGTCCCTGATCTGTTGTTGGCTCTGTTTTCCATTATTAAAAAATAGGTTCAAGAAAATCTGCCAATAAATTCAAATTCAAATGCAAACTCACCAATCCCTAGCAGTCCACAGCCACACTCTTCACTTTTTAAATTTTTTTATTTTGGTATCGTCAATAACTTGAACAACATTATGGTTACTAGACCCCCTATTATCAAGTCCCCACAACATACCCCATTAGAGTCACTGTCAATCAGCATGGTAAGATGCTATAGAATCATTACTTGTCCTCTCTGTAAATACTGCCTTACCTGTGTACTATGTGAACTAATTGTAATGGCCCTTTTCCCCCCTTATCCCTCCCTTCCCACCCATCTTCCCCAGTCCCTTTCCCTTTGGTAACTGTTAGTCCATTCTTGGGTTCTGTGAGTCTGCTGCTGTTTTGTTCCTTCAGTTTTTTTCTTTGTTCTTATACTCCACATATGAGTGAAATTGTTTGAAACTTGTCTTTCTCCACCTGACTTATTTCACTGAGTATAAATACCCTCTAGCTCCATCCATGTTGTTGCAAATGGTAGGATTTGTTTTCTTCTTATAGCTGAATAATATTCCATTGTGTATAGGTACCACATCTTCTTTAACCATTCATCTACTGATGGGCACTTAGGTTGCTTCCATTTCTTGGCTATTGTAAATAGTGCTACGATAAACATGGGGATGCATATGTCTTTTTTGAGCTGTACTGCTGCATTCTTAGGGTAAATTCCTAGGAGTGGGATTCCTGGGTCAAATGGTGTTTCTATTTTGAGTTTTTTGAGAAATCTCCATATTGTTTCCACAATGAGGTTGAACTAATTTACATTCCCACCAGCAGTGTAAGAGGGTTCCCTTTTCTCCACATACTCGCCAACATTTGTTGTTGTTTGTCTTTTGGATGTTGGCCATCCTTACTGGTGTGAGGTGATATATCATTGTGGTTTTAATTTGCATTTCTCTGATGGTTAGCGATGTGGAGCATCTTTTCATGTGCCTGTTGGCCATCTGAATTTCTTCTTTGGAGAAGTGTCTGTTCAGATCCTCCTCCCATTTTTTAATTGGCCTAATTGCTTTTTCTTTGCTGAGGTGTGTGAGCTCTTTATATAATTTGGATGTCAACCCCTTATGGGATATGACATTTATGAATATATTCTCCATACTGTAGGATGTCTTTTTGTTCTACTGATGGTGTCCTTTGCTGTACAGAAGCTTTTCAACTTGATATAGTCCTACTTGTTCATTTTTGCTTTTGTTTCCCTTGCCTAGGGAGATATGTTCATGAAGAAGTTGCTCATGTTTATGTCCAAGAGATTTTTGCCTATGTTTTTTTCTAAGAGTTTTATGGTTTCATGACTTACATTCAGGTCTTTGATCCATTTTGAGTTTACTCTTGTGTATGGGGTTAGACAGTAATCCAGTTTCATTCTCTTACATGCAACTGTCCAGTTTTGCCAACATCAGCTATTAAAGAGGTTGTCATTTTCCCATTGTATATCCATGGCTCCTTATCGTATATTAATTGACCATATATGTTTGGGTTTATATCTGGGCTCTCTATTCTGTTCCGCTGGTCTATGGGTCTGTTCTTGTGCCAGTACCAAATTGTCTTGATTACTGTGCCTTTGTAGTAAAGCTTGAAATCAGGGAGCATAATTCCCCCTGTTTTATTCTTCCTTCTCAGGATAGCTTTGGCTATTCGGGATCTTTTGTGGTTCCATATGATATTTAGAACTATTTGCTCTAGTTCATTGAAGAATGCTATAGGTATTTTGATAGGGATTGCATTGAATCTGTAGATTGCTTTAGGCAGGATGGCCATTTTAACAATATTAATTCTTCCTAGCCAAGAGCATGGGATGAATTTCCATTTATTAGTGTCCTCTTTAATTTCTCTTAAGAGTGTCTTGTAGTTCTCAGGGTATAGGTATTTCACTTCCTTGGTTAGGTTTATTCCTAGGTATTTTATTCTTTTTGATGCGATTGTGAATGGAATTGTTTTCCTGATTTCTCTTTCTGCTAGATCACCGTTAGTGTATATGAATACAACAGGTTTCTGTGTATTCATTTTGTATCCTGCAACTTTGCTGAATTCAGATATTAGATCTAGTAGTTTTGGAGTGGATTCTTTAGGGTTTTTTATGTACAGTATCATGTCATCTACAAACAGGGATAGTTTGACTTCTTCCTTGCTAATCTGGATGCCTTTTATTCCTTTGTGTTGTCCGATTGCTGTGGCTAGGACCTTCACAACTATACTTAATAAAAGAGGGAAGAGTGGACATCATTGTCTTGTTCCCGATCTTAAAGAAAAAGCTTTCAGCTTCTCGTTGTTAGGTATAATGTTGGCTGTGGGTTTGTGATATATGGCCTTTATTATGTTGAAGTACTTGCCCTCTATACCCATTTTGTTGAGAGTTTTTAGCATGAATGGATGTTGAATTTTGTCTAATGCTTTTTCAGCATCTATGGAGATGATCATGTGGTTTTTGTCCTTCTTTTTGTTGATGTAGTGAATGATGTTGATGGATTTTTGAATGTTGTACCATCCTTGCATCCCTGGGATGTATCCCACTTGATCATGATGGATGATCTTTTTGATGTATTTTTGAATTTGGGTTGCTAATATTTTGTTGAGTATTTTTGTATCTATGTTCATCAGGGATATTGGTCTGTAATTTTCTTTTTTTGTGGTGTCTTTGCCTGGTTTTGGTATTAGAATGATGTTGGTCTCATAGAATGAGTTGGGGAGTATTTCCTCCACTTCTACTTTTTGGAAAACTTTAAGGAGCATGGGTATTAGGTATTCACTAAATGTTTGATAAAATCAGCAGTGAAACCATCTGGGTCAGGAGTTTTGTTCTTGGGTAGTTTTTTGATTACCAATTCAATTTCTTTGCTGGTCATTGGTCTGTTCATATTTTCTGTTTCTTCCTAGGTCAGCCTTCGAACGTTGTATTTTTCTAGAAAGTTGTCCATTTCTTCTAGGTTATCCACTTTGTTACCATATAATTTTTCATACTATTCTCTAATAATTCTTTGTATTTCTGTTCATTTCTGGTTCTTTTTATGTGTGTAGACTCGTTTTTATTTTCTTGATAAGTCTGGCTAGGGGTTTATCTATTTTGTTTATTTTCTCGAAGAACCAGCTCCTACTTTCATTGATTCTTTCTATTGTTTTATTCTTCTCATAGTTATTTATTTATGCTTTCATCATTATTATGCCCTCCTTCTACTGATTTTGGGGCTTATTTGTTCTTGCTTTTCTGGTTTCATTAATTGTGAGTTTAGACTGTTCATTTGGGATTGTTCTTCTTTCCTGGGGTAGGCCTGTATTGCAATATATTTCCCTCTTAGCATGGCCTTCGCTGGGTCCCAGAGATTTTGTGGTGTTGAATTATTGTTGTCATTTGTCTCCATATATTGCTTGATCTCTGTTTTTATTTGGTCATTGATCCATTGATTATTTAGGTGCATGTTATGAAGCCTCCATGTGTTTGTGGGATTTTTCATTTTCTTTGTGCAATTTATTTCTAGTTTCATACCTTTGTGATCTGAGAAGCTGGTTGGTACAATTTCAGTTTTTTTTAATTTACTGAGGTTCTTTTTGTGGCCTAGTGTGTGATCTATTCTGGAAAATGTTCCACATGCACTTGAGAAGAATGTGTATCCTGTCACTTTTCAATGGAGTGTTCTGTAGATGTCCATTAGGTCCATCTGTTCTAACACGTTGTTCAGTGCTCTGTGTCTTTATTTTCTGTCTGGTTCATCTGTCCTTTGGAGTGAGTGGTGTGTTGAAGTCTCCTAAAGTGAATGCATTGCCTTCTATTTCCTCTTTAATTTTGTTAGTATTTGTTTCACATATGCAGGTGATCCTGTGTTGGGTGCACAGATATTTATAAGAGTTATATCCTCCTGTTGGACTGACCCTTTTATCATTATGTGTCCTTCTTTGTCTCTTGTGACTTTATTTGTTTTGAAGTCTATTTTGTCTGATACAAGTACTGCAACTCCTGCTTTTTTATATTAGTTGCATGAAGTATCTTTTTCCATCCCATTACTTTCAGTCTTTGTATGTCTTTGGGTTTGAAGTGAGTCTCTTGTAGGCAGGATATAGAAGGATCTTGTTTCTTTATCCATTCAGTGACTCTATGTCTTTTGATTGGTGCATTCAGACCATTTACATTTAGGGGGATTATCGATAGGTATGTACTCATTGCCATTGTAGTCTTTAGATTTGTGGTTACCAAAGGTTCAAGGGTAAGTCCCTTACTATCTAACAGTCTAATTTAACTCACTTCATATGATATTACAAACACTACCTAAAGGTTCTTTTTTTTTTTTTCTCCTTTTTCTTCCTCTTCTATTCTTTTTATGTTATGAATCATATTCTGTACTCTTTGTCTTTCATTTGGGTGACATCTATTTAGCCTTAGGAATACTTCCATCTATAGGAGTACCTATCCAAAATGCACTGTAGAGGTACTTTGTGGGAGGTAAATTCTCTCCGCTTTTGCTTATCTGAAAATTGTTTAATCCCTTCTTCAAATTTAAATGGTAACCTTGCCAGGTAGAGTATTCTTGGTTCAAGGCCCTTCTGCTTCATTGCATTAAATATATCATGCCACTCCCTTCTGGCCTGTAAGGTTTCTGTTGAGAAGTCTGATAATAGCCTGATGGGTTTTCCTTTGTATGTGATCTTTTTTCTCTCTCTAGCTGCTTTTAAAAGTCTGTCTTTATCCTTGATCTTTGCCATTTTAATTATTATATATCTTGATGTTTTATTCCTTGGGTCTCTTGTGTTGGAGATCTGTGCACCTCCATGGCTTGAGAGACTATCTCCTTCCCCAGACTGGGGACGTTTTCAGCAATTACCTCCTCAGTGACACTTTCTATCCCTTTTTCTCTCTTCTTCTTCTTCTGGTACCCCTATAATGCAAATATTGTTCTGTTTGGATTGGTCACACAGTTCTCTCAATATTCTTTCATTCTTAGAGACCCTTTTTTCTCTCTGTGCCTCAGCTTCTTTGTATTCCTCTTCTCTAATTTCTATTCCATTTGCCATCTTTTCTACTACATCTAATCTGCTTTAAAATCTCTCCATTGTATGTTTCATTTCAGATATGGAATTTCTCTATGATTGAATCCCTGACTTAAATTCATTCCTGAGTTCTTGAATATTGTTCTGTACCTCCATAAGCATGTTTATAATTTTTATTTTGAACTCTCTTTCAGGGAGATTGGTTAGCTCAGTTTCATTTGGCCCTTTTTCTGGGGTTTGTGAGATTTTGGTATGAACAATGTTCTTTTAACGTTTCATATTTCTGTGTGGTGCCCACTAGTGCTCAGAAACTCCTGTCTCTGGAGCTGCTCAGCCCCTAGAGTGAGGTTGGGGGTCATAGGGGAGTGCAGCTCGTGCCTGGTGGGGAGAAAAGATCTGTTTCCTGATTCCCGCCTGTGGTGCCTGTCTCTGGTGTCAGAGCCAGTGGGCCAAGTACACACATGTAAGTCTGTGTGCTTTGTGTCTCTAGCTGTTGTAGGCAAGGCCTCCCTCTGACTGGCCTGATGCCAGCAAAGTTTGAGAAACAGTGCCGGCAGGCTAGGAGGAAGGTGCAGCAGGTTGCTTGTCACAGTTGGGGGCCTCGGAGATGAGTTCACAACCAGCTGGGCAGAGCATGCCCAGACCACCTTGTCCAGCTCTCCCTTCTCCCATGCAGGAAGTTTCATGCAAACCCTACCCCTTTAGCAGCCCTCTTGCTGCTAGGAAGCCTCTCAGACCGCCTACCCCTCCTTTGACACAGAGCGGCCGGCTGTGTATCCCCCCTCCACAAACGGCCAGAATGTCAATCTCCCAAGCACTCCACCTTCCCAGCTCTCCAAGGTCCAGAGCACCACACAATATAGCTTCCATTCACAAAGCAGATCTCCACGGCTAGATCCTCAGCAGTCCCAAGCTTCTACCCCCTCTCCGCTCCATTTCTCTTCCTCCTGCTGATGACCTGGGGTGGGGGAAGGGCCTCTTTCCCTCTGGGTTAAGGCTTTCCTACGTTACCCTGTTTATTTATTATTTTATTATTATGGTATTATTGATATACACTCTTATGAAGGTTTCACATGAAAAAATAATGTGGTTACTACATGTACCCATATTATTAAGTCATTACTCATACCCCAATTCAGTCCCAGTGATTCCCCACACCATGTGTACTAAACATAATACCCCACAATCCCCTTCTCCCTCCCTCCGCACCCACCCTCCCACCCTCCCACACCCCTCCCATTTGGTAACCACTAGTTTCTTCTTGGAGTCTCTGAGTCTGCTACCATTTTGTTCCTTCATTTTTGCTTCATTATACTCCACAAATGAGGGAAATCATTTGGCACTTGTCTTTCTCCACCTGGCTTATTTCACTGAGCATAATATCCTTCAGCTCCATCCATGTTGTTGCAAATGGCAGGATTTGTTTCCTTCTTATGGCTGAATAGTATTCCATTGTGTATATGTACCACCTCTTCTTTATCCATTCCTCTACTGATGGACACTTAGGTTGCTTCCATATCTTGGCTATTGTAAAAAGTGCTGCAATAAACATAGGGGTGCATACGTCTTTTTGAATCTGAGAAGTTGTATTCTTTGGGTAAATTCCAAGGAGTGGGATTCCCGGGTCAAGTGGTATTTCTATTTTTAGTTTTTTGAGGAACCTCTATATTGCTTTCCACAATGGTTGAACTAGCTCACATTTCCACCAGCAGTGTAGGAGGGTTCCGCTTTCTCTGCATCCTCGCCAGCATTTGGTGTTCTTAGTCTTTTGGATGGTGGCCATCTTTACTGGTGTGAGGTTATATCTCATTGTGGTTTTAATTTGCATTTCCCTGGTGAAAAGTGATGTGGAGCATCTTTTCATGTGTCTGTTGGCCATCTGAATTTCTTCTTTGGAGAACTGTCTCTTCATTATCCTCTGCCCATTTTTTAATCGCATTACCCTATTTCTTGAGGTCTGCTCTGTTCATGAGGTCTGTATGCAGTCTGGTGTAGCCTTCTTTCTTTTTGCTGTTTTAGGGTTAGTTGCATTAATTAACTATATTTTTGTACTATTTGTGGTTTTGGGAGGAGTTCTCCATGTCACCTCTCACACTGCCATCTTGAATCACTCTCTTCATTTTTGGGGATAAAATTTACATGTAGTGAAATGTACAAATATTAAGTGAATTTTAGAAATGTATTGAGTCAGTTAACTACCACTCTGTTCAAGATATAAAACAATTTTGTCATCCCAGACACTTCCCTCTGTTCTTTCTCGACATTAAGTGGTCAGTGTTCTAATTTATAACAACCCTAGATCAGTTTTGCCTTTTCTTGGAATTGGTATAAATTGAATCATACAATGTGCACTGTTTTATATCTGGCTTCTTTCTCTTCACAGAATGCTTTGGTGATTCCTCTTTTTTACACATATCATTTGCTCATTACTTTTGTTACTGAGGGTTGTGTGAATATACCACAAATTCTTTATTTAGTCATCTGTTGATAGATATTTGGGTTGTTTCCAGTTATTGTCCATTATTCAAAAATTTTTGTGGATGTAAATTTTCTCCATTGAATTTTTAAAAATGACCTGGAAAAGTTACTTTCACTCTTTTACTTTCTTCCCACCAGGAATACATATTTAATTTCTCCATATTGTTATCCTCTTTTGCTAGATTGAAATTATGATGATGAGAAGGATTGTATCCTATTGTTTTCCTCTGCTTTCCTGCACATAACATGCATGATCTCAGTCAGTATTAGATGAATTAAACTTTTTCAAATTACTGTTTTAAACAGCAAGGATGCTGTTTGAATACACAAAGCTAACATCTTATCACTCATGAACATCCTTATGCATTCTGTCCTTTTTGTGACTTTTGCTTGAGGATCTTTGGACTTGTGTGTTTCTTCTGGTCTCTTAGATATCCTCATTTATATTTCCTTGTGACACTCCACAGGGACCTTCATGTGGTCATCGCCCCCAAAATACCTCCCAAGAAGTAATACACACACACACACACACACACACACACCATAAACTCCAGGGTGAAGGCTGGCCCAACTGTTAATTCATACTTATCTCTTTATGGAATTATTTCCTTGAAGGAAGAGATAAACTATAACAGATCAGGGAACAGTTCAGGAGGTTTGCACTTAACACTCAGCAAAGACAAGATAAATCAGAAGACACTGTCTTCCTATTGTTCAGTTGGTCATTGTGAAATTCTAAATTCTGTTCATGGCCCAATTCCTTCTTTTCTTCATTGCCCTCTTGTCTTACTTATGACATGATCCCTGTCACTGTATGTGACATGTGGTGTTGGTTTCTCATAAATTTTAAAATTAATGGTCCTTGCACCATGCTCAGACTGCACATGCATTATATTTAGAATGTGAAATATTTTAAATAACAGTAATTTTTTAAATGTCTCAGTTTTGTAAATTTTACACAAAAATCTAGTTTATCTTTAATCTTATTTTCAGTGTCTAGTAATATTTAAAAACATATTCAGATGCACAGATCTTCAGTGACAAAATGATTCAACTTTTTAACACATCATTTCCTATACAATAATATAATTCATTCAATCCATCTCAAATATTTATTCACTGCTTACCATCTGAAAAATATTGTGTGAGATAATAGAAATACAGCATAAAAAAGCAAACACAGACTCTACCCTTCTGGTAGTTATATCCTAAGAAGGTACAGTTGTTAATTTAAGTGTTCCATTCCTTCTGATATTTTTAATCACTGCAATAAGGAAGAAAGAGAATAATGAAGTCATGTAACAGTCACCTAGTCTTGTTTTGGGTTAAGATTGCAAGAGAAATCAAGGAAGCTCTTTGAAGTATTGTTCAACTGAACTCCAAGAATCACACTAAAGAACACTATATGCAAAGGTCCTGATGTAGGAAAAAACAACTCCTAGTCAATGAATGAGAGGCCAGGTTGGCTGGAAGAAAGAAAGGATGTAGGAATCATGATCAGAAGATCCAGGGACTGGGGCAGATTATGTGAAAGCAGTGGAGCATGAAAAACAAAAAGCCACTGAGGGGGGTTTTAGCATGGGACCCACATAGTCAATCAGGTTTTCAACTTCACAGGCTTATTCTAGTTGCTTTGAGTGTGGGAATTTCATATCTAGTTATACAACAAACCAGTTATCTATAACAAGTCTCTCCTGGTTGGGGGTTACAAATTGCTTGACAGCTTCTTCAAGTTTTTAAAAGTATGTCTGAGCTTATGAGAAAGAAAGGAACTTTCCCCAATGCTGGAGACAATAAATACAAAATATACAAAAAAAAAATTAAACCAAGAGTTCCATTTGGCCTTAAAGATATAGGCCAATCCTTAGGGTTCCTGAAGTTGAGTTTTAGAGGTCCATGCACAGGTCTGTTTATCCAAGCAGGGTAGGAAGTCACTGGAACACCCTATATAAAACCAGATCCCTGGAGGGTGAGCTAGAAAAATAAAGTTACTACCCAGGGATAAGTCACATCTCTCTTGGTTTTAGATCTGGGGGTATAGAAAGAAAAAAAAATTATCCTCTGAGAATCCCTAAAATGACCCAGGTGTGTAAACTGAAATTCGTACTACCTAAAAGAACTCAAGTTGACATTTGAGTTGCAATTCTTCCCTACCCTATCAGAAACATATATACCTCCTTCCTGGGCAATCACACTTCAATTCAGGCTAAAAACTTCCTTCAGGCAACATCCATGGAACTTGAATGCACAGTGAAAAATATCACTAAACATATGGGAACTTAGCTGCCTGAGGGAATGTCAGCAAAAGGAATAAACTGAAGAATCAGGAAAATAACTACTACAGGTTTTGGAATTATCATAGGCAGAATATAAAATATCTCAGTTTCAGATGTTAAGAAATTGAAACACAGAGCTAAAAGTAATGAAGAAACAAGGACTCCTATGTGACAAATAAATAGAAAGAAGCATACTCAATCTTCTAAAGTATCTACAAAAATGAGCAGTAAAACTAATACATGCAATGTTGAAAATTAAAATATTTCTCTAAAAAAGACAAAGATGCCCATGTCCACTATAACTATATTTATTTAATATTTTACTGGAGATACTACTCTATACAAAAAGAAAAGAAAAAGGCATAAAATCTATAATGCTTGGAAAGGAGGAAGCAAAGCTGTCACTAATTGCAAATGATGGTGCTTGTCAATATGGAAAACCCAAATGAATCTACAGATAAAATACTGGAATTAATACAAGAGTTTAACAGGCTTACTCAATACAAAATCAGTATAAATATCAATTGCCTATCTACATTACCAAAACACAGGAAATGAAACTCAAAAATGCCATTCATAATAGTGTAACAAAAATCAAAGATTTGTAGGAATGAACATAACAGAACACAAATGAAGCATGTAAAATTTATATAACTTTACTGAGACATTTAAAAATACTCTTTTTGGGGTAGGTAAATCCAATACAGTAAAATTATGAATTGTTCTCAAGTATCTATGGATTCAATAAATTTTCAAAGGAAACTTTCGGTGGTATGTATATCTCAAAGAACTTGACAAGCTGATTCTCGAAGATTTATAGAATTGCAAAAGAAGCAATTGCAAGGGAAGATTTATGGAATTGCAAACGAAGCAAATGGCAAGGGAAGCCAAGACACTGGTGAAGAATGACCAAGAAAGATTTTAATACTAATTAAACTAGTGTGTTGTTGGCACAGAATAGATCAAAGGGACAGAAAACCCAGAAACAAACTCAAGTATGAAACCTATGTTATGATATGGCTGGTAATGCAAATCAGTGGGAAAATGTTATATCCAAAAATTAGTGTCAGAACAATTATTTTTTTTATTGAAATGTAGTTGACATACAATATGATATTAGTTGCAGGTGTACAGCATAGTGATTCAACATTTATATACATTACTAGTGAATGCCAGAATAAATCTAACCACCATCTGTCACCATACAAAGTTGTCACCATATTATAACTGTATTCCCTATGGGTACATTGCATCCTGTGTCTTATTTATTTTATAAAAGGAAACATTTATCCTCTTTATCCTCTTCCTTATTTTGCTTATTCCCCCAACCCCTTTTCCTCTGGCAACTACCAAATTGTTCTCTGTATCTATGAGTCTATTTTTACTTTGTTTTGTATTTTAGATTCTACATATAAACAAAATGATACAATATTTATTAACAATAAATTTGTATTAAATTGTTATAAATTAATAATTTGTTATTTTATGGAAGAAAACACTTAAATCTATTCTTAATATTATATGCAAAAATATTTCAGATTAAAGGCAAATTTTAAAAGATAATTTTAACATTTAGAAGAAAATATAGAATAATTTTAACTCTGAATATTACAGGATTTACAAAAATGCACAAAAGGGTATAAAGAATACAAAGGGAAAAATTGAGAAAATTAATTACAATGAAATTATGAATGTCCACTCATAAAAGTGAGGTACTTAAGGAATAGTAGTGGGAGAAAAGCTATTAGTGGGAGAAAAGCTTTTAGTGGGAGAAGAACTTTGCAACACATATAACTGACAAGATTTGTTTCCAGAATTTAGAAATGATTACTCAGTAAGAAGATGTAGAAATTCAGTTTTTTAAATGGGCATAGGACTTTAACAAGCTCTTCATAAAAGAAGAAATATAAACTACCATTAAAGATATGTAAAGGTGTACAACCTCATTAGTAATCAGAACAATACAGAAAACCCCACAACAAATTAATATGTCACAGACACAAGATTAGAAAAAACTGAAAATTCTGAAATATTTAATGTTGGCAAGCATATAACACCAGGAAGTCCTATACACTAGTGATTGAAAATGTGCCCAATCTCTACTCCAGCATTTCTCAAATAGAAACTATTCCACACAGGCAGCAGGATATAAGTATTTGTAAACATTGCTATTTTTAACAGGAAAATGAAAAAACTAATAACCTAAAGATCCTTCAACAGGAAAATGGATATATATAAATCATAGTCACAAATGAGAATACCATGGGCAATGAAAATCAGAGCTATTTCGACCGATAAGGATTAGAGATGGAAGCGTGAGAGGTGAGACACAGGCTTCTTCCTAAAACCGCATATAATATGAAAATATAATTAATACAACTAATCCTGAAAGAGTAAGAGGAAAGAGGACTGTGCCAGACTGCATACACCTGGAGAAAAGAGCAGACCTCCCAGAACAAGGTAACGTACAAAGGCTGTAGCCCGGCAGGACTCAAGCCCTTTCCCCACCCCAGCTCACCAGCGGGAGGAAGAGAAACTGAGCAGGGAGGAAGTGGAGACCTGGGACTGCTGAATACCTAACTCTGGAGATCTGCTCTGGGAGCACAAACATGTATTTCATGGTGCTTGCATGATACTCTCATGATTATGGGCTTGGAAAGCTAAGACAGGCAGAATTCTTGGAGAGACTGAGAATCCAACCACTTGTGGAAAGCAGGGATCCATATCTGGCTGCCTTGGGACAAAAGAAAGGTGGACAGTCTGAGAGATTTCCTAACAAGGAAGCCCTTAGCAAGAGGGCTGCTAAAGGGGCAAGGATTGCACAGAGCTTACTGATCAGGAGAGAGGACAGGTAGACAAAATTGTCCAGATGCACTCTGCCCAGCAGTTTGAGAGCTTTGATATATAGACTCTGATATTTAAGGAAGAAAAAGAAACCTTCTTCCTTAGATGATCTTCAGGTGCTCCAGCTCCCTGGCTGCCTACACAGCTCAAAGGACCCCCTCCAGGATACGAAGCCTTTCTCCAGCCAGCCCCACATGGCTCGCAAACTGGCAAACCCTACCCTGGTATTAGGCCAGCCAGAAGCAATACCTGTTTACAACAACTACAAATGCAAAACATAGAGGCTTATACCTATGTGCTTAGCCCACAGATTCAGGCAGTGGAGGCAGGCATAGCAGTTGGGTAGCAGGAAACGGCTCTTTCCTCCCACCAGGCACAAATACCACTCCCCTGTGACTCCCAACATTGCTTCAGGAGCTGAGAAGCTCCAGGGAGTAGAGTTTCTGGGCAGTAGAGGGCGCCATATACAAACATGAAATGCCAAAGGAATCTGGTTCAGAGTAAAATTTTTAATACCACTCCTAAGAAAGATTTAAATGACATCAACCTTATGACTCTTCTTGAAAGGGAGTTTAAAATAAAAATCATAAACATGCTCATGGAGGTACGGAAAGATATTCAAGAACTCAGGAATGAATTCCAGTCGGAGAACCAATCATTGAAGAGCACAATGGACGGTATTAAAAGCAGATTGGATATGGTGGAGGAGATGATAAATGGAATAGAAACTAGAGAAGAGGAATACAAAGAAACTGAGTCACAGAGAGGAAAAAGTATCTCTAAGAATGAAATAATATTGAGAGAACTGTGTGACCAATCCAAACGGAACAATATTGGCATTATAGGGGTACCAGAAGAAGAATAGAGAGAAAAAGGGATAGAAAGTGTCTTTAATGAGGTAATTGATGAAAATTTCCCCAATCTGGGGAAGAACATGGTCTCTTAGGCCATGGAGATGCACAGATCTCCCAACACAAGGGACCTAAGGAAGACAACATCAAGACATCTAGTAATTAAAATGGCAAAGATCAAGGATAAGGAGAGACTATTAAAAGCAGCCAGAGAGAGAAATAAGATCACATACAATGGAAAGCCCATCAGGCTACAATAAGACGTCTCAACAGAATCCTTAGAGGCCAGAAGGGAGTGGCATGATGTATTTAATACCATGAAGCAGAAGGGCCTTGAACCAAGATTACTTTATCCAGCAAGATTACCACTTAAATTTGGAGGAGGGAATAAACAATTTCCAGATAAGAAAAAGCTGAAAGAATTTACCTCCCACAAACCAACTCGACAGTGTATTTTGGAGGGACTGCTATAGATGGAAGTGTTCCTACAGTTTAATAGCTGTCACCAGAGATAATAAAACCACAGCGAAGAAGGTAGAACAGCTAATTACTAAGCAAATGCAAAAAATATAACTGTCTCCAAATTCAATCAAGGGATAGGCAAAGAGTACAGAATATGATACCTAACATATAAAGAATGGAGGAGGAAGAAAAAGAAAGAAGCTTTAGGTTGTGTTTGTAATAGCATATTAAGTGAGTTAAGTTAGACTCTTAGATAGTAAGGAAGTTATCCTTGAACCTTTGGCAACCACAAATCTAAAGTCTGCAATGGCAATAAGTACATACCTATCGATAATCACCCTAAATTTAAATGGGCTGAATGCACCAATCAAAAGACATACAGTCACTGAATGGATAAAAAAACAAGACTTATCCATATGCTGCATACAAGAGACTTACTTTAAACCCAAAGACATACATAGACTAAAAGTGAAGGGACGGAAAAAGATATTTCATGCAACCAATAGGGAGAAAAAAAGCAGGAGTTGCAGTACTTGTATCAGACAAAATAGACTTCAAAACAAAGAAAGTCACAAGAGACAAAGAAGGACATTACATAATGATAAAAGGGTCAATCCAACAAGAAGATATAACCATTATAAATATCTACGCGCCCAACACAGGAGCACCTATATATATGAAAAAAATACTAACAGAATTAAAAGGGGAAATAGAGTGCAATGCACTCATTCTAGGAGACTTCAACACTCCACTCACTCTGAAGGACACATCAACCAGTCTGAAAATAAGTAAGGAGACAGAGAGACTGAACAACACAATTTAACAGATGGACCTAACAGACATCTACAGAACTCTACACCCAAAAGCAGCAGAGTATACATTCTTCTCAAGTGCACATGGAACACTTTCAAGAATAAATCATATACTAGGCCACAAAAAGAGCCTCGGTAAATTAAAAAAGATTAAAATTGTACCAACTAGCTTCTCAGACCACAAAGGTATGAAACTAGAAATAAATTACACAAAGAAAATGAAAAATACCACAAACACATGGAGGCTTCACAACATGCTCCTAAACAACCAATAGATCAATGACCAAATAAAAACAGACATCAAGCAATATATGGAGACAAATGACAACAATAATTCAACACTGCAAAATCTGTGGGACGCAGTGAAGGCCATGTTAAGAGGAAAGTATATTGCACTAGAGGCCTACCTCAGGAAAGAAGAACAATCCCATAAGAGCTGTCTAAATTCACAATTAACGAAACTAGAAAAAGAAGAACAAATGAGGCCCAAAGTCAGTAGAATGGGGGACATAATAAAGATTAGAGCAGGAATAAATAGAACAGAAAAGAATAAAATAGAAGGAATCAATGAAAGCAGGAGCTGGTTCTTCGAGAAAATAAATAAAATAGATAAACATCTAGCCAGACTTATCAAGAAAAAAAGAGAGTCTACTCACATAAACAGAATCAGAAATGAGAAAGGAAAATCATGATGGATACCACAGAAATAGATAGAATTATTAGAGAATACTGTGAAAAATTATATGGTAAGAAACTGGATAACCTAGAAGAAATGGACAACTTTCTAGAAAAATACAACCTTCCAAGGCTGACCCAGGAAGAAACAGAAAATATGAACAGACCAATTACCAGCAATGATATTGAACTGATAATCAAATACCTACCTAAGAACAAAACGTCTGGACCAGATGGCTTCAACGCTGAATTTTATCAAACATTTAGTGAAGACCTAATACCCATCCTCCTTAAAGTTTTCCAAAGAGTAGAAGAAGAGGGAATACTTCCAAACTCATTCTATGAGGCCAGCATCACTCTAATACCAAAACCAGGCAAAGACACCACAAAAAAAGAAAACTACAGACCAATATCCCTGATGAACAGAGATGTAAAAATACTCAACAAAATATTAGCAAACCAAATTAAAAAATTCATCAAAAAGATTATCCATCATGATCAAGTAGGACTTATTCCAGGGCTGCAAGGATGGTACAACATTCGAAAATCCATCAACATCATCCACTACATCAACAAAAAGGACGAAAACCACATGATCATCTCCATAGATGCTGAAAAAGCATCTGACAAAATTCAACGTCCATTCATGATAACAATTCTCAACAAAATGGGTATACAGGGCAAGTACCTCAACATCATAAAGGCCATATATGACAAACCCACAGGTAACATTATACTTAATAGCGAGAAGCTGAAAGCTTTTCCTTTAAGTTCGGGAACAAGAAAATGATGCCCACTCTCCCCACTTCTATTCAACATAGTACTGGAGGTCCTAGCCACAGCAATCAGACAACACAAAAAATAAAAGGCATCCAGACTGGCAAGGAAGAAGTTAAACTGCCCCTGTTTGCAGATGACATGATATTGTACATAAAAACCCTAAAGACTCCACTCCAAAACTACTAGATCTAATATCCAAATTCAGCAAAGTGGCAGGATACAAAATTAATATGCAGAAATCTGTGCATTCCTATACACTAACAATGATCTAGCAGAGAGAGAAATCAGGAATACAATTCCATTCACAGTTGCATCAGAAAGAATAAAATACCTAGGAATAAACCAACCAAGGAAGTGAATGACTGATTCTCTGAAAACTGCAAGACACTCATGAGAGAAATTAAAGAAGATACCAATAAATGGAAACATATCCTGTGCTCATGGATAGGAAGAATTAATATTGTCAAAATGGCCACCCTGCCTAAAGCAATCTACAGGTTCAATGCAATTCCTATCAAAATACCAACAGCATTTTTCAACGAACTAGAGAAAATCGTCCTAAAATTCATATGAAACCACAAAAGACTCAGAATAGCCAAAGCAATCCTGAGAATGAAGAATAAAGCTGCGGGGATTATGCTCCCCAACTTCAAGCTATACTACAAATCCACAGTACTCAAGACAATTTGGTACTGACAAGAACAGACCCATAGACCACTGGAACAGACTAGAGAGCCCAGATATAAACCCAAGCATATATGGTCAGTTAATATATGATAAAGGATCCGTGGACATACAGTGGGGAAATGACAGCCTCTTCAACAGCTGGTGTTGGCAAAACTGGACAGCTACATGGAAGAGAATGAAACTGGATTATTGTTTAACCCCATACACAAAAGTAAACTCGAAATGGATCAGGGACTTGAGTGTAAGTCATGAAACCATAAAACTCCTAGAAGAAAACATAGGCAAAAATCCCCTGAATATAAGCATGAGCAACTTTTTCCTGAACACATCTCCTTGAGCAAGGGAAACAAAAGCAAAAAGGCATCCTACAGAATGGGAGAATATATTTGTAAATGACATATCCGACAAGGGGTTAACATCTAAAATATATAAAGAACTTACATGTCTCAACACCCAAAAAGCAAATAACCCATTTAAAAAATGGGCAGAGGATATGAAGAGACAATTTCCCAAAGAAGAAATTCAGATGGCCAACAGACACATGAAAAGATGCTCCACATCACTAATCATTAGGTAAATGCAAATTAAAACCACAGTGAGATATCACCTCACACTAGAAGGATGGCCAGCATCGAAAAGACTAAGAACAACAAATGCTGGTGAGGATGTGGAGAAAGGGGAACCCTCCTACACTGCTGGTGGGAATGTAATCTAGTTCAACCATTATGGAAAGCAATATGGTGGTTCCTCAAAAAACTAAAAATAGAAATACCATTTGACCCAGGAATTTTCACTCCTTGGAATTTATCCAAAGAATACAACTTCTCAGATTCAAAAAGACATATGCACCCCTATGTTTATTGCAGCACTTTTTACAATAGTCAAGATATTGAAGCACCCTAGGGGGCTGGAGGATATTATGCTCAGTCAAATAAGCCAGGTGGAGAAAGACAAGTGCCACATGATTTTCCTCATTTGTGGAGAATAACAACGTAGCAAACTGAAGGAACAAAATAGCAGCAGACTCAGGGACTCCAAGAAGGAACTAGTAGTTACCAAAGGGCAGGGGTGTGGGAGGGCGAGTGGGGAGGATGGGAGAAGGGGATTGAGAGGTATTTTGTTTAGTACACATGGTTTGGGGAATCACGGGGAAAACAGTGTAGCACAGAGAACGCAAATAGTGAATCTGTGGCATCTTACTCCGCCCAAGGATAGTGACTGCACTGGGGTATGGGTGGGACTTGATAATATGGGTAAATGTAGTAACCACATTGTTTTTTTCATGTGAAACCTTTACAAGAGTGTATATCAATACCTTAATGAAAAATAAATAAAGAAAAATAAAGAAAAAAAACCCATCAGAGCTATTTCATCAACAAAAGTTTAAGTAAATAAAGCAATTGTTATAGAGCATGATACCACGATTCTATTTACATAATGTTTTAAGAAATGTAACTAAGCAATTTATTTTTTGTTCAAATATACATATATGTAGAAAACCATTAAAACAGTGAATTATTAACACAACATTCAGAGAAATGGTCATTTCGGGCAGGAGTGGTGGGAGTGGAAGCAGAAAAGGTTGGTTACTTGGAGATTTTCAGTGGTGTTGGTAATGATCTAATGCAGAGGATACACTGGTGTCTTTTTTTCATTCTTTATTATATATATAATAAATATAGAATAATAGAAATAATATATATGTTATAGATAATATATACATATATGTACAAATTATATACATTCTTTTATAAGACATATTTTACAATTTTAAAATTCCTTTTTAAGAAATGCTTAGAGGTAGGGCAATATTTGGATTTAAAAAAATCATTTGGGAAGCTACTGGAATTTTCTAGGAAAGAGGTAGTGATCTTTTCCTAGTGAAGACAGAAAGGAATAAATGGCTAGAGAAATGTGCAGTGTTATTTTTCATTTGACAGTATTTTCTGTGCAATTTAATATTGTGTTCAATGAAACTGGTTTTCAGGAATGATGCCCAGTTTATTACCTTGTCCAACTTCGTGGATCTTGGAGCCATTTATAGGAAAAGGAATACCACAGTTTGTTTAAGAAACTAGAAAATTTTTTTATTCATATAGCTCAGATAACTTGGTCTAAATGTATATTTAGTTCAGTGAGTACTTGCTGAAGAAATGAGATTATAGTTTGGGGGCAGATATGATCTTACTCATCTATGTTGGAATTGCCAATCCTAATAATGTTAATAGCTTTTGTATGCAGTTCAGACGGTATACTCGTTTGCATGCGTCTTCAAACAACAATGCTCAAAGTTTGTACCAGTTATCTATATATTTCCTCTTAACTCCACATCTGCCCTGTTTTGGCTCTGCTTTGGGATGCTGAAGGTAGACCCTAGAAACATGTCTTCTCTGCGGCTGGAACGAAACTAAGCTTTGTTAGTAGATGACACTACAAGAGGAAGTGATTTCTTTTCCTAGTTCCAGGGTGCTTCTCTCCTGCTTCTGCAGCATGTGGCTGTTGTTCAGGGTGCTCTCTGGCACTCACCTGCAGAAAAATTTCAGAGGTTCCCCAAATTTAATGTTGCCCTAAAGCAGCTTTTCAGTGTCTCTTACCAGCACCATACCTGGCAATTTGTTGCCTTCCAGCCCATCCTGCAGCATCTTAGCAAATATCTCTGCCAGACAGAGCACTAAAACTACCATTTTTCCAACAAAGTCTGAATCTCAGCCTTGGGCTGTGATCTCAACCTTGTAAATATGTTCTTTCTTTGAGTACTCTGTCTCATCCCCAGAGGCGAGGGCTGCTTCCTAAGTCTACTGTTCTCGAATTCATTCAAGTTCTTTTCCTTCCCTGGTAATTAATCTGTTGTTAATTAATATTTCTTTGTATTAAACATTTCCCATTCAGTTCACCGATTTCTATCTCCTGATTGGATCCTGACTGATACAAAGGTCAAATCCCTTCTTGTGATAAATGCCCTACAACTTTTCAAGAACTATCTGACCTATTGCCACATCTGTACTCATTTGTATTCTAATCCCATCTAATCAAAGGCTAACCTAGAATTTTGTTTGAATAGTCTTTGTTTTCCTTTACCTGTAGGTGATCAGGTTTTGTACCTTGACACAGCTACTATGATGATTTTCTCTGACCTTTGATGACAGGCAAATTACCTCTAAAGGGTTCTTTAGAGAGGCAGAATAACTACAACTTCCACTGAATATGCTTGTGGATCAGAAAGTTTCATGTTCTCTTTGAATAGTGAAAATAAATAGCAAAATATAAATTTTTAAAAGCCAATATACTTCAACAAATGATATATTCATGTGACACAGAGAATAAATGACTTCAATAATCATAAATGATTGTGACTAGAATCACAATATTTTTTTTCCAAATCAGACTTTATTCTAGGAGATAAATAAACTACTCATCATCCACTGACTCGCCTTCATTCGCCGCTGCATTTCTGCTCCCTGAAATGAGATGCCCTCTTTCTTTTACCAAAATGATTAATGGTACCTGCTAATCAAGTCTCTCTTTCTAAATAGTTTATTACAATTGTGAGAGATATTGTCGAAAAGTAAATGAACCTTTTAGAGTTGACTGATTCCTCCCAATTTTTGTGATTTTATCCAGCATCTAAATGACAATATTTTTAAAAAATAATAGAAGAAAATGTACATCAAGGTTCTGATTTCTGACGCACATTCCTGAGGCAGGAAAAACAGAACCTAAACAAATTTGTTTCCAGAATTTCCGTGTAAAATCTCTTGCCTTTATAAATGCCTTATCAAAATACATTAAAAAAACAAATTTCAAATTTTCTTTTATTATTATTGCTCCACCTTCTTATGGAAACAGATGTGAATAACCTATGTTTTATCCAACCAACTCCTCTTCTAAACTTATTGTACTGTTCAAACAACAAAAGACCTTTGCTGAGAAATATAAAAAATTAAATCTAATGCATTTTATTTGTAAACAAAGAGAGAATGAGATGTTGAGAGTATTATTCAATTTTGTGAGTATGTCTAATTTGGAAGGTTAAACATAGCTTTAAAAATTAATAAAACAGATACGCTTGACTGATAATTATGAATATTTCACTTATATCTTGTACCTATGTGCATATATATATGTATATATATATATATTATCCATGTTTATAGAACAGAGGCACACACAAAGTTGTGCATATTTTTATTAGAGATTATTAAAATGTAAATAAAAAAGGCAAATCCGTGAAATTCACACGTCAAACATTGGTACTGAAAATAATTTGACATCTTAGGACCTTAGGGTTTCTGGAGTACAGTTGGTGATAAACTGAATTTTGTTTGGTTGGGTTTGGTTTTGATCCAAGACAGGCCTCTCACTAGATGAAAACTGATTTCATGACAGCACAATATTTAGAAAAGTCTGGGTCTTTAAGACTAGAGAGTCTAAGCTCAGATCTTGTACTTGCCCTGAGTCTGGACCAGTTAGTTTAGCCCTTTGAGCATCAGTATCTCCATCTATAAAACAGAGGTAATAATGTACAGCTCAAAACCGTCAGACGGACTAACTTAGGGGATTCCAGGAAATAACGAGTTCAATTTTAATCAAGCAATCATACAACCTTCTTTCTCTACCATGATCCTGGCATTCAGGAACCACAATTTGAAAACGTCTCTCAAGCAGGATGGAAAGGCCCAGGCCTGGGCATGCTCCATCTAGGGGAGGTCCCCCAAAGTGAGATTTCAGCCTGCTGTCAAGAGTTTGGGGTGAATGCTTGAATCCCATGTACCCATGAGCCCTGACATATTCCGAAGGGATTCCTGAAATGATCACTTTTAAATCTCATTATTTCCCTGCATATTACTGAGGTGCCACGAACTATGGGAAAACGTGCCAGCCGATGAATCTCCACCTGCTGAGCCCTCACAGAACCAGCACAGAGACCAGGAAAACCCACTGAGAACCCGAGGGGCTCTGTTTGCTCCCTTCCAGTTACTATCGCTTCTCCTCACCTCAGAACAACCACCATCCTAGATTTTAATGTCAGAGGTTAATTCTGAGAATATGTTCAGTTTTAAAGTCACCTTCAGTTGTTTGATCATTCATGATCTTTATTTAACAAGTAGTCAGTAGCCCTTAATGGCCAGAGTTATAGTGGCTGTATGGCCGTGAATGAAACGAAACTTAGTCCCTGCCCTCCTGGAGCTTATGATCTAGTAAGAGTTAGAAAATGATGAAATAAAAAAATGAATTCTAATTTAATAATGTGCACTTGGTAAGCCAAAATCCAAATTTATTTCTTAGAAGAAGGGTATTAGGATACTAGTAATTTGCAGTTTCCCAGACCAGCAGTTGATGATGTTTTCCACAAAAGATTTTAAGGAATCATCTCAAACTTCTCCACAAGGTTCTATACTGAACTTGAAAGGCCTCATGAACAAACAAGAAGGGATTTAACAAACTCACAAACATGTGAAGAGAAGGGAGGGAGATGTAGGGCTAGGTCAGGTTTTTCTAGCCCATGATATCCAGTTTTGGTGTACACAGTAGTAGCACTGTTGAAACTGATAAAGTTCTTCAATAAATATTTCAGGGTCATATAAGTTTTAAAAAATGGTTGTACGAAGGTGTTTTATTTTTAATAAATATGAGATTTTTTAACATTAACATGTTAATGTTATTTCTGATATATCCAAGGACATAAGATTTATATATATAATTTTCCAAACATACTAGATCACAGAAAAGCTTTTCTTCATAAACCATCTTACTAAATAAGTTGCTAGGAGGAAGATAATGTAGCATAATGGTTTTGCAATCCAATATCTCACATGGGCAAGGAACTTGACATCTCTGAGTTATAATGATCTCATCTGTAAAATGAAATTAATTATATATACCGCATAGAATGGTTATCAGGTCAAATGAGATGCCATACATGTCATGTTTATATATTCCTTATTGCAGAGGAAACATTTGTGTGCCTGTGTAAACACAGACAGCAGATAGCTATGACGGTAGGATCTCCATTATGTGCAAAGAAAACTGGTTTAATGCAGAAATCAACAAATCTGCTTGCATTGAATAATCTGAGAAGCTCAGGACCAATGTGCAGGTTCCCTGCCTCTAGTTTATTTCACCTTCTTTCAAACATCTCCACTCCCTCGGTGCTGTTATCTCCAACCTAAGAAGTGTCTTCTGTGACCCTGCTTCTCCCACCAGTTACAAAATACGCCCTCATCTTCCATTCTTAACTGATAATTAAGGTGCTCACTATCAATAAAATACTTACCCATGCTTTCTTAAAGAATGTAAGGATATGTTTAACTTAAAGGAAAGAACATGAAGATACAAAGAATCTTAAAGATCCAATGTCAACATGCTCTAATGAGGAAATGATAGACAGTCATTTTGGGGACTGAGAGGTTTTAACTTCCCCACAGATCTACTGGTTAGGATTA
This sequence comes from Phataginus tricuspis, assembly GCA_029783875.1. Lineage (NCBI taxonomy): Eukaryota > Metazoa > Chordata > Mammalia > Pholidota > Manidae > Phataginus > Phataginus tricuspis. The sequence goes on along the minus strand of JAQQAC010011420.1, from coordinate 45,059,663 downwards.
TAAACACAGGTTTCTGCATATATGTGATTCCTGTACATTCTTTTAAACTAATCCTTGGCACAGTCCAAGGATGCAAGTCAAAGCAAAATCCCACTTTGTCCCCACACCTACTTTTTACTATTAGACAAATTTGTTTACTTCTACCTTCTGTGCCCTTACCTCTCACCCACCATATGAATCCCAGACTTCTTCATATTTTGGGTATATCCAGTTTCAGCACGGCATCTCTAACAGGTGGGTACCACCTAATCTAAACATTAACTTGCTTTTCTCTTTTAAAGAGGGTATTTGTTTAAAGTGACACACCCTCATAAAATATCTAATTTTCAGGAAAAACAATGTTTACTCCAAAGTGACAGAGTATCCTTAAATAGGTTCAAATTATACCAGTCTTGCCGACTTTATGAAATTTAAATTATATGATATGATGGAATACAAAGTATAGACATTTTCATGTCTTTGGTCTTTTTCTTGTTTAAGATTAGTCTAATATGATTGCATGCTAACATGAAACGTTAAAATGTTATTTATTGGAAATAGTAGATAATCACAAAGAAAGCTGTGGTAGTTGAAAAAATTCCTGAATATGAATAATTATATATATACATATGTACATGTATATAGTATAGGCACATTTCAGAGATATTGTGGGTTCAGTTCCAGATCACCAGCTCAACAAAAGTGGATATCACAACAAAGTGAGTCAAATGAATTTGTTTCCCAAAAAGTTGTTTACGCTAAAATGTAGTCTGTTATGTGTGCAATGGCATTATGTCTAAAAAAGAATGTGCATACCTTAGTTGAACAAGATTTGATTGCTAAAAATTCAAACCATCATCTCAACTTTGAACAAGTTGAGATGTTTTTGCTGGTGGAGGTCTTGCCTCAGTGTTGATGGCTGCCAGCTTTTCAGGGTGGTGGGTGCTGAAGATTGGGGTGGCTGTGGGGAGTCCTTAAAAAATGACAACTATAAAGCTTGCCTCATCAACTCACAAATGATGTCTGTTGTACGTGATGCTGTTTGATAGCATTTTACCCACCGTAGATCCTCTTTCAGAACTGGAGTTAATCCTCCCAAGCCCTGCTGCTGCTTTATCAGTGAAATTTATGTAATAATCTAAATCCTTTGTCAACATGTCAACAATTTCCACAGCATCTTCACCAGGAATGAATTCCATCTCCAGAAGCCACTTTCTTTGCTTAGCCATAAAAAACGAATCCTCATCCATTCAAGTTTTATCATGAGATGGCAGCAATTCAGTCACATCGTCAGGTTCCATTCCTAATTCTATTTTTCTTGTTATTTCCATTACATCTGCAGTTACTTCCTCCTTGGCTACATAATGGATTTTACACTTGCAGATATGAAAACAACATTCATCTAGTTGTCCATCTGCGTCAGAACTCTGACCAGGTGCTTTGTCAATAAGACATTGTCAATCAGAAAAAAAATCTTTTTGTTCTGAGAAGTCTCAACAAGTGGGCTTCAAATATTCAATAAACCCTATTGTGTTTAAAGAGATGTGCTGTCATCCAGGCTTTGTTGTTCCACTTATAGAGCACAGGCAGAGTAGATTTAGCATCATTCTTAAGGGCCCTAGGAGTTTTGGAAATGGTCAGTGAACACTGGTTTCCTTCTATAGTCACCTGTTGCATTAGCCCCTGACAAGAGAGTCAGCCTGTCTTTGGAAGCTTTGAAGCCAGGCACTGACTTCTCCTCTCTAGCTGTGAAAGTCCTGGATGGCTGTTTCACCTACAGTGAGAATCTTTCATTGTGATCTCAGCTGGATCTTCTGAATAATTTGCTGCAGCTCCTACATCAGCACCTGCTGCTTCACCTGCACTTGCCTATTACAGAGATGTTTTCTCTTCATGAAACAACCTCTGCTGGCTTCAAACTCTTCTGCGGCTTCCTCACCTCACTCAGCCTTCACAGAATCAAAGGGAGTTAGCAACTTGCTCTGGATTAGGCCTTGGCTTAAGAGAATGTTGTGGCTGGTTTGATCTTATGTGCAGACACTGTAACTTTGTCCATTTCAACAATAAGGCCATTTCATTTCTAATCATTCATGAACTCACTGGAGTAACACTTGTAATTTCCTTCAAGAACTTCTCCTTCACTTCCCAGCTCGGCCAGCTCTTTGGCACAAAGGGCCTGCTTTTTGCTTATCTTGGCTTTCGGCATTACTTCCTCACTAAGGCTAGTTGTTTCTAGTTTTTGATTTAAAGTGAGAGAAATGTGACTCTTCCTTTCACTTGAACACTTAAAAGCAATTATAGAGTTATAAATTGGCCGAATTTCAATACTCTTGTGTCTCAGGGAACAGGGGGGCCTGAGGAGAAGGAGAGAGATGGGGGAATGAATGGCTGGTCAGTGGGGCGGTCTGAACACACACAACATTTATCGATTAAGTTTGTCTTTCATGTATGAGCATGGTTCATAGATCCCCAAACAAATATGAGTGGCATCCAAGATCAGTGATTACAGATCACCATAGCAAAAGTAATAATGATTAAAATGTTTGAAATGTGAGAATTACCAAAATGTGACACAGACACAAAGTGAGCAGATGCTGTTGGAAAATGGTGCCAATAGACTTGCTTGATGTTGGGTTGCCAGAAACCTTCGATTTGTAAAACACGTAGTATCTGTGAAGTGCGATAAAGTGAAATATAGTAAAATAAGGTAGGCCAGTCATAGGGGGCAATCCTACCTACTCATTTGTTGAATTAGACTATGCACAGGACAGTTTCAGAGCCCTGAAATTCAAGAGTGAATAACACACATGATATTAGAATTCACTGACCCTCATTCTTTTGCTTGGTTGAGTGGGCCTTATTTGATACATTGTCAGTTAAACTTTAACTCTATTACTGCGTCTGGAAATGGTATGTTAACTCAATGGGTGTTATTATTTTAATGCCATGCACAACATCATAATAGCAGAACACAATTTTTCTTTACCCTGTAATTGTTTCTCTTGAGCCTTCAGACTGAAGAGACAAAAACACTGCTATAAAAATAATATGTGTTTCTTTTTTGAAAAATGAATATGAAAAACAAAGGAAGCGAGTCTCTTTTGATGATAAAAATAAATGAATGGTTTCACTGTTTCAGAGGAACCAGTATGGAATTATTCTGATGAAGTGAAATCTCAGTAAAGTTGAAAACGGAAGGCTCTTCAGAGGTTTTTATTCCACTACATTGTGACATATTTAGCATAGAAATTATTAGTGGGATGCTGGTACACTTAACAGCCTCTTGAGGGGGTAAAAAACATCATGCTCTGTCGCGTTTTTCAATTTGTTCTTGAGTATTCCCATAGTGGACTATTCCATGTTGCCAAGCAGTCACTGGACAGGAAGTTGGAAAGCGATACATAAGCGAGCACGAACCCACACACAACTGGATGCTATATTCCATGCCATTTTTCTATTCCTACTTGTGGTGGACACCAGAATTCACTTTAAAGACATTCAGCTACAAAGACAGCAAGGACAAGCAGCTCTCAGATCATCACATTTGCAGAGGATAGACCTTCTAGGATGGGGCCAAGCCCAACGCAGGATGGCTGGGATACTGAGGCAGGCCTACTCCTGGAGGACTGGGAACTCCTCTGACATCCTGCTTTGGCTCAAGGACTTCCCAATGGCTTTGCCAAAATTTTCTTAGACTCCTTGGCAGTCTGGGACACTCCTACCCCTCCCCTGTGTCCTTTCTCCCTCATTTAGGGTCAAACCTGCATTGAAGTCATATGGCTCTCCTAGGCTATCCCATTGTTTCTCATACGTATTTCTCCTGGCATCCTTAATTTCTTCTTATTATCTGCCTCTTAATGGACCTGGACTAACATTCCATTTAAGGAATATCATTATGTAGCAGAAATTACTGTTACCTCATCCATATAACTTGGACCAATTAGGAGGTCCTGCAGTCGCAATGGAAACTTCTCCCAAGTGCCTACAACTTCCTAACACAGGCACCCCTTACCTCATGATCAAGCAACCCAGGAGAAGGCTGCACATGGAGAAAAGTTTATGGCTCCCAGGAATGACTCTTAACCAATGGAGGAAGAAAAAGGTGGATAAACATTCTGGTTTCCTTGCCTCTCCATGAGACCATGCTAAATTATGTTTTACAAGACCACACAGAAGATTCCCAATAGCTCCATGCAGTAAGTTGCCAATTAACCCAACTTTTTCTTTGGCAATTTTCCCTTCCTTGTCCCCACTCCAACATGATGGCTTCCTGGGATCACCTCCCAAATGAACTACTTGTTGCCAAATCCATGTCTTTGGTTTTGCCTTTTGGAAAACTGAGCACAGGCACATTATCAAAGTCAAGTAGGTTATACTTTAAGTTGATTTATTTACATAAGGATTCATAAATTTTAAGTCTTTTGAGATCAGAGAAGTACAGCAAACGAGGGAATCTAGCCAGGTTTAAGGGGCAGAGAGGGTGGAGACATGGTAAACCGCAAAGCACAGGCTCTGTCTAAGGGGGATGGTAGCTTCTCGCTCTCTTTCCATTTGTCATGCAGAAATGTGGACCTGGAAAGACAGCTCTTCTACTTTTTACAGAGAAAAAATTAACTCAGATAATATATATGAGTAACATTTCAAGATTTTAAAAAAGCTCTATGAACAAAACAAATACATCAATCCCTGCATATAGAACTGGACCTCGAGTTAGTGATTAGTGATTAGAGATTCTGGACAAGGATCCTAGTTAATTTAAACATGTACAAACGCAAGAATAAATGCCACTCCTTTGATGCCATCCACTTTTAACAATATTTGATTTTCTCCTGTTCTGCTTACTTTCTCTCTTGAGAGAATTCCAGGGCTTGTGGCCCATCAAATCCAGTAAGAAAATAGGTAAGTCAATATGGCATCAAGTGCCTTGCAAGGTCTATTTATGTGAAGGAATGAAGAGGCAAAAAGGGCTTCATTCTCCTCTCTCAGGCATGAAGCTTCTGATGTTTTAAGAACAGAGGCAAGTTGAGAGAATTCTTGTTCTTAAATAAAATGTTGCAAACTTACAAAAGAAATCCTTGAAGACTAAATTTCCTTATGACAACCTAAAATGCATCAAACTTTACCTTGCTTTCAAATCGTATTTGGTGTAGCTGCTCTCCCCTTTTGAATGGTTTCTTTGCCATTGGTAAATTATTAACCTTCCTATTGTCACTTCGAATCTTCGATGCTACAAAATTTCCTCCTCACCTTTAGGCATCCAGTATTTCTTCATCCCTCCTTTCTTAATTCTGGCTTATCCTTGATAAGATTTGGCTTGAATATGACCAGCTCTGTGAAATTTTCCCTCCCATACATCTAGGCAGAGTTAGGCATGCTAGGTATTTAAAGGCACTTGACATAAATCTCTTTGATAATATTTACATTGTATAATTATTATTGATTTCATTGTCTATCCCTCTACATAGGAACCCTGTTGTGACTGGGTCACATAAACTTTTTTATTCTAATGTCTAGTGTAGAGCCTGGCATATAGTAAGGGATTATTAATACATATTTCATGAATAGATGAAATTTCCTGTCTTAACCTCCATTCCACCTCCTATTTGCATCTTCTCCATCCTCTTCTGCTCTCATGCCAGCAGGGTGTATGCTGAAAACATAAAACTGGCATCAACAAGGCCTAGTCCATTATACCCAAGGATCCTGGGATTTCTATCTTCACTTTCTTCTTAATGCCCCTAATAGAAGTATAAGGGGGAGGAAAGTGGGAAAAGGACATGGAGGAGGCACAGACTATGGCAAATCTGACTAATCTGGGGGTGTGTCCTCACTCATTATTAGAAGTAGAGACTGTATGTCATTCAGCCTCACAAAGACCCTTAGAGGTAAGGAGGGTAAACATTATGATGCTTATTTAGAGGTTGCTGAAAAGTGAGGATACTGAGGTGAGCAGTGAGGGTGTTATCTGTGTTCTGTTCACACCTTCCCCATTCTTATAGGCCTACTGGCAATTACTTCCAATGTAAGGTCCAGGGCACTATTTTTTTTCCTCTGGTTCCCTCTGAATGACAGACTCTGTGCCACCTCCTTGTTTCCTTATCTCTCTGCTATTGTCTCAATCAGCCAGCTTCACTAAAAATCAAATCCAGTGACAACTCCACAAGAATAAATGAGTAGCCTGCTAAGTAATGTTACACAGCTTCTTTTGAAAAGGAATTCGAGGCCGCCTTGCCATCCATCTATCAAATCTGGTTAGTGCTAATACAATCAGACCTCCCACAGGATGGGTGCATGGGCTGGCTGACCCTGTATCTCAAATGATTCATGGTGATTTGTGGTTCCTTGTGATAATTAGACATCCTGCAGGAGGAAAAGGCTAAATAACTCCCTCTAAGTGATAGATGCTGTCAGGAAGCAGGCCTTACATACCTGTATTTCTCTGTGTCCCTCTAATCAAGTATCTGGAGAAGCTCATTTTGGAAGGTGATGTGTGGTTTCAAAATGGCAAACATAAGAAGACTCTGAGAGGCAGAGAGAAGAAGGCAGATTGGGTAGGGGGCTTGAGACATAAGGAATGATAAGGTGTGGCATTCTCTGGGTTTTCTTTCTGCTTCATATATGTAAGAGTCAGAATTAAAGAAGCCAACAACCTAGAAATGCCAGTGGACAAAAATAGTTCTAATAAAGTTGGCACTCATTATCCAAAGGACCAGAAAAAGGAAAACCTGAGAGGCAGGAAACTTTAGACAATACCTCTCTACTTAAGCCAAACACCACAGAAAAAAATTCTGACCTCGCCCTCACCCACTCCAGCAAAAACTGAACGAATAGCTAGACATCTTCCCAGCATGGTTTTAGAGAGGTCAGAGTAAGGAGCCAGGAATTTCATCCTTACCAGGTGATAACTTCCCGTTGCAGAGTCAATAGAGACCATATAGGGAACTGGTATTTCCACATGCAACCAGCAGTAATGAAACATAACTCCCAGTCTCAGCTCAGGTGGTGCTAGAGGAGGTCTACTGAAAAGTCAGGGCATTCATTACCACCCAGGGATAACCAGGTCCACCTCCCATCATTTCAGTAGAGGCCCTGTAGGGAAGAAGTATAAGGCATTCCTACCCTTCCCAACCTGGAAGTATTAGTGGAAAAAATAACACCCACTCAGTAATGAGTAAACCCCTCACCTGTTTGAGGTTCAATAGAGGCCAAATGAGGAACCTGAACTTCAACTTCCACCTGTCAGTGACAAGGTGGCACATTCTCCCTCCACCCTCCCATGTAATATCGGAGGAAATAGGATAAAATAGAAGCTTGACATCCAAAGTGTCCAGATTTTAATAAAAAAAAAAAATCACTCAGCCTACCAAGAACTAGGAGGTTCTCAAACTGATTGAAAAAAAAGACAATAGATGCCAACCACAAATGACTGAAATATTACAATAAACCAACAAAAATTTTGATATAGTCATCAAAAAATGCTTCAGTAGACAATTTCAAACACTAGCAACAAATAAATAGAAAGTTTCAGCAAAGATATAAAAAGTTTCACAAAGAAATAGAAGATATACAAAGAACCAAATGAAAATGTTAAAGCTGAAAAATACAATAACTAAAATAAAAATATGAATGGATGGCCTCCATACCAGAATGTAGGGACAGAGAGAAGAATTAGAATAGTGGAAGTTACCTAGTCTGAATAACAGAAAGAAAAAAGGCTGAAAAACATAAAAGGGCAATCAAGGAACTATGGGACTAGTAATAAAAGTCTGACATTCATGTTAGGGGAGTCTTGCAAGAAGAGAAAGAAGGTGGGGCTGAAAAAAGTACTTGAAAAAATAATGACTTTGCAAGTTTCACAAATGATATGAATCTACAGATTCAAAAATCATAGTGAACTCCAAACAGGATTAACCCAAAGAAACTAAGCAAAGACACATAGTCAAACTTCTCAAGACTGAAGACAAAGAAAACCTTGAAAGCAGCAAGAAAAAAAAAATTCCTACATGAGAAAAACAATTAGAATGAAAGGCAGGTTTTAATCAGAATCCATGAAAGCCGGAAGGAAACAACACATTTTTCAAGTGCTAGAAGAAATAAACTATCAACCCAGAATCCCATACCCAGAGAAACTATCCTTAAGTGATGAAGGGTAAATCAAGACATTTCAGAGGAAGGAAGATGAAGAGAATAAGTTGTCAGCAGGTCTGCCTTCAAAGAATGGCTGAGAAATTTCTCTTAAACAGAGAGGAAAAATAAAAGAAGGAAGCTTGGAATCTTGTAAAAAAGAAATTATACACTTAGCAAAAATACTGATAAATACAATAGAATTGTTTTCTTCTTTTGTTTTCTAATCATGTTTGCCTTTGAATAAAATGATATCATTATTATTTGTGACTCTAAATATACATAAAGGAAATAATTTTTTAAGATATAACCAGTGTGTTTAAAAAGACCTAAAGGGAGATAAGATTTTTACACTTCATGTGAACTGGTAAAATGACAGTACTCACACATTGTAATGTTAGACAATACTCACACAAAGTGACATCTAGACCAATCATTAAACAACTTTATAAAGATATACCCTCAAAAAAACTATAAGTAAATAAAAATGTTACTCTAAAAAGTGTCCAAATAATCTACGGAAAAGCAAGTAAAAGAAAATATAAAAACAAAATATATTGCAGACTGAAGACCTAATATGTAAACAATTACATTAAATATAAGAGCTCTAAATATAAATTAAAAGACAGAGAGTGGCAGAGTAGGCTAAAACAAAGTACAAGAAATACATCACATATGATGAAAGCAGGTTAAAAGTAAAAGGATAGAAAAAAATATATAATATGAATATTAATAAAAAGAATGCAGGAGTACCTGTGTTAATATCAGATAGCTCTCAGAGCAAAAAAATTACCAAAGACAAATACTGAACATATATAATGAAAAAGAGTTCATCTACCAAGAAGGTGTAGCAATCCTAAATGTATATATGCAAGACAGCTACAAAGTATGTGAAGCAAAAACTGATAGAATTGAAAAGAGAAGTGGCAAATCCACAATTATAGTTAAGAGACTTCAAGGCCCTATATAAACAATTAGAATGAGAGAAAAATTAGAAAGTATTAAAGATATATATTATTAAATATATATATATATATTAAAAGAATTATACACCATGACCAAGTAGGGCTTATTCCAGTGATACAAGATTGGTTCCGTATTCAAAAGTCAAATTATCTAATTCTCCATATTAACGGACTAAAGGAAAATGACATGATCATATCAATCTATGCAGTAAAGAATTTGACAAAATGAAACAGTCATGATAAAACCTCCCAGAAACACAGGAATTGAGAGGAGTGTCTTCAACTTGACAATGAGCATCTACAAAAAACCTACAGCTAATACTATTTTTAATGGTTAAAGACTGAATGCTTTCTCCCTAAAGTCAGGGGCAAGGCAAGTGAATCTATGTCACCACTCTTAGTGCTAGAATTTCTAGCCAATGCATTAAGGTTAAAAAAAAAAGGAAGAAAAGGAGAGTGGGAAAGAGGGAAGGAGGAAGGAAGGAAGGAAGGAAGGAAGGGAGGGAAGGAGGAAGGGAGGGAGGAAGGAAGGAGGGAAGGAAGGAAGGATGGGAGGAAATACACCTTAGAAAGGCATATAAAACTGTTTATTTATATGAGGTTCTGTGTACAATATACATAAGAATCAAAAATATCCTCCTAGAACTACATGAATTCAGCAAGTTTACAGGATACAAGATAAGCTACCAAATTTTGAGGTATGAACATGTGGATGCCAATTTTTTTTTAAATACCACTTACAATCATTTGAAACAAATGAAAAAGGAGTAAATCTAATAAAACACATGCTGAAAATACACATATCTGATTAAACAAATTAAAAGAAACCTCAATAAATGGAGAAGCATATTGAATTCACAGATTGAAAACTCTTCTTAATAAAGATGTAAATTCCTGTAAAACAATATGCAAGTTTACAATTCCTATCAAAATCTCAGCAAGAATTTTGTAGATATAGGTAAATTTATTCTCAAATTTGTATGGCAAGGCAAAGAAACCAGAATGGCTAAAATCATTTTGAAAAAATTACAAAATTGGAGGAATCTATTTTCCTGATTTCAAGGTTTATTATATGCCTATGGTAACCAAGACTGTGTGGAACAGAATAGGGAACAGAATATGCCCAAAGTTGCAAAGCAGAGCAATGAAGGGATGAAACCCTTGTGAAAAAATGAACACCTATATGCCAAACAAACTAAGAATGAAGCTGGAATAAAGTCTCATACCATCTACGAAAAATTAATCAAAATGAATCTTGTAACATTAAATATAAAACAGAAAACTTCCTATAGAATACTGGAGGGTATATTAAAAATTTTTTTATTATGATATTATTGATATACACTCTTATGAAGGTTTCACTTAAAAAAACAATGTGGTTACTATATTTACCCATATTATCAAGTCCTCACCCATACCCCACTGCAGTTACTGTCCATCAGTGTAGTAAGATGCCACAGATTCACTATTTGCCTTCTTTATGCTACACTGTTTTCCCCGTGACCCCTCACACCATGTGTAGTAAATGTAATACCCCTCAATCCCCATCTCTTTCCCTGCCGAATGCCCTCCCACACCCCTCCCCTTTGGTAACTGATTATCCCTTCTTGGAGTCTGTGAGTCTGCTGCTGTTTTGTTCCTTCAGTTTTGATTCATTGTTATACACCACAAATGAGGGAAATCACTTGGGACTTGTCTTTCTCTGCCTGGCTTATTTCATTGAGCATAATATCCTCCAGCTCCATCCATGTTGTTGGAAATGGTAAGATTTGTTTCTTATGGCTGAATAGTATTCCATTCTGTATATGTACCACTTCTTCTTTATCCATTCATCTACTGATAGACAGGTTACTTCCATATCTTGGCTATTGTAAATAGTGCTGCAATAAACATAAGGGTGCATATGCCTTTTTGAATCTGAGAAGTTGTATTCTTTGGGTAAATTCCAAGGAGTGGGATTCCTGGGTCAAATCGTATTTCTAATTTTAGTTTTTTGAGGAAACTCCATATTGCTTTCCACAATGGTTGAACTAGCTTACATTCCCACCACCAGTGTAGGAGGGTTCCCCTTTCTCCACATCCTCGCCAGCATTTGTTGTCCTTAGTCTTTTCGATGCTGGCCATCCTTACTGGTGTGAGGTGATATTTCATAGTGGTTTTAATTTGAATTTCCCTGATGATTAGTGATGTATCTTTTCATGTGTCTGTTGGCCATCTGAATTTCTTCTTTGGAGAATTGTCTCTTCATATCCTCTGTCCATTTTTTAATCGAGTTATTTGCTTTTTGGGTGTTAAGTTGTGTGAGTTCTTTATATATTTTGGATATTAACCCCTAGTTGGATATGTCATTTCAAATATATTCTCCCATACTGTAGGATGCCTTCTTGTTCTGTTGATGGTGTCCTTTGCCATACAGAAGCTTTTTAGTTTGATGTAGTCGCATGTGTTCACTTTTGCTTCTGTTTCCCTTGCTTAAGGAGATGCGTTCAGAAGAAGTTGCTCATGTTTATATTCAGGAGATTTTTGCCTATGTTGTCTTCTAAGAGTTTTATGTTTTCATGACTTACATTCAGGTCTTTGATTCATTTCGAATTTACTTTTGTACATGGAGTTAAACCATAATCCAGTTTCATTCTCTTGCATGTAACTGTTAGGTTTGCCAACACCAGTTGAAGAGGCTGTCATTTCCCCATTGAATGTCCATGGCTCCTTTATCGTACATTAATTGACCATATATGCTTGGGTTTATATCTGGGCTCTCTGGTCTGTTCCATTGGTCTATGGGTCTGCTCTTGTGCAGTACCAAATTGTCTTGATTACTGTGCCTTTGTAGTAGACTTGAAGTTTGGGAGCATAATACCCCCAGTTTTATTTTTCCTTCTCAGGATTGCTTTGGCTATTCGGGGTCTTTTGTGGTTCCATATGAATTTTACAACTATTTGCTCTAGTTCATTGAAGAATGCTGTTGGTATTTTGATAGGAATTGCATTGAATCTGTAGATTGCTTTAGGCAGGATGGCCATTTTAACAATATTAATTCTTCCTATCCATGAGCATGGGATGTGTTTCCATTTATTGGTATCTTCTCTAATTTATCTCATGAATGTCTTGTAGTTTTCAGAGTATAGGTCTTCCACTTCCTTGGTTAGGTTTATTCCTAGGTATTTTATTCTTTTTCATGTGATTGTGAATGGAGTTGTTTTCTTGATTTCTCTTTCTTCTCATTCATTGCTAGCATATACAATTGCAAGAGATTTCTTTGTATTAATTTTGTAACCTGCAACTTTGCTGAATTCAGGTATTAGACCTACTAGGTTTGAGTGGATTCTTTATGTTTTTTTAAGTACAATATCTTGTCATCTGTAAACAGGGACAGTTTAACTTCTTCCTTACTTATCTGGATTCCTTTTATTTCTTTGTGTTGTCTGATTGCCATGGCTAGGACCTCCAGATCTATGTTGAATAAAAGTGGAGAGAGTGGGCCTACTTGTCTTGTTCCCAATCGTAAAGAAAAAGCTTTCAGCTTCTTGCTGTTAAGTATAATGTTGGCTGTGGTTTTTTCATATATGGCCTTTATTATGTTGAGGTACTTGCCCTCTATACCCATTTTGTTGAGAGTTTTTATCATGAATGGATGTTGAATTTTGTCAAATGCTTTTTCAGCATCTATGGAGATGATCATTTAGTTTTTGTCCTTCTTTTTGTTGATGTGGTAGATGGTGTTCATGGATTTTTGAATGGTGTACCATTCTTGCATCCCTGGAATAAATCCTATTTAATCATGATGATTGATCTTTTTGATGTATTTGTGAATTTGGTTTGCTAATATTTTGTTGAGTATTTTTTCATCTATGTTCTTCAAGCATATTGGTCTGTAATTTTCTTTTTATGTGGTTTCTTTGCCTGGTTTTGGTATAGAGTGATGCTGGCCTTATAGAAGAGTTTGGAAGTACTCCCTCTTCTTCTATCTTTTGGGAAACTTTGAGGAGAATGGGTATTAGGTCTCCACTAAATGTTTGATAAAATTCAGCAGTGAAACGATCTTCAGTTTTGTTCTTAGGTAGTTTTTTGATTACCAATTTAATTTTATTGCTGGTAATTGGTTGGTTCGGATTTTCTGTTTCTTTCTGGGTCAGCCTTGGAAGGTTGTATTTTTCTGGGAAGTTGTCCATCTCTTTGAGGTTATCCTGTTTATTAGCATATAACTTTTCATAGTATTCTCTAATAATTCTTTCTATTTCTGTGGTGTCCGTAGTGATTTTTCCTTTCTCATTTCTGATTTTGTTTATGTGAGTAGACTCTGTTTTTTTCTTGATAAGTCTGGCTATGGGTTTATCTATTTTGTTTATATTCTTAAAGAAGCAGCTCTTGCTTTCATTGATTCTTTCTATTTTATTCCTCTCAATTCTATTTATTTCTGCTCTAATCTTTATTATGTCCCTGTTTGTACTGACTTTGGGCCTCATTTATTCTTCTTTTTCTAGTTTTGTTATGAGTTTAGATTGTTAATATGGGATTGTTCTTCTTTCCTGAGGTAGGCTTGTATTGCAGTATACTTTCCTCTTAGCACAGCCTTCACTGCATCCCACTAATTTTATGGTGTTGAATTGTTGCTGTGATTTGTCTCCATGTATTGCTTGATATCTGTTTTTATTTGGTCATTGATCCATTGGTTATTTAGGAGCATGTTGTGAAGCCTCCATGTTTTTGTGGGATTTTTCATTTCCTTTGTTTAATTTATTTCTAGTTTTTTAACTTTGTTTTCTGAGAAACTGGTTGGTACAATTTCAATCTTTTTGAATTTATGGAGGCTCTTTTTGTGTCCTACTATTCTATTCTTGAAAATGTTCCATGTGCACTTGAGAAGAATGTGTATTCTGCTGCTTTTGGGTGTGGAGTTCTGTAGATGTCTGTTAGGTCCATCTGTTCTAAAGTGTTGTTCAGTGCCTCTGTCTCCTTACGTATTTTCTCTCTGGTTGATCTTTCATATGGAGTGAGTGGAGTGTTGAAGTCTCCTAGAATGAATGCATTGCATTCTATTTCCCCTTTTAATTCTGTTAGTATTTATTTCACATACGTAGGTGCTCCTATGTTGGGTGCATGGATATTTATAATGGTTATATCTTCTTGTTGGATTGAGCCCTTTATCTTTATGTAATGTCCTTCTTTGCCTCTTGTGACTTTCTTTGTTTTGAAGTCTATTTTGTCTGATACAAGTACTGCAACTCCTAATTTTTTCTCCTTATTAGTTGCATGTAATATCTTTATCCATCTCTTCACTTTTAGTCTGTGTATGTCTTTGGGTTTAAAGTGAGTCTCTTGTAGGCAGCATATAGATGGGTCTTGTTTTTTTATCCATTCCGTGACTCTGTGTCTTTTGACTGGTGCATTCAGACCATTTACATTTAGGTTGATTATCAATAGGTATGTACTTATTGCCATTGCAGGATTTTGATTTGTGGTTACCAAAGGTTCAAGGTTGACTTCCTTACTATCTAAGAGTCTACCTTAAGTCACTATGCTATTACAAACACAGTCTAAAGGTTCTTTTTTTTGCTGTTTTTCTTCCTCCTCCATTCTTTATATATTAGGTATATTCAGTACTCTTTGTCTAACCCTTGATTGACTTTGGTGATTGTTGATTTAATTTTGCATTTGATTAGTAATTAACTGTTCTACTTTCTTTACTGTGGTTTTATTCCCTCTGGTGACAGCTATTAAACCTTAGGCACACTTCCATCTATAGCCGTCCCTCTGAAATACTCTGTAGAGATGGTCTGTGGGAGGTTAATTCTGTCAGCTTTTGCTTATCTGGAAATTGTTTAGTCCCTCCTTCAAACGTAAGTGGTAATCTTGCTGGATACAGTATTCTTGGTTCCAGGCCTTTCTGCTTCATTGCTTTAAATATATCATGCCACTCCCTTCTGGCCTGTATGGTTTCAGCTGAGATGTCTGATGATAGCCTGATGGGCTTTCCTTTGTATGTGATTTATTTCTCTCTCTGGCTTCTTTTAAATGTCTGTCCTCATCTTTGATCTTTGCCATTTTAATTATTAAATGTCTTGGTGTTGTCTTACTTGGGTCCCTTGTGTTGGGAATTTTGTGAACCTCCATGGCCTGAGAGACTATCTCCTTCCCGAAATTGTGGAAGTTTTCAACAATTACCTCATCAAAGACACTTTCTATTCCTTTTTGTCTCCTCTTCTTCTGGTTTCCCTATGATATGAATATTGTTCCATTTGGATTGGCTACAGTCATCTCTCAATATTCTATCATTCTTAGAGATCCTTTGTTCTGTCTGTGCCTCAGCTTCTATGTATTCATCTTCTCTAATTTCTATTTCATTTATTATCTCCTCCACTGTATCTAATCTGTTTTTAAACCTTCCATTGTATGTTTTATTTCTGATACTGTGTTCCATAATGATTGGATCTCTGACCAGAATTCATTCCTGAGTTCTTGAATATTTTTCTGTACCTCCATGAGCATGTTAATGATTTTTATTTTGAAATCTCTTTCAGGTAGATTCATGAGGTTGATTTAATTTGAATCTTTCTCTGGTTTATTCATAATTTTGTTTTGAACCAGGGTCCTTTGATGTTTCATATTTGTATGAGGTGCCCTCTCTTGCCCAGAATCTCTACTCTCTGGAGCTGCTCAGCCACTAGAGCAATGTTGGGATTTGCATGGGAGCGGTGTTGGTGCCTGGGGGTAGGAGAGAGCTGTTTCCTGCTCTTAGCTGCTATGGCCGTTTCCAGTGGGCCTAGCACAGAGGTATAAGCCTCTATGCTTTGTGTTTGTAGCTGCTGTAGGCAGTGCTTCCCTCTTGCTGGCCTAACGCCAGGATAGGGTTTGCCAGTTTGCGAGCCAGGTGCAGACTAGCCGGAGGAAAGTGCAGCGGCTGCATGTCACAGAGGGGGGCCTTGGGGCTGTGTAGCCAGCTAGGGGATGGAGTGCCTGAAGATTGTGAAAGTTCCCTCCCTGCTGGGCAGAGTCCACCCAGACAATTCTGCCTACCTGTCCTGCAATCCTTGCTCCTTTAGCAACCCTCTTGCTGTTAGTGAGTCTCTCAGACTGCTGCCTTTTTTTTGTCCCAGAGCATCTGGATATGGATCCCTGTTTTCCACTGCTATGGTTGGAATCTCATTCTCTCCAGGTATTCTGCCTGTCTTAGCTTTCCAACCCCTCTACTCACAAGATCACCATAACATGTAGGTTTGTGCTCCCAGAGAAGATCTGCAGAACTAGGTGTTTAGCAGTCCACTCCCTTCCTGCTCAGTTTCTCTTCCTCCACCAGTGAGCTGGGTGGGGGAAGGGCTTGGATCCTGCCGGGCCACAGCTTTGGTAGGTTACCCTGTTCCATGAGGTTTATTCTTTTCTCCAGGTGTATGCAGTGTAGCACAGCCCTCTTTCCTGTTGCTCTTTCAGGATTAGTTGCATTAATTATATTTTCATATTATATGCTATTTTAGGAGGAAGCTTCTGTCTCACCTCTCACTCTGCCATCTTTAATCCAATCGAGGGTATAATATTTTTAATTGAGCTTTTTCGTCTTAGATCAGTCTTCCTCTTATCCAAAAGTAACTATATAAAGTATATAATTCAGATAACAAATACTATATAACAATTTATAAATTTAGAGTAATGGAAGTTATACAGTGTTATACAACCTTGACTTATGTTTATTTATAATTTGGGAATTAGTGATTTAGATAATTCAGAATCCTTTGAATGCAATGTGGAGTTCAATAAAGTGTGGTCTCTGCCCAAATACAGAAATTAGGAATTAATTGGAATTTGGGGTTATTGTTTTTAAAATGTCAGTAATCAGTACATTAAAAATGAAAACAAAATTACATTTTTTGAAGTCTGAAGCAGAAAGCCTTAGTTAGAATTTAAGGGTTCATATTAATGCATTATCTCTGAAGTGTAGAAGTTTGTTTCATTCTCATTAGGGATTTTCTACTTCATAAAAGGGAGTGAGGAAGATACATTCTTAAATATACATCATGGATTCTATCCACTTTCCTTTCCCTTATCAGGAACGGGTACTTTTTCTTCCCTCTAGAGTCATGCAAACTTTTAAAAAGGAGAAGTGAAAAAATATTTGAAATTTTATCCTTATTTTATGCCTTAGAGATGTCCAGTAGAAATATAATTCAGAAATGAAAGCCACATATGTAATTTTAAATTTTCTGGTAGCTGTATTTTTAAAAATTAAAAGAATTTATTAAATTAATATTAATATAATTTATTTAATCCTAAAATAGTTACAGTATTACCATTTCAACATGTGTTAAAAATAAAAATATCAGTAAGATATTTCACATTCTTGTACTAAGTCTTTGAAATCCGGTGTATATTTTACACTTGGAATGCGTTCCTTCAGTTTAGCCACATTTCAAGTGCTGACTAGCCACTACCTTCTGGCTCTCATATTGGCCATTATAGCTTAGAGAATAAAGAGCAAGTGTTTTCTTTACTGAAAAGGATTTAATGTACTGATTACAGCCACAGTATTTCCTTGGATGCTTATAATCTTTGTATATTTATGCTGCAATGTTAATTTATAGATAAGAGTGGACATTTTAATAGTTATATATAATTGGATATTCAACATTGGTTTACCTTTCATCAGGCCTTTCTTTTTGTGAACTAAAATTGCCTGTAATTGTGTAAAAAATCAAGAACAAGCTGCAACATCTTACCACAGTTCTGTGGTAGTAATATAATAATGTATCACATTCATCAAAAAGGAGAAGTTATGCTCTTGAATTTTTTTAAGTTCTCCTAAAAGACGTATATAATTAGGCAAAGTCTGTAACTTAAATAAGAAACTGTGAATTACCATTAATTTGAGGAATAAACTGCCTAACAACTTTTTGTAGGAATGTTAGCACCATGGAATCATGCATTAGAGGCCGCAAATGTCCCAAAAATGAGTTCATTTTGTTTGTGCAAATGACAAATAGAACAAATGGCTAACTATAACATAGTATTGAACTTGCTTTTCTTCTTTTGGGCTTTTTTTTCTTTTCATTTTACCTTTATTTTAGTCATCTCTTGATATACTGCCTCCCACCTCCACAACTACTCCCCTCTTCTGAGCCACCATCATTTCCTGTCTGGATGACTGCAGCAGCCCCTGAAAGCCTCCCTCTCCTTCTGGCTGTGCTCATCTATGGTCTACTCTGAACACTGTGAACAGAGGAAATATGGCAGACTCTAAAACTTCTCTAAGAAAACCTTGCAGTGCTTTCATTTTCCCTTAAAGTAAACACAATATACCACCAAGCCATATAGACCTTGGCCCCTATTATCACTCAGAATGCACCTCCATCTCATCCTTCTGATTCTCACTCCACCCCAAGCCCCCTGGCTTCACTGATGTTCTTTGAACAAGCTGGCAAAATCTATTCATGGGTTTTTACACTGACTATTCCCTCTGCCTAGATGCTCTTTCCAAAATAACCACATGGCTTCTTTCTCACTTCCATCAAATATTTCCTTACTTTTGTTTTTCAGTGAAGTCTCCCCTGGCCACCAAATTTCAGTTGGCAACCCAACTGTGTCTTTACCCTAATCCCCCTTTCTTTTTCTCTCCCTCTCAACACTGTCATCTCCTAACACAATACATAATTTATAATTTACTTATTGCTCATGGCAATTTTATTTCTGTTGTCAGACATTAGAATGTAAACTCCACCAGGGTAGGGAATCTTTGTTTTCTCTTGATGCTGCCTCCAAATTAATGAATGCATTTTTATATTTATGCTTTTACATGGTAGAAATATTAAATCTAGCCTTTATCCCTTATACTTTCTTTTCCTTCACCCCACTTTATACTTACCATTTATCATTTATATGTCATTTATAACCCTCTCTAACAGGGTATACATTTTAGTTAGCCATTTGGTTTAATGTTCCCCCACTTCAGGTTGACTATATATTACCTGATGGCAAGAATTTGTCCGTTTTGTTCACTCTTGCATTCCTGCGCCAGCGAATGCATAAGGGACATTGTAAACATTCAATATATACTCATTGAATATATGAATACTTTGGAGGCCAACAATTTTCAGTAAGCTATCTAGTGTTTTTGGACTGTTGATTAATATCAAGATAACATTCACTTCTGTGAGAAATCCAGAAAAGTTTTACTTCCTCATGTTTTATTCCATTCATATTTTTGCCAATGAGTATTTGACCTTTCAACATGACTCTGAATATACAAACTTGGCAATGAATAGTAAGAAAAAATAACCCAATTTGGCATCTTTGATTAATTAACTGAAGATGTTTTCATTCAGGAATAATTCACCAGGGATGAGGAAACTAGTCATTTCATTAAATGGTTAAGATTATCTATAAAGTAGAAGATGTATAAATAGACTAAGGTGAGGATTAGCAGAGAAGAAAGTAATCATGCATACAGAGAGAGAATTTTTTCTTAATACTTCCCTGCATTGTTGCTTATCAATACTAACCATATTATACAGTTTGCTAGGTAACTAACTGGCAGAAATTTATATGTATTTGAAACTAAAGCTTCTTAGCAAGGTGTGAGGTCTCAGCGTGATGGGCTAGTGAGGAGAAATGGGGTACTCCAGCATGTACATGCTTAGAGAGTTCTATTTATTTCTTATAACTCTTTGAGCCATTTTAGAGAAAGAGCAGAAGATCTGAATAAGTAAATCTAAAACCAATGCGTGGAGTCTCCTTTGAGACTTCTGTTCCAAGTTTGTTGTTTTAGCCTTTTCTTTCTATTTCGAGCTGGAGAACTCCTTCCTATACATTACAAATTGCCTAGGAGCAATGATTATGTGTGTTTGACTGCCTTATTTTAGAAGTCAACAACCACCCACTGTATGGTGGATAATTAGCTGGAAGTTTAAGAGGATGTAGTTTTGTTGAAATTTCGGAATGTTTTCAAAATTAGATATGTACAATATTTAGTTTGTTACTAAATAAGTCACTTATAAAACATTCTCTAAATATAAATATCCTTAAGTCAACTATATGCTACCTAAGCAATCTCTGTTTTCTCCAAAATTAAATCCTGCATGCAAAAACTGGATTTAGACACAAAGCATAAAAGTAAGACCACTTATCTGATTGATGTAAGTACAATTTTTCAATTTTCAAAAAAAACTTTTTAAATGCTTGGATGAAAAATAATGAGTGTTTTGGATTGAATGCTTCCATCTTTACTTTTTTGCTCAGTTCTCATTCTGTGTGGACTCAGAGTTAAAGCAACCCTGGGTATAGATGAGGAATTTGGACTTTGTGACTTGAGGAATTCAACATGGTAAATAAGAATGGTTTACTGGGAACGAAGATATGGCAAATGCCAATGTTTATTGATTGATTGATTGCCTCTATGTGATATTTTCCACTGTGTGCTTGAATCATACACCTTCTAAATGTGTTCAGGAAGTCTGAGTACAATGCAACAATGAGAAGTATCAGCTGTTCTCACGCGGGACCTGGTGGAGGCAGGTGGCTTAATGACTATGTAACATACATGCAGAAGTTAGCCATGCAGAACAGAAACCAAAAAGTTTGAACTAGACAACAACCCCACAAAACCTGTACATACTACAGATAAGAAAAATGATTCCTAGCGTGGGAATTAATGGAATAGATGAACATATTCCACTTTGGTTGTGATTTCTTATCATTTGTTTGCTTTTGCCTGAGTTAGTCATTATATCATTAGATCTTGTTGCTAAAAGAAAATGTGATCAAATGAAAAAAAAGTTTAAATCTTACACATCTTTACTTTTGCAGGAGCCTACACTTAGGACATAAGGCCTTAATATCACAGTATACACTAGTCATCTGTTTAAATTTTCGTGTGTATTCATCCCTATTATGGTGGTTGTTTTGTTCTGTTTTGTTTTTGTTTGTTTTCTGTAGAGAATTATTCTCAGAAATCTATAAACTAAAGGTAGTTCCGGAACATTTTTCTTTCTTTTTGACTTAACAGCATCATAGGAAACTAATAAGCACCAAAATCATATATATTTGCCCCAGTGCCTTATTTCTCATTTTTTCTTTCAGAGAACAGTTGAAAAATTCAGTTTCTCTATCTAAATTTGCCATTGATTTTCCTCTTTAGTTCCCCAGTCATCAGAACTATTAAAAAGCTGTTTTATGATACATATGATTGCAATGATGATTCTCATTATCCCTAGGAGTAGTATTTTATATTCTACAAATTACATGGAAGTTATAATACAATGTGTCCTGGCTATCTTTCCCAAAGATTTCCAAGAATTTGCTGTACAGCTTTAAATACCCTGGAATATACTATATCTTTGTTTTAGATAAGCTTTAACTACAGTTAAGTTGCAGTTAATTATTCAGTGGCTGCTTATCCAATTTATGGATTATCCTAGTCCTTTGCTTCTCCTGTCATTAATTCAGGGCTCACTAGTTCCTCTCTCCAAATGGATCGGGAAGGAATGGGGGTCTCATGGTCAAGCCTTGGATGCATTTCAGTGTAGGAGTAAGTTAACAGTGTTAGCCATGGGGAAGCATGAAATGATCTGGGGTAGCCATACACCAAGGATTTTAGCCTGCTATTTACATGACATAAATTAAAGGAAATCTGCCCAAATATTGTTCTAGGGATCCAATGTGTTTGTTTTCTATTGCTCCCTTAACAAATCACCACGGTCATAGTGACTTAACACAAACTGATTCTGTTACAGTTCTGTAGGTCAGAAGTCTGAAATGGGTCACAAGGAGTTAAACTCAAGGTGTAAGGAGGTCTGGATCATGCAGGGGAGAATCCATTGTTTTGGCTTTTCCAGTTACTGGATACCATCCACATTCCTTGGCTCTCAACCTTCCTCCATCTCCCAAGTCAGCAATGCAACATCTCTCTGCCCTTTCTTCCATCAGGTCTCACTCTGACCACAGCCAGGAGGGGTTCGCCACTTTTATGGACTCATGTTAAAATTGGCCCACCCAAACAATCTACAATAATCTTCTGACCCAAGATCTGTCCTCTAAATCACATCTGCAAAATCCCTTTTGTTACATCAGGTAATCACAGATTCCAGAGAATGAGGACATAGGTATCTTTGAGGGGTCTTTATTTTGGCTATCACATTCCTTGAATCCCAAATTTTCACAGTGCTCTTCTTGTTAATTTTCTAGCTAAAGCAATAAATAACACTACCAAAATCACTAAGTCCCCCAAGAGTACCAGTTCCCATTTACCAAGTGCTTATGACTTTTCAGCAACATGTAGTCTCACACAGTTCTCACAACAGCCCTGGGCAGTAGGCAGTATCTTCACTACCATTTTACAGATGAGGAGAGGGAAAGTAATGACACGGGTCATACAGTTTAGGCCGAGCACAGTGGCAAAGCTCCTGTTCTGTTCCAGGTTCTCCGGCCCCAGGTTCTACACTTGACCCTCTGTTACTTTATAAGTAATTTATTCTCAGATATCTATACCTTGACTCAAAGAGCTTTACTAAATAAAGGCCATGAGCAAGATTGTAGGGTGTGGCCTAAAGCAGTGGTTCTCAAACTTTAGTGTGGATCAGAACCACCTCAGAAGGCTGGATAAAATGCGGAGTGCTAGACCCCATCTAGAGTTTCTGATTCAGCAGGTCTGGTGAGAGGGCCTGTGAATCTGCATTTGTACAAGTTCCCAGGTGATGCCGAGGCTTCTGGAGTCTGCTTTGGGAACCACTGGCCTAGAGAATGGAAACCCTGAACTGAGGTGAAGACTTGCCTCAGATGGTCTTGGTGGGAAGTGCACGTGTAGGAAAAAGCTTTAAATAGAAAGAAAGAAAAAGTCATGGAATTTACAGAGTGGAAGGGTTGGAGAGGAAAACTAATAAGCTACCCTACCTAACTCCTACCAAATCTTCACAAGTACAGAAAAACTGTCAAGAAGGAACATTACCATTTTTTTAGGCTAGTCTGCATCTGACTGTGTAAGTGGATTTAATTATCTACACTGTCTCCATTCTCATGTCAGTTGATTAGTGGAAGGCTGGCATCTGAGGTCTGTTTGACCATTTGCTTTGAAACACATTCTGGAACACTTGGGGTATAAATGAATAATCTATCTTTATTGATATTTTATTAATTTAGGCTGTGCATAAAATACATGCAATTTGCACATCAGGAGGATTTTGCTAATTTTTTTTTTTATCCCCCCAAAGAACATCATTTTGGAACAAGGTCTTCGTGTGCTGTTTCTCACATTTCCCTCTGAAGTTTTCTGGCAAGGCACTTGTTAACAGCCTGGCTCTGCTGAGCATCTGGCTGGCGCTAGAACAACTCTGAGACAGACACAAGGACCTGCTCTTCATCATCTTTTCAGAAAGGATTTCAACTCTGGAGTTTGGTGGGAAGTCACGTGTTCGCTTCATCATTTTCTAACATTGGCATTCTTTTTGAAAGCCTATTTATTGAGGTTTCTGAAATGCCTTCTCTGACACCAAGCGTGGTCATCATCTGACCATAAGATAATCAGAGGAACCTGATTTGGAAACGTTTGGAACGAAATGCATGGCATGCCTTAGAATTGAGGCGAGAGGGGAAAGTGAGATGAGGCAGATGTAAGAACTACAGCTTACGCACTGCATTTCTAGATGTCAGCAATGTTGAAATATGTAGCTTAAAGCAAATGTAGATCAGCAAAGGCCGAGGATAGAAATAACACCCTATTTCCTGGGATGATTCATTGAAAGAGGCTATTTATTGCATAAATAGATTCAAGATCCTGTGCCCATTTTCTTCTATGATTGTTCATATATAAATACATTTTACTAACCCTCAAATTATCCTCACATTCCCCACCCAAAAGAGGGGAGGGAGAGTTCAAGTCCTCAGCATGCAACCTCAAGTTTCAAACATACAAGAATATTGTAATAACGATTGATGTCTTTAGCATGAGGTCACCAAGGATGATCTTTTGTCCTTGATTGTTGATTTGAGTCTGAGATTAAGTGGAACACAACTCTCTGGGCCAAAGCATCATTGGAAAGGATGAGTGTGTCAAGAATGTCTTTCAACCACAGGGAGAGTCAAACACAGCATCTTTGGCTCAGCTATTGGAAGTCTTCCAGTTTGGTTCTCTGGCAAATGTCTGCCTGGGAATTCTCTGGGCTCTGTCTGCGGTGTTATGTGGGGCATACCCGGGGTTCAGCGTTATTTCTGTGGCCTTGGATAAAAATTTGAGTCCATTTAGATCTCCTTGATTTGAAAGCAAAGTCACTCAGAACAGCCAGAAATCATCCCACGGGATACAGGTGTCTCCTAGGCTAGTGCTTAAAAGATTGTACATCTCCAGCTTGTAAATCAAGCCCTCACTAAGGAATGAAATCACCTCTTCTTGGTAACATCCAAACATGATCTTCATTTGCTTGGCAAGCTCTGCCTTTCACATTTTTTGCTAGTCGTGTTGTCTTCTTCCATCCAGGAATAGTTCCAGCAATCTACTTAGGGTATTTTTATTGGAAGTTTGTACACAAATGTATCCTAGGCTCTAGATACCTTCTTTACGGTAATTTCTCTCCCTCTTCATGTTCCTACAGTTTATTTTTGAAAACAATAGCACATTCAAATGGCTCCCTACTGCCCGTTAGTTTCATAAACAAGCAATGGGTCTAACAAACACATGGATTTTTCATTCCATCTGCAAGCTCCTCTCTGAGGGTCCATAGCACTTTAAAACTCTCTTCTGAATAGGGGAAATACATGTGATTGGGAAGACATAGAAATAAGAATTACCTAGGTAAAAGTAAGCTTAAAATTCAGTTTTATTAAGTAGAGTACTAAAGAAAATAACTTCACCACTACAGTTGTTTCACCTAGGTCACAGAAACCATATTCTATATAAGATTTACTAAGACCTTCTCTTGGGGTTGACAGAGTGGTTTATTATTGTTATTATTATGTCTTCATGTTTTTCTAATTCAAATCATTTAGCATAATCTGGGTAATCATTTAACTTTCAGGTGTACAGTTAATATTTATATAGAACTTTGGAATTCCCATTTTTCTGTGTACTACCAAATGTATTCCTCAAAATATCCCTGTGAGTTATCATTATACTCCACTTTTGAAGGTGGAATCTGAGGTACAGAGAGTGATATGGTTTGCCTAGAATCACAGAATTGGTGAAGAGTTGCCCTAAATCCAATGTGCTTTTTACTATACCAGTAGTTCCAAATCCTACCTCAGAGCTTTCTATTATAAGCCCTTAGGGAATTTTGGAAAAAAAGTGTCTAGGCCCTAAGGCCCTCCCCTCACCCCACCCAACACACACAATTAAATCAGAATATCTGAGGTAGGATCCAAGGGTCAGTGTTTACTAAAAATTCCCTGGAGAGTCTAATGTGCAGCCCCAGATAGAATCCATAGCACTAATCGGAATGGCTTCCTTTCTCTTAGCTAATATTGGACCATAGGTTATTTAACCGATCAGTGTCTTATAGCATAGATAAGCTAAAAGCAAAGCAACTGGCATGCCATTTTTTATTTCCCATTCTCCTTTTTATAAGTGTTTTAGGGTATGTCTTTAGCAGCGAAGCTATGATGAAAACATGGGGATATTGAATACCAATTACCAGAAGAATGCTTGGAACAGTGGGAATAGCAATATAAAGCAAGCAAAGAGAAGATCCTAACTAGTGGGCTCTGCTGAATATTCCAGTTCACTATTCCCATTACCATTTGCACCATCCCTCTTTTCACTGAATTGATCACTGGTATTACTTTTTGGCATGTACTCATGGGAAGGTGAGTTGACCAGTGGAAATGCAGTCCCTGATCAAATTTACACCGATTGCTTTTTCCTCTACATTAGTTACTACTTAACTGTGAATTGCCATTCAGAATAGCCCTGACTTTATTTTACTGATCATCTTAAATACTCCTACAATTCCTAGTGAAACAGGAAGACTATTTTGCAGATATCAAGTCTATGCATTTACTGTGCTTCACGTCTCTTTATATATAGCCTTCTTTCTCTGAGCCTGAGTCTAGAGGCTTCCCTCCTAATGTAGAAGATGGAATGGTCTGATATTGACCTGTTTAGCATGACAATAGAGAAGAAAACAAGATGTGGATAAAGTAGGAATTCACTAAACTCCATGACCCTGTCTTTACCTGACTGAGAACTAAGATGTATATACTGAATTACACAGACTGTTATTCAGAGAGTTGAAACTATTACACTGGTCTGAGATTACTGAACTAAACTGATAGAAAAAATTTGTGCCCCTTCTTCCAAAAGTAGACAGTGTTGTAGATCATATCATATCAATTAATTCTAAAAAAAAAAACAAACCAAGCTATGTTTCTCAGCACACATATTAATAATTTTGCAGCTCTGCTCTATTAAGGAACAAGAGGACAGAGTAAGATAACAGAATACCTGGGGACAGGAAATTCCTGGAATGGAGTGTTGCCGTTGCCCATTGTCAACCCTGGTAAACCCAGGAGGACTCAGAGAGTCAAGGTCATCAAAAAAAAGTGCATGGCTTGGAGAAATAACATACTACTATTGTTTATTTATACTGATGCATTTTCTGAAAACTCTTTAGGCTGAGAACTTGTACTGTGCCCCTTGTTACAAAGATCAGCTTCCTGGAAAAAAGAGCAGGATAGGTAACCTGCTTTGGTCATTGAAATCAGGTAACGGCATGCTTGAAGGAATTTGCATGTATTTATGTATATTCTAAGCCATTGGAACATCCGTTATGAACTGCTATAGATTTCAAAAAATTCTCACGATTATGTGGAACCCTCTTATAAGATATGAAAATCAAATACTTAAGTCCTCTGCCTAAGCATTAAGAGCCGTATCTCAGTTTTCATCCTTTGTTAGACATCCATTTGGTGTTTGACATGGTCTAATTTAGTTTCTACTCTCAGTATACTCTCCATCTTTATTTGCCTACAGTATCTCTAACTACACCATTAACAATTCTATAATCATGGGGTTATGTAGGTCCTCATGTAGGGATATAAGAGCCTGGGAAGCATATAGTTACTTCTAAGAAGATTCCAGCATGGCAAGAAGACATTTTTAGACTTCCTTATTACCCATTTAATGTCGGTTACATATCTATAGCACTTGGCACATTTCCTAAGTATAAATAGACACAAGGAGATACTCAGTGGCGTCCAACCACGGCTGCTTAATTTTCTACTTACGTATTCAGGAAAAAGCCTGAAGTGGGAGGCAATGGGTGCAATGAATGCAATTCAGTGGTAATGATGATTAAAGTAAGCCATTCTCCTCCAAGGAAAGACTATCTTTCCCTGGTTCATTAATTGGTTAAAGAACTTAGATCAGCATAAAATGCCTTCAGCTGGTAATTAGCATGCAAATAAGCACTGGCCCACAGGCCTGGGATTTAAAAGAAACATGGCCAGGCTTAAAAGGAATGCTGGAGGCCAGCATATTTTAATAAAAATAGAAAATAATTCCCAAAGCACTGGTAATATTTGCTTTGTGATATTTTCCTCTTTAATCCTGTGAACACCACCTTGACTGTTGACTCTATTATTAAGATTTACCATTGAGGTCACTGGAATGAATTCTTTAAGAAGTAACTGTTAGAAGAGAACACCTTGCTTCCGGGGAAGACCTGTGGGTTTTCCGTTAGAAAGTTTATGAAACATTTATATCTGGTGCACAACTCCCCAGCTTTCTGCAACAGTGTATTTTGTAAAGGCCTTAAAGTTGCTGCAGGGATTAATAAATTTGGAACCCCAATATCGACTCCACATGTCCACACTGGCAATTGCCTTTGTATTTTTCAGGTTAGTCTGGACAATGAGACTCTAACAAACTAGAACTTCAAGGACTTGGCACAGAGGTGATTTCTCACCCAGGCTACATTCCTAATGCAGGTGTGAGGGGTCTTATTGCCCCGCAGGCTGTCGGAGGCCCTGCCCACATACAGCCTTACCTTCTGCAGCACATGCCATGGACTCTGGAATGGCTCACCCTAGAAGCGACACTTCTTGCTTCTGCCTGGAACCCATTGACCAGCACTTGTTGCCTGGCCCCACTGAACTGTAAGGGGTTTGGGAAATACGGCAGCACACACAGTGAGTGACACCGCCGCATTTTAAATCCTACTATGAAAGATTTTACCAAAACCTTCATGTCCCACTTTGCTGCAACAAACTTAGTCAAGCTGAGGGTTACCAAAATGCTTTCGAGAACAAGAATAAGAAGAAAATGTGGACATTTTCTCTCGAGTGGTGTCACAAAAAATGTCTGGGGGAAGGTAGGCGGGCACTGGCCACTTTCACGTGGCATTTGGAAATGTAGTCACTGTTGAATTCTCCCAAAGTGGTGCTGGTTTTACATTTTTTTTAATTAATTATCTAGATTAACATTTCTCAATTACTCTTTGTCGTTGTCTCCCCACAAAGAGCCTTTAGAGACAATTGTTTTCCTAAATGACCTCCTCGTGAAATGTTAATAATAAAGATATACTAGATATCTGTTTATATAACATATGTCTATCTGGGCTTCACACATAAAAACACTAAGGCTTTTTTGTCTCCCAATAACAAATTTTTACTCCCTTGGAGGTGATACCACCCCTTTGAGAATGTGTGATCTAAATTTAGCAGGGGAAAAAAGAAAAGAAAAATGACCTATAGTCTAGAATTTATGTAGCTGATTTCGTGTACTTTGACAGTTGTAGCATATTTCCTACAGCTATAATTTTTTCCCATGAGCCATTAGAAGTCCTGGGTCCCATCCCTACTTTCCACAATTTCCCCCCAATACTATGAAGACAGCAAAACTTGGTTATTCGGGGCACAGGCTCTGCAATCAAGTAACACACTTTCAAATCCTACCGCCCTATCTAGCGGGGTCTTTGATCTTGGACAAGTTATTTAGACCCTCTAGACCTGAGGATTTTCTCTTTCTTTTTTTTTTTTTTAATCTATAAATGGATCCTAGTAGAACCTATGATACAGCATCACTTGGATAATGGATACAGATGTTTTCACATATTGCCTAGAACATAGTTCAAAGTAAGTATTTTTATCATTGCTGTTGACGCTCTTTTGCTTATGTGGGCCTATTTCACAGCCTCCAAATCCCAGAATCCCCAGTGGGAAGGCAAGAAACTAAAGCTGAAACTTCTCTGTCACACGCCTTAATCCTGTGGCACTTTAATCCTTATTTCCTGGTGGGCAGAGCTGCCCTCCCGGCTTCATACCCCAGGGTTACCACGGGCTGGGAGTGTGAGGTTTTGAACAAGGAGCCACAGAAATCCCTTTGTTTTATAAAGGGCCCAAATTTCTGTGGAAAGTCAAATTTCTTTTTGATATTGTTAGTCCAAGTGCCCTAAAAAATACACAAACCAAAGGTTAGGAGACCCACACATTTTAAAGAAACAGCTTCCAGTAGAAAGAGCAGGTGAGGGAGAAAAGAGTGGTGATGTCTGCTGTTCCTGTCAATCTGTTTACAAGACCTGTCGGTGAGGGAGAGTGGGAAGAACACCAAATGGGCTTGGAGTTCGGAGTTCTGAGTTCAAATCCTTACAGCATCATTTACTAGCAGAGGAAACTTCAGCAAATCAGTCCATCAAGCTTTGGCATCCTCATCTATAAATGGGGATTACAACGTTTGTTGCATTGAAAGATTTTGTTTGGCTCAAATGAGTTAGTATTGATGTATTGCTGAGAGTACTTAACAGAGACTAAGGTGCTGTGTAAAAGATAATTATTATGTCCACCTACTTTCACCCACACTCTGGTCGTTAAATTTTTCTAATCACTGTGCAAAAGGGGGAATGATTTCTGATTATAAATCTTTCATCTATTATCTAGCTTACCTATCATGTAGCTGGCTAGTTACCCATCCATGTCATTACCTCCTTCAAATAGAAAAAGTAGTGCAATTGAATTGTGGTGTGAACACTTACTCAAAGGCCCGATATTAATTTTTTAAATGTCTGAGATCCCCGAAAAAACACTAAATGTGTCATTTTTCCCCCCAATATCTGCCAAGTATATTCAAGACTAGAAGGCTTCACATGGCCAGAAATCCACATTTGCATTCTCTTTTCCTTTCCTTTTTAGCTAACAGAATGAAAATCTTTTAAAAAGAATATTTTTAAAAATACCTTGGGCTATTTCTAGTTGCCTGTGTAAGTCAAGCTATAGTAAGGAATATAAATTGAGGATTTTTGAAGTTTGGCATGGAGCGTTAGCATGGCTCCTCTGGGCAGAGGCTAAAGATCATAAAATGCCAGGAGTTCACACGCACAGGATACAATCAGAAACCTCAGGATAAAGGGCAGAAGTGGCGCATACAGGTCAATTTACCTGTGAAAGTTTCCTTCGGTCCTCGCACCATCTCCCTTATGTCAACGTGCAAGTGAATAGGAAAAGGTGGATCAAAGGGGCTTAGGAAGTTATTATAATTTGAGATCTTATGAAAATTATCAGAATTGGATATGTAGGAGATAGTGGTCACTCCCATGGAGTGGACCCTGTGCATCCCTGGGAAAATAACAAGCCCCTGGGTTTGTGCCACCCAGTTCTTAGGATCCAGGGGATAAAGAAGAAGGGAGCTGGAACTGGCCCCGTTTAGTCACAGAAGTACACTAAATGTCCAGGTCTCTGCTCCACAGTACATCCCTCGTTGTTTTAGCAGGAAAATCTGAGCTGCTTTGCATGAATATTTAAAAAACAAATGTAATTCAGCATACCATTGTATTTTTAAAAAATATGCAATTTCATGTTTTACAAAGAATACACAATTTTACCCACAACCTGTAACTGACCTTGGAAGCTTGTTCTTGCTCTGGCATCTTTCCCCTACCAGTCTCCTCTCTTTTCAATGTTGGTCTATTTATCAGGGCAGATACCTAGGGGATGGGAATTATGATCCCACATAGTGTTTATTTTACTTAGTAAGAAACCTGTGAAAAAGCCAGAGTATCACTGGTGCAGAATGGCAGAAAACTGGGGCGTTGGATGTTAAGCACAGATGAATTTAATAATTCACACAGAATTAATAAGGCACTGGGTTGTTTTTAAGAACAATGATCAAGGGACTGTTACTGATACTATTTACAAAATTGATACTTTGCTGGGAGACAAACCAAGTTTAGTAATATAATTAAATAGAAATTAAATTGGGGAAAATGCATAATCATATTTGTATTAATATGTTAACTTTGTAAAGATTATTTGTGTATTGCAGGCATTGAGCACGTTAATTAGATTTCAAGTGAACTGCCACCATGTTAATTCATATTTTATAAGAACAGTAATTAAAATCCAATATGTTACCAGCTACAGTATGGTATTTTATTATATCCCAAACTAACATTTCCTTATAAGCAATTTTAAAACATCAGCTTAATTGATTACTAAAAGTACAATAGTGTAACTGGGCATTTATTGTTAATAGAATCCAGATAAAGTGAATTTTTATTATTCTTAAAGTTATTCACAGCACAATTGTAATGTTATAATACTTACATTCCATCAGGAATTCTTTTTTAACCGCTTTGGGCCGCAAATGACTTTATGTATATTTAAATACAAATTGGCTTTACATCCATTTCTCTAACCCCATTTTATTTACAGAGAAAACATAATTGTCATGATCTTTGGATTTGAATAGCAAGCTCAGTGCATACTGTAATTTGTCACAAGTTTTGTGGACTAAGATTTAATTCGGTAGGACCACCATACTGGTTTGCCAAACACTTCCCAGGACTGAACAAGGGTAAGGATATGAGGGGTGATCCTGCTTTTTTTCATAAAAGAGTAATTATAGGAAGGATGATAAGATAAATTTTTTAATGTGTGAAGCCAGGTCAGCTCTTCCCTCTGGTAGGTAAACTATCCTCTTGATCATCTGCCATCTGGAGAAGAGAAATTTCATTATTCTGTTGACTCTGTCTTTGCAGGGCCCCAGTAGTTGATGAAGCCCGTGTGCCCACTGAGCGATGTCGCATAGAAACTTACTAGAAATCATGTCAATGGGCGGTTCATCAGATTCGCTGTGATGGCGCTCCCTTGCTGAGAGTCCTCTGCAGAGATTTCCCATGCTGTTGGTTTAAAGGGTTCCCTTTTCTTTTCCCTCGGTGCTTGAGATTAGTGAGGAGATGTGGCTCGTTTGGCCAAGGAAAGGGTCTTAAACATGTTTCCAATAACACAGCGAGGAATGTGTTAAAGTTTCAGCTGTCCAAGTAGGGAAAAAGAAGTGCAACCATGTAATGTGCAGGGCCTAATATTTTCAGATTTTCCCAATGAGGAATGCTGGTGGCATTTTCCTTCGGATTGCTTGATATCAACCACTCTCAGCTATTGCCCTCAGGGCCAGTTAAGCACTTACTGGCATCTTCCCTTCAGTGGTGTGGGCTCCCTGCACTCCTTTAACAAAGTGTTGGGGTGGATTTTGTGACTTGTTGCCTAAGTCATTCTTCAGCAAAAGAAGAATTTAATGTTCCAGTTGCTGGCGCCTCAGCTTTCAGCACCCTCCAAAGACTGCCTTGGGGAGAGATCTGCCTTGCTCCAAGTCCTGTCTACTTCCTGAGGCAGGCTGTAGTTGAAAGGACCTGTCCTCTAACCGCCGAAGTGGGGAGCAGTTTGGTGTATCTCATTTTCACGGCTCCCGTGGGGTCATCTGTGACTGCCAATGAGACCACATTGCAGCCTGACTCCTCACGGTGCCCAATCCTGCTGTCCTCCATGCCCTTCCATGGGTTAGATCCCCAGCACACTGCCTGATTAACTTCCTGCCCGCTAAACTCCACCTCACAGCCCCTTCCCAGGGAATTCGATGGCAGTAACCTCGTGCTGCTTTAGATCTTGGTTTTGCCATTGTTGTCTGGTGATCACAGAGTTAATTCCACATCCAATGCTGTCTTGTATTTCCATTCTGAATACACATTTCCTGAGTGACTTAAATGAAAACAATAGTTGAATCTAGATGATAGGGTTAATAAAAGAGATTGAGCTTGTAGGATTTAAGAAAGCCCTAATCTTTGAGGGCATTCGATAAAATAAGGGAATCTAACTCACAATGAGAGGCAATTAGATTTGGATCTTGAATACATTTATTAGAAATCAGGGATATGAAATAAGAGATTGTCTGAAAAAAGGAAGGAACGTTTTCCTTTATAATAGTTAGTGTTTGATAATGAGATAAAGGTCGAGGAAAGTATGTTTTACCTGTGCAGCTTCAATTAATGGATCATGGTGGGAGAAATACACCAAGTTTTCTACAGGGAAGGGTTTGAGCAAGTGAGTAAATTTCTCTTGTAGATGCTACCAGTGTAGAACACTTACGCTCATTACCCTTTATAACATAACGAAGTCATTTGCTGAACTTCTTAAGTGCCCCTTGGCTGAACACATCCCAGGACAACCGGCATGGAACCAAGAGAAAAACAAAATTCTTTCATATTAATAACACTTTTGGAGATATTTCATGGAACCTTTCCAAATAGCTGAAAAAACTCTAAGTATATTTTTATAGAGTTTTATTTTATCATTCAGATACTTTCTAGATAATTCTGTAACTATGAGCTCTCTGTAAGCTTTTAATTTTCCCCAGTGAATTTCCATAGTCTCATTCAATACAGTATCTAAGTTTTTCAAACTGTAGCTATAAAATTTTCCTATTTTCTCTGAGTATTTTCAGTCTAAGATTCAGAACATTTCAATGTTTCAGTTTTTATGTCATAGTTTCCTGGTGCTATTAAATCATAGTGTTCTCTGATTTTCCCCCTAGATAAGATTTACTGAGATTTAGAAATTGAAGATTGGCTAGGGTTATATATAAATGAGAAGTTTCTTTACTAACATGCATTAAGGAAAGTCCTGCGCTCTCTGCCCATGGAGAAGTCTTCATCTATGATGTGAACTTATTTACTAAATCACTTACTTTACTTAAATAATTAGTGTTAATTGTGACTTCAAACCCAAAATTATTAAAGATGACCTTTGAAATAAGGTATGCACTATGCTGAGAACCCAGCACATTTCCCTCCCCTCCAACCCTTCCCCCTTCCTCCTTTTTACTTGCTTCCTCAGGTATATATTCCTTAAATCTATTGTCAGCACTGACAAATACTAATAATGCAAAAGTTTGTGCATTCACTCACTCAAAAAATATTTATTGAACATCTGTTATGTGCCCAAGCATGTGTTAGAAATTTGGGATACATTTGTTAGCCAAGCAGGAATTTCTCTTCACTCAATGTTGGGGAGGAAAAACTTCTTTCTATCCTCCTATGTTCTATGGCTGAGCCTACAAATTAAACTAACATAAAAGAGATTACTAGGAGAAAAGCATACATATTTTATTTAATATTTTTGTATGTAAATAAGAATCTTCAAAAGGAAAATGAAGACCCAAAGATGCTATAAGGCCCTAAAGCTTATATACTTTTTAAAACAAAGAATGATAAATTGCAGGATGCAACAAGACATAGGTGCTTGAGTCAGGGGCAGTAAATTTTGGGACGGTAATTAAGAAATACGTGGGGAAAACTAAGGGATGACCAGGATTATTTCAGTAGGTCTGTTTGTACAGATCCATGTTGTCCCTGACTCTCAGTCAGATAATAAAATGTTCCCAGTATGAGGAGGTCACTTCCCTCAAGGGAAATTTTATGACCTGCTTTTAGGTAAAAAGGGGAAGCCCAGAGATCCCTTCCTGCACCTGCTATTTTTCCAGTGCCTTTAGTGCGAAATAATCAATATGCCAAAGCAGCACCTTTTGGGGTGACACACTCTGAACCCCTTCAGTAACATAAACTGAACCCTCATGTCAAAGAGTTCACTATGGAGTAGGAGACCTAGAAATATGTAAGAGCCATGCATCAGATATGTTATATGTATTAATTGCTATACAAAGATGAGTGTGAAAGCTTCCCAATTCTGCTTTTGGGACTCAGAAACTGTCAACAAGAGAAAGAGATCCAGACAAGAAATTAGTTTGTGCAGAAATCTGGGGCTTACTGGTGGAATCCTGGAATCAAACAGAGGGCCCTGAGGTATATGTCTAAGAAGGGGAAACAAGAAAAAAGGCTGGTCCAGGACTTCCGGGAAGATGGCGGCATGAGCAGGGCAGCTGAAGTCTCCTCCCAAAATCATATATATTTATGAAAATACAGCAAATACAACTATTACTAAAAGAGAGACCAGAAGATACAGGACGACACCAGCCTGCATCTACATCTGAGAGGACTCAGCACACCGTGAGGCAGGTAAGATATGGAGCCATGATGCGTCGGGACCCCAGCACTCCCCCACCCCCCGCACCAGCAGGAGGAGAGGATTCAGAGCAGGGAGGGAGTGGAGGTGCAGGCCCGCGAAATAACCAGCCCTGGAAATGTGCGCCAGGAGCGCTACACACATCGCGCAGTGTATCAGGGATTGGAGAGATAAAGGGTGCAGGATCTGAGCTTGGGAACGCACCCAGATCCTCGCAGCCAGCTCCTGAGACAAAAGAAAAGCACGCGCTTTTTTTATTGGTCTTAAAGAGACAATGGCCCAGGACTGTCCCAGCACACTCAGCCCAGCAGGCTGGGAGTCCTGGGGAATTTCGGACCCCTTGGCTGGCAACTGGGAAAAAGTACCGCACTCAGACTTCCCACAGAGATTAACAGCCTCCCATTCATTCCTGCCCCAGCCAGAGCTACAAAGGGCCCAGCAGAGCAGCATGGCCGCAGAGGCAGAATAGTGGAGCAACAGCGCCACCTACAGCATCCCCACTGAATCTACTCCCGCTGGGTGTTTTTTTTTCTTTTTTCTTTCTTTCTTTTCTTTTCTTTTCTTTTTTCTTTTCTCTTTTCTTTGTTTTTTTTTTAAGTCTTAAAAAGCCCAGCTGACATACGTGGCACCTACCAGAGACCACTTCTATCTCCATGAAAAGACAGAGGAATATGATACAAACAAAACTTACCCAGACCCAGACAACATCAGAGAGGGAACCTGAAGGGATGGAAATGCACAACCTTCCTGAAAAAGAATTCAGAACACAAGTCATAACCATACTGATGGATCTACAGAGAAATATGCAAGAGCTGAGGGAAGAAGTGAGGGAAGTCAGGAAAGACAATGCAGAAATGAGACAAGCCATCAACGGGCTTAGCAGCAGACTGGATGAGATGCAAGAGACCATTAATGCAATAGAAATCACAGAACATAAATACAGAGAAGCTGACGCAGAGAGAGATAAAAGGATCTCTAGGAAAGAAAGAATATTAAGAGAACTGTGTGACCAATCCAAATGGAACAATATTTGCATTATACGAGTACCAGAGGAAGAAGAGAGAGAAAAAGGGATAGAAAGTGTCTTTGAAGAAATAATTGCTGAAAACTTCCCCATGCTGGGGAAGGAAATAGTCTCGCAGTCCACAGAAGCCCACAGATCTCCCAACACAAGGGACCCAAGGAAGACAACACCAAGACACATAATAATTAAAATGGCAAAGATCAAAGATAAGGACCGAGTATTAAAGGCAGCTAGAGGGAGAAAAAAGATCACCTACAAAGGAAAACCCATCAGACTATCATCAGACTTCTCAACAGAAACCTTACAGGCCAGAAGAGAATGGCATGATATATTTAACGTAATGAAACAGTAGGGCCTCGATACAAGAATATTGTATCCAGCACAATTATCATTTAAACATGACGGAGGGATTAAACAATTTCCAGGCAAGCGAAAGTTGAGAGAGTTTGCCTCTCATAAACCACCTCTACAGGATATTTTAAATGGACTGCTCTAGAGGGAAGCACTCCTAAGGCAAAAAAGATGATACCAGAGAATATAAAATCATAGCAAACAAAGCAGACCATCCAAATACTAACTAAAGGCAAAGAATAAAACACCTAGTGTATAAAGAATGGAGGAGGAAGAATAAGAAGGGACAGAAATAAAGAAACATCAGACTGTGTTTACAATAACTTAACAAGAAAGTTAAATTAGATTGTTAGATAGTAAAGAAGCAACCCTTGAACCTTTGGTATCCACAAATCTAAAGGCAGCAATGGCAATAAGTACATATCTATTGATAATCACCCTTAATGTAAATGGATTGAATGCACCAATCAAAAGACACAGAGTAATAGAATGGACAAAAAAGCAAGACCCATCTATATGCTGCTTACAAGAGACTCACCTCAAACCCAAAGATATACACAGACTAAAAGTGAAGGGATGGAAAAAGATATTTCATACAAACAACAAAGAGAAAAAAGCAGGTGTTGCAGTACTTGTATCAGACAAAATAGACTTAAAAACCAAGAAAGTAGCAAGAGATAAAGAAGGACATTACATAAAGATAAAGGGGTCAGTCCAACAAGAAGATATAGCCATTATAAATATATATGCACCCAACACGGGAGTGCCAGCATATGTGAAACAAATACTAACCGAATTGAAGGAGGAAATAGAAAGCAATGCATTCATTTTAGGAGACTTCAACACACCGCTCACTCCAAAGGACAGATAAACCAGACAGAAAATAAGTAAAGACACAGAAGCACTGAACAACACACTAGGACAGATGGACCTAACAGACATCTACAGAACTCTACACCCAAGAGCAACAGGATACACATTCTTCTCAAGTGCACATGGAACATTCTCCAGAATAGACCACATACTAGGCCACAAAAAGAACCTCAATAAATTCAAAAATACTGAAATTCTACCAACCAACTTCTCAGATCACAAAGGTATAAAACTAGAAATAAATTTAAGAAAGAAATCAAAAAGGCTCACAAATACATGAGACTTAACAACATTCTCCTAATTAATCAGTGGGTTAATGACCAAATCAAAATAGAAATCAAAGAATATATGGAGACTAAATGACAACAACAACACAAAACCACAACTTCTGTGGGATACAGCAAAGGAAGTTCTAAGAGGAAAATATATTGCAATCCAGGCCTATTTAAAGAAGGAAGAATATTCCCAAATGAATAGTCTAAAGACACAACAAATGAGGCCGAAAGTCACCAGAAGGAGGGACGTAATAAAGATAAGAGAAAAAATAAATAAAATTGAGAAGAATAAAACAATAAAAAATCAACAAAACCCAGAGCTGGTTCTTTGAAAAAATAAACAAAATAGATAAACCCCTAGCCAGACTCATTTACAGAAAAAGAGAATCTACACACATAAACAGAATCAGAAATGAGAAAGGAAAAATAACAATGGACTCCACAGAAATAGAAAGAATTGTAAGAGAATATTAAGAGAATCTATATGCTAACAAGCTGGAAAACTTAGAAGAAATGGACAACTTCTTAGAAAAATACAACCTTCCAAGTCTGACCAAGCAAGAAACAGAAAAACTAAACAGACCAATCACCAGCAATGAAATGGAATCACTAATCAAAAAACTACCCAAGAACAAAACTCCCAGACCAGATGGATTCACCTCTGAATCCTACCAGACATATCGAGAAGAAATAACACCCATTCTCCTTAATGTTTTTCAAAAAATTGAAGATGAGGGAATACTTCCAAACTCATTCTATGAAGCCAAATCCGGGCAAAGACCTCACCAAAAAAGAAAATTACAGACCAATATCCCTGATGAACATAGATGCAAAAATGCTCAACAAAATATTAGCAAACCAAATTCAAAAATACATCAAGAGGATCATCCCTCATGATCAAGTAGGATTTATTCCAGGGATGCAAGGATGGTACAACATTCGAAAATCCATCAACATCATCCACCACATCAACAAAAAGAAGAACAAAAACCACATGATCATCTCCATAGATGCTGAAAAAGCATTTGACAAAATTCAGCATCCATTCATGATTAAAATTCTCAACAGAATGGGTATAGAGGCCAAGTACCTCAACATCATAAGGGTCATATATGACAAACCCACAGCTAACATCATACTTAACAGCGAGAACCTGAAATCTTTTCATCAAGATCGGGAACAAGACAGGGACGCCCACTCTCTCCACTGTTATTCAACATAGTACTGGAGGTCCTAGCCATGGCAATCAGACAAAACAAAGACATACAAGGCATCCAGATTGGTAAAGAAGAAGTCAAATTGTCACTATTTGCAGATGACATGATACTGTACATAAAAACCCCTAAAGACGTCACTCCAAAACTACTAGAACTAATATCTGAATTCAGCAACGTTGCAGGATACAAAATTAACACACAGAAATCTGTTGCTTTCCTATACAATAACGATGAACAAACAGAAAGAGAAATCAGAAAAACAATTCCATTTACAATTGTATTAAAAAGAATAAAATACCTAGGAATAAACCTAACGAAGGAAGTGAAAGACCTGTACTCTGAAAACTACAAGACACTCCTAAGAGAAATTAAAGAGGACACTAACAAGTGGAAATGCATCCCATGCTCTTGGCTAGGAAGAATAAATATTGTCAAAATGGCTATACTACCTAAAGCAATCTACAGATTCAATGCAATCCCTATCAAACTACCAACAGCTTTCTTCAATGAACTGGAACAAACAATTCTAAAGTTCATATGGAACCACAAAAGACCCCGAACAACCAAAGCAATCCTGAGAAGGAGGAATAAAACAGGGGGAATTACACTCCCTGACTTCAAGCTCTACTACAAAGCCACAGTAATCAAGACAATTTGGTACTGGCACCAAAACAGACCCACAGAGGAGTGGAACAGAATAGAAAATCCAAACATTAGCCCAAACACCTACAGTCAATTCATATTTGAAAAAGGAGCCTTGGATATACAATGGGGAGATGACAGCCTCTTCAGCAGCTGGTTTTGGCAAAACTGGACAGCTACATGTAAGAGAATGAAACTGGACAACTGTCTCACCCCATACACAAAGGTCAACCCAAGGTGGATCAAAGACCTGAATGTAAGTCATGAAACCATAAAACTCTTAGAAAAAAACACAGGCAAAAATCTCTTAGACATAAAGATGAGCAACTTCTTCAAGAACATATCTCCCCGGGCAAGGGAAACAAAAGCAAAAATGAACAAGTGGGACTATATCAAGCTGAAACTTTTCTGTACAGCAAAGGACACCATCAGTAGGACAAAAGGAGATCCTACAGTATGGGAGAATATATTCATAAATGACATATCCGATAAGGGGTTGACATCCAAAATATATAAAGAACTCACGCACCTCAACAAACAAAAAGCAAATAACCCAATTAAGAAATGGGCAGAGGACATGAATAGCCACCTCTCTAAAGAAGAAATTCAGATGGCCAAGACGCACATGAAAAGATGCTCCACATCGCTAATCATCACCAGTGAGGATGGCCAACATCCAAAACACAAACAATAACAAATGTTGGCGAGGATGTGCAGAAAAAGGAACCCTCCTACACTGCTGGTGGGAATGCAAATTAGTTCAACCATTGTGGAAAGAAGTATGGAGGTTCCTTGAAAAACTCAAAATAGAAATACCATTTGACCCAGGAATTCCACTCCTAGGAATTTACCCTAAGAATGTAGCAGCCCAGTTTCAAAAAGACATATGCACCCCTATGTTTATTGCAGCACTACTTACAATAGCCAAGAAATGGAAGGAACCTAAGTGTCCATCAATAGATAAATGGATAAAGAAGATGTGGTACATATGCACAATGGAATATTATTCAGCCATAAGAAGAAAACAAAACCTACCATTTGCAACAACATGGATGGAGCTAGAGGGTTTTATGCTCAGTGAAATAAGCCAAGCGGAAATAGACAAGTATCA
This sequence comes from Phataginus tricuspis, assembly GCA_029783875.1. Classification (NCBI taxonomy): domain Eukaryota; kingdom Metazoa; phylum Chordata; class Mammalia; order Pholidota; family Manidae; genus Phataginus; species Phataginus tricuspis. The sequence continues at coordinate 45,018,849 of JAQQAC010011420.1, read as the reverse complement.
AATGATTTCACTCATATGTGGAGTATAAGAACAAAGAAAAAAACTGAAGGAACAAAACAGCAGCAGACTCACAGAACCCAAGAACGGACTAATAGTTACCAAAGGGAAAGGGACTGGGGAGGATGGGTGGGAAGGGAGGGATAAGGGGGATAAAAGGGCATTATGATTAGCAGATGTAATGTTGGGGGGGCTCGGGGAGGGCTGTACAACTCAGAGAAGACAAGTAGTGACTGTATAGCATCTCACTACGCTGATGAACAGTGACTGTAATGGGGTTGGTGGGGGGACCTGATGAAGGGGGTAGTTTAATCACCATAATATTGCACATGTAATTGTAGATTAATGATATCAAAATAATTTATTAAAAAAATCAAACTAAGTGAAAATAAATGTAAGAAAAATCAAAAAAAGGAAAAGGGGCTGTCCCATTAGTGAAAGGTTGGTCTCTCACCTTGCATTTCTTACTGAGAAATGTGGTGATAGAAATTATGTCAGAGAAAGCAAACTGACCACTGAAGATTTGCGTGTAGTACAGAATTACCATAGTGGAGAATTCCTGCTAAAAAATAGTTTCCCAGACAGGGACTACATAGTCCAGTCTCTGATCAATCTAGATGATGACTAGTGTTTATTAATTAAATATGAGCAGCAGGGCTATATGGCACTCCCAGGCCAAGGAGATGAAAAACAAGTATGATCTTCACTGCCTCTCATTTGCTGCCTGAATAATGGCACACAGAGCAACCTTGGGCACTCCATGTGGAAGGTGGTACAGGCTCCAGCAGCCTAGGTGCTTGAATGGCTGGAGGAATCATAGCTCCACTCTGCTAACCAAGAACAGCTAGTACCGGACTGATGCACGAGGGAGAAATCAAATGTTATCCTGTTGTGCCACTGACATTTTGTATTTTCTTTGTCACTGCAGCTAGCTTTAATTAATGCAAGAGGCCATTGGGGGATTTTCCATAGGTATGACATGATCAGATACATATTTTTGAAAGAGGAAGATGTATTGGTATGAGCAGGAACATCATGGTATTGGGTGGCTGCAGTTAAGTTATAGGAGGTTAGGAACTGTATCGGGATGTTTACAGCAAAAAGAGAGGGTAGGTTTGGGTGATATTTGGGTGGTCACCTGCAGGAAATGCTTCTAGCTTTGTTAGGACTGAATCTAAATGGCTCTCAGGTTTTGGTATGAGTAGCAAATTTCTAAAAACCATGCAAAAATATCCAATTAGTAATGAAATTAGTGGTATGGCAAATATGCGTATTAGATTTGGAGCACCCCAAATATAATGATTAGGGAAGACTGTGCTGTACCGTCACATTAAAATATTTGAAATGAAAGATGCAACTTTTTAGGGGAAATCAACCTCTCATCATAAAAAGGAATATCTTTGGTTTAACTCTTCTTCATAGAAAATGGTTCTTTTTTTATATGAATGCCAGTCACCTCATAAAGAATGGACTGCCAAGACATATTTCAGCAAGAGTTCCTAGAGACTTATAAATGCGTGGAGAGTGGAGCTTGAAGAGAGAAACCCTCTCTTGCCAGAGTGCAGAATGCCAGATAATGAATCCTCACACAGGCGACATTACAAATTGGAGTATGGAAGGAGAGAACAAGTCAAGGAAATAAGAGAGCCGTTAGAAAATGAATGATTGTGGTAATTAAGGTTATGGGTAAAGAAGGGTTTAGTTATTGCAATGCAAATAAATCAGGAGTGTGTTTTAAGCAATGAAACAGTGTGCCTCTTGGAATTTGTTAAGTTCTTGCTTTTTTGTTGCCATATAACCTAATGCTCTAGTCAGGAAGTATCTTTACACCTATAAGATATATATAGAAAAAAAGTAATTGCTAAAATATGAAAAGAGGTTGATATATACACCTAGCTGCCTTGAAACAGTTTTGGATTAAAACAGCAAAAAGATATCAATCATATTTCTCAATCAGTATTTAACATATCATTACCAACTTTGGCAGGGATAAATGACACGTTTGTAGGTGATGTTAATGAACATGACATTCATTTTAAATTCAGATTGACAAAACTCAAAGCTTCTATTTGTAAAATAATCCCCAAATCTCTCAGGGAATGTTTGATTCACTAAACTGGAACATTGTTCTGCTACAGGTTTCATATGTTAACTAATTATAAACTATTTTTTTCAAGCCATATTCTAATGAATTAAAAATTTTTTTTTCATGTTATTAGTTGTTCGCTGTTCCTTTTTGTAGAAAGGGGGGATTTTTCTCTTCTGTTATTCCACTGTTGGGAATCTAGTGATAGAAAATATAATGTAGCCTACAGAGAATTGTTTCAAAATTTGGGCTTTGAATTCCTGTTTATGATTACAGACAAATTTGCATTTATACTATAAAGAATATTTGTTTTTCTGATTATAAAATTATGTGAGTAATATAGTTATTTGTTTCTCTTTTTTTCTCCAGGCACAGATAAATTCAGATTGTTTTTCCTAGAATATCGTATTATATGGTCCTATACCAGAAATATTCTTTGGCAATGTGATTTTAATATCTGCACAATGATCCCTTCAATAGATGTATCATAAAATTTTTAATAATTCTTTTCTTGGTGAACATATGCAATGTTCCCAAATTTTGCCTTTCTAAACATACACACACACACACACACACACACACACACACACAAAGGAAAAAAACCTCCACTTGAATAAGTCTTATAAAACATCTATATTTGTACATGTTATTTTCTTACCAAATATTCCTAAAAATGGAATTTCTGCATTAAGGTGCATAAACCTGTCTGAAGGCTCTGGTTACATATTGCTAAACTGCTTTCCAGGTCACCTGTAGCAATTTACACCCCCACCAGTGACCATTGTTACCCAGCCAGCTTTATCATTACTGCTTCTAACCTGTGTCACTTTGAGAGATGAAAAAAGGGGTCTGATTGTATGTATCATGTTATTTTCATTTCTCTAATTTGTTATTTAGCCATTCATGACCTTCCTTCTTTGAAATGACTTTCTAAACCTTTACATTTCATTGTTTTCAAGATACTGCTTTATAGTAGTATGTATTTTTGGAGAAACATATTCTAGGATGTTTCCTTTCAATTTTATTTTTTACTTTTATCCATACATCTTTTCATTATTCTGTAGACAAATATAAATTCCTGAACTTACTACATCTTAAAAACCTTTACCCGTGATGTAATCATCTGAAAGTTTACCTCCATTTTCTTCTGGTTATTTTTCATTTATTTTTATAGTTAACTTTTTAATGTTTGGATTTATTTGGATGTGTTTTATTTGATCAACACTTAAGTTGTGTGTGTTTGTGTTTTCCAAAGTTGCTGGGAAGAGAGTTTATATAAAAGAATTTATTAGTCTATAAACTAATATCTACATCATCCATGCTTTAACAAATTAACACTTTCCTTTACCTCGTTCTCAATGAGATGCTTACAATATCCTAAGCATAGGCCCCTCCTATATATATATATATACATATGTGCTAAATATATAATATGCATAGGTAAACAGTGTTATTATATATAATAATATGCAAACATATATAAATATAACTATACAAGCATATAAATATTTATCTGTTAGAATTTATAGACAAACAACGATTCTACCCTTTATTGGAATATATCCATCCCTTTCCTGTGTTGATCTGTAATGTTAATTTTATCATATTAAATATGACATATATTACATTCTTACATATTCTCTGGTCTGTTTCAGAACTACTTGTGTTAATTCACAAGATCTATCTATCCCATATATGCCCCACCAATAAATCACTCAATTGTTGTACTTTTACATAGGTATATGTTAATGTGATGACGGAGGTTCTTTATTTCCTCTTTACAAAATTAGTTTCTCCAAGTGTTTCCAAACAACTTAAATTTATTTTGTCACATTCCAATTAATTTTTCACCAGGATTTTTATGAAATTTCAGCCAATGTAAAGTATTTTGGATATAAATAATATTTTCTTTCTATACATACTCAATCTTTCCATCCAGGGAAATTCTGTTTCTTTCTTTATTTAAATTTTCATAACTCTTAGGAAGTATTGTGGCTTTGCTTATATGAATTTGAGCCATTTCCATTAAAAAATATTTCTATGTGTTTTATAAATACACATACATTGTTTTATTAAAGAAAACTTCAATACATTTGTTTTACCAGTGGATTTCAGCCCCGGACAAATTCACTATGGGTTCAATGAGACCAAAGAAATGACAGTGGAACATTTCTGGGGCTGAAAGGGTTTATAACCAACTCTATTCCCACGGTGACACGTCAGTAACTAGAATCCCTTCCACTGAGAGCGAGTCTGCAGGCAGCAAGCCGGTCTCTGCCTCTGGGCCTCTCTACCCAGCAGCTGTCTCACTCTCTGTCCTCAGTGCTGCTACCACTCCAGTCTCTGGTCTCCCGCAGCCTTGCAGCCGTGCCATCATGTCGCCCAGGACACTGGGCAGAGCTCTTTATATAGAGTCAGTAACAATGTATTGCCCACACGTGTGCAGTGAGCTAGCCAACCAGGGCCAGGTGAGAATCCTGGCCATGGGAATCTTCACTTTATCTACAACATTATATGTTCTAACTGGCTTTACTGATATATAAGAAATCTATCATTTTCTCATTTAGCTGTGAAACTGGATTTTGTTATTAATTCTATTACAGTTATCTTTTAGACACGTCTAAAAAAATAGATGTAATGACATCATTACAATCATCTTGTTTCATTCTTTCCACAAGGTTTAACTCTTGTTACTTATTCTCTAATCTTCCTTTTCTTTTGGCTATGACCAGACCCTCCAGAAAAATGTTAAATAGGCACTAACAAACTTTACTGTATTATTTAAAAGTTGGATGAAATTCCACTACAGCTGTGTTTTTCAAAGTGTTATCCTTTGAACATTAGTGTCTCCAGATGCTTTTGGAAAAAGGAAATCAATGTTTAAAAAGAAAAGTTTGTTAAACATTTCATGACAGGGTTATATTTTTACATGTTGATGATATGATAAATCCTTGTAGTTAAAAAAAATGTTTTTGTTTTACTCCATTTCCTAACAGATCATGTAATTTTTCATAGTATTTTATTTAAAAACCATGAGAATTTGTTTCATTGAACAAAATTGGCTATCAGTTAAAGCAAAATGCTGTGTCATATCTACCCAACTGAGGAAATACCAAGGGTAGTAGGAGGGTCCTGCCCCGGCTGTGGGGAGCAGGGAAAGCTCACTGACGATCAGGTCATTACCACACCACACTTGCTGTTCTCAGTCTAAAACCCTTTAATTTGCTTGAATTCTGAATTTAGATGATTGTTTCCATTTCTGTTGAGTCTTGGAGATATATATTTATACTTCAAATGTACACATTTTTCTTAATTCTCTTTTAAGAAGTGTTATATTCTACCTGGAAGTTAATTCCATGAAGTTCTCCCTTCTATAGTGGTTCCCAACACATGTGGATTCAGCTACATGCGTTCATTTTGAGAGCTAATTGGGAAAGGACGGGATTGTTTGTACTCATTTTGAGCTAAGTTGTATCACTTTGGAGCTGTTTAGTCTTATATTTAAATAGTAAATTTGCAATGAACAATCTTAGCACAGTGGTAGTAAAGACAAAGAAACAGAACTTGAGTTAATTCCATAATTCATTGTGACCATTTGGAGATTTTATTTCTGTTGAAAATTTTCATTGGTGAAAAAAGGTGGCCTTTTCACTTGCAAGCTGTAGATTTGGGTTCCTAGATGAAACATTTTGCTAAATTAGAGTAATATATTTAAGGTGACATTTTTAATTATTCTTATTGGGCCAGTAGAACTGGCTTTTGTACCCCTATATCAGTCAGTCGTTGGCTGCAGGCTGGGAGTGAGGCATCTTCCATTAACAGACAATTCTCCAGAGAGGAAGGCAGCTGTGTGGAGTTAGCACCTCACCCTCAGTAGCAGCTGGGGTGGTTCCCTGGCCTGGTGAAGGGCTTTGCATGGAGAACCAACAGAATGTACCTCAGACTCAAACTTTACTTCCCATTTATTCTGTTACAGAGTTTTTCAATTATTTGTCCAGAAGGTCTCATGTGGCAGGCTGAGAAACACTGCTCTGCCATGCACATGCTAGTGCTGGAACCTGGGAATGTTATCTTATATATGGCAAACAAATAAACGGAAGGATGTTTGCAGGTGTGATTAGGAATCTTGGGATGGGGAGGAGAGCCTGGATTATCCAGGTGGGCCCTTAATTCAATCATAGCATCCTCATAAGAGGGAGGCAGAAGGAGATTTTTCCATAAGAGACACAGAAGAGAAGACGACATGACCATGGAGGCTGAGTTGAAATGCTGTGTCTACAGGTCAAGGAAACCAGCAGCCACAAAGTGATGGATTGGCCCTGAGACCCTCCAGAGGGAGCACAGCGCTGCCAACACCATGATTCTGGCCTCAGAACAAGGAAAGAATAAACTTCTGTTGATGTTAGCAGCCCATTTTGCTGCAGTTTGTTACAGCATCCACAGGAAACTAACTCAGCACTGCAATCAAATACACGGGTAAGAAGCTGGGAATTTGACTGACTTTTTCTAAAAAAGTGCACCCACCTTTGTGCCAGGTCTGTCAATACCAAACCTTTTTTCCTATATTCATGGATTTTACTTTCCCTTAACTATTTTTTTTTCTTTGTATTTATTGTTGGTGGTGCACAGGTGAATCTTTGTTATTTTTTCATTAATTGTTTTATGGGTATTTATTTTCATTTATTCGTTACATATATGGTCCTTCTGAGCAGAGCTTATTTTAATAGAGCTAGAAAGAAGTTTTGAAGACAACTAGTCCTGGTTTAGAATTCCAGACCTTTGACAAGGTACTGAAGGTACTGAAGCCTCAGATTCCTTATATAGTATAGTGATGATAACACCCATATTTAAGTGGTAATTGCATGGATTCAGTGAGACAATGAAAAGAGTGCCTGGCTCAGGGAAGGAATCAGATAAGTGAAATTCCCTCTTTCTTACCCTGAGTAACAAATACATCCTTTGGCATCATAACAACCATTGAGTTAAGTAAGTTTATTTGCTCACTTACTTTAAATTATGAGTGTGAATTGTACACACTCATAATTTAAACAGTAAATTGCAAAAAAATTTTAACACTTGATATTTACAAAAGGTTGCATTATTTATATACAAAATCACACATTGGAGTAAGAGGGAATCTTGGAACATATTTATAACTCTGAGGGCTGAATATTTATTTTTTAGCCATTCTACAAATCATTTCTGCATGACACAATTGTCAAAATCAGCTGTTAATACCATTTTTATTACTGTATTATTGATATACACTCTTATGAAGGCTTCACATAAAAAAAATGTGGTTACTACATTTACCCATATTATCAAGTCCCCACCCATAGTCACTGTCCATCAGTGTAGTAAGATGCCACAGATTCACTATTTGCCTTCTCGGTGCTACACTGTCTTCCCTGTGACCCCTCATACCATGTGTACTAAACATAATACCCCTCAATCCCCTTCTCCCTCCCTCCCACCTGCCCTCCCACACCCCTCCCCTTTGGTAACCATTAGTCACTTCTTGGAGTCTGTAAGTCTGCTGCTGTTTTGTTCCTTCAGTTTTGCTTCGTTGTTATACTCAACAAATGTGGGAAATCATTTGGCACTTGTCTTTCTCTGCCTGGCTTATTTCAGTGAGCATAATATCCTCAAGCTCCATCCATGTTGTTGCAAATGGTAGGATTTGTTTCTTTCTTATGGCTGAATAATATTCCATTGTGTATATGTACCACTTCCATTCATCTACTGATGGACACTTAGGTTGCTTCCATATCTTGGCTATTGTAAATAGTGCTGCAAAAAATATAGGGGTGCATATGTCTTTTTGAATCTGAGAACTTATACTCTTTGGGTAAATTCCAAGGAGTAGGATTTCCAGGTCAAATGGTATTTCTAATTTTAGTTTTTGAGAAACCTCCATATTGCTTTCCACAATGGTTGAACTAGCTTAAATTCCCACCAGCAGTGTAGGAGGGTTCCCCTTTCTCCACATCCACGCAAGCATTTGTTGTTCTTAGTCTTTTCGATGCTGGCCATCCTTATAGGTGTGAGGTGATATCTCATTGTAGTTTTAATTTGCATTTCTCAAATGGTTAGTGATGTGGAGCATCTTTTCATGTGCCGGTTGGCCATCTAATTTCTTCTTTGGTGAAGTGTCTGTTCATATCCTCCACCCATTTTTTAATCAGGTTATTTGCTTTTTGGTTGTTGAGGCATGTGAGTTTTTTAATATATTTTGGGTGTTAACCCCTTGTCATATATGTCGTTTACAAATATATTCTCCCATATTGTAGGATGTCTTTTTGTTCTATTGATGGTGTCCTTTGCTGTACAGAACCTTTTTAGCTTGATGTAGTCCCATTTGTTCATTTTTGCTTTTGTTTCCCTTGCTCGAGGAGATGCGTTCAGCAAAAAGTTGCTCATGTTTACATTCAGGAGAGTTTTGCCTATGTTGTTTTCTAAGAGTTTTATGGATTCATGACTTACATTCAGGTCTTTGATCCATTTTGAGTTTACTTTTGTGTATGGGGTTAAACAATAATCCAGTTTCATTCTCTTGCATGTAGCTGTCCAGTTTTGTCAACACCAGTTGTTGAAGAGGCTGTCATTTCCCACTTATATGTCCATAGATCCTTTATTGTATATTAATTGACCATATACAATTGGGTTCATATCTGGCTTTCTAGTCTATTCCATTGGTCTATGGGTCTGTTCTTATGCCAATACCAAATTGTCCTGATTACTTTGGCTTTGTAGTAGAGCTTAAAGTTGGGGAGCATAATCCCCCCAGCTTTGTTCTTCCTTCTCAAGATTGCTTTGGCTATTCTGGGTCTTTTGTGGTTCCATATGAATTTTAGAACAATTTTCTCTAGTTCAATGAAGAATGCTGTTGGCATTTTGATAAGAATTGTGTTGAACCTGTAGATTGTTTTATGCAGGATTGCCATTTTAACAATATTAATTCTTTCTATCCATGAGCACGGGATGTGTTTCCATTTATTGGTATCTTCTCTAATTTCTCTCATGAGTGTCTTGTAGTTTTCAGAGTATAGGTCTTTCACTTCCTTTGTTAGGTTTATTCCTAGATATTTTATTCTTTTTGATGCAATTGTGAATGGAATTGTTTTTCTGATTTCTCTTTCTGCTAGTTCATCGTTAATATATAGGAATGCAACAGATTTCTGTGTATTAATTTTTTATCCTGCCACTTTGCTGAATTCAGATATTAGATCTAGTAGTTTTGGAATCTTTACAGTTTTTTATGTGCAATATCATGTCATCTGCAAACAGGGACAGTTTAACTTCTTCCTTACCATTCTGGATGCCTTTTATTTCTTTGTTTTGTCTAATTACTGTGGCACGGACTTCCAGACCTATATTGAATAAAAGTGGGGGGAGTGGGAATCCTTGTCTTGTTCCTGATCTTAAAGGAAAGGCTTTCAGCTTCTCACTGTTAAGTATGATGTCAGCTGTGGGTTTGTCATGTATGACCCTAATTGTGTTAAGGTACTTTTCCTCTATACCCATTTTGTTGAGAGTTTTTATAATGAATGGATGTTGAATTTTGTCAAATGCTTTTTTGGCATCTATGGAGATGATTATGTATATTTTGTCCTTCTTTTTGTTGATGTGGTGGATGATGTTGATGGATTTTCTAATGTTGTACCATCCATGCATCCCTGGAATAAATCCTAGTTGATCATGGTGGATGATCTTTTTGATATATTTTTGAATTTGGTTTGCTAATATTTTGTTGAGTATTTTTGCTTCTATGTTCATCAGGGATTTTGGTCTGTAATTCTCTTCTTTTTTGCTGTCTTTGCCTTATTTTGGTATTAGAGTGATGCTGGCCTCATAGAATGAGTTTGAAAAACTTTGAGAATGGGTATTAAGTCTTCAGTAAATGTTTGATAAAGTTCAGCAGTAAAGCCATATGGTCCAGGGGTTTTGTTCATAGGTAGTTTTTTTATTACCAGTTAAATTTTGTTGCTGGTAATTGGTCTGTTCAGATTTTCTTTTTCTTTCTCGGTCAGACTGGAAGGTTGTATTTTTCTAGAAAACTGTCCATTTCTTCTAGGTTTTCCAGTTTGTTAGCATATAATTTTTCATAGTATTCTCTAATAGTTCTTTGTATTTCTGTGCTGTCCGTAGTGATTTTTGCTTTCTCATTTCTGTTTATGCATGTAGACTCTTTTTTTCTTGATAAGTCTGGCTAGGGGTTTATTTAATTTGTTTATTTTCTTGAAGAACAAGTTCCTCCTTTCATTGATTCTTTCTATTGTTTTATTCCTCTCACTTTTATTTATTTCTGCTCTAATCTTTATTATGTCCCTCCTACTGATTTTGGGCCTCATTTGTTCTTTTTCTTCTAGTTTAATTAATTGTGAGTTTAGACTTTTCATATAGGATTGTTCTTCTTTCCTGAGTAGTTCTGCATTGCAATATACTTCCTCTTAGCATGGCCTTCACTGCATCCCACAGATTTTGCAGTGTTGAATTATTGTTGTCATTTCTCTATATATATTGCTTGATCTCTGTTTTTATTTGGTCATTGATGCATTTGTTATTTAGGAGCATGTTGTGAAGCCCCCATGTGTTTGTGGGATTTTTCATTTTCTTTGCATAATTTATTTCTAGTTTCATACCTTTGTGTTCTGAGAAACTGGTTGGTACAATTTCAATCTTTTTAAATTTACTGAGGCTCTTTTTGTGGCCTAGGATATGATTTTTTCTTGAAAATGGTCCATGTGCATTTGAGAAGAATGTGTATTCTGCTGCTTTTGGTGTAGAGTTCTGTAGATGTCTGTTAGGTCCATCTGTTCTAATGTGTTGTTCAGTGCTTCTGTCTCCTTACTTATTTTCTGTCTGGTTGATGTGTTCTTCAGAGTGAGTGGTGTGTTGAAGTCTCCTAGAATTAATGCCTTGCACTCTATTTCCCCTTTTAATTCTGTTAATATTTTTTTCATATGTATAGGAGCTCCTATGTTGGGTTCATAGATATTTATAATGGTTATATCTTCTTGTTGGATTGACCCTTTTATCATTATGTTATGTCCTTCTTTGTCTCTTGTGACTTTCTTTGTTTTGAAGTCTATTTTGTCTAATACAAGTACTTCAACTCCTGCTTTTTTCTCCCTATTAGTTGCATGAAATATCTTTTTCCATCCCTTCACTTTTAGTCTGTGTATGTCTTTGGGTTTAAAGTGAGTCTCTTGTAGGCAGCATATAGATGGTTTTTTTTTTTTTAATCCATTCAGTGAGTCTATGTCTTTTGATTGGTACTTTCAGTGCATTTACATTTAGGGTGATTATCATTTGGTATGTACTTATTGTCATTGTAGGCTTTAGATTTGTGGTTACCAAAGGTTCAAGGTTAACTTCCTTACTATCTAAGACTCTAACTTATCTCACTTAACATGCTATTACAAACACAGTCTAAAGGTTCTTTTTTTTCTTCCTCCTTTTTTGCTTCCACCTCCATTCTTTATATAATATCTATCATATTCTGTAATCTTTGTCTATCCCTTGATTGACTTTGGGGATAGTTGATTTAATTTTGCAGTTGCTTAGTACTTAACTGTTCCACTTTCTTTACTGTGGTTTTATTACCTCTGTGACAGCTGTTAAACCTTAGGAACACTTCCATCTATAGTAGTCTCTCCAAAGTACACTGTAGAGACAGTTTGTGGGAGGTAAATTCTCTCAGCTTTTGCTTATCTGGAAATTGTTTAATCCCTCCTTCAAATTTAAATGATAATCTTCCCAGATAAAGTATTTTTGGTTCAAGGCCCTTCTGTTTCATTGCATTAAATACATCATGCCACTCCCTTCTGGCCTGTAAGGTTTCTGTGGAGAAGTCTGATGATAGCCTGATGGGTTTTCCTTTGTATGTGATCTTATTTCTCTCTCTGGCTGCTTTGAATAGTCTGCCCTTATCCTTGATCTTTGCCATTTTAATTACTATATGTCTGGTGTTGTCTTCTTTGGGTCCCTTGTGTTGGGAGATCTGTGCACCTCCATGGCCTGATGATTATCCCCTCCCACAGACTGGGGAAGTTTTCAACAATTACTTCCTCAAGTACATTTTTCTATCCCTTTTTCTCTCTCTTATTCTGGTATGCCTATAATGTGAATATTGTTCCGTTTGAATTGGTCACACATTTGTCTCAATATTCTTTCATTCTTAGAGATCCTTTTTTCTCTCTGTACCTCAACTTCTTTGTATTCCTCTTCTCTAATTTCTATTTCATTTATCATCTTCCCTACCATATCTAATCTGCTTTTAAAAGTTTCTATTGTATGTTTAATTTCTGATACTGTGTTCTGTAATGATTGGATCTCTGACCGGAATTCATCTCTGAGTTCTAGAATATTTTTCTGTACCTCCATGAGCATGTCAATACTTTTATTTTGAAATCCCTTTTAAGCAGATTCATGAGGTCGATTTCATTTGAATCTTTCTCAGGGGTTGTATTCATATTCATAATTTTACTTTGAAACATGTTCCTTTGGCATTTCATATTTGTATATGTCACCCTGTAGTGCTCAGAAGCTCTACTCTCGGGAGCTGCTCAACCCCTGAAGTAATGTCAGGGGTCGTATGGGAGCGGTATTGGTGCCTGGGGGAGGAAAGAGCTGTTTCTTGCTTCCCGGGTGCTGTGCATGTCTCCACTGCCAGAACTAGTGAGCCGAGCACACAGGTATAAGCCTCTATGCTTTGCATTTATAGTTGCTGTAGACAGGGCTTCCTTCTGGCTGGCCTTACTCTAGGATAAGGTTTGCTGGTTTGCAAGCCATGTGGGACTGCAAAACGCCATGTGGGTTCAGAGAAACGCACAATAGGCTGCTTATCACAGAGGGGTTCCTTGGAGCTGTGTAGCTAGCCAGGGAGCTGGAGCTCCTGAAGTTCGTGAAAGTTCCCAACCTGCTGGGCAGAGTGCACCCAGATAATTTTGTCTACCTGTCCTTTCTCCTGGGCAGTAAGCTCTGTGCAATCCTTGCCCCTTTAGCAGCCCTCTTGCTGTTAGGAAGTCTCTCAGACTGCCCACCTTTCTTTTGTCCCAGAGCTGCCGGATATGGATCCCTACTTCCCGCAAGTGGCTGGAATCTCAGTCTCTCCAGGTATTGTGCCTCTTAGCTTTCAAACCCCCTAGTCATGAGAGGACAATTAAGACACCATGAAATGTAGGTTTGTGCTCCCAGATCAGATATCCCGAGTTAGGTATTTAGCAGGCCCGGGCCTCCACGCCCTCCCTGCTCTGTTTCTCTTCCTCCCTTCAGAGAGCTGGGGTGGGAGAAGGGCTTGGGTCCCACCCGGCCATGGCTTTGGTATGTTACCCAGTTCCGTGAGGTTTATTGTTTTCTCCAGGTGTATGCAGTTTGGCACAGTCCTCTTTCCTGTTGCTCTTTTAGAATTAGTTGTATTAGTTATATTTTCATATTATATGCGGTTTTAGGAGGAAGCCTCTGCCTCACCTCTCATGCTGCCATCTTTAATACAAACATGTGATGTCACCATCTGCTTTTTTAGATAAACAGGCCTAACTAATCATTCAAGAATTAATAGGTCCTGTAAATAGAGGTGAATTCACAGGAAAGCAGACTGTTTCTGGGTCTTGGACTGGGGAACTTTGATAGGATGGAGACCAAGAAAAAAATGAACAATAATTATCCCAAAAGAAAGGTGGGCTCACAAGGAACTGAAATGATGAAGGGAAATAGAGTAATATGTGATAGTCATCTGGGTGACCCAGTGAGCCTGGCACATGCTGGATAGGTAGATAGATAAACCATATTACTTCAAAAGATAATACTAGTATATTTTTCTCTTTGCCAGCTGATTGCGAGTGGCTCAGGGTGTGCCCTGTGTTGCTGCTTGAATCTGACTCTTGGGGTTTATTAATCTAATTTGCTGCTAGGCACACTCTATATATCCTAGCCCTGCCCATGAGGTGTTTTTATTGTCTTTGTTTGCCTGTATGAAATAGTGTATATATACATGTGAGTACATTACATATATATATATACGTACATACATATATATATATATATGTACGTATATATATATATATGTATACACACACACACACACACACACACACACACACTCTGCTCCCAGTTTCTGGCACAGAGCTTCTAAACCTATGTAAGTTCTTAAGTGGTGAGAGTAGTAGGAGCATCCTTCATTCTCATATTTGGTTTTTGGTTTCTGACACAGAGTTCCTAAATGTCCTGTAATTTCCTGGTTGTTGCAGTGTCTTTTGTTCTAGTGATGTGGCAGGTTCCTGGATGGCAGCTGATCACCAGGAAAAAAACCATGATTAGAAATTAGGCCCAGCCCCGGATCCCATTCTCCAGAGAGGGGAGAGGGGCTAGAAAGGGAGTTGATGATCAGTCATTCCTAACTGAAGCCTAAATGAAAGTCCCCAAAATATGGGGTACAGAGAGCTTCTGGTTTGGTGTATACCGCTCCATTCACCAGGAGTGTGGCACACCCCACATTCCTCGGGACAGAAGGTCTGAAGTGGGGACCTTCTGGACCTCACCCTATGTGTATCTTCTTCATCTGGGTGTTGTACCCTTTATTGTGTACTAAACTTGTAACGTAACTATTTCTCTGAGTTCTTGCAGCTGTCTAGCAAATGATCAAACCCGAGGAAGGGAGCATGGAAACGCCAACTTATAGCTGGTCAATCAAAAGTACAAGTGACAAACTGGGACTTGGCATCTGAAACTGGTGGGTAGGGCAGTCCTGTGGGACTGAGCCCTTAACTTGTGGGGTCTGACGTTATCTCCAGGTAGATAGTGTCAGAATTGAGTTAATTGTAAGACACTCAGTTAGTGCCACAGAATTGCATAATATGTAGAAAGCCTATGCATCCAGGATCAGAAGTAATTTATGTGGGTAGAGAAAAAACACAGAGGGGAGTGTGTTTTTCTTTACAGCCTGCTGATTCTGACCAAAAGCAAACATGTGTCTCTGTGTATATTTATAATGCATTTATATATGTATGTATATTGGAGCTTCTATAAGTAAACACTGGTCTTTACCAGGAATACTGAGAACTTCTTGCGAATTTGGTAAGGGAAAGTGTTAATTTTTAAAAGGATGTATACCAGTTTACAGGTTAAAAATCTCTTATACACTATATTATTGTGTTCTTTCCAACAATCCAGGAAAGCAAATTTATTCCTGACTTGTTCCAAATCTCAAATGTTTTGACTTCTGATGTCACGACTCTAGTAAACGTAAGTGTTGTGGATCACATCCAGTGTTGCTGAGTGTAACATAGATTAGAGCAGAGGGTAGGCCCTTATCCGAGTCGAGACAGCATTGGAGCAAACCTTGCCAAAGTTTCTACATTCCTGAGACCCATTTAGCATATTCCCAGAGAGTTCCTGCAAGACTCAATGGACCCAACACAGGGGAAGCTCTCTGCAGAGGAGCGCTTGTTAATGGACAGGGCTTTTACCTGAGAGGCAACCCTAAGCTCCAGATTTCAACAAGCCTACCTGTGTCATGTGTCTTCTGTCCTCACCCAAATGCCCATACAGCTCTGAGTTGTAAAACCTTTGCTTTTTGTCCTCCTTTCAGTTCCACATTTCTCCTCATACACGACTACTCTTCAGTTCCACTTTGGGATCATACCATTTGAAAAAGGAGGAGACTCACATATCATTCTCTTTTGTATCATTATAGCACATGAGTGCTTCCACCTCTACCCACCCATTTCTGATTTCTATTGAATTTGGCTCTTTTTCCCATTGCGTGGCATCTTGGCAAATCTTAATCACTGCACCTTTGCTCTCCCACTTGTGTCTACATCCAACGTGGGTGCTTGGTGATATGGAGAAGTTTTAGTGATCTGGACAGCAGATCAAATCAGCCACAATAATCCCTTAAATCAAAGCCTAATCCACAGCAAATACTTAAGTCTCTTTAGTTCTGTGAAGGCTAAGAGAAGTGAGGAAGCTGAAGAGAGAGTTGAAAGTTAGCAGAGGTTGGTCAATGAGGTTTAAGAAAAGAAACCGTTTCCATGACAGGAAACTGCAAGGTGGAGCAGCAAGTGCTGATGTAGAAGCTCCAGCAAGTTATTCAGGAGATCCAGCTGAGATTGTTAATGAAGGTGGCTGCATGAAACAATAGATTTTCAGAAGACACATCCATCAATTGGAAAAAGATGCCATCCAGGACTCTCATAGCTAGAAAGGAGAAGTCAGTGCCTGGCTTCAAAGCTTCCAAGGACAGGCTGACTCTCTTACTAGGGGCTAATGGACCTGGTAACTCTTTGTTGAAGCCAATGCTCATTAACCATTCTGAAAGTCCTAAGGACCTTAATTATGCAAAGTCTACTCTGCCTGTACTCTATACTATAAATTGAACAATAAATCCTGGATGACAGCACATGTTTATAACATGGTTTACTGAAGCCCAGTGTTGAGACCTGCTCAGAAAAAAGATTCCTCTTAAAATATTACTGCCCGTTGACAATGCACCTGGTCACCCAAGAGCTCTGATGGAGATGGACAACTAGATGAATGTTTTCATACCTGCTAATGCAATATCTATTATGCAGCCTATGGATCAAGGAGTCATTTTGACTTTCAAGTCTTAATCTTTATATTTCATAAGACTATAGCTGCCACAGATAGTGATTCTTATAATGGAAGTGGACAAAGTAAATTGAAAACCTTCTGGAAAGATTCACCATTCTAGGTGCCATTAAGAACATTAATAATTCATGGGAAGAGGTCAAAATATCAACACGAAGAAGAGTTTAGAAGAAGTTGATCCCAACCTACATAAGTGACTTTAAAGTATTTAAGACTTCAGTTGAGGAAGTAACTACAGAAGTGCTGGAAATAGCAAGAAAAGAATTAGAAGTGGAGCCTGAAAATGTTACTGAATTGCTACAATCTCATGTTAAACTTGAACAGATGAGGAGTTGCTTCTTATGGATGAACAATGAAAATGGTTTCTTGAGATGGAATCTACTCCCAGTGAAGATGTGAAGACTGTTGAAATGACAACAAAGGATTTAGAATAGTACATAACTTAGCTGAGAAAGCAGCGGCAAGATTTGAGAGGATTAACTCTAATTTGAAAGAAGTTTTGTGGGTGAATGCTATCAGACAGCATTAAATTCTACAGAGAAATCATTTATGAAAAGAAGAGTCAATAAATATGGCAGGCTTCATTGTTGCCTTCTTTTAGGAAATTGCCACAGCCATCCAGCCTTCAGCAACCACCACCTTGATTAGCCAGGAGCCATAAACACAAGGCAAGATCCTACTCTAGCAAAGAGATTACAACTTGCTGGAATCTCCAATGATAGTTTACATTTTTTAGCAGTAAGGTCTTGTTTAAAGAATGAAGATTGGTTTTTGGAAAGAATGCTACTGCACACTTGCCTGCAGTATAGTGTAAATATAATTTTTACATGCACTGGGAAACCAGAAACCTCATTTGACTTGCTTTATTGTGAATTTCACTTTATTGCAATAGTCTGGAGCTGAACCTACACATCTCTGACATATACACGACTGTATTTAGAAAATGGTATGTGCTAAAATATAGGTCTTCTGGCCTTAAACATTATTCTTTCTAATCCTAGAAAATTCTGTTTTTAACTTACATGCAAATTTTCCTTACTGAAGAAATAAAAACAAAAATTATAATAAATGGGGAATATAGAAGAAATTGTTCAACTTCTCTCAGAATCTGATTCCATTTTGCCATTGTATCTATTCTCTGGATCTGAGAATTGACTCTGAAATACCTGACTTAACTTAAAAACAACAAGAAAAACAACTCCGTGGTGGTCTAATGAACTAGCAATGTATTGGAAAGCAAGCAAGTACAGTTAAAGAATTGAAAGGGGAAGGAGCTTTGCCAAAGACCACGAGGCTTAGATCATAACCTTTTACTACTTCAACTCTCAGGTTGTTATCATCCTGCAAAAGGGGAAAGGGAGGAAATCCATTGAATGAGTAGAATGCTGTTTTCTACATTTTCCTTCATCTCTACCATGCTCAATTATCAATTTATTTTGTTGTCTTAAAAATATAACTTAATTATGAATAGCTAATATTAAGAAAGCACATGTTGGCTATGCACATTCATTCATTTCCTCAACAAAGAATACATGCATTACAACAAGGTCAGTCACTAGATTGGTTGTTTAGGATACTGAGGTGAAAGAAACATAACACTGTTTTCAATCAGAGAGCTCACATATTACCAGTGGAGCATGGAAAGCAAACATATTTATAGTATAAAATGGGATATATGATAATTGAGATAAAGTCAAAGTGCTTTGACAGTACCATATGGGAAATAATTGTCTCCAATGAGACTTCAAAAGATCAAATTGGTCTGAAAGTTGAAGTTTATCAATTGGAAAAAAGAGGGGGTGGTGTGAAGCATTCCAGACTTGTAGAAAGAAAGATATATGGAAAGAAACAGGGTGTGATTAAGATTGCGGCATTCAGGAAACTGAATTCTCTGTTATTGAGTGGGTTGCGCTAAATGCAGGCTCTCTAAAATACAAACAAAACACCCTGCCAATAAAACAAAGTTTAGTTTATCGCCTCCCTCAGGAAGAGACTTACCTCCATAGCAGTAGTTATGAGAAGGGGTGAGAGCAAAGTTGGAATATTTATTGAGGTTTGAAAATCGAGTTTAAGGCTGGCCTTTAAATGTGAGGGCTATAACAATCATATACTTTAGAGCAGCAAGGCAAGGATTTTGAAGCAAGAGTTTCAAAGAGTATTAGGATATAAAATCTCATTTAACACTTTCAATTGAAGAATTGGTGGTCTTTCAGAAAGTTCCTGGAATGAATGATAGTTGTTTTCAACTTTTACCTAACAAAAGTAGTCTGAAGTTACAAGGTTCTGTTAATGAATAGTAGAATACTAAAGTCATGTGAAAATAGACAGTAAACTGTGTAGGTGTACATGCTTCTGATTATCAATTGGGATGAAATGGAAGATAGTCAAAAGTACATTTTATCAGATGTTAAAGGGTCCCTGTATGTCATTCAAAAAAGCTGGAATTTCTTAATTCTGAGGTACACGCCAGGGAAAAATCCAGGGGCAAAATACCTTTGAAACACAAATCAGTCAAAGGGAGAAATAAAGTGGGACAAACCTATTTATTGCTTACAAGCAGTCATATACTTCTGCTCACCCATGTCTGTTACAAACAGGTTGCTGAAGAAAAAGAGGCCCCACCCAACCTTTCAGGTCCAGATATGCCCTTGCTCCTCCATGTAATTACCTATTCATATGGAGATGGACTACTTCTCTCCACCCCTTGGAAATACCTATTGATAAGGAGATGCACTAAGGCCAGACAAGAGATTCTGGAACTATTCCAGTTTTACCCTCATGAGGAGATAACATTTTTTTTCTAATAGAGTGGCTTCAATATATACATGTGAGTTGGTAGGAGTACTGAACAAGGGATAGACTAGATATGTCAAAGGAGAAGAGTAGAGATAGGTTGAAATGGACTATAGATACTGGACACAGGTTAGTGAGTTAAAAGTCAAAAGGCAATGGAAATTATGGGCCAGCACATTTTTATAAGAGGAAATAATGATCTGGTTATAAATGAAATGTGAGGCATAAAAGAGAAGGAATCAAAAGTATAGAGTTAGTGAATTCTAAATGCTTTATATGTATGAACTGATTTACTTCACTCTAGAATCCTGGAAAATAAGTACTATTATATTCTCATTTTACATGTGAGGAAAATTAGGTGCTGAAAAGTTACCCCAGTCATGCAAAGATAGAATCAAATCCAGTCTATATGACCTTTGCTAAACTATACTATGGCTCAGATTTCTAGCTTGGGTTACTGGGTGATGGGTTACTACTAACTAAGATGGGGACTATTGGAAGATAACAGTTTACAAGAAGAACTGATTAGTGCTAATCTGATCATGGGACACTCTATGTTTGCTATGTTGTAACACTGGGGAGAAAATATGTTCCCAGTCCAGGGCAAATAATCTTTGAAGCCAAAATCAGTCAAAGGGAGAAATAAAGTAGGAGAAACCCATTTATTGCCTACAAGCAGTCATCTCCTTCTGCTCACCTGTGTCTCACTACCCAGCTTCAAAAAGATGCCACCAAACCTGTCTCATCCAGGTGTGTGCTCACTCCCCACCCCCCTTGTAATCAACTATTGACATGAAGATGGACCACTTCTCTCCACTCCTTGGAAACACCTATTAATATGGAGATACACTAAGGCCAAGCAAGAGATTCTGGAAATATTGCAATTTTACCCACAGCCCACCCCTTCAGAAATCTCCCCTCATAATCTGCTCACTCCCCAT
This sequence comes from Phataginus tricuspis, assembly GCA_029783875.1. Classification (NCBI taxonomy): domain Eukaryota; kingdom Metazoa; phylum Chordata; class Mammalia; order Pholidota; family Manidae; genus Phataginus; species Phataginus tricuspis. Next base: position 44,998,422 of record JAQQAC010011420.1, on the reverse strand, counting down.
CTTGCACAATGGCCCCTATGTGAGAAAACTGGAACACTGGAACCAGACTAATAACATACAATAGCAACAGCAATAAAATCATGATAATCCTCAAGCCAGAGGATTCAGCTAGGTTCAAAGTATTATGCATATTTCATCCATAGCTCACCCATTCCACAGGTGGTCAGTAGCCGAACAGGTAGGGAGTTTAGAGCAATCATCACACAGCAGCTGCAGCCAGGGGGCGCATCCAGGCCACAGGAACTTTAAAAGCAAATAATCTTAAGGGAGATAAGATACACGTATTAATGACACCAGCATAAGCAAATCTTGTCCATCAGGTAGAATACATGCAAGAAAGTGGTCATGTGATAGGAGAGTGGCAGGAATGGGATCTTGTCCTAATCTATTATACCAGACCTTCACCCCCTTCTCTGTGGGAGTTACAGACGGGTCAATATATAGAGCTACGGGAGGCACATGCAATGGCCATAAAGATAAAATAAAACGTCCCTGTAAGATGCTCTTACCTCCTGGATGTCTTGGATACACTACCATGAACTTTAGGGGCCACTCTACTGTTACTCCAGAGCACAGAGGAGGCCATCTTCCAGGCCTTTTCCCCAAGGACCAGCCATCACTGGTCCATGTGTCAAAATGTCCAGGGCCATGTCCACTCAACAGTCTCCAGGGTTTAATGCAGTTGGGGCTGGCAAGTTGTTGCTCTGCTGGCCATATCCTGGCTCCAATAACTCCTCTTTGGTTTGCACATACAGCTGTATAGGAGAGGCAGCAAGGTGTGTTAGCATATTCACAGGGCTTAAGTCCCCTTTCCAGTGCTTCTTATTCAAACACCATAGCACTGTCCATAAGTGAACTGACTAGCCCCATAGACTGTTGATGTCTGACTTCAAGCAAGATTTCACCAAACCATTGTGCCTCTATCATGCCTCCCCAAATAGGGTTATATGGTACATGAAACTTCTATTTTATCCCTAATTGCTGCACCCATTCTTGTAGTGTATGTCCAGTAAAGTGGGTGCTTGATCGTTCTCAATCACCTGAGGCCTGTAAAGAGATACTCTAGGCCCCTCTTGGTGGTTTGCTGATCTGCATAACATGCAGGTAAAGCAATCAGCAGCCAGTAGCTGTGTCCACATAAGTAATGGCATACCAATATACTTCTGATTTGGGCAGAGGCCCAATATAGTCTATCTGCCACCTGATGAGGGGTATTGGCCCCTTTACTATCGTCCCATGTTGCTGCAGTACTTGGTATAAGTCCCTCTTAGAGGACACAAGGCACTCCTTCCGGGAGTCCACTGCTGGCCTTCCCACATGAAGGCAAACTGTTCCTGACTTTCCTGTGCTATGACAATAGAGAAGAAAGCATTATCAAGGACCACACCTAATGATATGTCCCTAGTTCATGACCGAGGGTGTCCATAAGGGACGCTATAAAGGGGACAGCAGCCTTCAAAGGGGGTGTGATTTTATTCAATTCCCTGTAGTCCATCGTCATACACCAGGAACCATCTGGCTTTTTCACTGGCCACACTAGGGAATTAAAAGGACTATAAGTGGGCTTTGTGATGCCCACCTTCTCCAACTCCTGTAGAGTTTCTCCAATTTCCTTGTGTCCCCTGGGCAATTTATATTACTTAGTATTTGTCACCTGCTGCAGTACAGGCAGAGCTACAGGCAGGTCCTGAGAATGTCCCCTCAGAACTGCCTTTACCACACATACCCTCAGTCTGAACTCACCTGCAGTGGTCTGTAACCACAGGCCAGACTAGATATCCACCCCCAAAATATATTCAGAGATGGAAGAATGTACACAGTATAATCTTTTGGGGATAAACAGCCTATCTCCATTGGGATTTGGGCTTTCTTCATTCTAATTGCCTTACCCCCATAGCCATCTATCACAGTAGGGGTCCCAGGAAAATGCTCATGGTGGCCATAAATCAGAGAACATTCAGCTTCTGTGTCCACCAGTGCCAGGACACATTGTACATCCTTGGAGGACCAATGAATTGCTAATTCCTGTGGCCTCTGGTCCCTACCATGTCCCCCAAGGTGGGGGCCTTGACCTCCCCTCAGTGAAACCACAATGCCCATTCATCTTCCTGAGGGGCCAAGGACCCAGGCAGAACCTGAGTACGGTCCCCCAGGAAGTCTTGTGGGATACAGGCTGGGCATGGGGCTTTGCCTCTGGTTTCCGTGTCCTGGACCTCAGTGCCTGGAACTGCTGTTCTGGCTTTAATTGGTGCCACAGTTCTAACAAGATCCTATTGGGCTGCCCATCAAGTTTTTCTTTCACTGGCCCGGCCTTTATCAGATCAACCCACATCTGGGTCCTCGAGAACTTAATGGGGCCCTTTGCACCTCTCCTTTCAGTTGTAGCCTGTAGTTCCTTCTGTGCTCTTGTTTCAACCTCCCCCAGTATGAGTAGCCTCACTTATGGGTTGCCCTATGTGGGAGGCAAAAATAGTCACTAGGACCCAAAGAGAGATGGGGGAGCTGTATGGAGCACCAGATTTCTCATTCCCACAGTGAGTAAGTACTCACTGGGGCCCTGGGGGTCCATATTATAGATGATATTTTTCATGCTCAACTTCCATAACACCTGCTAGAGCTCTGCATATATTTTCTAGCTTGTAGTTAAGTATAGTAAACCACCCTGAATAGGCCAAACTGCCCTGATGGCTGCTGTCAGCCAGTCCAGAAGCACCTGATTCCTTGAGGTGTGACGGGCACTTTGCAACTGCTGCCAGAGGGAAGGGTGAACCATCATGGAAGCCAGTCTACCCCTTTCAGAACCCAACATAACAATGTTTTCCAGTCCATATCCCAAAGATGCAAAAGCTATGTAGGCAGAGGTTTTAACGGCTTCTGCTGAAACTGGATGCTCATGTCCACCAGCTCATCCTGGGTATAGGGGCAGATCATGGAGTGTTCCACAAGCTACGTAGACGGCTGCTCCTCCCCTTGAGGAGCTGGTAGTTGTTGTGTTTTAATTTTCTTAATTACAACCAGGTGAGCTTTTAATATGGGAGCCTTGAGCTGGTGCCTTGAGCAGTGGCTTCAGCAACAATCCGGCCCCCAGCCCCACCCCCTCATCCTCCCCTGATATCTCCTCTGCCATCTCTGAGGCTGAAGGCACCATTCTTTCCACCTCCCCCATGGCCTCCTACAGAGCTCTTGTTGCCTCCTCCCTTGCTGCTAACTGTACCTTCCAGGAGTGTGACATGTCTTCTCAATAACTGTCTCTCTTCCTTAAGGGCATTCCATAGGTCATTGCCCAGCTCCTCCAAGCAGTGCTGAAGTGTGTCTCTCTCCTCAATAATGCTTTCCACTATCTTGAGAAAGAAAAATCCCACATCCTGGATGCCACATGGCCACTCAGGGCATCTAAGCAGTCTTCTATCTCACCGAAGGCTAATTCCACAGCTTCCAGTGCCTCCAGAATTCCCCAATTCTGGGGAAATGCCCACCCATCTAGGAGATGCTTTACCCTAGACCACTCTCCCAGTAGGGGCTCCCTCATTGGAAGCCCCATAGATGAGGGTTCCTGGGTGAAGCTGCAACGTCCACCACTGCTGGAAGTAAGGGTGAGTCATCACCCCCCACCGCAGCAGCTACTGGGTTCTCCCCACCATCCACAGGGGTTTTCCAGGTATTTACCCACCATCTCTAAGGGCAGCCCACCCAGGCATCACACCCATGAAGACAGATTTTAATTTCAGAGGTCTTTCCAACTACTACCACGTGTAACTCCAGGGGAAAAATATGTTCCCAGCACAGGGTAAATAACCTTTGAAGCAGAAATAAGTCAAAGGGAGAAATAAAGTGGGAGAAAGCCATTTATTGATTACAAGCAGTTGTCTACTTGTGCTTGCCTGTGTCTCTTGTAACCCAACTGCAAAAGGATCCCACTGAACCTCTCTGGTCCAGATGTGTGCTTGCTCTCTACTCCCCTTGTAGTCACCTGTTGATATGGAGATGGACTAAGGCCAGGTGAGAGATTCTGGAAATATTGCAATTTTACCCACAATATGATTAAGACAAGACTTGAATTTCCTAAGCTATAGCCTAATTTGAGCCTAGATGTATTTTTAGACTAACTTAAAACTAAATAGATTCATAGGCTTGTACCAAGGCAAAGCATCATCCCTGTTTATTGCTGGCTTGGACAACAATGTGAGCAAGTTGCTACATTTCCTTGAGTCTCAATTATTTTTTATGTAAATTGGGCATTGTAATACCAACTTCACAAATTTTTTTGTAATTAATTTTTAAGTATGAGGTGTTTTATATGGTCATTTTTTTCAGTGAAAATAGATGCATTTTATATCATCATTCCAATGAAATTCTGTGTTCTGGTTCAGTATATTTTAAAACTCACCAGCTTATCTTTGGTCTGTTTTTAGGCAAGTCACATTTTCTTTATCGTTTTTCAATCTGATGTATCTGCCTTCATAAATCACATACAAAGTTGATAAAAGCAAAGAGCACAGCCTTAGGAAAATCCAACAGGTCTGCAGCTATTTATAATTTGACAATTTATGAGAACAAATGTCTCCATTACATAAATAATTCCCTTGCAATTCATTTGCTTATACACCATTATTGCTACATGTTTGTCATAAAAGAATGGAGATCGATTTATCTTCTCAGCTGGCATAATGGGTAAATATGAGCACAATACATTCCTTCAGTTTAGTATTACCTTACTAGCAAAGTAATCTTTTTTAATAAAGATGTATCTGAATTTTAGCCAAAGGCTAATGATCCACAGAGACATAAAAAGCCCTATGAGTAATGTGGCCTTGAGCTTTTTCCGTGTACTCAAGTGATCGTTTGGCCAATTCTAGCTGAGTCACAGTCTTTCAGTGGGAATGTGAACTGTCCTTAGATGTTATTTAGCTCTTATTCTCTCTTATCAGCAAAAGAGGAAAAGCAATAGAATTGCCTCAGGGCATATTTGCCCGCCTGTGTACAAGTATAAAGGGCTTTCTGTGTTCTAAGCATCAGACAACCTGCATTCTAATCATAAACTCCTTTTGGGCATTCTTGTGCTAATCACTAACAGGGCATTCTGAAAATCACTTACAAAATAAGGATTAATCAGATGTTGCTAATTTATGAATCGTTTGTAAATGGCTTTAACATCATTATTTATAGGTAAAATCATCATTTATAAAATAAGGAGATTAGACTGTTTTTCTTTTTTTAGCTAAAATATAGTTGATTTACAATGCGATATTGGTTTCACATAGTGATTCAATGATTACATACATTACTAAATGCTCACCACAATAAGTGTAGTGACCATTTGTCACCATACAAAGATAATACAGTATTATTGACTATATTCTCTATGTTGTCCTTATATCCCTGTGACTAATTTATTATATTTAAAAGTTTGTGCCGCTTTATTTCCTTAACCTATTTCACTCATCTTCCAGTCCCTCCCCTAACAGACGGTGACCAGTCTGTTCTCTGGGTTTGAGTCATTTCTGTTTTGTTTGTTCACTTGTTTTGTTTTTCAGATTCTACATAGAAGTAAAATATATGATATTTGTCTTTGACTTATTTCACTTAGCATAATACCCTCTAGGTCCATCCATGTTGTTTCAAATGGCAAGAATTCATTCTTTTTCTTATGGCTCAGTAATATTCCATTGAGTATATGTACCACATTTTCTTTATTCATTCATTTATCAATAGATACTTAGGTTTCCATATTGTGACTATTGTAAATAATGCTCCATCAAACATAGAAGTGCACATATTTTTGCAAATTAGTGATTTTGTTTTCTTCAGCTAAATTCCCAGAAGTGGAATTAATGGGTTGTATGGTATTTCTGTTTTTGTAAGGAACCTCTGTACTGCTTGCCACAGTGGCTGCACCAATTTATATTTCCACCAACAGTGCAGGAGGGTTCCTCTTTCTCCACATCCTTGCCAACACTTATTTCTTGTCTTGGTGGTATTAGCCACTCTGACCTTTCTGAGGCAAGATCTTACTGCGGTTTCAATTTGCATTTCCCTGATGATTAATGGACTGTGTGTTTGAATGTGTTTTATCAACCAGGCTAACACTGCAAGTTGCATTTCCCAGAATCCCATTCCCTATGTAGTTCTAGAATTGAGGTGGCCAAGAAATGAACTGTACAAGTTTGGAAAGCAGAAATGAAGCTGAACCCACTACTCTTAGAAGGAACTTGGCCATCAGACACTAGGACAGCAGACCAAAAGTGTCCAGTGAACTCATTTGTCTTCTCTCTCCTCCCAATGTGAGTCCATCTTGTCTTCCTAATTGCTGGTCCTATCAACCAACAGTGACCCAAAGCCCACCACTAGGCACTTGACTACAAGCCCAAGGAGGCACCACTTATACATAGGCACCAGCTTCCTCTACATGTGGGGGCAGTAACTACAGGCCTCCCCACAAGTTCTCCCTTCACAGCTGCACTTAGATGTCCAGAGGTACTTTGCTTCTAGAACTTTCCTGCTGTCTCTAACTTGTCCATATGCTCCAATGCTTCAGGCCAGCATGGCTTGTGACTGTTTCTTGAATCTTCCCTCTTTTCCCTTTGAGACCTTCCCTTCTTCACTCCCTCCTACACTTATGTAAGATCCAATTTCTGTCATATACACACTGTTCCAACAATGCTTGTAAGTGGCCACATTCTTCTGACTGATCCTGGCCTCGTATAGACCAGGATTCAGAAGGTCCCTTTCAGTTATGACATCAAATTGTTCTATGATTCTTTCACAGACATACCATTAACCTAAGAGTGATTAAAAAGGTTTTCATTAATCCTTACAAGTTTATGAAGTAAGTATTACTAATAGGATCATTTTACAGGTAGGGAGCACATTTTAAGGATATTACCTAGTTTGATTCACACAACTTGTGAGCATCATTTAAAACCAATGTGTCTCTAGAATATAAATCCTCAGGATATGCAGACATCTGCAGATCCGTAGCTGTGACTCAGAGCATCCACAAACACTTGGGAAGTAGATGTTTGCATTAAACACTTTTCTAGGTAGAAGAGGTCCATACTTTTCAACACATAAAGAATTCTATAAGCTCAAACCTTAAAATTAACGTTTGAAACTGTACTGTTTAATGGCCTCCACTGGACTCATGGGACTACTTAAATTTTAATAAAATGAAAATTCCAGTTTCTTAGATACATTAGTCATACTTTGAATGCTCAGTAGCTACAAGTGGCTAGTGGCTACCATATTGGACAGTACAAACAGAATTATCTGCAATGATGGAAATACTTTATCAGATAGTGCTACTTTAGAGGAGTCAACATGTTTAGGAAATGCAAAAGGTCTATTGCTCTCTCTAGGTGTTAAGGGAGCCAAATCTCTTTCCCTTTCCCCTATCCCCCCACTTCTTCCCAAACCACAAAGTCCCCATTCAGGTGGAACATCAAATTCATTGACCAGCTTAGGAGAAGTTCTATATTTTCCTTTCTTAAGGTCAGTGCTTTTTGTATAGCATGATTGCATACAGGGTTGAAAAACAGGTCCAATTCACCTACAGAGCCACAAAAATATTTTAAGACTGTGTTTATAAACTGTAAACTTTATTATAGGCTTTGGCTCCAGAGCAGGTGAAGTTTGTGTATCCTTGTGCCCCACCACTCATGGTTATTGTTTTAGTGACCTGCTTCTTCACTTGTCCAGGCACTACCCCAGCAGACTGGATTGACAGCTCTCCCAAGCACCCCTCTACATTTCAGGAGAAATACTGATTGAACCAGAAGAAAATCCCTCCTTCTCTGACTTACGTGTATAGAACAAAAACATAGGATTTACCAACAGCACTATAGACTGCGAACAGGGCACCAATCACCCTCTTTAGGGAAAACAGTAAAGAGTTTATCATCCTTTCAGGCCAAGAAGGTTTTGAATGGTGAACATAGACCTTTACAGATGAAACAGGCTTCTCTGAATTTTAAGGAGCAACATAATAGCATCCCCAATTAGGAACTAATTAGAAAAATAAGTAGCAGTTCTAGAATTTTGGCAGCCATCCCTCATAACCAGAAAGCAATCAAAACACTTCAAATTCACCTGCATAAAGAAGGACTGGACGGGGTGTAACAGTTTTGTCGAAAATAGTCAGTTAGTTGCCTTAAAGTGATCTTGCCTTTTTATCATGCAGCCTTTTTAGGAGCAGATTCTCTGCTTCTCTAAGATAATCACTCAAAAAACAATGTAGGTGTAATACAAGGTCTGGCAATGTTTTCTAGTAAACTCTTTCTTAAACTGAGATGTATGTAGAATCAGCGTCTGGAAAGTACTAAGAAGTTTATGAGATGATAATTTTTAAATTTTAATTTTATTTAAAAAATAAATTTATTTTATTAGGAGTATCATATCTTAAGAAATATCTTACGAGTGAGACACACTTTCTTTGCAATTATGATTTGCAATTGAAAGATACTTTCATAGAATTAGACATTTTCTGTTCAAGTCAGTTTTTCTCAAGCGGGGGTTGGTGGATATATGTTTCAAGGTCCTTGAGAATTTTTCTCTTTTAAAGGGTTTCTTCTACTATTTAGATCTGACAAAAATTTACTTAGTTGCGACTTTATTTAAATGTATTCTAATCTGAAGTCTGATTTGGGGTCACCTGGAATGTGTTACTTGTTGGCTACTTGCCTCAACTTCTTTCCAAATAAAGACAATAAAACCTTTTCTATTAATAAGAGAATTTATGAAATCTTCTGAAACCATAAAATAAAGCAAATTAGGGCTTAGCTGATGTGAAGAGACAATTAGATGATGCACAGACTTTATCTAGTACTGTGCGTGCTACAGAGGCCTTGAAATGAATGTTTACTCCCCTTTCATCCTTCCCCCATTTGGCGGCATGTAACTCTAGCAGGCATATCCACAGGAGAAGGTGTCTTCTTCCATTCTATAAAAGTGGGGGCCTACTTTTATGCCACTTGCACTGTGTCTGTCCATATACTAAGGACTCGATGTGATTTGATATTGAGATGAAGGTTCGAGATTTCTTTCTTGCCTCACAGATTATTTTGAAGTGTACATTTTTTTAAAATTCCCATGTTATTAGAAACATTCCTTTAGTCTTCCTGCTATTGATTTCTAGTTTAACACACTTATAGTCAGAGAACATGCTCTATATGATTTCAATTTAAATTTTTGAGACCTAATTTATGACTCAGATATAGTTTATCTTGGTGAATAACCCATAGTTGCTAAGTATAAATACACACACACACATATATACATACATATATGTGTGTGTCTATACATACATAAACATATATGTATATGCATGAACACACACATATATATATTGCTGTTGATGAATGGCTTATTCTATGTATGTCAATTAGATTTTATTGTTTGATTATGCTGTTCAGATGATCTGTGCTTTTGTATATATTACTTTGTATAGTTTTCTTATTAGTTTCTCTGGGTATTACAATGTATATGTGTAATTTATAACAGTCATTTTCAATTTAAGTAAAGTGCAAAAACATTTTCATTCAGGTCCCTTTATAATTTTGCTTCAATCATCAAACATTATTTAAGGAACTCATGATAAGTAGGCTAGTCTGTTATTTTTACCCCTCATTTACCCATTCTGATGGTCTTCCTTTCTTTCTGAAGGTCCAGTCCTTCTTCTGTTATCAATTCCTTTCTGTTTAAGAATTACTTTAACCACTCTTTCTGGGCAAGTTTGCTAGCAATAAATTTCCTTAGTTTTTCTCTGTCTGAGGATGCTTTCATTTTCCCTTCATTCTTGAGGTGTACTTTCATCATATATAGAATTTTTAGTTGACAGTTCTTTTCTTTTGATACTTGAAACATATAGCATGCCACTTCTTCATGGTCTCCATGGTTTCAAATGACCATTGGTGTTCTTCTGTAAGTAACACATTGTTTCTCTTCAGCTGCTGTCAACATTTTCCTTGCCACGATTTTTCATAAGCTTAGCTATGCTATAGTAAGGTATGGATTTCTTTGGGTTTGTCCTATTTGGGTTTCACTTGAGTTTTTAAAGGTGTGGGTTTATGTCTTGTACCAAATTTAGGAAACTTACTGCTATTATTTCAAAAACATTTGTACATATTCTCCTTTTCTGGAATGTTCAGTGATAAGAAAAAATAATGATTTTGTTATTCTCATAGATCCTTGGGATTCTGTTCAGTTATTTTTTTTGGTCTCAGTTTAAATTGGGTAAGTTCTATGACTTGTCTTTAACTTCACTGATTCTATCCTCTACCATCTTCATCTTATGAGTTTTTCTTTTGGTTATTGCATGCTTGTGTCCTGTAATCTCCATTTGACTCTTTTTTATAACTTCTATTTCTTTTTGTGGTTTCCTATTTTTTCATTTATTTCAAGAGAGAGTTTGCAGTTGATTGTTGAATCCATTTATAATGACTTCTTTAAAATCCTTGTTAGATTATTACAACACCTGGTTCATATTAATGTTGGCATCTATTGATTGTCCTTTCTCATGCTTATAGTGATTTTCCTAGTAATTAGTATGACAACAGATTCTTTAATATATCCAGGTTTTATTGGATATTAAATTATGAGACTCGAGCCTATTTAGTTGCCTTTTTTTTAGTAGGCAGGCTCCTGTTGATATGTAGCACAAAAACTCGGGGTGGTATATATGTTTAGCTTTCCACTGGGTCCTGTTGATACCACTCCAGCAAAAGTGGATCATTTACTCAGACTGCTTCATTGAAGAAGGATGGAATACAACCTTCTCTCTCTCATTACCCCTAGAGAAAGTGGAACACCTCACATAATATCACTCTACCACATTGATACTGGATAGAGTTGTCTCAGCTCTAATAAGACCCCACAGATATCAGGAGAAGGGAACAGTTCTGACTAGCCCTTCTTCAGATTACCTCCTTAGGTCACCTTGCTGCTGAGTGAATGTGGAGGTTCAACATCCCACTGGGCCTTGCTTGACCCAAGAGGTAATGAGACAGTGGAGTGATTACAGTCCTGAATCTCATCACTGTCTTCAGTCTAGATAGGAGTGGAAACCCAGCTTGCCACTGGGCCCCACTGATGCTAGGTGCTTGGTGAAGCCTAGTGGCAATTAGCCCTGACTCACCTCAACTTATTAATTCTGCTGGAAGGTAAAGGCTCAGTCAGCTACTGATCACCACTGACATTATCCTTTTGGGGTGAATTGGAGTACTGCCTGTTAAGGGGTGGAAGATCAACTGCTACATAGTCCTGCTGACACCACCAACTGGGTGAATCAGACCATACCATCTGCTTCCATGGTATGCAGGGTCAGAGAATGGGAATCAAATTTGAGTCTGGTCTGTTGAAACTTCAGGGGATAGGGTGATGGTGAGTTTCTTCCATTCATGTTTGAGTTGAATAGGGCTAGTGGGCTTTTCTTAAAGCTTATTTTGTCTGCACCTGTTGGCAGCTTTGAGGAAGAAATTTCTGAAGAACCCTATTCAAGATATTTGTGAGGCAAGGAAACTTTGGAGTGCAATATTATTTTCCTCAAATTTCTCCAACCCTAGTGTGTGTACCTATTTATTTTCAACTTTCTGAGCCTTCTTAGGCATGTTTGTTATGTCCAGTAATTTTAGTTGTAACAAGAAGGACCTCATAGGAATGGGATTATTCCATCTTCGTGGTACCTGAAAGAAAGTAATTTTTATTTACTTATTATTATTAATTATGGAAAAAAACCCACATAACATAAAATTTACCATCCTAACCATTTGTTAGTATTCAGTTCAATAATGTTATCTGTATTCACATTATTGTGAAACATCTCTAGATTGCTTTGAGTAGTATGGGCATTTTAATAATACTAAATCTTCCAATACATGAACATGGAATTTATTTCCATTTATTTGTTTTCTTTGATTTTTTCAGCAATGTTTTATATTTTTCAGTATGCAAGTCTTTTACTTCCTTGTTAAGGTCATTCCTAGGCATTGTTATTTTTGATGCCATTGTAAATTAGATTGTTTTCCTATTTTCATTTTCAGGTTATTCTGTTAGTATACAGAAACACACCTGATTTTTGAGTGTTGATTTTGTATCTTGCAACTTTGTTAAATTTGATTTTTAGTTTGATGTGTCTGTGTGCACACATGTAAACTTTAAGGTTTTCTAAAGATCATGTCATCTATGAACACAAGGTTACATCATCTGTGAACAGAGATCATGTTACTTTTTCCATTACAGTTTGAATGCCTTTTATTTCTTTAACTTGCCTAATTGTTCTGACTACCAGTTCTAGTAGTATTTTGAATAGAAGTTGTGAGAGTGGACATCCTTGCCTTTTCTTGATCTTTAACTATTTCACCACTGAGTGTGATTTTAGCTGCCATATTTTCATATACGGACTTTATTATGTTGAAGTTGTTTTTTTCTGTTCCTAGTTTTCTGAGATTTTTTTATCATAAAAAGATGTTTTATCATGTATCTGCATCAAATTTTGTTATTATTTTGTTAATGTGGTGAATTATATTGACTTTTTGCCTGTGAACTATCCTTGCATTCCAAGAATAAATCTCATTTTGTTTTAGTGTATAATCCTTTTAATATGCTATTGAATTTGGTTTGCTAGTATTTTATTGGGGATTTTTGCATCAGCATTCATCAGGAATATTGGTCTGTAGTTTTCTTATAGTATCTTTGTCTGGCTTTAGTGTAAAAGTAGTGCTGGTTTCGTGAAATGAATTTGGAAGTGTTCCCTCCTCTTCATTTTTTTGGAAGAGTTTGAGGAATATTAGTGTTTAATCCTTTAAATACTTGGTAGAATTCTCCAGTGAAACTATCATTCCTGGCATTTCTTTATTGAAAGGTTTCTTATTACTGATTCAATCTCCTTACCTATTACATGTGTATTCATATATTTATATCTTCATAATCCAGTACTGGTAGGTTGTACATTTCTAGGAACTTATCCAATTCTAGCTTATCCAATTTGGTAAGATATAATTGTTCCTGGTAGTCTCTTCAAATCCTTATTTCTGTGGTATGAGTTTTAATGTCTTCTTTTTCATTTCTGGTTTTAGTTATTTAAGTCTTCTCTCTTTTATTCTTAGTTAATATAGCTAAAAGTTTGTCAAATTTTGTGATATTTAAAAAAACAAATCTTACTTTATTTTCAAATCTTACTTTTCTATTTTTATATTTTATATTTTTGCTTATTCCTCTCTAATTTTTTTTCATTCCTTCCAATTTGGGGTTTATTTTTGTTGTTCTTGTTCTAGTTCCCTGAGGTGTAAAGTTAGATTGCTTATTTTAGATCTTTCTTCTTTTTTAATAAAGACACTTATTTCTATATACTTCCCTCTTAATACTGCTTTCATTGCATCCCAAAAGTTTTGGTATGTTATGTTTTTGGTTTTGTTCATCTCAAGGTACTTTCTAACTTCCTTTGTGGTTTCTTCTTTGACCAATTTGTTGCTTGAGAGTGTTTAATTTCTATGTATTTGTGTATTTTCAAGTTTTTCTTCTATTGATTTCTAATTCATAACATTGTTTTTTGTTTCATACCAAAATACTGGAGGAGATACTTTGTGTGAATTAAATCATATTAAATATTTTAAAACTTGTTTTGAAGCCTCAGGTTAGACATGTAGTCTAACCCGGAGAATATTCCATGTGCACTTAACAAAATTGTATATCTTTGTTATTGCATGGAGTGTTCTGTATATATCTATTAGATCTAATTAGTCTGTGGAGTTATTCACTTCCTGTTTCTTAATTGATCTTTGTTTTTTGTATCTATTATTGAAATTAAGGTATTGAATTCTACTATTTTTGGGTTGCTGTGTATTTCTCCCTTCAATACGGTCAATGATACTTCATGTACTTGGGAGTTATAATGTTGTTAAGTGCATGATTTTTATAATTGTTATATATTCCAGGTAAATTGGCTTTTTTACTATTATGCAGTGTCCTTGTTTTTCTCTTGTGATAAGCTTTTGACATAAGTCTATTTTCCCTGATTCAGGTATGGTCACCCCAGCTCTCTCTTAGTTACCATTTTTATGGAATATCTATTTCCATTTTTTAATTTTCTGCTTATGTGTGCCCTTAGATCTACAGTCTTTTGTAGACAAAATATAATTGGAACTTGTTATTTTATTGATTAATCCAATCTATGTCTTCTGATTGATGAGTTTATTTCATTTATACTTAAAATAACTACTGACAAAGGATGTTCTATTGTCTTTTTGTGATAACAGGTTTCTCTATTTTGTCTTTTATTCTCTTATTAGCTTCCTTTGTGTTTTGTTGATTTATTTTACTGGCATGCTTTGATTCCTTTCCCACCTTCTTTTGTGTATCTTCATTAAGGATTTTCTTTGTGGTTTCCATGAGTCTTACATAAAATATCTTAAAGTTATAAGAATCTATTTTAAACTGTTGACAACTTATCTTCAATTACACACACAAAATCTACTCCTTTACATCTCCCCCTACACTTTATGTTGTTGATGTCACAAATTATATCTTATGTTGTGCATAAAAAAATTATTTTTTACCTTTAAAATTCTATACCAGAATTAAGTGATTTACACACCATTACAGTGCTATAAGATACTATATGTGTCTATATATTTACTTTTATCAGAGAACTTTATATTTTGTAGTTTTTCATGTTCCTGTCTAGAATCTTTTTCTTTCAACTTGAAGGACTTCCTTTTTTTTTTTTTTTGTAGCATTTTTTTTTTTTTGTAGAGTAAGTCTAGTGGTGATGAGCTCCCTCAGCTTTTGTTTACAAGGGAAGGTTTTTCATTTTTGAAGGACCATTTTTCTTGACGTAATATTCTTTGTTGCCAGTTTTCTTTTCCTTTTAGCACTTTGAATATATTTTCCTACTCCCTTCTGACCTGCAAGGTTTCTGCTGAGAATCCACTGACAGTCCTATGGGGGTTCACTTGTACATAAGAAATCATTTATCTCTGGCTGCCTTCTAGATTCTCTCTTTGCAAGCAATTTTTGACAGTTTGTTTATAATGTGTCTCAGGGTGGGACTCAATAAAGATTGTTAAGCTTCTTGAATTTGTATGTCCATTTCCTTCCTCAGATTTGGGAAATTTTCAGTCATTATTTCTTTAAATGGACTCTCTGGCCCTTTATCTCTCTCCTACCCTTCTGGGACTCCCATAATTAGTGTATTGATGTGTTTTATTATTTTCCCCAAATCTCTATGTTCTTTTAACTTTTCATTATTTTTTCTCTTTTATTCTCTAATTCAGTAATTTTAAATGCCATGTCTTCAAATTCACTGATTCTTCCATCAGGTTGATCAAGTTTGCTCTGAAATCCTCTAGTAAATTTTCAATTCTGTTATTGTATTCTTCAGCTCCAGAACTTCTGGTTAGCTCCTTTTTGTAGTTCCTATCTCATTTTTGATATTCACATTTTGTTCATGCATCATTTCTCTGATTTTGTTTAGTTGTTTATCTGTGTTCCTCTTAGTTCATTGAGCATCTTCAAGACAGTTACTTTGAATTCTTTGTCAGGTAATTCATAGCTCGTTTTGTTTAGGATTGTTTACTGGAGATTTACTCTGTTCCTTTGATTGGACCATGTTTTTCTGCTTGTTTGAGTATCTTGTCATCTTTAGTTGAGATTTGGGCATTTGAATAAATAAATCACTTTTCCCAACCTTTAGTTTCTGACTTCACCAATCAGTCAAGGTAGAGATTCTTGGGATTTTTCAAACCTCTTCTGAGGATGTATCTTCATTCAGCTTCTGTATGTAATTTCCTAGCTAAGTCAGTTTGCCTCTGTTTCTTAAGTACCAGTAACCTTTTGTTCACACTTGGTGTCTCTCTGTGATATTGCAGTCTCTCTGGTGCTCTGCAAAGCCATGGTGCTTTTCTTTGTCCTCAGCTTGTCCTCAGCTTCCAGCCTGGCATCCAAGGAATACTATAATTCCTTTCAGTGCCCCAAATTAGGTGGGGGGTGAGATTAAAAAAAGCAATCTCTTGACTCTTCTTGAAAAGACAGAATGTTCAATGTATATAACACTCTTCTCTTTCCCTTCCAAGGGAGAGGCTGAAAGTTGAGAGTTTTATCTGCTCAAACTGCACTGGGAAGGGGGCAGCTACATGGGTAAATGTAGTATACGTTCCTGTCCAGTATACTTGATGCTTTTCTTCCCAGTTCACCTGGTGTGCTACACCTCTTAGCTGGTTTCCAGGGTTCTTTAAAAAGAACGTGCATATCCTTGTTTTGTTGTTGCTGTTAAGTTGATGATTCTGTGGGGAATAAGGGCCTAGGGACTCCTATTTTGCCATCTTGCTGATGTCAATCAAAAGCAGTTCATTTTTAAGCTAGAAAAGAAATTAAAGCCAAGAAAGGCTGCTGTCTAAGGAATACATATAGTTGCACAAGGGTCTCTCAGTTGAATTCCAATCTCCAAAAATAGAAATAGGGCAAATGCCTTTATAAAAATGTTAGAATATGTTTTTGAGTGGTTCTCTGCTCCACCAGGCCACTGTTAGACTGGGCACAGGGCCTTATTAACCTTTGTGGTCATGGTGGCACTTGTTCTTTCATGCATCCAGGCATACTCATCAAATGAATGTTTGCTATTAAATTTGTTGCCAGGTATAGAGAGTAAACAAAACCCAGTTCCTGTCCTCATAGTTTCTAATCTAGTGAAGGATACAGATCTAGACAGATATCCATAATACATTAAGAAAAATACTCAGAAATGGTTAGTTTCAGGATACTAGGGGAAATAAGGAAATTATATCCCTGTTTTGTGTCAGTATCAGCCTATTAGTAGTAATGCTATCAACTAGAAGTACCTGGGGGCACTCAGTTGGGCCTGCGGCAAGCCTCTCACAGAACCAGTGTTGTAATTGGATCAGCTTATGTTTTTTATTATGATAGCAAGACATCCTCAGCAATAACCATCAGGAAGCTTTGAGAAAAAAATGAACAAGGTTTATTACTCTACTAACAAGTCCTGAGGGTATATGGCACACCTGGTACCACATAGGGACGTAATGGGGGCAGAGGGAGAGATAGTGTGAGCATGCCTGGGGGGTCTTCTTTCACTGAAGTCCAAGATGGGGACAGGGTTTCACAGGTTCACTTTTATTGGTGAATTTAAAAAAATGAGGGTGGAAACCAAAGTGTAGGAAGGGAAAGACAAGTGGCCAAATGGGCAGTTATCTGTCAGCCAGATATCTCTAAAAGAAAAGGAGACTTCAGTAGCAGGGGAGGGCATGGCCTGAGTCTTTATCGAGTCATGGGGTTAGCAATTTGTTTATGAAGTGGATGCCTTAGCAGTCAAAAGCTTAAAATTCTAAAAAATTCTAAAAAATACCTGTCAGGTTTTATCCTATAATCCCAAATAAGGTGAACGTATGTAATAAATGCTTCATATCTTTGTTAAATAGAAGAGGTGCACATATCAATTACACCAAAGGCGGTCAGCACTCAAAGTAACCTAGTGTAGCTACAAAATATTCCATGAGCAGGCCAAGCCTCAAAAAAAAAAAAAAAACAACTAGCAAAAATTGGTACTTCTTCCAGTATTCTTATTAAAGGGAGCTTTCTGTTTAGGTCCCCAGTTCCCCCAAATTTTCATCCTTTTCGAGTAAGCTCTTCATTAGCCAGCTAGGCATTTTTACACCAGGATGGAATGAGGAGAGCCTGATCAATAGTGTGACAACTATGGGCCATGTGCAATGGATGGCTCTGAGGACAAGAGGTGGCCCACATTCGATTCATCATGTACCTCCATTTTCCTATTCCAAGCTCTCTTTCTTTCGTTTTGACATTTCAGGTGTGAAGAGCAGAGTCAGCAAGTTCCCTTAGTGAATATTAAAAAATTATGCCAGAAGACTCTAAGGGAGACGTGGAAGGAAAAGGCAGGCAGTGACAGGGAAATGGATAAGAGAAGTCTTGGTGAAGGGAAAGAGGAGAATATCCAGCCTTCTGATATGGATAGCCACCTCTGGGGAACTTAGGATTTTTCTAGTACAGAAAGAAATCTTTCTTGATCAATCTTTTCCAAAATGTCTTAAAAATAAATATAATATTTATTAAAATATAAAGTGAACATCATTTGGATAGTCATGTGGTGTTTTTAAAACAGAGATGTCTTCTCTCATTGTAAAAGAAGGTTTATAAAACTCAGAGGAAAAGGCAAATTCATCCCAAACCATAGTGGAGGATGCAAGCTCTTTTGCCCGCTCTTTCCAAATCCCATTCAACTTTTGGGACCTGACTTATCCATCTTATGTTGGATATTTCAAAACCATCAGACAATGTCCCTTAAAGTATTAAGACCAAATGCATCAGAATATGGAATCTAGATGGAAGATAAATGACCTATCTGGGCTTACGGGATAATCTTTTAATCGTGGCATTTCTTGCAGTGAGGCAGGCAATAGGAGTGATGGAAGAGTTCTTTGGATGTGAGGGTGATTTTCCAAGTCCTCTTGAATCCTGGCACTTTGGCAGCTGTCTACACTGCTATTGCATCATTAGAGGGTTTTTTTTTGTACAAAAGTTGCAAGTGAGAGTTGGTGGACTCTAAGTGCCAGCTGCATAGAGCCCGGCAAGAGCCCCCACTCAGGTAGTTTATGTACATGATATGTTCCAGGTATTTATCCAGTACCTAAAGCCTTGCTCAAAAAGGCTCAGTCTTTTTGTTTAAACTGATATCCAACCCATGAATGTGATAAGGCACATGCTGTCATGCAACTTATCACCAATTTCCTGAATCCTACCCTACCCTCCAAGGCTCATGTCTGGACATAGGCCTACTTGACACCTTCCTGACCACTCCAACCTTCAGATGTCTTTCTTTCCACCCATTACCTATGAGTATGTTTATTTATATATATTTGTCCCTTAATATATGCTCTCTCAAATTTTAGTTTTTAAGAATGTGTTTTGTTGCCTCATCTAAAGTTTATGCTCCTGTAAAGCAGAAGTTATGCCTTATATCATCTTTCTTCTGTCCATGCATTTTATTAAGTCTATCTTAAGAAAAATACAATGAGCATCTACTGTGTGTTAAACAATGGAGTTTCATAGGTGGATAAAATAATATCCCTGCACTCATGAACATAATTGAGTAGCAAGAAAGAAAGAGAGCACAATTTTCAGCAGCCAAGATCATTTCCAACGAAGCACATTAGACTGTAGGCCCTTCATGCCAGAGACTATGTTTATTCATGTCTGTGCGTTCAGCATGGAGCAGTCAGGCTCTGACTTTGCTGTAGGACACCAAGCTAATACATCCAATGGCCTGTGTGGCATCACTATGGCAAAAGGCATCTCATGCCCCCATGGTCTACAGAGAACTGTTGGTCCTCTCCACTCCACAGGAATCCTGCTCTTTTAGCTAATGACAACAGCTTCCGTCTGGTTGCTAAAATCATAGGAGCTACATTAACCCTCACAGTATCAGACAATCATGTGGATTTTTAGTTCTGAAAAATATGTCCACAAATCTCACCATCCCTCTTGCCATAGTTGAAGCCATAGTGTTTCTCTGTAATTACTGCAACCATCTCCTAATTCACATCCCTGCTTCCACACTCACCACCCTCCTGTTCTGTTTTGTTTCATGCAAAGCTTATTTCCGCCTCAGGGGTTTTGGCTTTGCTCTTACGCTTGCCTGGAATTCTCTTCTTGAATAGGAAGTTTGTCTTGTTTACCAATAAACCCCTAAAATATAGGAATTTCCTGGTACAAAATAAGAACTCATTATTTAAGGAATGGGAAAAATAGTGGGGGATTGTTGAGTATATATGAACATAAATTAATGACTTGAGCATCCACTGTTCATGTGGCTAGGAGCTGAAACAGCCTCTGACCTCAGGAAGATTACGGTTTAAGTATTTTGACTATATGGATTATCTGTATAACTAAAAGAGAAATCTTCTACGAGGCACTAGGTGGGTGATTGAAATTGTATGTCCTGCGTAAGCTCAGGAAACCAGGGGCAGGCGACCACAATAGTTAAGACGTGGTTTTCATCTTCCATACCTTCTTCTATGTTAATGGAGGTTTACTCTTAGCCATGCGGAATTTCCTTTAGCCCTGTAGGATTGGAGAAGTTCCTGAGTGAAAAGCATCAATTTCATGACTTAACCGACTAAATAAATCAGTAATTTCCTGAAAGCTGCAGTAAGTTGAAAAGAGAGCTGGATTTCCTCCCCTGCCTATAAGTCTTGTCCTCTTTTAATCCTTCTCTGGAACTCAAATTTTTTAATTTTCATCTGAAAATTGGGATATAGTGCTAACTACTCAAGGAGTGGTTGTATGGCTTTAGGGAAGCAATGTACATAAATAATTAGGACAGTCTCGTATGGTACATATTAAGTCCTCATAAGTGATAATATGATGATGATGTATTAAAGCATTTTTTAGTCTGTGGAGTCCTTTATGAATATAAAGGAGAGGGAATCAGAGCCTTGAAAATAGAAAGAATGTCCTGTTTCTGGCTTAGAGTTTAGAGTACTCTGAATCGTACATAGTTTTTACTATTTGCACCAGGCATGTGTTAGGTACTCAATTAAGCTTTTTGTGAAAAAAAAATATGTTCAGGGTCAGAAGGGGAGGAGGATCAGAGAAATTCACAGAAAGTTTCTTTTTTATTGAAAAAATAATTCATATCATATTTAAATTTCCCAGATTATAACTACCTTTGGGGGGGAGTCTTATAACTAATTTTGGGGGGATTTGAATATTCCTTGGAGTAATTGAAGTAATGGTAACATTCTCTGCCAAAAGATATAACTCAAAGCCTTAATTTTGTTGTAGCTGAGTTTAAATTGTATTCATGGCTCTCTTTAAAGAGCAAATATAAGTCACAGACTGGAGTTCTTAGTCAAACATTAGTAAACACAGGTATTATTGTCTCCGCATTTCACCCTGGTCACTCTGTTATTTCTAGCTTTCATTACACATAAAATAGTAATGAAAACTTTAACCAGTCTCATTATACGTATCCAATAAATATCTTTTGAATAATGGATGAATGTGTTCAGGAAGGATAGGTGTAAGTTCATGTGACCTCAGAGACATATGTGTGGATGGTTGCCAAGTCCTTCAGTCCCTTGTGACAGAGGCCATCTGTCATGATCAATAACATCTGTGTCATGGCTCTGTGCCTTCTTTTTGAAGCCCTGGCTTCCAAAGAACTTCCCATTTCTTTGAGTTGCACCCCAGGCTGCTCAGCATAAAGCTGCTGTTTCTCAAGCCCCAATTATAGGCTTCCCACTGAAAGAAAAATTATTTCCTATGCTCCTCGTGGTGACTGCCTTTCAGCTCTCTATATGGAGTGTGTCTGGTACTCTGCTACCCCATCCACCCACACAGACGGGTCACAGGAGCTCTGATCTGTGAGGCTCATTGGACATGGGAAGCTAAGTCACCTACAGGGCTGTGAGAATAAGCTGGCTGAGGGCTGAGTGCCACTGCAAGGGCTGCCAGGACTGATGGAGGCTCTGGCTGGCCTCATGGATGCTTTCAGCTCCCTCTGACTTAAGCAGACAGCTTTATTGAAAAGGAAGCTCTTACCAGATTAAGTACTGGTCATCAGAAGCGCTTTCTCAGCCCTATTATACTTACTGAAATCCCCTATGAGGAATTCCAACCAAGTTCTCACAGTTTGCTTTTAGAGTGGGCCTCTTAAAACCAGTTATAAAAACTGACAGTGCTTGACCAAAAACCTGGGCAGAAGGATTAAAATGTTTCTCCTTTGATTTCTGTTCAACACATAAAAAAACCAGGATTTGTGAGAAAAGCAAATGAAGATAAACTTCTGGCTCTGCAATAGGTCCCTTGCTCCAAATGGATGGACCAGTATTAAAGCTAGGGATTGATAACAGTCCTTTAAGCTAGTATTCCACCAGAACGTTCATTGTAATCTTGTGCAAAATTAATCTAGAGGTCTATGTCTGTTGTTTCTTGCCTTGCTGGCTATTTGCATGTTCAGGCACTCTGGGGACAATAAAATATCTGGTAGAAGTCCCTGCCATGGACTGGGGTTTTCGAAGTCTGTTGTCTCTACAGTGTGTGAAATCAGTGAACCCGGCCCCAAGTGTAAGACAAACACCAGGTGAACAGCCTTCTTGTTTAAAGTTCACTTTGTGGAAATAGCCAGTTTCTGCTCTAGTTCCCAGTGACTTCTCCAGTTTCCCATTGGGACTGTTTCTAAGCTCAAACGTGGTCAAAGAGCTCTTCTCTCCTGTGCCTTTCTTTCCTGCCCATTGCTTCCCATGCCCTGGGCCCAGCCCAGGCTTTTGTGCCTCTTGTATCACCATAGAAAATTACCTCCTTCATAAGACCTTCCACTCAACCTGATCATGAGAAACATCACAGCCAATGTTTACCACTGCTAATAACATGACCCTGAATTGCACTCAGGTAAGTTATGCCACCTCTTCTGTGGCTCTTTTGGCTTCAGGCCCCACCATCTGCTCTGCCCTGACCTCTAAGAAACAGATTCCAACATTTTGCATGGCTTGGACAACCCGGTATGAGATCAAGTAAAACCGGGAATTTAATTCCAAAGCTCAGACACAAGTTCCTGGTTTGAGTGGCCCCAGAAGTGATGATAATAGTTCTAAGGTATCCTAAAATAATTCAGTTTTCCTGACGTCAGGGAAAGAGGAGGATTTTTGTTTCCTTTATTTAGCCTACATGAGTCATTTATACAAAAACAAGCTTTTCAAAGAAAAGGAATACAGCCAAAAAAAAAGCCTTTGGCGTTTCATTCTACATCCTGCCCTCCACATTGCTCAGGAGGCAGCTGCTAATAAGAACAAGGCTGCTTTTTCCCCTGGGGCCAGTTAGAACCCCCAAATATTAGAGCAGGGGAATGTCTCTTCCTCCGTGTCTTGGGCAATTAACTTCCCATCATGAAGAAAGGTGCAATTTTACTTTACAGTGTTTTGGGTTCTGGTCACTGAATCCATCTGGTTAGAATAAAAGCAGAGGAAAAGGAAGGATGAGAGAGAAGTTGTTTTTTTCTTCTCTCAGTCAAGTGAAGAATTTTTAGCCAGTTTGATTTCCATGTTTTCCAAGCTGTTTTGAATGAAAACCAACCTTCCAGCTAACTCTTATGGATGCAATATTGATCAAATAAAAGAGCTCATGAAACAGTTGGTTGGAAGCCAAGTGAAAAGAATGGGACAAGTTTCCCGCAGATTGTTTCTCCCGTGGATAATGGGCGTGGGTTCACTGAGAAGCAACGGGGCATTTAAGGGGACCTCTCAAACAGTGCCTGCCCAAGGATCTCACATGAACTCCCCTTCTAGCCAAGGGCTCCCTGTTGTGAGCACGAAAGGTTTTTGATCATGTCATTTCACGCTGTCCCACAAAACATGTCTCAAAGAGAAAGAGAAGTATTTACTTCACAAACAATACTTTTTAGCCCTGATTTGTTTTTTTATTTTTATTTTTATGTGTAATACTTTCTTTCTTTCTTTTTTTCACTAGAGAGGTCTCCTGAAGCTTTATTCCCTCTTTCACGAAAATGTCTTTTGTATCATGGCAGGATACAAAACAAGGATTGAAGAAAGAGGGAAAAAAAATAATGCAGCACCTTGAAGGAAGCCATACTCTTAAGTTTCTTCTTAGTTCTCTACTTAGGTCTGCAAATTCTGGCTCATCTACTCCAGGCTACGTATTCTGGGAGTGGTAAGTTAGTTGTCTGTAGGTCAGAGGGAGGTAAACAAGAAGTTACTAGGCAAATCACAGAAGTATTTTGCAGGGCTGCTAACAAAAGTCAAGCTCAAATAGATTCTGGGCCCTGAATCCATGCAAAGTTGAGATTTCAGCTATCTTACCTCTAACAGATAAGTTTTAATTGGTTTCTAAGCAAATGGTGATTTGTGGCTCTGAATAAATTTAACTTTTAGCAATGGTGGGATCCTTACACTTACACAATTCAAATAATATGATTGAGAGATAATGTTTTAAAAATAATCATCATCATTGAAAAGAAATGTTCTGGTTCTCTACGTAGAAAAATGTATATTTATTTTCTCTCTTTTAAAAATGTAGAATCTAAAGTGGAAAATGGTTCTCTTCCCACTGGAGAAACCAGAGGCCCAGGGGAGAGCTCTCCGCATGGCGCTGCCCTGGCCTGGGGAAGGAGCAGTGAGCTCAGAGAGCAGCCCTCCTCTTCTGCTTCTCAGGTCGTGGACCGGTCTCTGTGGCAAAGGGGTGCTTCAGCCTGACTCTCAGGTTCTAGGATTCTTTCAGTGGTGTCTTATTCATGAATAGTTGTAAGTGGTTTTAATGAAAAGCCAGAAAGTACCTAAGTCACCATCTTGATGACATCATCCTCCCCCTTTGATCTTCACTGAACACTGCTGCTGGTTAATATGGTCCTGTTCCCACTGGTCTCTGATTAAAAACAGGCATAGCTCTCCAATGTCTACCCATCAGTTTTCGTCACTTCTACCCATCACTCAAACTCCTTAGGAGCAGGTCCCTGAATAACTTTAACTCAGACATATTCCTTCCCAAAAGTTTCTACCTTGGAAACACCAGCCTCCCTCTGCAATTGGCACAAAACCTGACTCCGACCTTCACACACTGGCTCGTGTTGTAATTTACAACCAGAATGCGTGCCTCCTCTGTTTGGAAGGTCCCAGCTTGCCTGGGGTTTACACAGGTCAATTACCATTTTCTCATTTTATTTTCCCTTTTACCCTTTATGTCCTCAAGTACTCTAGGAGTCACCGTCTGACAATGATTGATGGTAGATTCTGCTAGTTTTCACCAAATAATATAGAACTTCTAATTAAGCTATAATAGTGACTTGTTAATTGTTTTATGTCTAAATCTTGACTCTCCAACCTCGGGGTGCTATTTGGATTTTTTGCTACTAAAACATTTGCTACTGAAAAACATTGTAGTAAGTATTGTGCTAATTGTGTAGAAGTTTTTCAGCTTGCTTGGGTTGCTTAAACAATTGTCACTTTGACAATCATATTGCCAGGAAAGGGCCCAACGTGTCAGTTGCTGTGGGGTTATTGGAGGACAAATGGGTGTTGTAGGGGAAAAAAATTTCACAAGCTTAAATTATACTGTGTAGACATCCGAACCACTATATTCTACTACTGTTTTAAGAATGGATAGGGTTTATATATATTCATAAAATTTAAAGTGTCCCAGATTTAAATATTTGTGTGGTGCCCCTGCTTAAAGTCTCATTCAAAGAAACCGAAATGTAAATGAACCAAACACTCAGCCAGTGACATGCCCATATGTAGTTCAGCTATTGTTTTAGATCTGAGTCACTGCATTTGGTACAAGATGGAATATCATATGTCAAAGCATATGCCTGCCTCTGAAGCCAAATGCAGATAACATATGCTTGGGAGTGAAATATTTGTAAGTCTTCCTGCTTATCAAAAATTAATGAGAGCAACTGTGTGTGTTTATACTATTTTGGGTTTATAAACAGATCAGCAGGGTTAATTGTAAAAACTGCTTTTGCAAAACAGTCAAGTGTAGCTTTTTCAAGCTGTGATGATTTCTTTCTACACCTCCTCTCTGAAAAACACACCCACCCACCCATGCCCCACAGAAGCACACACAGTATTAGAAGCCCTATTAATAGACCATTTAGCTTAAGGTTCCTTTTATCCACAGTGTAGATGGTTAATCATTAAAAATTCACTTCTAGAAATTCCCACATTTCCACTAGAAAAAAAAAATTGGGGCATGAATTTGAAGCGAAGCCATCAAAAATGCAATATGTGTATACTTATGTAAAGCTTCCTTATTTACAAAGTACATTCACTTCCATGACCTTGTGTAATTCTAAAATAATCTGGTGGCATATATTTTCATCTTTATTTTATGAGTGAAGAAACTGAGGTTCCACTAGGTAAAGTGATTTTTATTTGGTCTTGATGGAGCCCAGCCCCAAACCCTTATCTGCTGCCTCCACCTCCAGAGTCCACTCTCATTCGAGAGTGATATCATATTAAAAACCAGCTGATGTTCAGATTAAATGCTTCACTGGTACTGAGAGCTGGGAGACATCGTCACTAAGAGACCTGCTATTTGTAGATTTCTGGAGAATATTTGGTGTAAACTGGTCTGGCTGCACATCAGGGGATGCAGTGATGTCTCTGGTCCTTGGCAAACCAGCAAGACAGGCAAACTATTTTTCAGAGGTGAGATGCTTCCTCCTTCTAAATAAACTTATCCAAAGCCTGAGAGCGCAGTCTAACTCCCGGGTGTACTTCACAGCTGATAGTGGGTGTGCTTCTCCCTGAACCCCTACGGTTAATCATGTTCAAATCCTGACAATTCTATTTCCATAATACCTATTACACCACTCTCTCCTCTCTTTCCCACCTGCCAAGCCTTAATCTGGGCCTCTATCCCCTCTCTCCAGGAGTCTTGCTAAAGTGCTCTAACCATCTCCTTGGTCAGGCTCTCCTTCCTCAGTCCTACCTGGCACACTTCCGTGATAGTTCTTTTCTTAATGCAAATCTGATCATGTCTCCTACAAATCCTATTTGTTCTCAGGAGTGTTCTGAGCACAGAAAATTATGTATACTTTTTCTAATTATGGGATCATGAATAATCAGCATTTTTCCATGTCACCCGTGCTTATGTTGAATGCAAGATTGCTTTATGTACATACTATGTTTTAGATCCTGTCTCTGTAACCAGGTACCAGGTAGGCTATAACACATGTAACACATGTAGCAAAGAGGACTCATGACACTATTGGCTATTTCAACCTTAGTCTACAATAGCACTATCCAAGCCACATATGTAAAGTTCTATAAACAAAATTTAAAGGAAAAAGATTAAATTAATAGTATTTTTATTGAACTTATAACTATTTCTATTTCAACATATAATCAATACAGAACATATTAATGAAATATTTCTTTTGTTAATACTAAGTGTCAGAAATCCACCAGAAAGAATGACAGGAAAACAGCAGTAGCTCCTTCCTAGAACTTTGGATCCAAACTAAACAAACTGTCCACTGGGGAACCCCACGTGGATATACCACATGCATATGTACTTTGTTGAAAACAGAGGTCATCCTATATCCCCTCAATTACGCTTCATCTTCCGTCATGATTATTCCACCTTGGCCAATGGATGACATCATAATCCAGGCAGAAACTCATCAGTACTCTTTCATCTTGGCATCCAATCAGAAAACCATGTCTACTCTGCTTACTATAGATTTCTCAAAATTGCCCCTTTCCAGAACCTCCTGAGGTTTTCCTAGTTTAAGTGATCATCTTTTGTTTGGGTGGCTATACGTCTCGAAGTTGGTCTCACTGTGTTCTGTATATTTTCCATACTGCATTTAGTGTTGCCTTAAAATGCAATCCGATCACATCATTTTTCTGCCTATAACCCCTATTGGGCCCTGTAAGATGTTCTTTACTTATATTTCTATCCCATTTCATTACCTCTTTGGAGGTTACCACTTTGATAAAACTGAATTAATTCCACTTCCTATTTCTTTTCTCTTGACCTTGGTGCTTGTTGTTTATTTTGGGTTACATACAACCTTCCTCCTCTCCTTTGCCTTGTTCCTTACTCTGCTTCTTACCTGAATCCTCCAACTTAGACTCCAGATCTCAGAATGTATGTTTCTTCATCGAAGAAGACATTCTTGACTCCTGGTTCTCTCCTATCTCAGTCTATCATAAGAGAACGCATGCTCTGTTTTAAGCACCTGCTCTCATCATAACCCTCTAAAATGTAAGCTCTGGTCAGTTTTCTTAACATAATATTTGGCACATAATAGATGGTCCATAAAAATTTTTGAAAAGATGCATGGATAAGTGGATGAAGTAGACATATGGCTGTGTGGAGACATTGCTGACTTCCCTAGCTTCTTTTAATGTTCATGTTTTCACTCACAGATTGCTCCAACACAAATTGTTAATCGTATTCTCATCCATTCTATCTTCTTGGACATAGTATGAATTGTAAAAAGGCATATTCAATTCAAGTCACCTTTTTCAGTATTCCTTTTCTGAGCAATCAATAGAGAGATGGTATAAAAGGCTAATGGGGGATTTAATGACTTTCTTGATAATTATGTCTCCCAATGTGTGGTTCTTGACCTCATTAACATTACTGACAACTGTGGGGAAGAGTTTATTCACTTAACTATTCTCCCAGTGCCTAGTACTTAGTTTCCTTCGACTTGGTGAATGCAATAATAAGTGAATGTATAATGAATGAAAATTAGCATTCTAAGAAATAATATTTGGTATAAATTTTGCTCAAGAGTCACTTTCTTGAAGGAAAGAAATACCAACCTGAGAAAGCAGGTCATCGGGCTTGGGATTTGTCCGATTGCTCCAGGAAGGCACGAGAGCACTAAACTGATGCAATTGCCCTGAAAAGCCAATGATTCTTTGCAAATGCTCATGAACTCAGCAAACTATTCACTTCTCATGTCTCAGATGCTTAAGCCAAATAATTAAATTAACAAGGAAAAAGACTGTGAGAGTGCTACTTCTAATATTTATGCCACTTTTAAAAACTTGACTTGGGACTACCAACAAACACAAATAAGCAATCCTTAAGAAGTCTCTCTCCTCATAAAAGCAAAAAATGTGAAACTGGAAAGAGGTCTTGAAAAATTCTCTTGTTCAAACCACTCTCCAACACCAGACTTTATATTACAGATGAACAAATTGGTGCCCAGAGAAGCCAGATGACTTTCCTGAAGCCACACAGTTCTTGTGACTCTACAGGGACTGCAACTTAGATTTTCATGAATAAAATAAGAGCAATAACTACCCTACCCTGAGAACTTCCTATATACCGTAGTCTCCCTTATCCACAGGGGATATCCCAGTGGATGCCTGAAACTGTGGCTATTACAGAACCCTATGTATGCTGTGTTTTTTTTCTTATACATACACACCTATGATAAAAGTGTAATTTTGTAAATTAGACACAGTAAGAGATTAACAATGACTAATAATTAAATGGAACAATTAGAACAATATATTTTGATAAAAGTTATATGAATGTGCTCTCTTTCTCTCAAAATATCTTATGCTGGACTCACCTTCTTATGATGTGAGATGATGAGATGAAGTGAGTTGAATGACATAGGAATTGTGATGTAGCATTAGGCTACTGTTGACCTTCTGACAATCGTCAGAACGAAGATTATCTGCCTCTGGACCACAGTTGGCTCTGTGTCACTGAAATTAGGGAAAGGAAACCCGCGGATAAGGGAGAGCTGCTGTATTTGGAAGGAGCTAAGCACTGTAGCTTTGGGGCCTTCTTTTAACAAATGTTATTACTCATACAAAGACTTACTTTAACCTAAATTCCTGCCAAGGTGTATTGGCATACACCAGGTAGGTGGTGAGCACTTCGAGTTGTGAGATTCAGTGGAAAGGGTAAACTAAAAATAGTGTGTAAAACAAACTGCTAGGGCGACCTTGTCTCCTTATCCTTAGAACCCCAGGTTACAGTGACACATTTCAAGATAATTCTAATTAGCCTTTTCCCTGAGTGCCTGCTGAGGGGGGGAAAAACATTGGGGAGGGTGGGCATTGATGGGAAACTTGAAACCAGGCAGTTGCTTTGGAACACAATTCGAAATAATGTGGAAGAGGTGACCCAGGATAGTAAATTTGCAGGTGTTCTGTGAAACAGTGCCTAATGAAGTAGTTATATGTATTCCAGCTCTTCCTACTTCTATCCAGTTTTTCTGTAAGGACTAGTGCCTTATATCTGCAGTTGACCCGTGCAATGCTCCGCCAGGTGCTAAACTGTCAGTTGGACAGCCACAAATCTGTAGTGAAGTCAGGAACAAATGTTCTAGTAGCATTTCTATTTATTGCCATCCAAAACATTCCCATGCAAATTCCTACCTTACACCCTGCCCACCCCTCCATCTGCACACTGCTGGCAAAGGGAAAACCCACTTTGAGTTTCCTATGGCCAGACAGCTTTCTGCGTGAGGATGCTGGCTCCCGGCAAGGACATCCCAGTTCCACGGAAGAGTTAAATGACACTGTACATGGTGCCAGGCTTCCATGGCAGAACCATGCCGCACCAAACTCTCCTAGGAAGGTGAGTGCATCCCCAAGCAAAGGGCCGCTGACGAGCCAATGTAGCAGAGCAGCTGCCCTAAGCATTACCCAGGCTGCAATTACACAGAGCTCAACTCTGTGTTTTAATTCACCAGCTCTGGTTCTGATGGCTCGGAAGAAGATGCAAAGCACTCTTCCTTTTTCAAAAGATCCTTGGAGGTCATCATGGGTCAAAACTATTCCAAGAAAATAGTGAACTTGGGCAAATCCCACTGAAGACAAGTAGTGGGGTTTATTCTTGGCAGAGGAGTGAGTACATTTTTATAATATACTCAGATTTCATACACTCATTTTTTGATAAAAAATAGCTCATGGATCAGATAACTTTTATTAGCTAACATTTGAGTAAGTACTGAAAATAATAGTCAAAGCGATATGCGCAGTCCACTTGAAAGAGATAATATCTTCAAGGAAAAATAGGCCAGTATATAATATTTGACCATGCTAATTGAATAATTGGATATGGTTCTATTTATGAGACCTCTCAGGGGATTTCTGAATGTTCAAAATATATAAACTGCCCTTCGCCAACAAAAAATTGAGTAAATCAGCTGGTCTGGCCGTCACCTTAGTTGTAAACTACACAGATTTGAAACTAGAAAACTTCTCTCTATATTTATTTTTTTGTGGGTCCATGATTGTCCACTGGAGCCGCTGGAATCTCAGAAAAAGATCTGATTACATGGGCCCAAAGGCAAAGACATGTAAAAGAGGGAGATGGATCGCTGCCCTGCTGCCTAAATGACCCTAATCCAGGGTTTGCAATGATTTTGAGTAGCTATGAGGTTTGTGAGTTAAATAATCAATTTAATACTATTCAACAAATATTTACTGGACATCAATTATGTTCCTTTGCTATCTATGGTAACATTTAAGACAGAATCTTGACCTCCAAGAGTTTCTCAATATACTTGATAATTTAAAATGCATTTGAAATGTGTATAAAATAATATGAGATCATAAGTGGCAAAGATAGGAAGTGCGCTAGGAAGAAGAAAAAATTAACAGAGGACCAGAGCCATTACAAGGGCTTTATTTAGAAAAATAATAGGGCTGGGATCCTGAAGAATAAATGAACTCTCAATAAGTAGAGAATTGGAGGGGGAGATTCAATGAGTGGTGCAAAGAATTGTCAAATAAATTGGACATAGTAGGGTAGAGAGCTGTGATCAGTGGAGAATATTACTTGTTAGTAAGTCATGAACAGAGTTGGGTAGACAATGTGAGCTTGTTCACAGGGAGACACGAATGGGTTCTTAAAAACTATTACTTGGGGAAGAATTACTCTAGAATTTCTTTGAAATTCTTTTTAAGGCCATAAGAACCTATTTGTCTCATGGATTCTCTCAGCACCATCTTGAACTCAAAATGTGGGAAAGTTCTCCAAAATTGTACTGAAAGTGGCCCAAATTGTGACCTTAGGCTCATTCTGGTGTCCTCCTCTACCTTTTTTCCACCCCTACTCTCACTCTGGGGATGGTTTTCTTTTTATGGAGGCTGTACCACATGGAGATAAATTTAGCTATTACCTGCCACTTTACTGAAAAGTCACTGTTTCTATTCCATTTCCAATTTTTGAAGCCTCCCCATGCATAAGCAATATAAGTAATATTGAATTCGAGCCAGATGAGAAAACTAGGGATAACCAGTTATTCTCCATGATTAAAGCACTGTTTTCCCATGGATTTCAGTTTAGATGCAAACGTGTTCCTTCACTCAGTGATCATTTATTGCATGCCTTCTCTGAGCCTTGCACTATGCCAGAAGAGCTAAAACACAAACCCCCACTAGCAGCTAACAGTGCCTATCACCTAGTTTTTTCCCTTAGTGCATTGCTCACAGTGGCACATAGTTAAGCATCAGCTTCATATGATAGGACTTGAGGTCTCTAGGTGTGATTTATGAATGGTTGATAAGACTCTTGCCGAGGTGCTACTAGCCAGGGAGGAACTGGAGGATTTGTGGGTACAGTTCTGTGGATTAGACCCAGGGTTTGGGGGACAATAGAGAAAAGACACACACAAAAAAATTCCTAGTTTTATGTTTGACCTGGGTTGCTGTCTGCTCCCTGTACCATAAGGATAAGGTACATACTTTCTTACATCTGGTTCAAGGCCCAATTATAGAGAGTGGATATGTAGAACATTCCAGAAGACCTTATCTGCCAGAAGAACCAGTAAGTGGTATAATTTTCAACAGTAAGAGGTCCTAAAATTATATGCAGCTGGCAGGAAAGTTGGGATGACATTCTGTGGGTGGTCAGGGCAGTCTACCTGTGCCTGGGAGAACAAAAATCAGACGGAGTGTAGGAGAAAAGGGAGAGGAAAATCTTTCCTTTCTTTCCAGGTTTTTACTGCTAAAAAGGGAAACATCAAAATAATTTCAACTGGCTGATGAAATATCAGGGTGAAATATCCCAGGCAGAGAGCTTTACAGATCAAAGAGAATTAGTTTTGTAGTTCTCTCCAAAAATTTTTATCCCCATCTCTCCCCCACGGAAATGTTTATGTCTTAGTCACATGCTGGATGAATAAAATGAACACGTAGCCTGCTGTTCACAGCTGGAGTTGTGGTCATATTCTGCATTGGATGACAGTCAAAGACTAATTAGGCATGTATCTCTTCCTATCAAGTTTTGACAATCTGGAAATTTGTGGTAGCACAAGAAAGGTAGGCCAATGGAGGCTCGTGGGTCTAGGCAAACTGTTTTCAAGGTTGAGAACTTTATAAAGTTAGGCATCTGGTATTATTTGTGCTATTGCTTTCTTCCTTCATCTCCTATGCCAATGCTATTAAAATCTGGTTAATGATGAGGTTCACTGGGGGAACATTCAAATATGTGTGTGTTCTCAACCTCCACTTTTGGTTTTGTGAATAAGAATTTCTCATGTGGGTATCAATAATCTACAGTTTCAAAAGTATTTCTCAATTATTTTTCTAATGATCATTCAACGATCACATCTACAATCAGAGATAATGAAACGACTTTAACTGGAGGGGTCACCTACTCAAGGGTGGAGCCATGGAGGAAGGAATGCTTCTTTGTTTCTGAATGCATATGTGTAAGGTTCTAGAGCAGATGAGAAGTTAGCTTTCCATTTACTTTTTTTAAAGATTTGCAGCAATCCAGCCACACACCTCTTGAAAGAGCCATTGGTGGTTGCTTTGGTTATAACAAATGCTTTTCTGAAAACTGCTAGGCATGGGTAAATGGTCCTCCCTTTGCCATAAGCCCTACTAAGGCTTGGAAGAACTCCATCTAGGATCATAGTTAGAAGGGAACATGTTTCCCTGAAAAGATCACAATTGGCAGACTGCTGCATGCACAGGTGGAGATGTCATTCAGTTAATTTTTTAGACATTTCTTTCAAGTTTTATTGAGAAATAATTGACACACATCACTATGTAAGTTTAAGGTGTACAGCAAGATAGTTTGATGACACATATTGTGAAATAAATCATTACTACAATAGATTTAGTTAACATCCGTCATCTCATACAGATACAATATTAACAACTTTCCTGTATGTTGTGCAGCAGTGTTAATTACAGCCTTCATGTCATACATTATATCCCCATTACTTATTTATCTTATAATGGGAAGTTTGTGCATTTTAACTACCTTCCTCCAATTTTTCCCTCCCCATACCATCTGCTTCTGGTAACCACAAATTGGATCTCATTTTCTATGAATTTGATGAACTTTCTCTTTTTTTTGGATTATGCATAGAAGTGAGATCATATGGTATTTGTCTTTATCTGTCTGACCTATTTCACTTCGTATAATGCCTTAGCATAAATGTCCGTCCATGTTGTCACAAATAGTAGAATTTCTTCATATTTTTTATGGCTAAATAAACTTCTGTGTGTGTGTGTGTGTGTGTGTGTGTGTGTGTAGCAATGTCTTTATCCATTCGTCCATCAGTGAACACTTAGGTTGTGTCCATGTGTTGGCTATTGTAAATAATGCTGCTATGAGAATGGTAGTGCAAATGTCTCTTTGAGATAGTTTTTGTTTCCTTTGGATACATTCCCAGAAGTAAAATTGCTGGACAATATTGTAGTTTTGTTTTAGATTTTTCAGGGAACCTCATACTGTTTTTCACAGTGGCTATACCATTATAACCCCATGCACAATGCACAAGGGTTACCTCTTCTCCATATCCACACCAGCATTATTATTATCTCTTGTCTTTTTGATAATGGCCATTATAACAGGTGTAAAGTGAAATCTCATTGTGGTTTTGATTTACATTTCCCTAATAACCAGTGATGTTGGGTATCTTTTAAGTACCTATTGACCATTTGTATTTCTTCTTTTGAAAAATGTCTATTCAGGTCCTTTGCCATTGTTGTAATTGGATTATTTGTGTTTTGGTTTTTTTTTGCTATTTAGTTGTATGAGACTTTTATATATTTTGGATATTAACCCCTTATCAGATATGTGGCTTGCAAATAAATTTTTCCATCCCATAAGTTGTCTTTTTACTTTGTTGATAGTTTCCTTTTCTGTACAGAAGCTTTTTAGTTTCATGGAATACCACTAGTTTAATTTTTTATTTTGTTGTTTGCACTTTAGGTGTGATTTCCAAAATCATTACCAGACCCATGTTAAAGAGCTTTTTTTCATATGTATCCTATATTTTTGGGGGGAGTTTCATAGTTTCAAGACTTACATTTAAACCTTTAGACAATTTCAAGTTAATTTCAGTGAGTGGTGAGAGGAATCAGGTTTCATTCTTTTGCATTCAATTACCTGAATTCAAGAGACTGTGAGGAGACTATTGAAGAGACTGTGTTTTTTCTATTAAGTATTTTTGGCATCATTGTCAAATACTAGTTGACTGTACATGATTTGGTTTTTTCCTGGTCTCTCAATTCTGTTCCATCATCCTATTTTCTATTTTTATGCCAGTAGCATACTGTTTTAATTACTTTAACTTTATATATGCTTGAGATCAGGAAGTGTGATACCTCCTACTTTGTTGTTCTTTCTCCAGGTTTCTTTAGCTGTTTGGAGTCTTTTGTAATTTCATGTAAGTTTTTTTTTAATTTCTGTAAAAAATGTCATTGGGACCTTAAAAGTGATTACATTGAATCTATAAATGGCTTTTGGTGGTAGGGATATTTTAGTACTCTCAGTTCTTTCAATCCATGAACATGGGATACCTTTGCATTTATCTGTGTATTCTTCAATTACTTCCATGAATGTCTTATAGTTTTCATAACAGACATCTTTTACCTCCTTGGTTTAATTTATTTCTAGGTATTTTATTTTTGATGCTATTGCAGATGGGATTGATTTCTGTATTTCCTTTTTAGAAAATTTGCTGTTAGTATAAATTCTACTTTTTTATGTAATTTTGTATCCTGCAAGTTTGCTGAATTTGTCAATTAGTTCTAAGAGTTCTAAAGGTATGTTGAGTTATTAGGTATTCTGTATATAAAATCATGTCATCTCCAAATAGAAAATTTTACTTCTTCCATTCCAAATCTGATGAATTCTATTTATTTTCTTGCCTGATTGCTCTAGTTAGGACTTCCACTACCATGTCAAATAGGAGTGGTGAGAGTGGGCACCCTAGTCTAGTTCCTGATCTTAGAGGAAAAGCTTTCAGTCTTTCACCATTGAGTGTAATATTAGGTGTGAGCTTGTCATATATGACCTTTATTAAGTGTAGGTACGTTTCTTCTTGCCTAATTTGTTAAGTGTTCTTCTCATAAACAGATTTGAATTTTGTCAAATGTTTTGTTTGTACCTATTAAGATGATCACTTGATTCTTTTGTTTTTCATTCCATTGGTGTGATATATCACACTGATTGATTTGTGTATGTTGAACCAGCTTTACAACCCAAGGATAAGTCCCACTTGATCATAGTAAACGATTCTTTCAATATGCTGAATTCAGTTTTCTAGTATTTTATGGAGAATTTATGTAACTATATTCATTAAGGATAGTAACCTGTAGTGTTCTTTTCTGATAGTATCCTTATGTGGATTTAGTATCAGAACAATGCTCTCTTCATAAAATTAATTTGGGGATTTTCCATCTCTTCTATGTTTGGGAATATTTTTGAGAAGGATTGTTGTTAATTCTTCTTTAAATATTTGGTAAATTCACTATCTTGTTGTGGGATTTTCTTCACTGGCATATTTTTAACTATTGGTTCAATGTCCTTAGTAGTAACTGATCTATTTATATTTTCTATTACTTCCTAATCTTGGTAGATTGTATATTTCTAAGATATTTTTTCTAGGTTATCTAGTTTGATGGCATATATTTGATATTAGCCTCTTATGAGCTTTCATATTTCTGTGTTAATAGTTGTAATGTCTCCTTTTTCATTTATACTTTCATTGGTATAATCATATTTTTTTGCTTGGTTAGTCTAGTTAAGGGCTTTCAGTTTTGCTAATGTTTTCAAATAATCGATTGTTAGTTTAACCTGTTTTGTTGCTTCTCTGTTCTCTGTAGACATCCTACAATATGGGAAAATATATTCATAAACGATGTATCTGATAAGGGGTTGACATCCAAAATATATAAAGAACTCATGCACCTTAACAAACAAAAAGCAAATAATCCAATAAGAAATGGGCAGAGGACATGAATAGACACTTCTCCAAAGAAGAAATTCAGATGGCCAACAGGCACACGAAAAGATGCTCCACATCGCTAATCATCAGAGAAATGCAGATTAAAACCACAATGAGATATCACCTCACACCAGTGAGGATGGCCAACATTCAAAACACAAACAACAACAAATGTTGGCAAGGATGTGGAGAAAAGGGAACCCTCCTACACTGCTGGTGGGAATGCAAATTAGTTCAACCATTGTGGAAAGCAGTATGGAGGTTCCTCAAAAAACTCAAAATAGAAATACCATTTGACCCAGGAATTCCACTCCTAGGAATTTACCCCAAGAATGCAGCAGCCCAGTTCCAAAAAGACAGATGCACCCCTATGTTTATTGCAGCACTATTTACAATAGCCAAGAAATGGAAGCAACCTACGTGTTTCATTTACTTCTAATCTTTATGATTTCCTTCCTCCTGCTAACTTTGAGTTCAGTATTTTTTTCACTTAGATCCTTAAGGAGTAAAGTTTGGTTGCTTATTTGGGCTCTTTCTTCTTAATGTAGGAGTTTATTGCTATAAACTTCCCTCTTAGGACTGCTTTTGCTGTATCCCATAAGTTCTAGTTTGCTATTTTTACATTTTTGTTTGTTTCAGGAAGCTTTTTATTTGTTATTTGATCCAAAGGGCTGTTTAACATCCATATATTCATGAATTTTACAGTTTCTCTCTCATTATTGATTTCTAGTTTCATTCCATTGTGATCACAGAAGATATTTAATATTTCAACCTACTTGAATTTGCTAACACTTGTTTGGGTCTTAACATGTGGTCTTGAAAATGTATAGATGTGGTTGAGAAGAATGTGTATTTGGCAGTTGTTGGATATAATGTTCTGTATATGTCTGTCAGACCTATTTGTTCTGTAGTATTGTTTCAATCCACTGTTTACTTATTGGTTCTCTGTATAGATGATGTATCCTTCATTGAAAGTCTGATATTAAAGTCTCCAACTATTATTATATTGCTGCTTCTTTCTCCTTTTAACTCTGTTAGTTTTATATAGATATATATTTAGGTGCTATAATATTGAGCATATGGATATTTATAATTATTATATCTTCTTGATACATTTACCCTCTATCATTATAAATGCCCTATCACTTTTTACCACTTTTAGTTTAAAGTCTACTTTTGTCTCACGTAATTACAGCTACCTCTGCTGTTTTTAAGTTTTTTGCTGGAAATGCTTTTTTCCATCCATTCACTCTCAGTCTATGTGTGTCTTTAAGACTAAAGTGAATGTTTTGTAGACAGTATATCACTGCATCTTTCTTTTTATCTATTCAGGCATCTATTTCTTTAGATTGGATGATTTAATCCATTTATGTTTACAGTAGTTATTGATAGGTAAGGGCTTATTGTCATTTTGTTTCCTGGTTGTTTTGTAGAATTATTGTTCTTTGTGTTTTATCCTTTTTTGTGTGTTTTGATGTTTTTAATGTCAGTGTGATTTTTTTCATGCTTTTCAGTAGAATTCCTAAACTTTACACACTTACTTCTCCCCCTTACATTTCACAATATTGCTATTACAACTTATATATTTTCTATATTGTGGAACTAATAAATTGTTGACGTTCTGGCTATTTTTACTACAATTTTTTTTAAATTTGTAAACTAGAGTATAAGTGCATTATGTACCACCATTACCATATTACACAATGTAACTGGCTATACATTTGTCATTACTAATGAGATTTATGCTATGTTTTTATGTTTTTATGATACTAATTAGTGGTCCTTGAATTCCAATCAAAGAACTCCCTTTACTATTTCTTGTTAGGCAGCTCTAGCAGTAATGAATTTCCTCAGCCTTCTTTTTTTTTTTCCAGAAGAGTTTTTATGCCTCCTTCATTTCTAAAGGAAACTTTTAATGGGTGTAGAATTCTTCACTGGCACTTCTTTTCTTTCAATATTTTGAATATGTCATCCCATTCTCTCCTGGAATGAAAAGTTTCTATTGAGAAATCCACTGATTTCTTATGGTGGTTCTCTTGTATGTAACTTCCCTCTTTTTCTTGTGCTTTAAAATTTTTTTTCTTTGTCTGTGACCTTTTCAATGTAATTATAATGTGTCTGTGTAGCCACATTTGGCTTCAAACTACTTGGGTTCCTTTGAGATTCATGAATCTTGATGTATTTTTCTCTTCCCAGTTTTGGGAAGCTTTCAGTCATTATTGCTTTACATATACTTTCCATCCCTTTCTCTTTCTCTTCTTCAGGAATCCCCATAATGCAAATATTATTTCTTTTCATTGTTTCCTTTAAGTCCTTTAGGCTTTTCCACTACACTCATTTTTATCTCTTTTTTCCCTTGACTGGATATTCTAATAAAACCTCCAGGTCGCTGACTCTTTCTTCTGTGTATTGAGTCTGCTTTTCAGCTGTCTGTTAAGTTAGTTTGTTCAGTTATATTGTTTTCAACTGTAGGATTTTGTTTTTGGTTTTTTTATAACTTCTATTTTTGGTCAAACTTTATTTTATTCATTCATTGTTTTCTAATTTTATTGTCTGTGCTTTTGTAGCTTGTTAAATTTCTTTAAGAGGATTATTCTGAATTCTTTGTTGAACAGTTCATAGAACTCCTTTCCTTTAAAGTGTGCGATCAGAGCTTTATTAGTTTCCTTTGGTGGTGTCATATTTTCCTGATTTTTGTGTGATCCTTTATTCCTTAAATTGGTATGTGTGCATTTGAGTAAGTGGTCTCCCCTTCAAAAATTTGTGGGTTTTATTTGGCAGACCATTCTTCACTCATCAGCTCAATTTGGGTTTGGGGGTATGTCTGCTGGTAATGTCCTTGGGCAGGCGGAATCTGTGATTAGAATCTCTTTTGGGGTGAGGTAACTGTTTGGACTCTGAGGTCAGGGGCTGGAGGAGGAGGGTTCCACTGGCCAAGAACAGTTGGACAGAACTGCCTGCTTGGTTCCCTACCCCAGCGAGGCTGTAGGATGGGCTCCATGGTTGCCTGGAATCTCTGGCCATGCTTACTGGATGGTCAGGACTAGGCATTATGTTTAGTAATAGATAGGACTATGAATTAACTTCCCTGCTCTGCAGGACAGCAGAATGAGACCTAGAGCCTGTATGAATTTTTTTCAGTACAAAAATTAGGCAAGACTGTGCACTGAATTCCCTAGTCAGGCAAGGCTACTAGTTTTGCTCTGTAACTAGTGAAAGCTCCAGGCCCTGCTTGCTATTCAAGTGTTACTATAAACATGGCTATTGAATGGGCTACCCAGCTTCCCATGTACTGTGGTTAGATACCTTTGTAGGGCAGGCTGAAGGCTGTATTCAACAATGAGCAGGGATATGAATTAATTTCCCTCCCTGGGCAGTAGAAGGAACAACTCTTAAGCTGGGAAAGCACTTTGTTGTCTTAACTCAGTTGACCTATATCCCAAGTTCCCTGGCTGAACATGGATATGGATTCATTCCTCAGGCTATTGACTCTGCCTGTCCATTTCTTAGCTTGAGTATTGCTGTCTTATGTACTTTCCAGGTGTTCTCAGCAGGCCTTCAAGCCAGATAAAGCCTGGGAGTCACAGTTGTTGGAGCTGTGTTTCAGCTTACTTGCTAGGTGTGTCAGGGAGAGACCACTACAGGCAACTCCCAATGTTTTTCAAGCAGTCTTTCCGGTTGGGAGGAGCCAGGAGGTACTCTCAGCCTTGGCTATGAATTAATCCCCCTGTTTCAGTGTAGCAGTGAAATGCCCTGTACTGACTTTGCTCTGGGGACAATCACCTCTGCCAACCTGCCTCTCAGCTTGACCATAGTTCATTATAAAGCTCTGGTTGCTCTTGCCAGCCCTTCTGGCCTGATGGGGCCCAGAGACACTGTCCCCAGACAGTGACTCTGTGACTCAGATCCTTGCCTAGGCATGAAGAAACCAGATTCTAAGGATGGCAAAACTTTTTGTTTAAGAACCTGGATCAGGCAGATCTGCACCCCATAGAGTTCCGTGGTCAGAGTACACCACCAATTTTGTCTACGGATGAGCAAAGCCACTGGTTAGGATTACTCTTGGGCACTGCAGGTGTGAACTGGGTTTGCCAAGATCTGTATGCTGGTTGTTTCAAGCTCCTCCCCATTCTTTGTCACAGACAGATTCCTAGTGGTTGAGCCCTGCAGATTCTCTTGCAATCCCTTTGGTTGAGACCAGAGTAGGGGCTCCCACAAAGCAACCCATAATGCTCAAGGTGAGGGTAACTTTTCCCCTTTGGGCTCTCTATTCCTACTGGAGGAACCAGAGGCTCAGGCGAGATGCCTCTGCTTGGTGCTGTGTGTGCTGTCCTGGGGAAAGGGCAATGCAATCAGCATATAGCCACTCCTCTTATCTTTGCCATGTGGCTTGTCTTGGTCTTGGTAGTGCTGGGGGGATGCTTCAGCCTTATCCATATGATCTAGGATTTTTTCAATGGTATTTTGTTCATGAATAGTTGATAGTTGTTTTTCTTGTGAGTGGGTACAAATTCAGGAACACTTTATGTTACCATCTTGGTGATGTCATTCCTACATACATTTTTATTTAGATCTCTGTTTTTTTATAAAGAGATATAACTCAGAAACATCCAGACAGAAGAGGTGTAGGCCAAGGCATGTGGGAAAGAGCACAGAGTTTCCATGAACTCTCCAAGCAGGCCACTCTCCCCAGATTTCCACATGTTCACCAACCCGAAGCTCCCACTGAGTTAATTCTGACAAAGACAGCTTATGGAGAAATCATGAGCACACAATTTCTTGCAGAGGAAGAAAAGCCCCTGACTCTTTTAGTTGAGGCCAAAACTATGTCAGTGTTTGATTGCAGAATGATGCTCCTTCTACAGGGAAGGCTCCTGTTGTCCACAAATGGTCCACAGAGAGGAGCTAGATGCATGGTTTTTAACATGTGGTTCCACAACCATGGAAGGGCACATCATGATCAGAGATCAAGAGGATGCTTTCTTAGACAGACACCTGCCTTTTATCAAAATAAGATTTTCCTCATAGCTGGAGCTTCTCTGCTTGAGTGCTACTGCATTCACCCCAGTGTTAAGATATCTTGAGTGACTTCTCTGACTTAGCCATTAACCCTCATCACAGTTGACTACCTCCAACCTTCTAATCCAAGGAGTCAGGAATATAGAAAGCTGTGATTATGATTAATGATGGAAAACCAGTGCATATTCAGGTGTCAAGAGTTGCTGCCCAAGGAGGTCTGATATGCACATGTTGAGAAATCAGCACTTATTTGGCAGAAACTAAAGTCCTTTGGCTCTGCTCTACTTCAAGTAAAGGCAGCAGCCACTAAATTTCTGGAAGAAACAATTGGAGCCTTGGGATTCCCAAATCTTCTGCAGACATAACAACTTATCATCCATGTTCCCCTTGCTAGGTATAACATAGTAAAGGTAAAAGAGACCAAAAAAACTGGATAAGAGTGTATGGCCAATATATATATTTGGTTATTCCTGACAGTAAACAATGAAATCTTGAACAAGTATGGGATAAGCTCAACTTGATAATGTCACTGTAGTTTAGAAAGATGACTAATTTATCACTAGCTATGTAGGCTAAAGCCAAGAGAGAAGACTGGAGATAGAAAATGAATTTCAAAAAAATGGAAAGAAAAAAAAAAGGTGGATAGCCATCACTGAGTCAAAAAGAGAGAGCATAGACTCTTAGACTAAAATATCTATTGAGAGACTGCTTTTCTGTAGTCACAAAATAATATAAAATTTGGATATGATGTATAACTTCTTATTTTTTAACATTCCTCATTTTCATCCTTTAAGAAAATTTTCACTGCTACCACTTTAACAGAAAAGAACTTATTTTTGCAATAGGTGCCTGATTTTGTTTTGCCTAGGCCAGTCATTCTCAAAGTGTGTTCTCCTAAATAGCAAGATCAGTACCTCCTGAGAACTTAATAGAAATGAAACTTTTTTAGTTCCACTGGGCATCTACTGAAGAAGCAACTCTGGGAATGAGAATGAAGCAATCATGTTTTAACCAACCCTCTAGGTGATTTTGATGCCTGCACAAGTTTGAGAACCACTAGACTGGTTTATGCTACAGTAATAGCCCCCTAACTCTCTGAGGCATAACATTTTTTTTTTATCATTCATAATGAAGTCTGTTAGGGTGACCTCTTCAGTGCAAATGGTGATTCAGAAGGTGAAACTGTGACTTGGAAGTGACACATCTCCAATCACAGTTCACTGACCAGGAATGTCATGTGGCCTTTCCCACTTACAAGGAAGATGGAAAAGAACACAGATATGAGTAAGCATGGGCCAGAATTAATGGATTTAAGTGTCTTTTCTGGGATCAGTCTAGCCCACATGAAGTCAAGAGGGTAGTTCTTCCAACCAGGTTTTCTTTATGGTCTTCCCTCTTTCAGAATTTTCAATTTCCACTTTCTACAGTCCAGTGGATATGTGTATTGTCATGACATTCAATAATTGTCACTACCTCGTTGCTTCCTACTTTTCCAGTCGTTGCACTTAAACACAAATTTGCAGTTTGAGCTTTGATTATCTGTTCAGCAATGTCCTCCTTTTGCTTTCCCATAAACACTGCCCATGAAATGTGTTCCCCTTCTCATTTCATAGTGCCTTCCTTTTTCACTTTCTCCCTAGCCACGTACTTGTCTTCCAAGACTGAAGTCAGCAATTCTCAGCATGAATGTCACTGTTAGAGAGACTCCTGCTCTAGGAATGACCCTCTGGTGCCCAGGAACCATGCAGACACTATTTGACTCTGCTCCCTTGATCATTGCCAGTGCAGCCAGATATAGGCATATGCTCAACAGGGCCACTCAGAATTTTGTAAGAAATATATAACTATATATTGTCAATAACACTGAGAAGGCTTCTAGTGATCATATACTTGATGTCTATTCCATAGAACGTTCTTTTAAGTGAGAAGTCATTACAACCAGGTAGATTCCTTAACAATGTAGTTATTTGCATGTGAGTACATAGGGAGGTGTCAGTGTGCAAGGTTAAATGATACAGAGCTGCTACAACCATAACTGGTTCTGGTTCTACATTATCCAAATATTTAGCATTGTATTTTTTTCTGGAAAAGTACAGAATTTTTTGGACCTTAGTTTTATTTCTGTAGAAAGAAGGGACTTTAATCCTGAAGTTCACGGATCATATTCTACCTCTTGCATGTGAATTATTAAGGAACCTAATCAAGGTTTCAGTTTAATGCAGTGCCCCTAATAAGAAGCACTGTATGTTCCATTTCCTTTTAAGCT
Organism: Phataginus tricuspis; assembly: GCA_029783875.1. Taxonomy (NCBI): domain Eukaryota; kingdom Metazoa; phylum Chordata; class Mammalia; order Pholidota; family Manidae; genus Phataginus; species Phataginus tricuspis. The sequence goes on along the minus strand of JAQQAC010011420.1, from coordinate 44,954,425 downwards.
CCTAGATTTCACAAAAGGAAAGGTATATTTTAATCCTAGCATCCACTCCTGTTAGAGATGTTGAAAGCTGCCCAGAATATTGTCTGCTAGTTCCCCAGAGAGAAAAAAAAAAATTCATCACCTCCATGTTTAGCAAGACCAAGCAGTTTCAAAATAAATTCTCTAATTCCCATCATAGAAACAGTTCCTTTAATTAAGGTTTGCCCTGTCACCTCTTCTGCTTGTTAGTCCATTATTTCCAAACTAAGTTTCAGAGTAGAGACTAATCCACTAGGTCTTTTAATGAGTTTCTAGAATTATCTGAGATGAAGATAATTCTCTGAGGTTAAATAACTCAAATAGTGATTGACCTTCGTCTTTTCAAATTCAGGTATAATTAATTCCTCAGCTATCTACACCTAGGTTGCACTACAGAGATTCATATATTTCTGACCTTGGTCCAGACTTTATCTCTTTTGCATTAATTGACTATGAATGTTGCCCACTTAGGGAACACCATCACTCCAAGTAAGGTTGATTAGTATAAGCTTATATTGCAAACTTTCCAAAAACTAGATTGGAATAAATTCAAGGTTATATGCATGAGGAAATTACCTTTGCTGCCCATGTAGTTGATCATATAGTATAATTTTCACTAACTTTTTGATTCATAATTTGTTTGAAACATTCAACCCGTTTTTTATTTATATTTTATCTACAGTTTCAATTTTCAAGTTTTTTATGTGTTTCTTTTTAAGTAGCTTGATTATGGCCCTGTGTAAAAAGTAGGCATAAATTGTAGAAGGGCTTTTACTGAAAATGGGATAATTATTTTTCTATAATTTTTAAAAATATACAACTCTTCATTAAAACAGCTGGACACATAAGCAGAACTGTTAAAGGAAAATGTGTTGAAAGAAAATTGCTTATGTATGTTTAAATTATAATTTTAAAAAGAAATATAAATTAATATGATCACATACAAAAAAATTAGATAACAAAAATATCCAAGTTCATCTTAAAGTCTTGCTGCCACTAAGATTATTAGTTTAAAATAATTTTCCCCAATATTTTATCACGTGTGTTTTTTATAGAAATGGCAATAAAACCACATGTAAAAATTTACCTTTATTTCTAGTTAAAAATTTTGATATTATTGAATTATATATCTTCATAGTAATAATTGTAATTTCTATGTTATATCTCAATAGGTGATGGTACTATAATCTATTAATTATTCCCTGATAATTAAACATTTATATTGTTTTTAATTCTTCTCTATTATAACACTGAGATCAAGGTTTTGTGTACTAGTATTTTTCTATATTTTGAATTATCAACTTAGAAGAGAATCCACAAGTTTTACTATAGAAAGGGAAGATAAAAACATTTTTTATGACACTTGTTATATGTTGTTGAAATGTTTAAGAAAAAAAGGCTATAGGCCATTGTAGTACCTAAAGGGAAAGTCATTTCAATTTTCAATGCTGCCTAATTCCTATTTCATCACACACATGCTAATGTAACAATATTATTTTCATCTATATTTAACAGATAAAAATATCTAATTGTTTTGATCTGTTCCTTTTATCATTAGATTTTCCATTTTTTATACAATATTTTACTAGTTACTTGTATTCACTCTTTAATACTTATCTATTCATGTTCTTATTGTTCATTGAGAGTTTAATGTTTTTCTTATGAATATTTTGCATAACAAAATATACTTTTGTCATATTTACAGTAATAAAATTTCAATGTATTTTTGCCTTTTTATTTCCTTTGTGGAAGATATTAAGGGAATTACAGATGTTTTTAACTTATAAGTCATCAAATGTGTGTATGTTTTCAAAATTTGTGTATGGTTATTATGAATAGCCTTCCCCATTTATATACTTGCTCCCTAAGTAAATCCCTAAAAAAATCCCTAAGATGTTTTTCAATCATAAGTTTCCTTCTACAAACTGATTATTTTAATTTTTTTTTTTTAATATTTGAATCCCATTACGATTAGGGTTGTTTAGAGAAACAAATCAATAGAAAATTCTCCCTCTCTCTTTCTAAATGGATATATCTATATCTATAGATAAATATATTAGATATCTATATCAATCTATCTATATATAAAGAGAGACTGATTGTAATGATTTGGTTTATGCAATTGTAGGTGATAGCAAGTCCGAAATCTTCAGGACATCCAGCATGCTGGCAGTTTTGGCAAGAATTGATATTAAAGAGGAGCAGAATTGATCAAGCCACAATTTGCTTCTTTGGCATAAGGATTATTTTGAGCTGGGTATTTTTTAAGAAACAGTAGACATAAGAAAAGCTGTGAAAACAGAGAAGTTACCTTTTTGTAAGAGACACTTATATTTATGAAGGAAATCTCCATTTGTAAGGGTATATCCCTCCCTGTACCAGGAAGAGGAGGATCTCCATGTCTCCAGAAATTCTTATCAGTAAAGAAGGCAGAGACTTAAATCTGCATGAAGACCATATCCTCATTTACTGTGCTTTGCCATAACTGGTTCTCCACCCCCAACATCTTTTTCTTTAGCTAAAGATGGTATTTAAGGAGATGGCTTGGGTCATTTGGGAGACTCAGTTTACCTGGCTGACTTTCATGTAAATGGGAGGAAAACATGTATTAAACTTCTGTTTGTTTTTCTTCTGTTAATATGTCTTTTGTTAGAGGAGGTCTCAACCAATGCCTTGAAGGGTGTAAGGAAAATTGTTTTCCCTCCCCTACAGTTTGGTGACCCACAGTGAGACCTGTGAGACACTGTACCCACTCCAGAGTCTGTGGATGAGAAACTTGAAAAGTAACAGAAGCCAGAAAAAGGTAAGAATTCTTAGCAAAGTCAGTTATCCTGGATTTCACTCTGCAATGCCCAGTTAAGAGAGGAAGGTAAAAATTTAATCCTGTCCTTCCCTTCCAAATTTAGATTATCGAGAGGCATTATTTGTGTGAACTAGTTCTTGGGCACTAGTAAGGATTTGTTTGAGTACTATTCTTTTTTTTCTTCAGTTTTATGGAGAAATAATTGACGCACATCACTGTAAAAGTTTAAGGTGTACAGCATGATGGTTTGGTTTACAAGTATTGTGAAATTATGGTCACAATAGGGTTAGTTAACATCCACAATTTCAAATAGATGCAATAAAAAGAAAGTTTCTCCTCGTGATGAGAGCTCTCAGGATTTACTCTCTTAATTTTCCTGTATATCATACACAGTTGCTAGCTACAGTCATCATGTTGTACATTGCATCCCTAGAACTTACTTATCTTACAAATAGAAATTTTTATCTTTTGAACACCTTCCACCAATTCCCCCTTTCTGTACTTTCCAACTCTTGTAACCAAAAATATTACAAACATTTTTTCTATGAGTTTGTGTTCTGTTGTTTTTCCTTTTTTTTAAGATTCCATATATAAGGGAAATCATACCGTGTTTGTCTTTATCTGACTTATTTCACTTAGCAAAATGCCTTCAAGGTCCACAACTTCTTTATGCAGTCACGTCAATGGACACTTAGGTTGTTTCCTGGTGTTGGCTATTGTGAACAATGCTGCTGTGAACATATGGTGCCTGAATCTTTTTCAGTTACTGCTTTGTTTCCTTTGGCTATATTCCCAGAAGAGGAATTGCTAATCCACATAATACTTATGTTTTTAACTTTTGTGGATCTTCATACTGTTTTCCAGAGTGGCTGTACCAATTTACAGCTCCACCAATAGTGCACAAGGGTTCTCTTTTTTCTCTTTTCTTCATATCAACAACAGCAATTATTATTTTTTTTGTTTGATAATAACCATTCTGACAGGTGTGAGATGGTATCTCTGAGGTTTTAATAAGCATTTCCCTAATGGCTTCTGATGTTGAGCATCATTTCATGCACCTATTGACCATTCATATATTTTCTCTGGAAAAATGTCTATTCAGACCTTTTGCTACTGAATTGTATTTCTTTATACAATGTAGATATTATCTCCTTATCAAAAATATGGTTTGCAAATATTTTCCCCATTCTATAGAATAACTTTTCACTTTGTTGATGGTTTCTTTTGCTGTTCAGAAGCTTTTTAGTTTGATGTCATCCTAATAGTTTATTTTTGATTTTCGTTTCTTAGGCTTTAGGTGGATTTTTAAAAATTCATTACCTAGACCCATATCAGGGAACCTATTCCTATGTTTATTGTATGATCTCATGGTTTCAGTCTTACATTTAAGTCTTTAATACATTTTGGGTTAATTTCTGTAAGTGGCATAAGGTAGAGGTCGGTTTCATTCTTTCATAGATGAATATCCAGTATTTCCAGAACACTTTATTGAGTAGACTTTGTTTTCTCCAATGAGTATTCTTCACTTCCTTGTCAAATATTAATTGATATATGCATGGATTTATTTCCAAGCTCTTAATTCTATTCCATTGGTCTATGTGTCTGTTTTTATGCCAGTACCATACTATTTTGATTACTTTAGCTTCATAGTATAGCTTGATATCAGCAAGTTGTCATGCCTCCTGCTTTGTTCTTCCCAGGACTTCATTGGGTATTTGGAGTCTTTGGTGATTCAACATAAATTTTTGGAGTGTTTTTTTCTATTTCTGTAAAAAATACCATTGGAATTTTGATAAAGATTGCATTGAATCTATAGATGGCCTTTGGAAGTATGAATATATTAACATTATTTCTTCCAATAAATGAACACAGGATACCTTTGCATGTATTTGTATTTTCTTTGATATCTTTCATCACCATCTTATAGTTTTCAGAGTAGAGATTTTTCACCTCTTTGGTTAATTTAATTCCTGAGTATTTTATTGTTTTCATATTACTGGAAATGAATCAATTTCTTTTTTTTTTCTTCAGAATATTTGCTGGTAGTGTTTAGGAATGCTACTGATCTTTGTATAATTTTGTATCCTGCAGCTTTACTGACTTCATTGATTATTTCTAACAGTATTATGGTTGGGTCTTTAGTATCTTCTATGTATAAAACCGTATCATCTACAAAGAGAGACAATTTTACTTTTTTCTTTTCAGTCCCATCTCCTATTTCTCTTTCTTGCCTGATCACTGTAGCTTCGACTTCCAGTTGCTGTGTTGAACAGGACTGGTCAGAGTGGGCATTCTAGTCTTGTTCCTGGTCTTAGAGGAAAAGCTTTCAATTTTTCACAATTGAGTATGATGTTAGATGTGATCTTGTCATATAGGGCCTTTATTATGTTGAGATAGGTACCTTCAATGCTTAACTTGTTAAGTCTTTTTCTCATGAACAGATGTGGAAATGATTTTTCTGTGTCTATTGAGATGATGTGATTCTTTCCTTCATTTTATTAAATGTGTTATTGACTGATTTCCTCATGACAAACCACCCTTGTATCTCATGGGTAAAATTCACATTCTCAAGGGGAATGAGCCTTTAAATGTGATACTGGATTTGACTTGGCAATATTTTCTTGAAAATTTTTGCCTCTATATTTACCAGACATATTGGCATGTTTTCTTTTCTAGTACTGTCCTTATCTATACGGCTTTGGTATCAGGATAATGTTGACCTAGTAAAGAGTTTGAGAATGTTCCCCCCCCTTCGATTTTGGGAAAAGTTTGAGGACTGATGTTAAGTCTTTTTAAAATGTTTGATAAAATTCACCAGTGAAGCTATCTAGCCTGGGATTTTCTTTGTTGGCAGATTTTTTATTACTGATTCAATATCCTTACTAATAATTGATCTATTGAAATTTTCCATTTCTTCCTGAATAAGTCTTGGGGGGTTGTATATTTCTAAGAATTTTTACATTTCTTCTAGGGTATCCAGTTTGTTGGTGTATAGTTGTTCATCGTAGCTCTTGTGAGCTTTAGGATTTATGTGATATCAGTTATAATATCTACTTTTTCATTCATAATTTTGTTGATTTGATTATCTCTTCTTTTTTCCTTAGTTATTTTACCTAAAGGTTTGTCAATTTTATTTTATCTTTTCAAAGAAACAGGTCTTCGTTTGGTGAATCTTTCCTATTGTTTTTCTGTTTTCTACTTCATTTATTTTTGCTCTATATCTTTTTGTTTTTGATTTCCTTCCTTTTGTTACCTGGGTTCAGTTTGTTCTCATTCTAGTTCCTTAAGACATAGAGTTAGGTTATTTATTCAGGATGTTTCTTCCTTCTTTATATGGATGTTTATGAATATAAATTTCCCCTCAGAACTATTACAGCATCTCATAAGTTCTCACATATTGTGTTTCCTTTTTCATATATCACAACAAACTTATTACCCCTTGAATATCTTTATTTGATCCATTGGATGTACAGGAGAGTGTTTAGTTTCCTTATGAGCTTTCCAGTTTTCCTCATGTTGTTCAGTTCTGGTTTCAGCCATTGTGCTCAGAGGTGAAATGTGGTATCATTAAAATCTACCTGAAATCACTAACTTGTTTTATGGCCTAACATATGATCTTTACAACATATTTGATGTGTACTTAAGAAGAATATTTATTCCACTGTTTTCAGATAGCATGTTCTGAAAATGTCTTTTAAATTCCTTTGGTCTACAGTATTCTCTGCTGTGTCCCTATTGATTCTCTGTATGATCTAGCCATTGTTGAGAATGGTGTATTAAATTCTCCAATTATTATTGTCTTGTTTATTTTTATTTTTACATCTGTTAGTTTTTCTTTATGTACTTAATGCTCTGATGTTGAGCACATATATATTTATAATTGTTGTAGCTTACTGATGGAAAGAACCTCTTATAATTATATTATGACTATCTCTTTTTTAAATTAATTAATTAACTTTTTTTAAATTTTTTATTAAGGTATAATTGATATACACTCTTATGAAGGTTTCACATGAAAAACCAATCTGGTTACTACATTTACCCATATTATCAAGTCCCCACCCATACCTCAATGCAGTCACTGTCCATCAGAGTAGTAAAATGCCACAGATTCACTGTTTGCCTTCTCTGTGCTACACTGGTTTCCCGGTGACCCCCCACACCATGTGTACTAAACATAAAACCCCTCAATCCCCTTCTCCCTCCCTCCCCACCTGCCCTCCCACAGCCATCCCCTTTAGTAACCATTAGTCACTTCTTGGAGTCTGTGACTCTGCTGCTATTTTGTTCCTTCAGTTTTGCTTCATTGTTATACACCACAAATGAGGGAAATCATTTGGCACTTGTCTTTCTCCACCTGGCTTATTTCACTGAGCATAATATCCTTCAGCTCCATCCATGTTGTTGCAAATGGTAGGATTTATTTCTTTCTCATGGCTGAATAGTATTCCATTGTCTATATGTACCTCCTCTTCTTTATCCATTCATCTACTGATGGGCATTTAGGTTGCTTCCATATCTTGGCTATTGTAGATAGTGCTGCGATAAACATAGGGGTGAATATGTCTTTTTGAATCTGAGAAGTTGTATTCTTTGGGTAAATTCCAAGGAGTGGGATTCCCGGGTCAAATGGTATTTCTATTTTTAGTTATTTGAGGAACATCCATATTGCTTTCCATAATGGTTGAACTAGCTTACATTGCCACCAGCACTGTAAGAGGGTTCCCCTTTCTCTGCATCCTCGCCAGCATTTGTTGTTCTTAGTCTTTTCGATGCTGGCCATCCTTACTGGTGTGAGGTGATATCTCATTGTGGTTTTAATTTGAATTTCCCTGATGATTAGTGATGTGGAGCATGTTTTCATGTGTCTGTTGGCCATCTGAATTTCTTCTTTGGAGAATTGTCTCTTCATATCCTCTGCCCATATTTTAATCGAGTTATTTGCTTTTTGAGTGTTGAGGCATGTGAGTTCTTTATATATTTTGGATGTTAACCCCTTGTCGGATATGTCATTTACAGATATATTCTCCCATACTGTAGGATGCCTTTTTGTTCTGTTGATGGTGTCCTTTGCTGTACAGAAACTCTTTAGTTTGATGTAGTCCCATGAGTTCATTTTTGCTTTTGTTTTCCTTGCTTGAGGAGATGCGTTCAGGAAGAAGTTGCTCATGCTTATATTCAGGAGATTTTTGTCTATGTTATCTTCTAAGAGTTTTATGGTTTCATGACTTACATTCAGGTCCTTGATCCATTTCGAGTTTACTTTTGTGTATGGGGTTAAACAATAATCCAGTTTCATTCTCTTGCATGTAGCTGTCCAGTTTTGTCAAAACCACCTGTTGAAGAGGCTCTCTTTTTCCCACTGTATGTCCATGGCTCTGGTATCGTATATTAATTGACCATATATGGTTAGGTTTATATCAGGGCTCTCTAGTCTGATCCATTGGTCTTTGGGTCTGTTCTTATGTCAATACCAAATTGTCTTGATTACTGTGGCTTTGTAGTAGAGCTTGAAGTTGGGGAGGATAATCCCCCAGCTTTATTCTTCCTTCTCAGCATTGGTTTGGCTATTCTGGGTCTTTTGTGGTTCCACATGAATTTTAGAACAATTTGCTTTAGTCCATTGAAGAATGCTGTTGGTATTTTGATAAGAATTTCATTGATCTGTAGATTGCTTTAGGCAGGATGGCCATTTTGACAATATTAATTCTTCCTATCCATGCGCACAGAATGTGTTTCTATTTATTGGTATCTTCTTTAATTTCTCTCATGAGTGTCTTGTAGTTTTCAGAGTATATGTCTTTCACTTCCTTGGTTAGGTTTATTCCTAAGAATTTTATACTTTTTGATGCAACTGTGAATGGAATTGTTTTCCTGATTTCTCGTTCTGCTAGTTCAGTATTAGTGTATAGGAATGCCACAGATTTCTGTGTATTAATTTTGTATCCCGCAACTTTGCTGAATTCAGATATTAGATCTAGTAGTTTTGGAGTGGATTCTTTAGGGTTTTTTATGTACAATGTCATGTCATCTGCAAACAGGGACAGTTTGACTTCTTCCTTGCCAGTTTGGACACATTTATTTCTTTGTGTTGTCTGATTGCCATGGCTAGGACCTCCAGTACTATGTTAAATAAAAGTGGGGAGAATTGGCATCCTTGTCTTTTTCCCGATCTTAAAGGAAAAGCTTTCAGCTTCTTGCTGTTAAGTATAATGTTGACTGTGGGTTTCTCATATATGGCCTTTATTATGTTGAGGTACTTGGCCTCTGTACCCATTTTATTGAGAGTTTTTGTCATGAATGGATGTTGAATTTTGTCAAATGCTTTTTCAGCATCTATGGCGATGATCATGTGGGTTTTGTCCTTCTTTTTGTTGATGTGGTGGATAATGTTGATGGATTTTTGAATGTTGTACCATCCTTGCATCCTTGGAATAAATCCTACTTGATCATGATGTTTATCTCTTTGATGTATTTTTGAATTTGGTTTGCTAATATTTTGTTGAGAATTTTTGCATCTATGTTCTTCAGGGATATTGGTCTGTAATTTTCTTTTTTGTGTGTGGTCTCTGCCTGGTTTTGGTATTAGAGTGATGCTGTCCTCATACAATGAGTTTGGAAATATTCCCTGTTCTTCTACTCTGGAAAACTTCAAGGAGGATGGGTATTAGGTCTTCCCTAAATGTTTGATAAAATTCACCAGTGAAGCCATCTGGTCCAGGAATTTTGTTCTTAGGTTGGTTTTTGATTACCAATTCAATTTCTTTGCTCGTAATTGGTCTGTACAGATTTTCTGTTTTTTTCTGGGTCAGCCTTGGAAGATTGTATTTTTCTTGAAAGTTGACCATTTCTTCTAGGTTATCCAGTTTGTGACCATACAATTTTCCATAGTATTCTCTAATAATTCTTTGTATTTCTGTGGTATCCGTAGTGATTTTTGCTTCTCATTTCTGATTCCGTTTATGTGTGTAGACTCTCTTATTTTCTGGATAAGTCTGGCTAGGTTTTTATCTATTTTGTTTATTTTCTAGAAGAACCAGCTCCTGCTTTCATTGAATCTTTCTATTGTTTTATTTTTCTCGATTTTATTTATTTCTTCTCTGATCTTATTATGTCCCTCCTTCTACTGACTTTGGGCCTCATTTGTTCTTCTTTTTCTAGTTTCGTTAATTGTGAGTTTAGACTGTTCATATGGGATTGTTCTTTCCTGAGTAGGCCTGTATTGCAATATACTTTCCTCTTTGCATGGCCTTCGCTGTGTATGACTGTCTCTTTTTACCATTTTTTGTTTAAAGTCAATTTTCTGTGATATAAGTACCTTATAATTTTTATTTTGGTTATTATTTGCTTGAAATATCTTTTTTATTTTTTCTTGAAGAATAGTTGGTACACATTATTATATTGGTTTCAGATATACAACACAGTGCTGTACACATTACTCATTCCTCCCCCCACTAGTGCAGTTACTATCTGTCAACATAGAAAAGTGTTACAGAACCACTGGCTGTATTCTCCTTGCTGCCCTACCATCTCCATGACCAACATATATTATTAATGAGTTTTTTTGTGCTCCTTTATCCACCTCACTCGCCCTACCCACCCACCCCAACAACCACCATTCACTTCTCAGTGTCTATGAGTCTATTGCAATTTTTTTCCTTTTGTTTTCTTTTGTTTTTGTATTCCAAAATAAATTAAGTCATATGGTATTTGTCTTTCTCCACATGGCTTATTTCACTTAGCATGATACCCTTAGGGTCCACCTATGTTTTCCCAAAAAGCAGGATTTCTTTCTTTTTTTACGGCTGAATAATATTCCATTGTGAATATGTACCACATCTTCTTTAACCATTCATTTATTGATGTACACTTTAGTTGCTTCTATATCCTGGCTATATATTTATATATCCATGTAAATAGTGCAGCAGTAAACACAGGGGTGCATATATCTTTTTGAATCAGAGATTTTATTTTCTTTGGGTAAATTCTTAGAAGTGGAATTACTGGGTTATATAGTGTTTCTATTTTTAGGTTTTTGAAGAACTTCCATACTGCTTTCCACAGCGGCTGCATCAATTTAAATTCCCACCAACAGTGTAGGAGCGTTGCCTTTCCTCATATCACACCAACACTTGTTATTTCTTGTGTTTTTGATATTAGCCATTCTGACTGGTGTGAGGGGATATCTCACTGTGGTTTGATTTGTATTCCCCTGATGAGTAATGATGTGGAGCATCTTCATATGCATGTTAGCCATCTGTATTTATTCTTCAGAAAAATGTCTATTCTGGTTCTCCACCCATTTTTTAACTGGGTTATTTGTTTTTGGTATGAGATTTTGTATATTTTGAATATTATAAATATTTTTTTAAATAATTTACAAATATATCCTCCTATACTGTTTTTGTTCTGTTGATGGTGTCCTTTGCTGTACAGAAGCTTTTTAGTTTGGTATAGTCCCACTTGTTCATTTTTTATTTTGTTTCCCTTGCCCAGGGAAATGTGTCAAGAAAAAAGTTGTTCATGCTTATGTTTAAGAGATTTTTGCCTATTTTCTTCTAAGAATTTTGTGGTTTCATGTCTTACAATTTGGTCTTTTATCCATTTTGAGTTTACGTTTCTGTATGGAGTTAGTAATCCAGTTTCATTCTCTTGTATGTAGCTCTCCAATTTTCCCAGTACCTCTTATTGAAGAGGCTGTCTTTTCTTCCATTATATATTCATGGCTCCTTTATCATATATTCGTTGACCATATATGCAGAGGTTTATATCTGGGCTCATTATTCTTGTCCATTGATGAGTCTGCTCTTGTGCCACTACCATACTGTTTTGATTACTGTACTTTGTAGTATAGGTTAAAGTTAGGATATATAAAAACCCCAGCTTTGTTCTTCTTTCTCAGGATTGCTCTGTCTATTCGAAGTCTTTTGTGGTTCCATATGAATTTTAGGATTATTTGTTCTAGTTCATTGAAAAACATCATTTAGACTGCATTGAATCTTTAAATTGTTTTGGACAAGATGGCCATTTTGACAATATTAATTCTTCCTATCCATGAGCATGGTATAGATATCCATTTATTGGTGTCTTCTTTAATTTCTCTCAAGAGTGTCTTGTAGTTTTCAGGGTATACATCTTTCACTTTATTGGTTAGGTTTATTCCTAGGTATTTTATTCTTTTTGATGCAATTGTAAATAGAGTTGTTTTCCTGATTTCTTTTTCTGCTAGTTCATTGTTAGTATATAGGAATGCAACCGATTTCTGTGTATTAATTTTGTCTCCTGCAACTTTGATTAATTCAGTTATTAATTCTAAGTTTTTTTGGTGGAGTGTTTAGGGTTTTCTATATGTAGTATCATGTCGTCTGCAAATAGTGACAGTTTAGCTTCTTTCTTAACAATTTTAATAACTTTTATCTCTTTATCTTGTCTGATTGGCATAGCTGGGACTTCCAGTACTATGTTGAATAAAAGTGAAATGAGTGGACATCCTTATTGTGTCTGATTTAGAGGAAAAGCTTTCAGCTTTTCACCACTGAGTATGTTAGCTGTTGGTTTTTCATATGTGGCCTTTATTGTGTTGAGGCATGTTCCCTCTATACTCATGTTGTTGAAAATTTTTATCATGAATGGATGATGAATTTTGTTAAGTGCTTTTTCAGCATCTATTGAGATGATCATATGTTTTTATCCTGTTTTTAATATGGTGTAACATATTGACTTATGAATATTGTACCATCCTTGCATCCCTGGTATAAATCGCATTTTGTTGTAATGGTTGATCCTTTTGATACAGTTTTTAATTCAGTTTGCTAAAATTTTGTTGAGGGTTTTTGCATCTATGTTCATCAGGGATATTGGTCTATAATTTTCTTTTTATGTAGTATCTTTGTGTGCTTTTGGTATTAGAGTCTTGCTGGCTTCATAGAATGTGTTTGGAAGTATTACCTCCTCTTCTACTTTTTGGAACACTTTAAGAGCAATGGATATTAGGTTTTTAAATGTTTGGAAGAATTCAGTAGTGAGGACATCTTGTTCTGGACTTTTTTTTGTTTGGAGTTTTTTTACTACAAATTCAATTTTGTTACTGATAATTGATCTGTTCAGAGTTTCTTCTTCTAGGATCAGAACTGGAAGGATATATTTTTCTCAGAATTTGGTCATTTATTTTAAGTTTTCCCATTTATTGGTTTATAAATTTTCATGGAATTCTCTAGAAATTATTTGTATTTCCATGGCATCAGTTGTAACTATTCCTTTTTCATTTCTAATTTTGTTTGTGTCCTCTTTTTCTTGATGAGTTAGGCTAGGAGTTTGTGTATTTTGTTTATGTTCTTGAAGAATCAGCTCTTGGTTTCACTGATATTTTTCTGTTGTTTTATTCTTCTCTATTTTATTTATTTCCACTCTGATTTTTATTATGTCCCTCCTTGTACTAACTATGTATTTCATTTGTTGTTATTTTTCTAGTTTCTTTAATTGTGAACTTGGACTGTTTATTTGGGATTGTTCTTGTTTCTTGAGGTAGGCCTGTATTGCTTTGTACTTCCCTCCTAGAGCCACTTTTGTGGCATACCATGTTTGGAACTGTTGTATCTTTATTCTCATTTGTCTCCATGTATTCCTTGATTTCTACTTTGATTTGTTCATTAATCCATTGATTATTCAGAAGTATGTTGTTTAGCCTCCATGTGTTTGTGAGGGTTTTCTCCTTTGTGTAATTGATTTCTAGTTTCATACCATTGTGATCTGAAAAGATGCTTGACACAATTTCAATCTCTTTAAATTTACTGAAGCTCTTTTTGTATCCTAATATGTGATCTGTTCTGGAGAACATTCCATGTGGGTTTGCCAAAATGTGTATCCTGCTGCTTTGGGATGGGATGTTCTGTATATATCTGTTAAGTCCCTCTGATCTAATGTGTTGTTCAGAGCCTCTGTTTCCTTATTTGTTTTCTGTCTGGATTATCTGTCCATTGAGGTATGTGGTCTGTTAAAGTCTCCTAAAATAATTGAATTGCAGTCTGTTTCTGCCTTTAGTTCTGTTAGCATTTTGTTTACATATTTATTTGCTCCTATAATGGATGCATAGATATCTATAATTATTGTTCCTCTTCTTGGACTGATCCCTTTATTGTTTTGTCATGTCCTTTGTTTCATTACTTTTTTTTTTCTGAAATCTATTTTGTCTGATGTAAGTACTACTACTCCTGCTTTTTTCTCCCTATTATTTGCATGAAATATCTTTTTCCATTCCCATGTATGCTGTTAGGTCTGAAATGGTCTCTTGTAGGCATCATATAGCTCGACCTTGTTTCTTTATCTATGCTTCCACCATATATCTTCTGATTGCTGCATCAGTCCATTTATATTTAAGGTAGTTACTGATAAGTATGCATTTCTTGCCATTTTATTAATTGTTCTTTAGTTGTTTTTGTAGTTCCTCTGTGTTCTTTTCTTCCTCTCTTATGCTCTACTGTTGTTATTTAATGGTTTTCTTTAGTGCTGTTAATGGAATTAAAGCAAATTTTGTGTATCTTTTATAGGCTTTAGGGTTCTGGTTACTATAAGATTCATAGATGGCTTCCTAAATATATAACCATCTATACTAAGTTGATGGTCATACTATTTCAAACGCAATCTAAAAAATGCATATTTTTATTCTTCCTCCTCCACACTTTATGTATTAGATGTCATAATCAGCATTTTTTGTGTATCCCTTGACCGATTTTTGTGTGTAGGTGATTTTACTATTTTTTTAACTTCATACCTGCGTAGTAATTGGTCTAGTACATTTAACGTGTGTTTATTTTAACTGATGAAAAATATTTAGAATTAGGAACATTTCCATCTACAGAAGTCCCTTCAACATATCCTCTAAGACCAGTTTAGTAGTGGTGAATTCTTTTAACTTTCATTTATATGGGAAACTTTTAATATGTCCTTCAATTCTGAATGTTAACCTTGCTTGGTAGAGGATTCTTGGTTGAAGTTTCTTCTGTTTCAATACATTAAATATTTCAAGTCATTCCCTTCTGGCCTGTAAATTTCTTCTCAGAAATCTGATGACAGCCTTAGGAGTTTTCCCTTTTATGTAACTGTCTATCTCTTTCTGGCGGCTTTCAGTGCTCCCTCTTTATCCTTAATATTTGCCATTTTGATTATTATATGTTTTGGTGTTGTCTTCCTGGAGTTCCTTTTGTTAGGGGCTCTCTGTACTTCCAAGATCTGGGAATCCATTTCCTTTCGCAGATTGGGTATGTTTTTAGCAACTATTTCTTCAAAGAGACTTTTTACTCTTTGTCTTTATGTTCTCTTTCTGGGACCCCTGTTATGCAAATATTGTTTCATTTGGAGTTGTGACACAGCTCTCTTAGCATCATCTCATTCTGAGATTCTTTTTTTCTCTCTGTTCCTCAGCTTCATTGTTTTCCATTTTCTAATTTCTATTACATTGTCTTCTGTACTTATAGAAATCTATTATTCATTCCCTCCACTGTATTTTTCATTTCTGTTACTGTATACTTCAGCTCTGCAAGGATCTTTTTCAAATCTTCTCTCTCTTTGTAGAAGTTCTGAGATTATCAATTCTTTTCCAAAGGTCAGTGAACATATTTATGACTATTATTTTGAACTCACTATCAAGATTGGTGATCTCAGTTTCATTTAGCCCTCTTTCTGGTGTCTTATCTTATTCTTTTATTTGGCACAAATTCCTCTGTAGTCTCATTTTGTCTGGGTTTCTCTGTTTCTTCCTTTGTATTATATAAATCCACATGCTTCCTGGTCTAGAGAGTAATGGCTTTATAAAGAAGGTAGCCTTTGGCGCCCAGAAGCTCAAGACTCTTTGCTCAGCAGAGCCTGGTTCTTCTTTGGGGTGGAATCTTAGTTTCTATTGGTAAGCTTTGGGCAGGACTACATTTTGGCCTGCCTTCTGGCAGTGGTGGATCTTAGTCTGCTGTGGCTGTCAGCTCACCTCAGCACACCACTTGTGAGTCAGGCAGCAGCACGTTAGCCTGGCAT
Organism: Phataginus tricuspis; assembly: GCA_029783875.1. Classification (NCBI taxonomy): domain Eukaryota; kingdom Metazoa; phylum Chordata; class Mammalia; order Pholidota; family Manidae; genus Phataginus; species Phataginus tricuspis. The sequence continues at coordinate 44,938,581 of JAQQAC010011420.1, read as the reverse complement.
GTTGTTGGTCAGGCTACTCTCTGTCTGTTAGGCAGTAATGGCAGCACTTCTGGGCCATCAGGGTGGGTAAAGTAGGTGCACAGGTGAGCACAAAGTTGGGTTGATCACCAGAAAGGGGGAAGGAGCATTTGGTGCTGGCTTCTGCAGGCACCTTGTAGTTGGGCTGTGAGAGAGCTGGGAAAGCTGGGAAAGTCTCCCACCACATTCCAGTCAGCAAACTCGGACTACTGGTGGGCTGAGCGGGCCAGCAGATGTACTGGGAAGTGCCTTAGGACTGAGCCATCAATGAGGGGAATGGAGTGTTTGGCGCTGGCACCAATGATCCCCCAACCAGTTGGCCTGAGGGAGAGTTGGGGAAGCATTGTTCATTTGCTCTTTCTCCTCTGGAGAGAGCCCCTTGAACTCTTGCCCTTCTGGCATACTTCTGTAGTAAAGCTTTCAAACTGCCACCTTTGTGTTGGGTCTCAGTGAGACCAATGGAGTTTGCCTGTCCTCCACTAATAACAGGAGTCGGCCTCCCAGAGGACTCCATCTCTCTCTGGCGTCCAGTCCCAGTGCAAATGCAATTGCACCAAAAGTCACCAAAGCCCAATGCAATGTGGACTTGTGTCCCCAGAGCAGATCTCCAGGATCATGTGTGCATATTTCCTGAGCACTTATCCCCTCTATGCTCTATTTCTCTCCCTCCTGCTTATGGGGTGGGATGAAAGAAGGGCTTGGGTCTAAATCAATCATGGCTCTGTCATTTTACCCCTCTCTATGTAGACTTCTCTCCTTCACCAAGTGTTGATGGTCTGTTCTGCAGTTTTCAGGTCATTTTCAGGGTTAGCTGTGTTTGCTGTAGTTGCTTCCTTGATGTGTATGTGGGATGAGGTTCCTACCTTGCCTTCCTATTCCACCATCTTTTCCCTCCAAAAGCCATATCTTTGTCTATCCCTTTTTCGTCCATACTTATCTATATATCATTAAGTCTAAAGTGAATCTCTTGTAGGCACCATAATGTTAGGACTTGCTTTTTAATCCATTCAGCATATTTAAGTTTTTAAATTGAGAATTTAATCCTTTTACATTTAAAGTAATTATTGATAGGTAATAACTCATCATATCCATTTTGTTGATTGTTTTCTCGTTTTTTTTGAGAACCATTATTTCTTTTCCTCATACTGCTGTCTTTTACATGTTTTGATGTCATTTAGTATCAGCATTCTTTGACATATTTGTTATGTTATTTTTTAGAATTGCTACTGTTACTCCCTTTGTAGTTTTCATGAGGCTTTCACAAAATATATTAAAATTAGAAGACCATATTTTATGCTAATAATTTCAATAGAATTCCTAAACTCTACACATTTACTTCTGCTCATATTTTAGTTAGTACTATGATAATTTACTCAATTTTATGTTGTATAACTAGTAATAGTTTATTGTAGTTATGGTTATTTTTTAAAATTTGTTTATTCATTTCATTAAAAAAATTTACTGGGGTACATAAAATAAAATGTTTTTATTGAGGTATATACAATAAATGTCTTAGTGTACAGATCAATATAGTTTGATATGTGTATATACTAATGTAACCATCACCCAGATCAAGATATCTAACATCCTCTCTAATTTTTTCCCCTTTACCTATTTCAACCATTCCTCTACCTCCCCTCCCCTATGGCAACCACCAGTCTGTTCTCTGTGTCTGTGAGTCCATTTCTATTTTATATGTTAAATTTTTTCATTTTTTTAGATCCCACATATAAGTGAAATCATATGGTATTTGTTTTTGTCTGACTTTTACTTAGCAGAATACTCCCTAGGTCCATCCATGTTGTTACAAATGGCAATATTTCATTTCTGTTTATGGCCAAGTAATATTCAATTCTGTCTTTGTACCACATCTTTTTTATTCATTCATCTATGGATGGACATTTAGGTTGCTTCCATGTCTTGGCTCTTGTTAATAATGCTGTGATAAACAGGAATGCATATGCCTTTTTAAATTAATGATTTTGTTTTTTTCAGGTAAATTTCCAGAAGTAGAATTGCTAGGTCATATGGCATTTCTATTTTTAGTTTTTTTGAGAAATCTACATACTGCTTTCCACAGTGGCTACACTAGTTTACATTCTCGCCAGCAGTGTACAAGGGTTTCCTTTTCTCCACATCCTTCACGACACTTGTTATTTTTTGTCTTGCTGAGATTATTCATGTTGACAGTTGTGAGGTGGTATATCATTCAGTTTTGATTTATATTTCCCTGATGATTAATGATGTTGAGAATCCTTTCATTCAGCTGATGGCATTCTGTATGTCTTCTTTGGAAAAATCTATTCAGGGCTACTGCACCTTTTTAAATTGGGTTGTTTGTGTAATGTTGTTGAGTTGTATGAGCTTTATATATTTTGGGTACTAGCCCCTTCTCAGATATATCATAATATCCTCCCTTGTCTGGGGAGGCATATCCAGAGAAGAAATTAATATCGATGCTCAGGGTATACTGCCTACATTTTCTTCTAGTTTTATGGTTTTAAGTCTGTCTTATATTTAGGTGTTAATCCATTTTTAGTTTATTTCTGCATATGGTGTAAGACAATTATTCAGTTTCATTCTTTTCCATGTAGCAATCCACTTTTCCCAATACCATTTGTTAAAGAGACTATCTTTTCCCCTCTGTATATTCTTGTCTCCTTTATCATTACTTGTTAATTGACCATAGAATATAAGTGGGTTTATTTCTGCACTCTTTATTCTGTTCCATTGATCTATGTATCTGTTCCTGTGTCTGTATCATACTGTTTTGATAACTGTAACTTTGTAGCATAGATTCAAATTAGGGAAGATGATATCCCCAGCTTTGTTGTTCTTTCTCAAGATTGCTTTGACTATTTGGGGTCTTTTTGGTTCCATACAAATTTTAGGATCATTTGCTCTAGTTCAGTGAAAAATCCCATTGGCATATTAATAGGGAGTGCTTTGAATCTGTAGATTTCTTTGGGTAGTATGACCATCCTTTTTTAAAGAAAACTTTATAGAATCATGAGTGAATTAAAACCATAATTATTATATTACACAATCTAACTTTGGCTATATATTTACCATACCAATGTGTTTAATGATACCTTTTTATGTTTTTATGATATTAATTAGTGTCCTCTTACTTCCACTCAAATAGCAACTTTTAGCATTTCTTGTAAGGTAGGTATAGTGGTAATGAACACCTCAGCTTTTGTTTTTATTTGGGAAAGTCTTTATCCCTCCTTCATTCTAAAGGACAGCTTTGCTGGTTATGAAATTCTAGGTTGATGTTTCTTTTCTTTAAATATTTCGAATATGTGATTCCATTCTCTATGGCCTGAAAAGTTTCTGCTGAGAAATCTACTCATAGTCTTATGGGGCTTCCCTTTTATGTGACTTCTTTTCTTTTGCTGGTTTTAAAATGATTCTACTTTGGCAAATTAATCATAATGTGCCTCAGTATAAACCTAGTCAAGTTCCCTTTACATGGGTTCCCTTGAGTCTCATGGATCTGGAGGTCCATTTCTCTTCCCAGGTTTGGGAAGTTTTCAGCCATTTTTGCTTTAAATATACTTTTTATCCTTTTCTTTTCTCCCTCTGGTATTCCAATAGTACAAATATTATTTCTTCTCATATGTCCCATTAGTCCCTGAGCTTTCTTAATTCTTTTTAATTCTTTTTTTTCTCTGTTTCTCTGACTGAGTAATTCCAAATGCCTTGTTCTTCATGTTGTTTATTCTTCTGCATGGTCATGTCTGATTTTGTAACTCTCTATTGAATTCTTCAATTCATTTTGTATTTTTCAACTATAGGATTTTTGTTTTTGATCATTTCTATTACTTTATCAAACTTCTCAATTTATTCATCCATTTTTTTCCTAATTTCATTTAGTGTTTTCTTGCAGTTTGTTAAACTTCCTTAAGAGGATTATTCTGAAATCTTTCTCCAACCATTTATAGATTCCGTTTCTTTATGGTCAGTTATTGGTGTTTTGTTAGTTTCCTTTGATGATGTCAAATCTACCTAATATTTTATTATCCTTGATTCCTTACATTGGCATCCATGCATTTGAGTAGTCAGGCTCCACCTCCTCCTTCTGACTTCACAGGTTTTATCAGAGACAGTTTTTCACCAGTTTGTATAATTTGGGTTCCTGGACTTCTCTATGTTAATGTCTTTGTGCAAGTGGGTTTACAATTATGGTCTATTTGGGGGAAGGGCAACTGCTTGACCTCTGAGGTCAGGTATGGGAGGATGTGCCATTGCTGAGAGGAGTTGGGTAGGACTGCTGTCTTGGTTTCCACCCAAGTAAGTCTGTAGGATTGGCCTGCATTTTCCTGGATTCTCTGGTTAGGCTTACTAGCTAATTGAGATTGGGTACCATATTCTATAGCCAATGGGGTAAACATGAGCTTCCATGTCCTACCAGAGAAGGAGAACAGGACCTGGGGCCTGTACATGTCCTTGTTTGGAGACACTAATCAGGCAATACTGTTCATTGATTTCCTTGTTCTAGTGAAGCCACCAGTTTTTCTGTGCAGATGGGGAAAGCTACAGGCTGTGGTCTCTGATTTGGTCCATGATAAGCAGGACTGTTAGAAGGGCTACACAATTTCCCATGTGCTCTGCATTGTTTACTGGTCAGGCAGGCTGAGGGCTATATTCCATAGTAAGTAGGGCTAAAAATTAGCTTCCCTTCTGTCAGCCAGATGATGCTAGTTTCAGCACGCATCTGGCAGACACTGAGTCAGCTGTGAATTAAAAAACCAGCACTCTTTGTCCAGCCAAGCCAGTTCTCAGGGAAATTTTTCATAAGGGTTCCTAGTCTACAAGAGGCCTTTGTCATCACAACCTGCATTGTCTTGCACAGGGGAAAAAGCAACTCAAGTTGGGAAAGTTACTGTCTTAACTCAAGCTGACCTACAGAGCAAGTGACTGTTCTGCCTGCCGGTCTCTCAGTTTGAGTGTTGCTGGATTACACAGCTTCTAGTTATTCTCATCAGCCCTTACAGTTAAATGTGTCCCAGAGTCACAGTGGGTGGGACCATGTGTCAGCTCATTTTTCTGAGCAGGACAGGGGGAGGCCTCTCCAGGCAGTTTTCAATTTTTTTTCAAGAAGGTTTTCAGGTCAAGTGGAGTATATGATCCACCATCAACCTGGCTATGAATTAATCCCCCTGCCTGGGTGTAGCAGGTGAACACTCCATCTCTGGTACTGGTTTTACTTTAGGGGCAATCAGCTCCATCTACCTACCATTGTTCAAGCATTGCTGTGCAACAGTTTCCAGGGGCTCTCACTATCCCCTTTGGCCAAATGGAACTGGGAGACACTCTCCCCAGCAGGTGGGGCTATGACTCAGCTCCTTGCCTGGGTATGGGCAAACCAGGCATTAGGTTCTACTTCTCATTCAAGGACCTGAATCAGGCAGACCTTCACCCCATGAATCCCCTAGTCACAGTGTGTTGCTGATTTCACTCTGCAGATGAACAGAGCCACTGGTAGGAATTACTCCTTAGGCACTGCAGAAAGAAATGCCAAGACCCATGTAGCAATACACCCAGGGGGTAGCTGCTCCTCTTACCCTTCTAATACAGCCTGTCTTGGTCTCTGTGGTGCAGGGGGTGCATTGGCCCCACCCCCACGTTTTAGGATTCTTCAGTGGTATTTTGTTCATGAATAGTTGATGATGGCTTCTAAAGGTAAACTAATGGTGGTTTCCTTACATCTTCAACTTGTCAATCTTGATACCTACGCTGAGCTCATCTGGAGGCTTTAGACATGGGTACTTTGTTATGGTGATTTTTTCTGAGCCAGTTTCTCTGTTGCTGTCCTTGGGCTCCTCTACCTGTGGTGCTCCAACTGTGTCACTGTCAGGACCAGCAGCTGCAGACCCAGGTTCCTACCCAGCTGCCCTCTCACTGCTCCTTCCCAGTTCCTTTCTAGCTCTGTGAATACTCTTTTCTATTGATCCCTTTTCCTACCAGAGATCATCATAATTTTCTTTTGTCTGTCTTTTTATTGTTTGTTATAGGGAAGAGAACCAAAGGCTAGATGGGGCTTTCCTTTTGTCTGGTTCTATGTCTCTAGACTTCGGCTTTGTGACCAGTGAGAACATTTTCACTGGTCTCTGTCAGCCAGAAGATGCTAGTTTCAGCATGCTTCTGGCAGACAACTGAGTCAGATGTGGATGAAAAAAACAGCACGCTTTGTCCAACCAAGCCAGTTCTCAGGGAAGTTTGTCATAAGGGTCCCTAGCCTATAACAGGCCTTTGTCATCACAACCTGCACTGTCTTGTTAGTGCTGGAAAAGTCCTATTCTAGACTATTCTAGGAGAATCTGCCCAGTGTCACAGATTAGCAGGTCTATGACTGGTTGGAGATGCATTCTGGGTATCTAGTTAAGCCTTAAAATCTTATTGGTTTGGATTGCCATTGAGATTAATATAAGATCCTTTTATCAGTGGACAAATGATGGATCCTTTAAATTGGTAACTTCTATATTTGAAAAAAAAATTAGCTCTCGCCCTAAACAACTCTTACTTGTCCCTATAGAAAAATTAAATTAAAAAGAGTATACAAAGGAGTAGGGTGGACAGCCTTAGGAACTTCCTTAACAAGAAGAAAAGCTCTTTTTGCTTCCACTTAGAGAAGATCTTCCCAAATTCCCAAGGGCCCTTAATTGGCTGCTAAGGAATGTTCTTTACACCCATGATTATACTGTAGTTATCAGACAAGTGACATGGCCCCCTGGAGAAAACTCCCTGACAGAGGAAATAAATGATGAAAATTTTTCCAAGTCCTTCATACACATGATCAGGAAATGTATCAGCTGGAGACCAATGATCAGGGGCTGATAGAGGCATCAGAAAGGGCTTTTTCCCCTTACAGTGAATTGGTCCTTAGGTTGACTTTGTACACTCAGAAAAAGGAGAGCATTCAAAGTCCTTTTTGAATGCTCTGTACAGGGTTTACAAAGGCATACTGCATTAAACTCTGTAGCTCTAGAACAATCTTTTGATTGATTTCCATTTTAGTTGGAAGTCTTCTCCTTGACAAAAAGAAGCAAATTGAAAATAATTGTAGTTAGAAGGGTGGGTCAGACTTTTGATATCATTCAGACTAGAAACCAGTTATTTGAAAAATGTAAAGTTACTGCCTTTGCATTACAAATCTTTACAAAATAAAAAGTGATTTAGAAGCAATTCAAAACCCACCTATCCTTTTACCCATCCACAAACCTTCTCTATTCTTCTCGATCCTTGTAGATACTGTAAAGGATCAGGACATTGGAAACAGAATTATCCTACGCTTAAGGTGGAAAATTTTAAATACTAATTATTCTAGACCTCTGATAATAGGAAAATATATCCAAAAACTCCTAGAGAAAACTTAGATACTTTCTTTGTGCCTGAATGAGGTAGATTGTTCTACCTGACCTTCTCTAGGTTCTAAAAGCCATTTCCTTCAAACACAAACTTTAGTGAAGTGATTCTCATCAGGAAAAAAAAAAGCTATTTGGAAATTGGCCTAATGAAAAATCTTGTTTCTTCAAAACTATTAGAAACAAAGCTTTAGCTATCTGAGCAAGTAAACTCTCAGAAACACAATTTGGATTCAAGTTTTATTTATAAACTAGTGAGTTTTATGTTATTGTACCTGATTCATGGCTAACATTTTTGAATGATGCCTAAAGTGTCTCTGTGTCTATTTGTATGATTGTGTTTGTCTATATATGTATGTTATATATGTGATATATTTGTACCTGCATATGGTATTGCCAAAAATTTTAAAAAGACTTCCAGTAAATTGACTTAAATATAAGTATTTATCAAATTAACTATTTATAAACTCAGAAATATAGAAACTAACCCAAATGGTTTAGGTTAATGGGATCAAAATATCTTTGGTAAATAAAGCTTGTTTGCTTAAAATAGGCACATCTTCATAGTTATTGGCATTAAATGTAATGTAGCCATATAACTTTTATTCTATCTGGATTTACTAGGCAAATTATTTCATTTTATCTGTTAAAAAATTTGTCAACAAGAAAAATAGCATAGGATGATGACTGACTTTGTCTAATGTCTCATGAAGTTTTCATGAGTAGTAAAAATGTATTATTTGGGAGTAAGTGATTTTGATAGATGTAAGGATGATAAGAGTTTTTATGTGAACTCATCAGCAATGATTATGTTTTATGGTATGTCTACTTGGAAATAGTGTGCTAAATCTCTTTGGTAACTTGGAACTTTAAATAAGGTAAAATACTGAAATGTTAATTACCGAACATAGGTTTGGCTTTTTATTGTAGAGGAACTAAAGATATGTGGGTATGTTAGTAAACATGCCTTGTACCACAATGAAAGACTGTACTAAGTAGAAGCATATGTTTCTAAAAATTATGAAATATATTCATATATTTGCCAATATAGAGAATTCTAGTGTAATACTTCACAATTGCATACTTCTTAGGTTTTAAGGGTTAATAATTCTACTAATAATTAAAACTACTAGAAACAATAAGGGAAGTAACTCTATGTAAGGTAAATCAGATGTGTTTTTGAGTACAAGAAGGTGTAAGATGTGGTGATACATTTTTGTAAAGGGAAATGAACATAATTTTGTACTAAAACTGGTTATTTCAGAAAGGGAAAGAGAACAATGGACAAACTAAATGGATAGAAATGTATCCATTGATATGCCTCTCATCATATTGAGGGGGGAGAGAGAGAATTCACTGTGTGATCAAAATGGTTAAAACTGAATGGACCTATTATAATCATTCTAAAAATAAGCTTTAATATTAATGATACACTTATGTAAAATTAGAGCTTAATTTTCTTTCATCTGTTAAAAGGACAGTTTTCTTAGAATACTGGTCTGCTCTTGATTTGAAATCATGAAAGGTTTTTCTTTCCTTTTTAAAATTTAGCAAAGATTTTTCTTTTTCTCAAAATAATTTCCTGTGCTTTGATTACTTAAGAAAACTGAGTCCTAAGGGGAGAGTTTTACTAATGAATATGTAATCTTTTGTATTTGCATTTGAAATCTTTTATTGTCACTTTGGTTAAATGGATATTGTTTCATAGTGATCTCTGACTGTTTTTAGTCACTGTCCAAATCTTTTGACATTTTTGACCAACTTCCCAAAATAAGATTCTAAATGAAGTATTTTTTACCTCAAATCAATTTGGGGATACTCAAGAGAGTCCCTGGAGCATCTCAGAAGTTTTCTTCTCTTTCCTATAAAATGAAATATATTAAACTGATTAGATTAATTTAATGTTAAATTACATGGGAAACATTGTCAAATAAGATGTAAAACATACCTATAAAAATAGAACATAAAGAAGACTTAGTATTAAGGGTTCCAGAAATTGTATGAAATTCTAAAAATTCTGATCTGTTTTGGTATAAAGTTATCAGTCATAACTGTAGTTATTATCTTGAAATGTTGTTTGTCATAGAAATGAACTCTAATCAGATCTTTAGCAATGGCATTTTAAGTGGTTTCCTCACTTAGAGTCAACTACTGTTTTATTTTGATGCTTTTGCAAAAGTGTTGCATCTTCAAAGAGATTCATAGAAAGGACTCAGACAAATACTCTAGAATACAGGTTTCTGATAACTTTAAGATCATAAAATTGAACTGGGTAATAATTTATAAAATTCTAATGGAAAAACTGGATTCATAAAATGCTAACAAAAAATCAAAATCAATGAATTATGTGGGATTGAACAAAATGATGAGGATGACTATAAATTTTATGACTTTTTGTTAAAATCATTGCTGGTTCTTTAATATTTTATTTTTTCAGATTTAAGGAAACTTTCTCTTAAGCTATGACTTACAGCAATATATATCTCTAAAAACTAAAATGAAACAATTATTTTTCTCCCTAATGGATCTCTCCAGAATTCAGAAACCCTTAGTAATCATTCTTATTTTTATGGTAATATATTTATTTGCATAAGTTCAATCGAGTATGTTCTTATAACAGGACACAACTGGAAACATTGGTTTTATTACCAAGGCTTTGACTGGAATATTAAATGTGAAAATAGTATGCATGGATACAGATATGACCAGACAGCTTAAGTAACTAAGATTGACTATGGAGCTAATAAAAAGCCCCTTGGAAAAAGCCTGGTAATCTGCTTGCAGGGTTTTCAGCAACTCTAACAAATAACTGTGGGTAAATTTGCAATATTTCCAGAATCTCTCACCTGACTTTAGTGCATCTCCATATCAATAGGTGTTTCCAAGCGGTGGAGAGAAGTAGTCCATCTCCATCCATATCAGTAGGTGACTACAAGGGCAAGCAAGGGTTTATCTGGATCAGAGAGGGTGGGTGGAGCCCCTTCTTCTGCAGCCAGGTAGAGAGAGACGCAGGATGACTGCTTGTAAGAAATAAATGGGTTTCTCCCACTTTATTTCTTCTTTTGACTGATTTTGGTTTCAAAAGTATTTTGCCTTGGGAGTTTCCCCCCAGAGTTACATCTGGCAGTAGTTGGCAGGACCTCTGAACCAGAAATCTGTCTACATGGGTGCAACCCTTGGGCAGGCTGCCTCTAGAGATGGTGGGGAGAGGCCCTGAAACCTCCCCCCTGTGGATGGTGTGGAGGCTCCAGTGGCTTCAGAGAGGGCAGCTTCACTCAGGAGACCCCTATCTGAGGGGCTTCCAATTGGGTAGCCCCCAGTGGGGAATTGGTTTAGGGTAAAGCACCTCCTCGATGGGTGGGGCCTTCCCCAAAATGGGGAAGAGTGGAGACACTGGAAGCTGTAGAATTAGCCCTCTGTGAAATAGAAGACTGCTTAAACGCCCTGAGTGGCCATGTAGCAGCTGGGATTATAGGATCTCTTTTCCTTGAGATAGTGGAAAGTGTTATCAAGGAAAGAGAGAGGATTATTGAGGAGAGAGAGAGACTTCAGCAGGAGAGAGACACAAGCAAAGCTTGGAGGAGGTGGGCGATGACCTATGGGATGCCTTAAGAAAGAGAAACAGTTATTGAGAAGCCAGGTCATGCTCCTGGAAAATACGTTAACAGTGAGGGAGGAGGCAGCTGGAGAATCCGCATTGCAGAAGGTCATGGGGGAAAGGGAGGAAAGAGCAGTGCCTTCAGCCCCAGAGGTGGTAGACGAGATATCAGGAGAGGATGAGGGGGTGTGGCCAGGGGCTGATCTGTTGCCGAGGCCACTATCAGAGGTATTAGCCTCTCCTGTATTAAAGGCCTGCCCAGTTGTAATTAAGGAAGTAAAAATGCAACAACCACAGGCTCCTCAGGGGAGAAGCCACCCCTTCCCCAGGTTATGGAACACTCCATGCTCCACCCCTATATCCAGGATAAGCTGGTGGACATGAGTGTCCAGTATAGGCAGAAACTGTTGGAACCTCTGCCTACATGGCTTCCACAAGGGTGGAAAACATTGTTATGTCAGATTCTGAATTTGGCAGACTGGCTTCCCTGACGGCTCACCATTCCTTCTGGCAGCAGTTGCAAAGTGCCCATCACACCTCAAGGAATTGGGCACTTCTGGACTGGCTGACAGCAGCCATCAGGGCAGTTTGGCCTGATCAGGGTAATTTATCATACTTTCCCACTAGCTGGAAAATGTATGCAGAGCTCTAGCCGGTGTTATGGGAGCTGGGCATGAAAAATATCATCTATAATATGGACCCCCAGGGCCCCAGTGAGTACTTACTCACTGTGGGAATGAGAAATCTAGTGTTCCACACAGCTCCCTCATCTCTCTTTAGGTCCCTAGTGACTATTTTTGCCCCCCACATAGGGCAACCCATAAGTGAGGCTGCTTGTATTTTAGCAGATCTGGGGGAGGTTGAAACAATAACAGCATGGAAAGAAGTACAGGCTATGACTGAAAGGAAAGGTACAAAGGGCCCTGTGAAGGTCTCAAGGACCAGATGTGGGTTGATTTGATAAAGGCTGGGGTAGTGAAAGAAAACAATAGGGTCTTGTTAGAACTGTGGCACCAATTAAAGCCAGAGCAGCAGTTCCAACCACTGAGGTCCAGGACACGGAAGCTGGAGGCAAAGACCCATGTCCGGCCTGTGTCCCTGCAAGACTTCCTGGGGACAGTACTCAGATTCTGCCTGGGTCCTCACCCCCACAGGACAATGACTGGGCATCGTGGTTTGACTCCGGGTGGGGTTAAGGTCCCCACCTTGGGGAACCTGGTGGGGACCAGAGGCCACATGTAGAATTAGCAATTCATTGGTCCCCTGTGAATGTGCAGTGTGCCCTGGTGCTGGTGGATACAGGAACTTAATGTTCTCTGATTTATGGCAACCCTGAGCATTTTCCTGGGACCTCCTACTGTGATAGATGGCTATTCGGGGAGGGAAATTAGAGTGAAAAAAGCCCAAATCCCCAATGGAGTATACTGTATACATTTCTCCCATCCCTGAATATATCTTAGGGGTACATATCCTGCAGGGCCTGTGGTTACAGACCACTGCTTGTGAGTTCAGACTGAGGGTACACGTGGTAAAGGCAGTTCTGAGGGGACATGCTAAGCACCCACCTGTAGCTCTGCCTGTACCTTGGCGAGTGAGAAATACTAAGCTGTATAAATTGCCTGGGGGCATGAGGAAACTGGAGAAACTCTACAGGATTTGGAGAGGGTGGGCATCATAAACCCCACTCATAGTCCTTTTAATTCCCCAGTGTGGCCAGTGAAAAAGCCAGACAGCTCCTGGTGTATGACAATGGACTACAGGGAATTGAATGAAGTCACACCCCCTTTGCATGCTGCTGTCCCCCCTATAGCACTCTGTCCAGAGTCTCCACCCTTCCCCAGTTCTGAGGAAGGCCCCACCCCTTTAGCAGGTGCTTTACCCTAGACCAGTTTCCCACTAGGGGCTCCCCAAGTGGCAGCCCCACAGATAGGGGGCTACTGAGTGAAGCTGCACCCTCCACCACTGCAGCAACTGGGGCCTCCCTGCTATCCACACTGGGGGGTTCCAGGCATCTCCCCAATATCTCTAGGGGCAGCCTGACCAAAGGTTGAACCCATGTAGACAGATTTCTGGTTCACAGGTCCTGACAACTACTTCCAGATGTAACTCTGGGGGAAAGTCCCTGGGCAAATACCTTTGAAACTGAAATCAGTAAAGTTTATTTCTACAAAGAGTCATCCACTTCTGCTCCCCCATGTCTCTCATAACTAAGCTGCAGAAGAGCCCCCACCCAACCTCTCTGGTCCAGATAAGCCCTCGCTAGTTCTTGTAATTACCCATTCATATGGAGAGGGACTACTCTTCTCCATGCTCTGGAAACACCTACTGTATGGAATGCACTAAAGCCAGGTGAGAGATTCTGGAAATACTGCAGTTTTACCCACATTCAATTTAAATTTTAAATGTTTGGATCACATCTAAAAAAATACCTTCAAAGTAATATCTACATTGGTCTTTGATCAAACAGCTGGGCATATAGTCTAGCCAAGCTGACACATAAAATTAACCATCAACCACTGTAACATATTTTGATTGAGAGAGGTAAGTTATAACACCAAAATAAGCATTTTCCACCATTTAGATGAAAGTTCTTCACAAATCTTAACAACCTTCTATAATATATTATTTTTTTCTACATATCATATAATTTTTAAGCTATTTATTCCCCACCATTGTTCTATTACTGTGCCTGGATCAAATACTTATTTTTGAATATATAATGGAAAAGAGAAAAGAGTGTAATCTATGGCTAGATGACTTATAAAATATATCGTATTTAACAGTAATGCTTTCTTTACTGTTTCTTAGGAGGATTATTTTACAAGTGGAGAAACTGAAGCTTAGTTTGCCTCTGAGAAATCCACTAATAAGTAGGTTAGCATCAATACGAACCCAAGTCTATAAAATTCTAAAGCCCCCTTTTTTTCTGCTATTTTCTCACTTTAGGCTTTTCCAGAACTATCTATTGGAGTGTTCCCTATTTAGTTATGCAGAAATGTGGTTGTGGCTTACTTATATAATAGGAGGTTTCTTTTTTTCCTCTAAGATTATTTTCCATAAGACTAAAACCAGCAGCTGAGAAAGCAGTCAGTTATGCAGGAATAACAGGTGATGAGATAAAGCATAGTAGTGGCAGAGGGACCAAGCAACAATAGATCTCAAAGTACTAGGGGAAAAATTTCCTGTTGGAGATAGATTCTTCTGAAATAAATACAAAGGCCATGTTTTTTATTTGCCAACATGGATTTACTGAATCATGCATAAAAGCCATCTTTGCAGGGAGTCCTCTGAATCTGTGGCAGAATTCAGGAAGAAAATAGACTGAGTTGTGCTGTCAGGAGGGCTATTCTGGTAGTCTCCCTGACATCTTCTCACTGTTCAGGAAATGCCAACCAATAATGAGTAGAGGGAAATCAACCTAATTTGATAATTAACTGAAGGGAATTGGCACAGAGTCAGCACAAAGATACTTTTTAAAAATATAGAAAAAACTATCACAGTAACATAAAAGAATATTAACCAGAAAATCATCACTATTTGGATGGTTTAAAAATCAAAAACCAAATACCCCAGCAAAGGCTAAAATAAAATAGTTTAGAAAATTCCAATCAATACAATGCTTGGTTAAAAAATAAAAAGGCACTGCCATAACATCACACAAAATGCCTCAAAAATGAAAAAAAGAAAAAAGAGCAGTAACGCCTGCACAAAATGAACACCCACCAGTACAATGTCACCATAGGACGATTTTTAGAAGCCATTGGTTTTATTTTTTTGAACAAAGCTAAAACATATAACTTACACCATAAAAAAGTAACCAATGTCCCTAATATATAGAAAATTCCTGAAAATCTGGAAAAGGCCAATGAAACTGTAGAACATTAAGACTGGCTAAAGATATTTCACACATTGTACAGAAAAGGAAATAAAAAGTACTGCTGACCATATGAAAATATGTTTAAATTCCTCAAAATCATTAATAATGAAAGCAATGGAAATTAAAACCACATTGCATTTGGTAAGCTGTGGCTCCAGGGCCCCTTCAATGAATCACACCTCCAAGTGCTAATGCTGTGCCGGTCTTCACAGTGATCTCTTTACTGCCACCCCGGTGCACACCAACTCCAGGACTGCTTCCCCTCCCAACAGTCGCCACCTGCATCTCTTTGCTTGGCAGGCTGCCCCTGGGCTGCTGGAACTGCTTTGCCTCTATCGGAGTTTTTTTCACCTCTCTCTCCCGCCGGTCCTGCTCTCTGTCAGGACTACAGCTCTTTGTGTTACAAGCTCTTTCTGTGACCCTCCGAACCAGCGGAGGGGAGGAAGGCAGGGAGAGAGGCTCGCCCCGATAGGCAGAGCAAGGGAGGTAAGCGCCGGCTGTCCGCCCGTTCCCGCAGCCTCCGGAGCTCGGCGGCGCCACCGCTTGCAGCCGCTCCAGCCTCTGCTGCCGCCGCCGCTGGCCGCTGGCCACTCGCCGCTGGCCGCCCCTTTCCCCGGAGACAATCAGACGCGACAGGAAGTTCACTCGATGGGAGAACTCATTTATTGGGGCTCAGGGCATGGGATATATAGGGTGAAGTCTCTCCCCGATCGGTCACCTATGCTAATACGGCAACTTTCACTTTTCCGAATCAGGCTCAGAGTTGTGCGCATGCGCAGCTGAACCCCAGGGGGCTTTCAGCAGCCATCTTTGGCGTGGCTGAGATTTAATTCAGAGGTAGTTCTCAGCGGCCATCTTTGGCGTGGCTGAGATTTAAAGGCAGTTCTCAGCGGCCACCCTCGTGGCGAGGCTGGATGCAAAGGCAGTTCCCCACATGCCTCAAACTTGAGGCTGCCCCAAGTTAAATGAAGGAATTTACATCCACAGGCACTTGCTGGGCTCCCAAAACAATGACCAAAGGCTGCAGAAGTATAAATACTTCAGCTCCGTTTTTACTTAATTAGATCAATGTTAAATATGTGACTTCCACCGTCTACTATCTCCAGAGCTTCCTGGGCAATCAAGGCCATACTACCCTCCACACGCATTGCTTGCCATCCTTCACATCCCGCTCCACTTTTCTGCTCCCTTATTGGTTTTTCTTGATAAGACTATTGAATCATTTTCACAAGAACACTTGTCTCAGCTTCTACTTCCTGGGAATCCAATTGAAGATGTCATCCAATCTCAATATTTCTACAGAATTTCATTTATCCTCCATTAAGTTGAAAAGACAGAGCTGGGCAGACCACTGAGGCTAGGAAACAAAGGAGAAAAATTTTCAAGTATAAAAAATACATAATTACATAATATCTTTGGCCTCGTTCCTGGCATATAGATTTGACTAAAAACATATAGACCAGAAGTCTACCAGATTGAGGATATTTTACCATTAAAGGAACCACAAGCCCGACCTTCAAAGCCTGTGGCTGTCGGACACCTAAAACAACCTCAGGGCTGCACACACCTCAAGAAGGAAATTCTCTCGGATGCCCACTTCAGAGGTGGCCATGGAGGATAAAATATGAGGGAAAAGTTTCAAGAGGAAAAGCCCTGAGCCACAAAAGAAAATGGGTCCCCAGACTAACTATTAGATGTGCTAACACAGGAATTTAATCCATGGGCAGGACTGAGAATGTTACAGTCCTTGCCAGAAAGATTTAATAATTGTTAGGAAGAGCAACTGCTATATGCTCCCCGTTCCAAATCTCTAACAAGGAATTTTTATTGTAGATGTTCTGTGCCCACTCCATTCTTCATCCTTCTCTATTGGGCATAGTGGGGATTGAGATAGAAGTAAAATACTTGCATTTTGTTTTTAGGTTGTAAAATAATGCAGGGATACCCTCAGGACTGAAGGAAAGTACTTCATACAACCTAAAGACCTTGTACCTTGAACTGAAGGCAATAACTAGATGGGACATTGACTCCTTTGGGGAGGAGAGAAGCTGTGATTAGTATAAGGGTGGACTGTGGAAGACAGTACTAGTTGTCCATACATATCTATTCTTCCTCTACCTTTAGTTATAAGACCCCTAAATTTTAGATGTGATATGGATTTAGCATGGCTAAAGACATTTCTCAACCATCTTTGCAGATAGGTGTTGCCCTGTGAGTTCTGACCAAAGGTATATGAACAGAAATGATGAGTTCACCTTTCAGTTTATGTTCTCAAAGAGAATGGGTGTTTTCCCTTGTCTTTTTCTCTTCCTTTTACAGCTACAATGTGCTTTTGACAGTGAGAGCTGAGCAGCATGACCCTATCAGACCTGTACTACTTATGACCAGAATGTTTTATTGAGAGAAAGGAATATCTATCTTTTGAAACCACTTTAATCTGGGCCTTTGATTTGGCTGCTTAACTAGTATTCGAGTAATAATAAATTTGCATATGCTCATATGCAACTTTTAGGAATACATACATTACCTAATTCACCGTCTTGTCTTCAACCAGGTAAAGTATTAGCTATACATGGGCTTCCTGTTCTCTGGGCTTAACGCCTCGATACTAGCAGAGATCTGCTTCCTTCTAGCTTCTTTGTTCCTAAGAAATAGACTTCAGTCAATTACTTTAGGCTTCTTGATAAGGTTGCCAAGAATATACTTCTCACCTGTCATAATAAACTATCCTGTTTTATAACAATAAAGTATTCAATTAGTGTTTCTAGGCTCTTTCTCTTCTTTTTCAATCCTTATAAAATCCTACAAGGTATATACTATTATTGCTCCTATCTTATAGATGAGGAAGCTAAAGCAGAGAGGCAAGTACCAGCTGGGATTAGAATGCAAGTACTCTGAATCAATATTCTGTATTCTGTGTACTATCTACCCCTCTGCTGTATCAACTGTATCCCAAGGACTTGCATGAGGAGCCTTATTTTCAGGAAACAGAAAGATTGATGTGTCTAGACTAAATAATGAACGCTAAGGAGGATTATTAAGAAACGTCTTAAAATCCATGCTTGGAAGCCAATGATATAAATATCTACATTCACTTGGAAAACAACATGTTTATAGGTGAACAAAAGGGGGTGAGTATGGAGTTTTTGTTTGTTAGGTTAAATTTAAGGGTCATTTTGCCTGACTTCTGTTTCAGACCTCAACAAAAAAAATTGTGTTTAAGTTTGATTCTACCATTCCTCAGGAAGTAAATTAGCCCTGTAATATGATTCTTTCTTGAAGTTCACATCTCCAGCCTCTTACAAGGAGTGACTTCCACTCCACGGCCCTACAGACCATTCCCAGAGCAGAGAGACAGCTTAAGCTACTCAAGGGAAAGTAAAACAAGTAAAAATGTGCAAAACTGAGTGGGCCAGTGGCCTTAAAGGCCAGTGATGACCCAGATTCGAATCAATGAGAGTATCAGAAAAGGGGACAATCATGAAAGAAGGTAAGCAAAAGTACATGGATTTTTATTTAGTCTGGGAGAGAAACATTATTATTCCAAAAAGATTAGTAACTTTTTGAAAAAAATTCTAAGCAAAGCTAAGGACAGAAGTATATGTTAAAAGCAAATGTCTTTTAATGCATAAACTCACTGAAATGTCAAACGTACATTAGTTATCTAGGAGCCACTCTGATGATGTATATTGTTAATTCATTTGCCAGACAGCAAAATTTGTTCATAGCCCCCAGAAGGACACCATCAAATGTGTAATAGACAGGGAAACTTTGGCTAAGCCAATACAAGACCACTTAAGGAAATGTAAAACTTAAGACTGACCTAAGTTAAGTCCCGGAACTCAACACCTGGCAGATTTAGGTTCCAAGGACAAAAGTATATAGTCACTTAATATGCATAAGTATGACTCTTGGAAACTGACCTAATTTAATGCAGGTTTATATGCCTGACAATTTTGCTCTCCTCACATGTAATCTCTCTCTCTGGTTCTGGCCTGTGGTATACGCCACAAAGGATTCTACAAATATCTATATTTTCCCCTCTCACTGGACACATTATTTTAGTTCATTTACTTAAAGACCCTTACCTAAAAAAAAAATTCATCTGCAAAGATGACATTTTCCCAATTGCATGGAAAAGTGGATAGGGACTCACAAATTTCAGGGGATGAGATTTAAACGGTTCAGTGTCATTCTTAGTTATTTGACTCCAAGGAGATGACTTATTTTTCTGGCCCTTAGAGAAAGTTGGGTTGAGAACTGACCTGGCAGTTGCACTGTTGCTGTTTCATAAAAGGCAGGGAACGTTGAGGAAGACTGTGATTTGAATATCTTTAGCATAATACTATAGAAATAATCCTTAGGTAGATGTCCAGACTATACTTGGCCCCAGCAGAGAACAGCTGCTTAGTTTGGGACTTCTGGAGAAATGTGTTTTTCTGATGTTTCTGCAGGTAATTGAACTAGGGTCACAGAAAGTGACATATGCTCCCTGGACAACTCTCTGAGGTCTCAAATGAGTGAGCATGCCTAGAGAGTCTCTAAAGTTACTTGGTAAACTAATACTCTGTACTTTAACGCCTCGATGTCCTAAAAGGAGGACTTGGGAAAAGGATCTCCTAATCCATAAAGGAAAACTTAAAATGTTGAATGTCTGTTACTCTCCACATGCACTCTTTCTCAAAGCATTATAACTATCCTCCATATAACATTTTTTTAACGTGGTTTTATTGTGCAAGGCATATTTAATCTCCATTCTTCAAACAATAATCCTTTTTCTTATTGCACACTTCCTTTTGTCATTACTCAGTAACTTTCGAATGGAAGTATCTCAATCTTTAATGAATTTTTTAACCAAGTGATCCAGAAAGTTCTTAGACTAGTGCTGTACAATACAGTAGCCACTGGTCACATGCAGCTATTGAACACTTAAAATTTGGTTGTATGAATTAGAAACTGAATTTTAACTTTGTAACTACATTTTAATTTAAATGTAAATTGTTACATGTGGCTATTTAATGACTACCATATTGAACACTGTAGCCTAGGTGATGAGAAAACTTGCCAACTGAAATCAAACAAAATGTAAGTGACTATATACCTCACGTTTAGATTGAAAGAAACTGTCAAAGTATTAAATAGGTTTGGACGTGTGCTCAAATTAGAAGGGTTCTGTGGGAATTAGAAGTCTAATATTTTGACCTAGCCCAATTAGGATATTTGGCAGAAATGGACTCTGGCTGTATTAATCAAAGAGAGGAATTTATGCAAAAGCTATAGGGAACCCTGCAGAATTAAAGAAAAATCTGAGTAACCAGGCCTCAGAAAGGATAGCTTCCAGATAAATGAAGGTCCAGAGAGATGGGTAGTAGGAGTAAATGGATAGTCTCTTCTGGAATACCCCATGGGGATGAGACCCCTCCAACTGTGTTCCTTCCTGGACCTTTCTTTACCAAATTCAAAGCCCAGGTCATTTTGGCTGGTTTAGGTCATATAGCATTCCTTATTTAGAGAAAGTCAGGTTCCTAGATTTAGAGTTCTACCATTGAATTTCCTGAAAGAGAAATCCAGGGGCTAATGCAAGAAGAAGACGTGATAAGTGTCAGTTCTCATGAACTGGTAAGTGTAATGAATACCGTGTTCTATAGTTACAGATTTTCCTCATCACAAAGACATCTCCATTATCTTGAATTTCATGCTTAGTATGTATAAATTCTAAGTGCAAAAGCATATTAAGCATTTTTTAAAGTTTACTCTTCATATTTACTTTATTTCTTATATATATTATTTTTTATTAAGGTATCATTGATAAATAATCTTATGAAGGTTTCACATGAACAATATTGTGGTTACAACATTCACCCATATTATCAAGTCCCCTCCCACACCCCATTACAGTCACTGTCCATCAGCGTGGTAAGATGCTATGGAGTCACTACTTGTCTTCTCTGTGCTACACTGTCTTCCCTGTGACCCCTCCACACCATGTGTGCCAATCATAATGCCCCATAATCTCCTTTTCTCTCCCTCCCCACCCACTTCCCTTTGGTAACTGCTAGTCTCTTCTTGGGGCCTGTGAATCCACTGCTGTTTTGTTCCTTCAGTTTTGTTTGGTTGTTACACTCCACAAATGAGTGAAGTCATTTGGTACTTGTCTTTCTCCACCTGGCTTATTTCACTGAGCATAATACCCTCTAGCTCCATCCATGCTGTTGCAAAGGTAGGATTTGTTTTCTTCTTATGGCTGAATAATATTCCATTGTGTATATGTACCACCTCTTCTTTATCCATTCATCTACTGATGGACACTTAGTTTACTTCCATATCTTGGCTATTGTAAATAGTGCTGCGATAAACATAGGGGTGCATATGTCTACTTGAGTCTTTCATTGGGTAAATTCCTAGGAGTGAAATTCCTGGGTCATATGGTATTTCTATTTTTAGTTTTTTGAGGAACCCCCATACTGCTTTTCACAATAGTTGAACTAATTTACATTCCCACCAACAGTGTAGGAGGGTTCCCCTTTCTCCACATCCTCACCAGTGTTTGTTTTTCTTTTTCTTTTGGATGTTGGCCATCCTTACTGGTGTGAAGTGGTATCTCATTGTGGTTTTAATTTGCATTTCCCTGATAATTAGCAATGTGGAGCATTTTTTCATGTGCCTCTTGGCCATCTGAATTTCTTCTTTAGAGAAGTGTCTGTTCAGATCCTCTGCCCATTTTTTAATTGGGTTATTTGCTTTCTGGGTGTTGAGGCATGTGAGTTCTTTATATATTTTGCATGTTAACCCCTTGTTGGATATGTCTTTTATGAATATATTCTCCCATACTGTAGAATGCCTTTTGTTCTACTGATGGTGTCCTTTGCTGTACAGAAGCTTTTCAGTTTGATGTAGTTGCACTTGTTCATTTTTGCTTTTGTTTCCCTTGCCCAAGGAGATGTGTTCAGGAAAAAGTTGCTCATGTTTATATTTAAGAGATTTTTGCTTATATATTCTTCTAAGAGTTTTATGGTTTCATGGCTTACATTCAGGTTTTTTATCCATTTCATGTTTATTTTTGTGTATAGGGTTAGACAACAATCCAGTTTCGTTCTCTTGCATGTAGCTGTCCAGTTTTGCCAACAACAGTTGTTGAAGAAGCTGTCATTTCCCCATTGTAAATCTATGGCTCCTTTATCATATATTAATTGACCATATATGTTTGGGTTTATATCAGGGCCCTCTAGTCTGTTCCATTGATCTATGGGTCTATTCTTGTGCCAGTACCAAATTGTCTTGATTACTGTGGCTTTGTAGTAGAATTTGAAGTTGGGGAGCATAATCCCCCAGCTTTGTTCTTCCTTCTCAGGATTCATTTGACTATTCGGGATCTTTTGTAGTTACATGTGAATTTTAGAACTATTTGTCCAGTTCTTTGTAGAATGCATCAGATTTTGATAGGGATTGCATTGAATCTGTAGATTGCTTTAAGCAGGTTAGCCATTTTGACAGTATTAATTCTTCCTATCCATGAGCATGGGATGTATTTCTATTTATTGGTGTCTTCTTTAATTTCACTTATGAGTGTCTTGTAGTTTTCAGGGTATAGGTCTTTCACATCTTTGGTTAGATTTATTCTTAGGTATTTTATTCTTTTTGATGAAATTGTGAATGGAATTATTTCCTTGATTTCTCTTTCTGCTAGTTCATCATTAGCGTATAGGAATGCAACAGATATCTGTGTATTAATTCTGTATCCTGCAACTTTGCTGAATTCAGTTATTAGTTCTAATAGTTTTGGGGTGGTAGGTTTTTTTATGCCCAATATCATGTCATCTGCAAAGAGTGACAGTTTAATTTCTTCCTTACCAATCTGGATGCCTTTTATTTCTTTGTGTTGTCTGATTTCTGTGGCTAGGACCTCCTGTGTTATGTTGAATAAAAGTGGGGAGAGTGGGCATCTTTGTCTTGTTCCCCATCTTAGGGGAAAAGCTTTCAGCTTTTCACTGTTAAGTATAATGTTGGCTGTGGGTTTGTCATATATGGCCTTTATTATGTTGAGGTACTTGCCCTCTCTATCCATTTTGTTCAGAGTTTTTGTCATGAATGTATGTTGAATTTTGTCAAATGTTTTTTCAGCATCTATGGAGATGATCATGTGATTTTTGTCTTTTTTGTTGATGTGGCATATGATGTTCATGAATTTTCGAATATCGTACCATCCTTGTGTCCCTGGAATAAATCCCACTTGATCTTGATGGTCTTTTTTATGTATTTTTTAAGTCAGTATGCTAATATTTTGTTGAGTATTTTTGCATGTATGTTCATCAGGGATATTGGTCAGTAATTTTCTTTTTTTGGGGTGTCTTTGCCTGGTTTTGGTATTAGGGTCATGCTGGCCTAATAGAATGAGTTTGGGAATATTCCCTCCTCTTCTAGTTTTTGGAAAACTTTAAGGAGGATGGATGTTAGGACTTCTCTAAATGTTTGATAAATTCAGCGGTGAAGCCATCTAATCCAGGGCTTTTCTTAGGTAGGTTTTTTTTTTAATTATATATTCAATTTCATTGCTGGTAATTGGTCTGTTTGGATTTAATATTTCTTCCTGGGTCATATTAAGTATTTTTAAAATTCTAAATACAAATAGATATATTTGGAACATTTATCGTGTTAGGTGCTTTGATAGACCCTAACTCTTTCAGTCTTTCAGAAATAGTTTGGAGGATGTATAAAATATTTCCATTTTCCATGCAAAAACTACATTTGTAACTTGTACTTGAATTTTAATTGCTCTGACAGAGCTTGATGTGCTCAAGTGCTAACAGGCTGTGGTGAGGTAGGAATCAAGCCTGCTTTCTAGTGATATCCCCAACTCTTGACGTATATTATAGCTGCACCTTAGCCAGCCTGCCCATTCCTTATTTTCTGTTGATACTCATTATAACATCTTTCTGTCCCTTTAAAAAATATTGTACCTCACAATTATGTAAATTTTCTTAGCACTCAATTATTATAATTAAGAAACAACAATCCTAAAAAGCACTGGGAAGAGATTTTTTGTACATCCATTCTTTTTTCAAATCTTGGTGAGATAATCATCAAAGGACTTATGACCCTGAAATATCTATAGATGGGTTTTATAGTATTGTCACACGGCACATTAGGTATTGCACCATTTCACTCCTTACCGTGAAGACTAGTTGAGTTTAGCTGGGTCACAGCAGCTGTTTAGGTTTACATCTATGGATATGAATTTTAAAATAACTCCCCACCTCTATTCTTCTACATTAGCATTCAGGAATCTTTAGAAGTAATTCCCTTTTCTTGCACTTGTCAGTGGATGGATTCCTACTTTGGCCTGTGACCAGCCTTCGAGATGGCCCCTCTCAAAGCAGTCAGCAAGTAGATCAATCTAAGATTTGGCCATCCAGCTTCTATAAGAAGAAAGGGACAGCATCATGGAAGTCATTAGGGTAGATTTAATGGTTCCTGTGACCTGGAAACCGAGGAACTCTTCCTGTAGAATGATAACAAAACGAGATTTCCAGTATTTAAACTTACTACCACAACTATAGAGATGGTGAGAGATATTGGCTTTTCAAATGTTTTACTTCACATTCTTCAATTCAGTTCCACTTTCATGGAGGGAGAGAATTAACTTACACATTTTCAGTTATTTAGACAGAATGTAAAGCTTATATATGTATATCAAAATCAGCCTATTTCACAGAGAAGAGTAACTTTAAAAATATGATACATATGTTTTGGTAAATGCTGAACCTTATATAACTGTGTTATCAAGAAGATATGAAACTTTTGCGACTTATTGCTGCAAAGACAAAACCTCCAGATAGAATGTCTAGCTTTACTATCTGCCCAGAATCCTTACAGAGAGCCAATTATGTATCTTCAGGCCATAACAAAAGATAGGTCCAAGTTCGGAGAGCATTTATCAGTAGTGTGAGTTTACACCTGAATCCACTCAGCCAGGTCTTGTAGATCTTTAGGTTCTTCTTTTATGTATTCCTTAAATTAAGCCTATGAAAATTTTAAAAATTCTGATCAGTTCAATTATTCTCATTATCATGAATAAAAAAGACTGATAAAAACGTATAATGTAAACTAGTATTTTTAAATATGTTTACTCATTTGAAAGTATTTTTCAGAAAATGAGCAATGTATTTCTGAAGTTCTATTTGGGAATGTATTAGAGAGGTTCAATGAGAATCTATTTTGTGGCAAGTACTGTTCATGTTACTGTCATAATGTTTCCAACAACTCTGTGTCATTTTATCTCTTTTTTGAATATAAATAACCCCAGAGGAGCAAAAAGTACCTTCCAAGGTTGTGAAACTACTTAACACTAGAACTAAGATTTTAACATTTGTTGCCAACTCAAAGGTCTATCCATTTCCTTTGAAAACATTTCTCAATCTCCATGTATCTATAGTTGAATATTACATATACAATATAGCAAGGCATTCACCAACTCAAATGTATTTAATTTGTTGTTATATTCACATTTTAAAATCTTTAATGTGAAATAAATAACATTTGTGCTGCCTATTTACTTCAAACGTCCTCCTGTCTTTAGGATTTATTATTTCTAATAGCAACAGAAGTTGAAAGCAGGGAGTAGGGAGAGGGTCATTTGAGTGAGGGACAGAGAAAGAGAGAAACTCTTACTCTCTCAAACAAGAAACCTATGCTCATGGCATACTACTCTGTGAGTATAGATAAATCTTGTAAATTAACTTGACTCTTGGAAAAGTCAAGTTTCTGAGTCTAAGACTCAAAGAAAGTCAAAAGTAACCAATGGGAAACATCTGGAATGATCACAGTGCAATCACTCACTTCCATTATAAAAGGCAGAATAACTTCAAGATAATGTCTCAGGATGTATTAAGACTTTTTTTTTAGCATGATATACATAAGCTAAGTGAACTTCCATAAGACAACACTCTGACCAAGTAAATGTGAAAAAACAAGTATAATATTTCTTTGAGAAATTTACTGGCAAATTTTTTTTAAACATAATCATTAAAGCTAAAAGTGACAATTTAAGATCTGAGAATAAACTGATGAATGGGACCAGAGCTTTGAAAGAGGAATTTACTTATGACTAGACTAGGATTTACTTAACTACTAGATAGAACTATCACTTTATTATATTTGAGAATTTTTTATTTGTTCTTTTAGTTTTTTAGTTTTCTTTGGAGTTTGCAGTGTATATATATATATATTATTTTTTAAGTTAAATTTCTCAAATTTTATTCGTCATGTGAAATACGAATATTTATAATACCAAAGAGATGAGTAATTTCAAAGTATATATTTTTCTTTTCCTTAATTTGCTTTCTTTAAGTTATCAATGCATAAATTCCTCTGTGTCATACCAAATGGTGGCACTGTCTAGTTGATGCTGGCATTAAGTAATTAAAAAATTAGGAAGAGCTTCACAGTTTTCTTAAAACATCAATGATGTTGATACATAGAGAAAATCAGTTGGTCATGGTGTCAAACCTCTTACATAAAACTCTCCATTGAGGGGGAGCAAGGAGAGACAAGTAAACAGAAACAGAGCTCAGATCTTAAGTCAGGAACATACACTTCCCAGCCCAAGACTCCCTGCCTTCCAGGACAAATGTCCACTCACTGTAGTGAGTCACTTGGAGGGAATGCCTATCAGAGAGAGGATGCTTACATGACATTTATTCACTATCAGGCATTTTGAGGTCTCAATCGCTCCAACTAGGAGATACATAAAAATCATTATATCAGTAATGTAAAATTTCCTGACTGAAAGCTCATGAGGGTCCATTCATCTCTGACAAAGAGCTGCTGAAGGAGGGGCATGAGAATTTCAATAAATAATTTGTATTAACTCATGAGCATTAGTCATTCAGCACAATTAAGTCAAATGAGGGATATCAATGTTCATTGCCAAGCCTTCATCTCTGTTACAGTTCCATTATTTAAAAATATTTCTCTCATTTTCATTTTTTAAATAATATTTTGAAATCTCTTTTCAGATACTAACCACTGGAACCATCTGAGATACGTGCTAAACGTTTTGTCTCTCTATGTATTGTTTCCCCTCAAAACCAATCAGTAAAATCCAGCATGTCAAAAATCCAATTTTTGATAATATATTATTATTTCTTCTTGTTTAACTGCCTCCTTACTAGCAAGTGGATCACATAGTTTTTTAGTTAGGGTCTTAATTGAATCCTTTCCATTCAAAACATAAGGCCATTTCATGTTCATTGGGTATCCATTAAAAAATCCTTATTCAGATCTGTCCTTTTATCTCAATAAGACAGCCAACTCTGATCATTTCACATGAATGGAAATGAAATCCCAGTATAGGCTTTGGCATTCAGCTTAATGGACCATTTTTAAATTCTGTCCTTGCCAAACTGTGTTCTAGATCTGATGTCATGCAGCTGAATAAGAGTTTTGTTTCCTTCCCTTTCTCCTTCTATTACACTCTTAAGAATGCAATTGAGAAAACAGTTTAATTGCCAAGGCAGAAAGGAGATGTTTGAGGTAGACTGGGGAAGCTCTAAATACAAGAGTTGCTCTCTAAAATCCTGGAATGGCCAAAACAGGTAAAACATAAAATTTTGCACAAATCCACAGACACTGTCAAGTTTTGAAGAATCATTGAAAATAAGAATCAGATATAGGAAGGCTTGCTACCAGGCATGTGAGCAAAGCTAATACTGGGAATGGAGGATTCCCAAGCTAAACCCAGAACAACAGGAATTTTTCAGGCCACAGAGTTCATTACAGAGAGAGTTCATTACCACTAGATCCTCCCTACAAGATGTCCTAAATAATATTCTTTGAGTGGAAGTAAAAGGATACTAACTAATATCATTAAAAATACAAAGGTAGTGTAAAACTTATGAGAAATGGTAAATATATAGTCAAAGTTAAATCTGTAATATGATAGACATTGTGCTTAATTAACTTACAACTCAAATTTTTAAATAATTTTTAAGAACACAGTAAAAGTAGCCATAACTACAATAATCTGTTCTTTGTTATACAATACAAAACATGTATAAATTGTAACAGCAAAAACCTAAAAGGTGAGAAAGAAGAAAAGTAAAAGTGTAAAGTTCAGAAATTCTATTCATGTTAAAATGTTACCAGCTTCAAACACGCTGTTATAACTTGAAGATATTTATGTAGCCTCATGGTAACCACAGGGGAAAAACCTGTACACAAAATAATATGATAAAGTCAAAGACACTGATACTAAAAGTCATCAAAACATCAGAAAATATAGCAGGATAAGAAACAAGAGACAATGAATCTACAAACCAACCTAAACAATGAGCAAAAAGGTCATAGTAAGCCTTTGCCTATCAATGATTACTGTAAACCAAAGTGAATTAAATTCTCCTACCCAAATACAGAATAGTGGAATGGATTAAAAACAAAAATAAGGTTCAGCAATATGCTGCCTGTAAGAGACTCACTTTAGCCTCAAAGACACATATAGACTGAGTGTGAAGGGATGAAAAAGCCATTTCAAGCAAATGGTATCCCAGTAATTTCAGGGATAGCTAGACTTATATCAGAAAAAAAAAGACTTTAAACTAAAAAAATGGTAAAAAGAGAAAAAGAATGTCATTATTCTGTGACAAAGGAGACACTTAATCATGAAAATTCACAAATGGAAATTAACACTCTGAACAACCAATGAACAAAGAACAAATCAAAGGGGAATAAAAATGTTCCTTGCAACAAACAAAAATCAAAACACAGACTACAAGAATTTATGGGACACGGCAAAAGCAGTCCCAAGAGAAAACTTCATAGCATAAACAAATATTAAGAATCAAGGAAGAGCCCAAATAAAAACCTAACTTAATCCTTAAGGAAATAGAAGAAGAAGAACAAACTGAGCCCAAATTAGCAGAAGGAAGGAAATAATGATTAGATAATAAATTAATAAAATGGAGAGCAGAAAAACAATAAAATAAATTAAGAAAACTAAGAGTTGGTTCTTTGAAAAGATTAGCAAAAATTGGCAAACCCTTAGCTAGACTAATCAAACAAAAAAGAGATCAAATCAACAAAATGATAACTGAAAACTGAGACAACTGGTGCCACAGAAATGCAAAGGATCATAAGATACTATTATGAACAACTATAACGAACAAACGAGACAACCTAGAAATAGAAAAATTCTTAGAAACATACAACCTACCAAGTCTGAATCAAGAAGAAGTAGGAAATCTGAATAGACCAATTACTAGTAAGGACATTGAATCGGTAATCAAAAAATCCACGAACAAAGAAAATCTCTGAACCAGATGGCTTCACTGGTGACTTTTAACAAACATTTAAAGAAGAATTAACACCAATCCTTCTCAAACTCTTCCCAAAAACAAAGAAGAGGGAACTCCACCAAACTCATTTTATGAGGTTAACGTTCTATTGACACCAAAGCCAGATAAGGACACTACTGGAAAAGAAAACCAATTTCTCTAGTGAATATAGATGCAAGAATTCTCAACAAAATACTAGCAAAACAAATTCATCAGTACATTGAAAGGATCATTCATTATGATCATATGAGATTTAGACCCGGGCTAGGAGGGTGGTCAACATATACAAATCAATCAGTGTGATAGATCAGATTAATAGAATGAAAGAAAAGAATATCATCATATCAATAGAAACACAAAAAAGCATTTGACAAAATCCAACATTGATTCAAGACAAAAACACTGAACAAAATAGGCATAGATGGAACATATCTCAACATAATAAAGCCAATATATGAAAAACTCACACCTAACATCATATTCAATGGTGAAAGACTGAAAGCATTTCCTTTAAGATCAGAAATAAGACTTGAGTGACCAATCTCAATATTCCTATTCAACAAAGTATTGGAAGTACTAGCTAGAGCAGTCAGGCAAGAAAAAGATAGAAAAGGCATCAAAACTTGGATAGAAGAAGTAAAGTTGTTTCTATTTGCAGAAGACATGATTTTAGGATAAAAAAATTCTAAAGACAACCAAAATACTCAAAAGTTATTAAAGAAGTCAGTAAAGTGGCAGGATACAAAATAGGCATATAAAAAATCAATAGTGTTTCTATACACTAATAATGAATTTTCTGAAAAAGAAATAAAGAGAACAATCCCATTTACAGTAGCACCAAAACCAATAAAATATTTAGGAATAAATTTAATAAAGGAGGTGAAATATCTCTACCTTGAAAGCTGTAAGACACTGATGAAAAAAATCATAAAAGACAGAAATAAGTGAAAAGATATACTGTGTTCATTGACTGGAAGAAGTAATATTGTTAATATGTCTGTACTACCAAAACTATCTATAGATTGACTGCAATCTAATATTTCAATGGCATTTTTTATACAAATAGAAAAAATACACTCTAAAATTTATATAGAACCACAAAAGACCCCAGATAACCAAAGAAATCCTGAGAAACAACAATAAAGCAGGAGGAATCACACTTCATAATTTCAAGCTCTCCTATAAAGCTAAAGTAATTAAAATAGTATGATAATGGTATAAAAAGAAATAGGCCAATGGAGTAGAATCAAGAGCCCAGAAACAAACTCAAGAGTGCTCATCAACTAGTTTTGACAAGGAAGCCAAGTACTCAATGGAGAAAATAGTCTTCTCAATAAATAGTGTTGGGAAAATTAGATATTCACATATAAAAGAATGAAACTTGACCCGTGTCTTACACCACTCACAGAAATGAATTCAAATGGAAAAAAAAACAAATGTAAGGCCTGAAGTCATGAAACACCTAGAAGAAAATACAGGAAAAATCCCCTTGACCTCAGTCTTAACAATGAATTTTTTAAATCACACCAAATACAAGCAATAAATCAAAAATAAACAAGTGTGACTACAACAAAAAAGCTTCGGCAATGCAAGAGAAATCATCAACAAAGCAAGAAGACATCCTATGGTATGGGAAAAATATCCACAAACCATACATTTTTTTCCTTATTGAAGTACAGTTGATATACAATCTTAAATTGGTTTTAAGTATACAACACATTGGCTCACCAGTTACCCACATCATTAAATCGTTACCCCTACTAGTGTGGTTACTATTTGTCAACATAGAAAGATGTTACAGAATCATTGGTTATATTTTTCATGCTATAATACCATCTCCATGACCAACTTATATTATGATTGAGAAATTTTGTGTCCCTTTATCCTCCTCCTTCCCCATGGTAACCACCACTCACTTCTTAGTGTCTTTGAGTTTAATGCTATTTTGTTCATTTTGCTTTGTTTTGTTTTTAGATTCTACAAATAAGTGAAATCATATGGTATTTGTCTTTCTCCACCTGGCTTATTTCACTTAGTATAATACTCTGTAGGCCATCCATGTTGTCAAAAATGGCAGGATTTTTTCTTTTTAATGGCTGAATAATATTCCATTGTGTATATGTACCACTTCTTTATCTATTTGATGGACATTTTTATTGCTTCCATACCTTGGCTATTGTCAATAACATGGCAATAAACATAGGGGTGTATATCTTTTTCAAATGAGGGATTTTGTTTTCTTTGGGTAAATTCCTAGAAGTGGAATTTCTATTTTTAGTTTTTTGATACAAAACATACATAAGCATTTAATACCCAACATATATAAAGAACTTATTAAGTTCAATATAAAAAATAATAATCTGGGAGTTCCAGGAAGATGACGGCGTGAGCAGGGCAGCGGAAATCTCCTCCCAAAACCATATATATCTATGAAAATACAGCAAATACAACAATTCCTAAAAGAGAGACCAGAAGATATAGGAGAGCACACACCCTACATCTGCACCTGAGAAGACTTGGCACCCCACAAGGTGGGTAAGACACGGAGCCGTGACCTGGCAGGACCTGAGCACTCCCCAACCCCAGCGCACTGGTGGAAGGAGAGGACTCAGAGCCATGAGGGACTGGAAGTACAGGCGCACGAAATAACCAGCCCTGGTGATCAGCGCCGGGAGCGCTGATACACATCGTGCGGTGTATCAGATATTGGAGAGGCAGAAGGTACAGGTTTTGAGCTGGGAATGCGCCCAGGTCCTTGCAGCAGGCTCCCTGGGACAAAAGAAAAGTGCGCGCTTTTTTTGCCAGTCTTAAAGAGGCAAGGGCCCAGGATCATCCCAGGACACGTGGCCCAGCAGGCTGGGAGTCCTGAGGAATTTCTGACTCCTTGGCTGGCAACTGGGGAAAAGTAGCTGCACTGAAACTTCATATAGAGAACAACAGCCTCCCATTTCTTCCTGCCCTGGCCAGAGCTACAAAGGGCCCAGCGGAGCTGCGCAGCCACTGCTCCGGAATAGTGGAGCAACACCCCCACATATGGCATCATTACAGAATCTAATCCCGGTGAGTGTTTTTTTTCTTTCTTTCTTTTCTTCTCTTTTCTTTCTTTTCTTTTTTTCCTTTTTTCTCTTTTCATTCTCTTCCTTCTTTTTTTTTTAAAGTCTTAAAGAGTCCAGCTGACATACACGGCACCTACCAGCAACCACTTCTATCGCCATGAAAAGAAAGGAATATGGTACAGACCAAGCTCACCCAGACCAAGACAACACCATAGAGGGAACCTGAAGGGATGGAAATGCACAATCTTCCTGAAAAAGAATTCAGAATAAAAGTCATAACCATACTGATGGATCTACAGAGAAATATGCAAGAGCTGAGGGATGAAGTGAGGGAAGTCAGGAAAGAAAATGCAGAAATGAGACAAGCCATCGACGGGCTTAGCAGAAGACTAGACAAAATGCAAGAGGCTGTTAATGGAATAGAAATCAGAGAACAGGAATACTGAGCAGCAGAGGCAGAGACAGATAAAAGGATCTCTAGGAATGAAAGAATATTAAGAGAACTGTGTGACCAATCCAAACGGAACAATATCCGCATGATAGGAGTACCAGAGGAAGAAGAGAGAGAAAAAGGGATAGAAAGTGTCTTTGAAGAAATAATTGCTGAAAAATTCCCCATGCTGGGGAAGGAAATAGTCTCACAGTCCACGGAAGCCCACAGATCTCCCAACACAAGGGACCCAAGGAAGACAACACCAAGACACATAATAATTAAAATGGCAAAGATCAAAGATAAAGACAGAGTATTAAAGGCAGCTAGAGAGAGAAAAAAGATCACCTACAAAGGAAAACCCATCAGACTATCATCAGACTTCTCAATAGAAACCTTACAGGCCAGAAGAGAATGGCATGATATATTTAACGTAATGAAACAGAAGGGCCTCGAACCAAGAATATTGTATCCAGCACGATTATCATTTAAATATGATGGAGAGATTAAACAATTTCCAGACAAACGAAAGTTGAGAGAGTTTGCCTCTCATAAACTACCAGTACAGAATATCTTACATGGACTACTCTAGAGGGAAGCACCCCTAAAGCTAAAAAGATATCACCAGAGAAAATAAAATCATAGCAAAGAAAGCAGACCATCTAAATACTAGCTAAAGGCAAAGAATAAAACACTTAATATATAAAGAATGGAGGAGGAAGAATAAGAAGAGAGAGATAAAGAAACATCAGACGGTGTTCACAATACCTTAACAAGAAAGTTAAGTTAGATTGTTAGATAGTAAAGAAGCAACCCTTGAACCTTTGGTAACCACGAATCTAAAGCCAGCAATGGCAATAAGTACATATCTGTCGATAATCACCGTAAATGTAAATGGACTGAATGCACCAATCAAAAGACACAGAGTTACAGAATGGATAAAAAAACAAGATCATCTATATGCTGCCTAAATGAAACTCACCTCAAACCAAAAGATATACACAGACTAAAAGTGAAGGGATGGAAAAAAATATTTCACGCAAACAACAAGGAGAAAAAAGCAGGTGTTGCAGTACTTGTATCAGACAAAATAGACTTCAAAACGAAGAAAGTAACACATTACATAATGATTAAGGGGTCAATCCAACAAGAGGATATAACAATTATAAATATATATGCACCCAATATGGGAGTGCTGGCATATGTGAAACAAATACTAACAGAATTAAAGGAGGAAATAGACAGCAGTGCATTCATTTTAGCTGATTTCAACACACCACTCACTCCACAGGACAGATCAACCAGACAGAAAATAAGTAAAGACACAGAGGCACTGAACAACACACTAGAACAGATGGACCTAACAGACATCTACAGAACTCTACACACAAAAGCAGCAGGATACACATTCTTCTCAAGTGCACATGAAAAATATTACAGAATAGACCACATACTAGTCCACAAAAAGAACCTCAGTAAAGTCAAAAATATTGAAATTCTACCAACCAACTTCTCAGATCATAAAGGTATAAAACTAGAAATAAATTTTAGAAAGAAAAAAAACGGCTCACAAATACATGGAGACTTAACAACATTCTCCTAGTTAATCAATGAGTTAATTACCAAATCAAGACAGAAATCCAAGAATATATGGAGACTAATGACAACAACAACAAAAAGCCACAATTTCTGTGGGACGCAGCAAAGGCAGTTCTAAGAGGAAAGTATATTGCAATCCAAGCCTATTTAAAGAAGGAAGAACATTCCCAAATGAATACTCTAAAGACAAAATTACTGCAATTGAAAAAAGAAGAACAAATGAGACCCAAAGTCACCAGAAGGAGGGACATAATAAAGATCAGAGAATAAATAAATAAAATTGAGAAGAATAAAACAATAGAAAAAAATCAATGAAACCAAGAGGTGGTTCTTTGAAAAAATAAACAAAATAGATAAACCCGTAGCCAGACTCATTAAGAGAAAAAGAAAATCTACACACATAAACAGAATCAGAAATGAGAAAGGAAAAATAATGACGGACCCCACAGAAATACAAAGAATTATAAGAGAATATTATGAGAATCTATATGCTAACAAGCTGGAAAACCTAGAAGAAAAGGACAATTTCTTAGAAAAATACAACCTTCCAAGACTGACCAAACAAGAAATAGAAAAACTAAACAGACCAATCACCAGCAACAAAATCGAATCAGTAATCAAAAACTACCCAAGAAGAAAAACCCCAGACCAGAGGGATTCACCTCTGAATTCTATCAGACATATAGAGAAGAAATAACACCCATTCTCCTTAAAGTTTTCCAAAAAATAGAAGAGAGGGAGTACTTCCAAACTCATTCTATGAAGCCAGCATCACTCTAATACCAAAACCGGGCAAAGTCCTCACCAAAAAAGAAAATTACAGACCAATATCCCTGATGAACGTAGATGAAAAAATACTCAACAAAATATTATCAAACCGAATTCAAAAATACATCAAGAGAATCATACACCATGATCAAGTGGGATTCATCCCGAGGATGCAAGGATGGTACAACATTCGAAAATCCATGAACATCATCTACCACATCAACAAAAAGAACAAAAACCACACGATCATCTCCATAGATGCTGAAAAAGCATTTGACAACGTCCAGCATCCATTCATGATTAAAACTCAGCAGAATGGGTATAGAGGGCAAGTACCTCAACATCATAAAGGCCATATATGACAAACTCACTAACATCATACTTAACAGTGAGAAGCTGAAAGCTTTTCATCTAAGATCGAGAACAAGACAGGGATGCCCACTATCTCCACTGTTATTCAACATAGTACTGGATGTCCTTGCCACGGCAATCAGACAAAACAAAGATATACAAGGCATCCAGATTGGTAAAGTAGAAGTCAAATTGTCACTATTTGCAGATGACATGATACTGTACATAAAAAAACCCTAAAGACTCCACTCCAAAACAACTAGAACTAATATCTGAATTCAGCAAAGTTGCAGGATACAAAATTAACACACAGAAATCTGTTGCTTTCCTATACACTAATGATGAACTAACAGAAAGAAAAATCAGAAAAACAATTCCATTCACAATTGCATCAAAAAGAATAAAATACCTAGGAATAACCCTAACGAAGGATGTGAAAGACCTGTACTCTGAAAACTACAAGACACTCCTAAGAGAAATTAAAGAGGTCACTAACAAATGGAAATTCATCCCATGCTCTTGGCTAGGAA
The DNA here is from genome assembly GCA_029783875.1 of Phataginus tricuspis. Lineage (NCBI taxonomy): Eukaryota > Metazoa > Chordata > Mammalia > Pholidota > Manidae > Phataginus > Phataginus tricuspis. The sequence goes on along the minus strand of JAQQAC010011420.1, from coordinate 44,902,657 downwards.
GAATAAATATTGTCAAAATGTCTATACTACCTAAAGCAATCTACAGATTCAACGCAATCCCTATCAAAATACCAACAGCTTTCTTCAATGAACTGGAACAAATAATTCTAAAATCCATATGGAACCACAAAAGATCCCGAATAGCCAAAGCAATCCTGAGAAGGAGGAATAAAACAGGGGGAATTATGCTCCCTGACTTCAAGCTCTACTACAAAGCCACAGTACTCAAGACAATTTGGTATTGGCACAAGAACAGACCCACAGACCAGTGGAACATAATAGAAAATCCAAACATTTACCCAAACATATACAGTCAATTAATATTTGATAAACGAGCCTTGGATATACAATGGGGAGATGACAGCCTCTTCAGCAGCTGGTGTTGGCAATATTGGACAGCTACATGTAAGAGAATGAAACTGGACTACTGTCTAACCCCATACACAAAAGTCAACTCAAAATGTATCAAAGACCTGAATGTAAGTCATGAAACCATAAAACTCTTAGAAAAAAACATAAGCAAAAATCTCTTGGACATAAACATGAGCGACTTCTTCATGAACTTATCTCCCCGGGCAAGGGAAACAAAAGCAAAAATGAACAAGTGGGACTATATCAAGCTGAAAAGCTTCTGTACAGCAAAGGACACCATCAGTAGAACAAAAAGACATCCTACAGTATGGGAGAATAGATTCATAAATGACGTATCTCACAAGGGGTTGACACCCAAAATGTATAAAGAAGTCAGACACCTCAACACCCAAAAAGCAAATAACCCATTTAAAAGGGAGCAGAAGACATGAATAGACACTTCTCCAAAGAAGAAACTCAGATCGCCAACAGGCACATGAAAAGATTCTCCACATCACTAATCATCAGAGAAATGCAGATTAAAACCACAATGAGATATCACCTCACACCAGTGAGGATGGCCAACATCCAAAACAGAAACAACAACAAATGTTGGCGAGGATGTGGAGAAAAGGGAACCCTCCTACACTGCTGGTGGGAATGTAAATTAGTTCAACCATTGTGGAAAGCAGTATGGAGGTTCCTCAAAAAACTCAAAATAGAAATACCATTTGACCCAGGAATTCCACTCCTAGGAATTTACCCTAAGAATGCAACAGCTCAGTTTGAAAAAGACATATGCACCCTTATGTTTATCACAGCAAAATTTACAATAGCCAAGAAATGGAAGCAACCTAAGTGTCCATCAGTAGATGAATGGATAAAGAAGAAGTGGTACATATACACAATGGAATATTATTCAGCCATAAGAAGAAAACAAATCCTACCATTTGCAACAACATGGATGGAGCTAGAGGGTATTATGCTCAGTGAAATAAGCCAAGCTGAAAAAGACAAGTATCAAATGATTTCACTCATCTGTGGAGTATAAGAACAAAGAAAAAAACTGAAGAAACAAAACAGCAGCAGACTCACAGAACCCAAGAACGGACTAATAGTTCCCAAAGGGAAAGGGACTGGAGAGGATGGGTGGCAAGGGAGGGATAAGAGGGTAAAAGGGGCATTACGATTAGCACACATAATGTTGGGGGGGGCACGGGGAGGACTGTACAACTCAGAGAAGACAAGTAGTGATTCTATAGCATCTCACTACACTGATGGACGGTGACTTGAATGGGGTTGGTGGGGGGGACCTGATGAAGGGGGTAGTTTAATCACCATAATATTGCTCATGTAATTGTAGATTAATGATACCAAAATAAACTATAAAAAATTTAAAAATTAAAAAAAATTATAATCCAACTTAAAATAGCCAAGGGACCAGCAAATACACATTTCCAAAGAAGATATATGAATGGTCAGTAGATAAATTAAAAGATGCTAATCACTAGTCAATAGGAAAATGCAAATTAAAACCACAAAGAGATACCACTTTCACACCTGTTAGGATAGCCATCAGCCAAAAGGCAAGTGACAACAAATGCTAGTGTGGATGCGCATAAGAGGGAATGTTTGTGCACTTTTGGTGGGATTATAAATTGGTACAGCCACTAGGAAAGAGTATGGAGGTTCCTCAAAATATTAAAACTACTGTATGATCCAGTAATTCCAGTTCTGGGGTTATATCCAAAGGAAACAAAACCAAAACTGGAAAAGATGCATGTACATAGCAGCATTATTTGCAATAACCAACACATGGAAACAATCTAAGTGTCCATGGATGGATGAATGGATAAAAAGTTGTGAAAAAATATATAATCTATACACACACAATGAAATATTATTCAGCCACAAAAAGTGAAGAAATCCTACCATTTGCAACAACATGGATGAAACTTGGAGGCATTATGCTCAGTGAAATATGTCATAGAAAGACAAATACTATGTGATCTCATATGTAGAATCTAATATATGAGATCAAAACAAAACATACAAAACAACAAAAGATACAAACAAAACATAGAAACATACAAAACAATAAAACCAAAAAACTGTAAACACCAAACTCATAGAAAAAAGATCAGATTTGTGATTATTAGAGGTGTTTCAGAGGAAGAGGCTAGAGGAGGGGCTTTTGGAGGAAGGTAGTCAAAAAACAAAGCCTTATATATTTGGGCATTTTGAACTTAATATAAACTTAGAAAGAAATACTTTAAAAATATTTTTCTAAAAGATTGACATTTTGCAATAGGTTAAAAGAAAAAAGAGCAGGAATGTTACAATTCAAATTTGACAAACTTTCTCTCAACAGCATAAACAACTCTCCCAAATAAAAGTGATAGCCACAGTACTCTAAGCAAACAGCTATGCAGATACTTTCTCACCATATCAAAATGCCCAACATACTGGGAGTGAGAAAGCTGCAAACATTTACCTTGGTGAGAAACTTGTTGTTTTCAGAAAGTTTTAAGAATTTCTGAGGCAGAAACACTATATTAGCTTAAATCTACAATTCCAACATCTCTGCTCTCTCAAACATCTTGAGCATGTTGTAGCGTAATTCCTAACACAACTCACTTTTTATGTTCAGTGTTTTTTGAGGTCATGTCATAAATCATTAAATAATGTCCTAGTTCCCTTGCTCATCACTTTAAGACCATATACTCCAAACACCAGGGACTGTAGCTCTAAACTTTAATCAGATAGGTAGATTTTGGAAATCTCAAGCTGTGGTTTCAACCCTTGCTTTCTCTTTACCAAAATAAAACAACACTTGAACTTTTCCTACTCTTCCTGTTTCATTAATCTTAGGAATTTACACCCTGGACACCTTGACTTTTCCATATTCCTGCCAGGCTCTTTACTGACAAGGAAGGGCTAGGAATATTTCACTGCTCTAGTATGATTCAGAGACTACATTATTTAGTCCTAAAAGTATACTCAATAGGCCTGTGATGATAAATGCCACCTGGTCTCTGGTGCTTCTCCTGAATGTATCATTATGTCTAATCAGAGCCCCAGTGAACTCTAAATGATTCAGCTTTCTGTATTTGCTGGTAATAATGTTTGGAGTTGAACACTTTGTGATTCAGAGGGAGTTTGTTGTTGGTGCACAAATGAAGAATAGCCAGGAGTAACAGTCAATGAAAAAGATTATTCTTATAGATCCATCTCAGAAAAAGGAAGCTGGTGTTTTTAGGTATCAAAGAATGCTGGTTCCATTTAATTGTGGAGAAAAATGTGCTTACACACCCATCCTCAGAACAAATCCACTACTTTGGAAAATCTAAACACACCAAATTGATCCTAATGACTGCAATGTTAATGGCAGGATTGGGAAGGGAGGGAGGGAGAAGAGACCTAGTGACAATTTTTTAAAAGACATTAAGCTCTAATACACTGTTTGAGTTCCACAATTCACGTGTGGAGAAAGAACTTTCACATTTCGGATGAGTGATTTTTTTTTTCCAGGTTTGTCCTTAATTCTCAGACACAAGGTAAGTTAGTTGAAAAGCAACAGAGGTATTTTTTTCCTCTCTTATGGAAGTGGCTTAGCAAGGTCTAATTGCAGCAGATCATCAGGTCAGCCTCCTCCAAATATCTCCAAGTCCTATGGGAAATGTGATCTCATCCTCTTTATTCTACCTTTCTGAGTCCCTACAGTCTGGTAAGGCAGCAAGGAATGCTCAGATACAGAAGGTGAGGCAAGTTCTACCCAAAGTCATAACGTCTCTTGTTCAGCTGCCCATTTGGCAATTGGTCATGTACAGCATGTTCCTTCACACATTCCTCTGTTCATCTTTAAACATTTAAAGCTAGTTTACTATTTTTCTTTCTCAGTCATCTTTCATATATTAAGCATGCATGTAAGCATTCATTGCATATTCAATCTTCTTTTATTGTTATTTCCCTCCAAACTAATGAAAAATAAAAAAAACTCCTCTCACACTGACTCTTATTTCTCCTTCTCTCTGCAGTCAGAATTTTTGAAATGACAATGACAAAGTTATTTGATATCCATTGCCTTCTAATTTTCACTTTTTATCTCTCCTTAGCATCCAGAAATCTGAATTCTATCTTTGCCACACCATTTAAACTGTTCTTATAGAGGAAACCATTGATCTCCTACCTCCTTGACCTTCAGACTTACCCTCAGAAAGGTGGATGTTATTTTGATGTTTACACCTCCTGGAACGTTTCATCTCTTTTGTGAATCTATAGTATCACTTCCATCTGGTTTTCCTCTGAAATTTTTTTCAAACTTTGTATATTTTGTTCTCTGATGATTTCTCTTTTATCTAAATTCCTCTTTGAGTTCAGATTTTCTCATATCCTTGCCCTCTGAACAATCACATGCATGACACTGGCCCTTCTCTTAAGTTCTAGACATCTACTGGAAATTGCCCAGGTCCTGGACACTCTGGCCCAACGTTACCCAAGTATGTCTTGCATATTTGCCTTGTGCTTCTGCTCCACTGTGAGGATTTGGTGTGATAAGTTTCTCTGTTTTATCTCCTTGGATTCTTTTCATCCTCTACCCTCTCTTCTCACCAAAATGTAAATCAGGCAACAAAAGCAAAAATAAGCAAGTGAGAGTAAATCCAAATTAAAAGCTTCTGCAGAGCAAAGGAAATCAACAAGACAAACATGCAAGCTAATGAATGTGAGAAGATATTTGCAAGTCATTTATCTCATGAGGGCTTAATATCCAAAACATATAAAGAACTTATACAACTCAATAGCAAAAAATGAAGGCAGAGGATCTGAAGAAGGCATACAGATGGCCACCAATCACACGAAAAGGTACTCAGCATCCCAATCGTCACAGAAATGCAAATCAAAACCATAATGAGTATCACCTCACACCTATTAGAATGGCCATTTCCAAAAAGACAAGAGATAACAAATGATGGCAAGGATGTGGTAAAATGGGCACCTTTGCGCACCACTGGTAGTAATATAAATTGGTGCAGCTATTATGGAAAACTGTATAGAGGTTCCTCAAAAAATTAAGAATAGAATTACCATAATCCAATGATTTCATTTTGGGGCATTTATCCAAAGAAAACAAAACCACCACTTGAACAGATACATGCACCCCATTGTTCATTATAGCATTATTTAGAAGAGCAAAGATACAGAAACAACCTAAGTGTTCATTAACATTTGAATGGATAAAGAAAAATTGATATATACATATGCAATGGAATTCAGCCACAAAAAATAGTGAAATCTTGTCATTTGCAACAACATAGACCTTGAAGGCATTACACTAAGTGAAATAAATCAGACAAAGACGTATTTGTGATCTCACTTATCCGTGGAATCTAAAAAAAAAATCCTCCTAGTGACAGAGAATAGATTAGCAGTTATGGTGGCTATGAGATGAGGGGGAAGGGGTGGGCAAAATGGGTGAAAGGAGTCAAAAGTTACAAACTTCTAGTTATAAAAATAATTAGTCATGGAGATGTAATGTACAGCAAGGCAACTCTTACTAATACTGAATTGCGTATTTGAAAGTTGCTAAGAGTAGATCTTAAAAGCTCTCATCATAAGGAAAAAAATGCTCTATTTTTGGTAATGGATGTTAACTAGACTTCTTGTGGTGTTCATTTCTCAATATATATAGAAATATTGAATAATCATGTTGTAGAACTGAAACTAATACAAATTATGTGTCATTATACTTATAATATAAAATATTAAAAAAAGTAATCAAATTTCATCTTTCTGATTAGATGCTCCCAGGTAGCATTGATAGATTTCTTCACCTTGCATTTATAGTTATATTAGAGCAAGTATAAAGTTGTTCAGAGTTTAATTATGTAGTAGCTTGGACTTAATACATTGATTGGATCATAGGAAATTGTCATAAAAAATGGGTAACTATTGGCAATTTCACATGGCCAAATCTATTGTTTTTCCATTTGTTAATGAAACTTTCATGTTATTTACCCATCAAACCAGGGACTTGTTTTTGTAAGATCTGTGACCCTAGAATGCTTTCTACACTTTAAATGGTTGTAAAACAATAAGAAAATCTAGTGTCAGAAACCATATGTGGCCTAGAAAGCCTAAAATTTCTATATCTGGACGGTATCCAGAAAAGTTTGCAGGCTCTTACCCTACACCATCGCCAATTTGGTGTAGATATTTGTGTTACCAACATACAGCAGTGCTTGGACCTCTATTTGCTCAATAAATGCTTTTTAAACTGAATTAGAAGACTGATGAATGTCCTAATAAAAAATGTAGGATGAAAAGGGTCCTAAAATTATTTTGCTTCCTCAATGAATCCTGTTTGTAAAGCGGGACACTTAAACATCATCTTTTTGAGCATGCTTTGCAGCTCACCCAAACCTGAGGATCTATGCCCAAGAACATTATAGTCAAACGATCTAAAGCAAGGGTTTTATTATGTGCCAACACCCAGACCGCTGGATCAGAGTTATGTCAGGAATCAAGATAAATCCTGGGAGGAATGAAGCGCAATGGTGGGAGAGAGTATGTGTGACCCAGGGCTGCTATTAGCTTTAAGATTTGTTGACACTGAATGTCTTTAAAAAAAAAAATCTCTTCCCAAACTGCCTCATTCCAAAGTACTTAAGAACCTGATCCAAGAGCCCAGGCACTTCATCACTGGCTATGTTCCCCCCAAAGAAATGATCTAGAGAAGATTGCTCTTAAATCAAAAAATGTGAAATTGTATTTGGCAGCCACAATTCAGGGAAGAAAAATTCTGCTTCGAACAATAGCCTTTTCCTCTATTTTGTACACTCCCTTTTTTCTTCTTTTCCCTTGCTTTTTACTCTTATGTTTGGTGTATCCTGACAGCTTAAAGAAAAGAGATCTTCTTCAGAATCTTTTTGAAAATGGGTTCTTCTGAAATAGTTTGGTGAGTTAAATCTATACCACTACAGTTAATCTCAAACGGTATTGTTGTCGGTATTTTCACCACAGTATTGAAGAAGTGCTTTGGAAATGTAGAATTGTTCAAACACTCATTTCCTGTTTTACTTTTGCGCCATATCACAGCTGTGCTCAATTATGGGCTTTTGAAAAGCAGCAGACAGGAGAGAAAACAATGCCTTTTCCCCCTCTATTCTTTGTAATTGTTTTTTTTAAATAAATAAATAACAAGCAAACAAACTCAACACTTTCAACTGGAACTCCACCCCTGTGCTTTTAGAATTATAGTCGTATTAAAGCATCATTTCTAAAAGTGGAAAAAATAGCATATTTCTAACAAACAACACAGTGTAGGGACGCCCTTTATTTCCAACTATGTCTCAGACTTGGTAGTTTCTTACTGAATTTCATAACTGCCAAACTAAGTCATTTCAAACTCACCATGAAAAGCTATCACATGTTGCAAATACCAGTGTTTCAGGTATGCAAGGTAGAATCTTTCTCATGAAAGTAAGAAGTGTGAAAATTCCAAGAGGAGTTACAGCTCTCAGTCCAGGTTTAGGAGCTTATCCAAAATATTGGACTACCTAGATCTCTTAGCTCTTCTTCGGCCTCCATCCCTTCCCCATGCTGGTGCACCACCCCCAACGAAATCTCTCTGAAACATGGATGTAACATTGTCGCTGCCCCCATGTGATCGGTGACTCCCCGATGACTCAGAGTGCTGATCAGGAACTTTGGATGGGCATCAAAATCTCCTGCAGGCTTTAGAACTGGGTGTCTATTCGTTCCTCTTCGCCCCCAAAGTTTCTAGGTTATTGGGTCCATGTGGTGACATAAGTCTCCGCATATGTAAGGAACATCCAGAGAATTCCAATGTACAAAACCCAGGCAGACAACAGAGCACAGAATGGACCACACAGCAAGAGCCAAACCCTTCAGCGTGACAAGACTTTTCACAGTTGGGCTCATTAGGTTTCAAACCCAATGAGTACATTTAAGGACTGATCTTCATTGACTTCTGAGCAGAATTTGATAGTACTGACTACACACAATGACTTAGAATATGCTCTTCCCCTTGCATTAAGATAATACCGACAATATTTCTCTCTCTTAATTCTTTTTTTAATCTCTTTTACATATTTTTATTTTTCTTAGAAATGTAATTGCTGCATCTTCTCTCTGAAATACTGGTGACCTTGAAGAGCCTTGGGCTTCTCTGAGGCTGCTTTCATTGTCGCTGTACATATTTTCCTTGGGTCACCTTAATCCTCCTGTGGCTTCGATTACTTTGGTGGTTAGGAATGTAAACTCGGCAGCCAGGTTGTGTCGATTCAATCCTGGCTCTGTCACTTAATAACCAATCTGTGCGTCTGTTGTTTCATCTGTATAGTGGAAGTAGCAATAGTATGTACATTGGGGTGTTATTTTATTATTGTAAGAATTAAGGGATTAATATGAGTAAAGCACTTAAAATAGTAACGAGGACATCGTAAGTTCTAAATAAGTGCTTAGTGTCCTTGTCATTATTGTGTTTATGTTGGTATCTCACTAATTTATTCCTTCAGCTCAAACCTCTGCTCTAAGTCCTACAACTACTACATCCAACTGTTCACTTGACCTTTCCACTCAAATGTCACATAAACTACAAATACTTACTGCTTCTAATTCTGAATCCCTGTTCTCATCTACCAGTCCTATCATGCTCCATATTCTGGGATCCATGGCTCACCTAACTACCACCAACCCTGGTTCTTGAGATGAGAAACTGGGTATCAAACCTGATAACTTTCTGTTTCTCTCCACATCAAATCCATTACCAAGTCCAATTAATTCTAGGTCCTCTTAGGACCCAAATTCTGTCACTTCTCTATTGAATGCTCTTGTTACAACCCTGTATTGAACCACCTCAACTTGTTGTATTCCTTCCTAAGTATTTTTCCTGTGACTTTATCAAATATTATCCCATTGCCAATCTATGTACTTCAGCCACAGGAAACATTCTAAATCATGTCAGCGATGGGTTCTCATTGCCTTCAGAATGAAATTAGATGTCCTTATCATGATCAGTCAAATCCTTCAGGGTCTTTCTTGCTCATATCTCCAGCCTAATTCCACATTACTCCCCTCACTTTACTCTATATTCAGCTCAGGCTGAAATCTGTCTGGTTCTCCAGCATCATCTCCCTGGTTTTTGGACTTCTGTATGATTTCCTGTCTGCCTGGAACACTCTGTTATTCATCAGTTTGCCTCAGCTAGGATGTAGCTTTTCCAGGCAGCTCTCTTAACATTCCAGGTCCCAATTAGATATTCTTTCTAGATGCTTCTGTGATACTTATCACATTATTTTGTAATAACTGTATCTTTTCCTAAAATGTTATTACTGTGGTTAGGATGGCCAACATAGAAAAGACTAGGAAAAACAAATGCTGGCCAGGATGTGGAGAGAGGGGAACTCTCCCACACTGCTGGTGGGAATGTAAATTAGTTCAACCGTTGTGGAAAGCAATATGGAGGTTCCTCAAAAAACTCAAAATAGAAATACCATTTGACCCAGGAATTCCACTCCTAGGAATTTACCCTAAGAATACAGCAGCCCAGTTTCAAAAAGTCATATGTACCCCTATGTTTATCACAGTACTATTTACAATAGCCAAGATATGGAAGCAACCTAAGTGTCCATCAGTAGATGAATAGATAAAGAAGATGTGGTACATATACACAATGGAATATTATTCAGCCACAATAAGAAAACAAATCCTACCATTTGCAACAACATGGATGGAGCTGGAGGATATTATGCTCAGTGAAATAAGCCAGGTGGAGAAAGACAAGTACCAAATGATTTCACTCATCTGTGGAGCATAAGAATAATGCAAAAGCTGAAGGAACAAAACAGCAGCAGACTCACAGAACCCAAGAATGGACTAACAGTTACCAAAGGGAAAGGGACTGGGGAGTGTGGGTGGAAAAGGTGGGATTAGGGGAATAAGGAGCATTATGATTAGCACACATAATATGGTAGGGGGCACGGGGAAGGCACTATAGCACAGAGAACACAAGTAGTGACTCTATAGCATCTTATTAGCTGGTGGACAGTGACTATGTAATGGGGTATGTGGTGGGGACTTGATAATGGGGGGACTCTAGTAACAACCATGTTGCTCATGTTATTTTATATTAATGATACCAAAATAAGAAAAGTGTTATTACTGTGAAAGCAGGAGCTTAATTATCTCTCTAGTCATATCAATTAGCACATCGCCTGGCACAAAGCAATCATTCAAAAATTTGTGATGAATTAAGGAATGAATGAATATGTGGATACATAATCCTTTAACACATATCTGGTGTTTCATTCATGTCAAAACTTGGTTCTATCCACACCTATGTTAAGATGTTTTATTACTGTTTTTTCTAGTGTATGTAAATAAAAATAATATAAATTTTAAACTCCTGAAACAAGCAACATCTGTAACTTACTCTATGTGATAAAAATGAAGCATGCTACCATTCTTCAACATAACAGATTTATTATAGAAAATTTATTTGGAAGAATAGTAGGGATTCCAAATCTTGTAAGTATCATATCAGCCCCATGGGAGTTCATTCAAAACATTCCCTGATTGTGGGTAACCACAGCATCTTTGACGTTAATCCGAACATCTTCTGAGATATTTAGTTCTTCCTGATTTCTGGTTTCTGAACCGACTAGCCTGTGAAATCTGGATTTTGTTGAGTCTTATACCAACAAGTAAGTGCCTTATTTTAGAAGAAAAATGCATTGAAATACATGAAATGAACATGTGGGAAAGATATTACTTAGATTTCTAAGGAGCATCAATGCTTATAAAAGATATAAGAGCTGCAAGAGATTTTTAAGTCCAACCCATTCATTCTGTAGATAAAGAGAGCTACTACTCAGCCAGAGACATTAGGTAACTGGCCACAAATCACGAAGCTACTTATTTGCAAAGCGGAGTTTACATTTGTTCAATCCTGGGCACTTTCTGGTCCCTCAGATGACTTAAGAGAACTTTTATGTAAAGCTTTAGAGAACTATAAAATAAATCTCTTTTCACCTAGGCTGGTGATTGATTACTAAGGAAGAGTCACAGATAACACTGGTTGTGAAAGTATTGAAGAAAATACCAGTGTGATCACTGTTCATACATCCTGTCTAGTTTTAAAGAATTTCTTGGACTCAAGGTCAATATGTACTCTCTTGGCTTAGGCAGGAGTGAGGGGGACAATTTAGGGGGCTGGACTATGGAAAGGGACAAAAATGTGTCAAGAGTAAAGCTAAGTAGCAAATGATCAAACAACAAACAAAGCCAATAGTATTTTGGAGAAATTTTAGGGTTCCTTTTATAAAATATACTGTTCAATTTAAGCATTTCTCTTTGCAATACTGATTCCCTATTCTTTTAAGTGATAGAAAAGGAGAGATACTTGGTGACTACGAACCTAAAGAAATGTACTCCTATTACTGTTTTTCTCATCTCATAAGATTCTCTGAGGAGTATAGTCATCAGTCCTGTTTAGAACTTTTATGCAGACTCCTGCTTGTGCCACGTTTGTCTTTTTATTTTATTGGTCTCCCATTTTTGGGTCTCTTGCTGATCCAGGACACTCTCCATCCTGCCACCAGGTTGTTTTCCAAACCAGGGGCCATGCCAGTAGACTTTGATGGTCCAAATGAATCACATCTCTGAGTGTTATGGTTGTTGTTAAATTAAATCTGCTACTATCTAGCAATAAATACCCTGAATATCATTCCTCAGTATAAATGGGCTTTGGAAAAGCTCCATATTATCCATTGCACTTTGCCTGACAGGCAAGCTTATTTATTCTATGGCCCCAACCTACATTTCCAGCCTCATTTGCTCTCACTATTCCACTACCTGCTCCTCCTTACCCATCTCCCCTCAATACACATAAACTCTGACACTCCTTTCCCTGATCATGTCTTACACTGTTCAACTCCTTTTAACTGGAAAGCATTGCCTCCTGGCCCAGTTCTTCAAGAAAATAAATGAAGAATAACTTTACCTTAATGAACTTTCATTAAAATAGTCTTAGTCTTTTTAGAGCTGAAATTCTCATTTATTGGCATTCCAAGAACATCCCCACCTCTTAAAAACAGATTCGTATTTAACAACTCTTGAGAATGATGAATAAACTTTGAAGGCAAAGGTATTTTTTTCCTTTGAAGGCACCTTCTAATGCAGTTCTCCAATTCAGCACGCGTTACCTCTGTAGGCAGAATCCCTAGGGAGCCAGCTTACAATCAGAAGTTGGGCTAGAGAGTATGAGGTTAGAGCAGGGTGACAGGACCCTCATGAATTTAATGTCACTGTGTCAACCCAGCCAGATTCATCCTTCGCCACAATAGGAAGTTGCAAGAGAAATGCTTGTGTTGAACACTGTTCTTGGGCATTTTGGGGGACTCTGCCACTGTCTTCTCTCAATTATTATGCCCCTCACCTCCATAGCTGACAAATACATTCTGTCCTCAGCCATGTTTTCACCTTCATTCACAGTGCACTGTAACCTCACTGACCTAGAGTCAATCTCTTTAAGGTGATTTTTACAGACCTATTTATGCATTAATATATAATGTGTTTGAGAGATTCAAGATGGTGGTGTGAGAAGTGAGATGGAGAGCTCCTCCCAAAACCACAAACAGTACAAAAATATAGTTAATAAATACAACAAACCTTCAGACAGCAACAAGAAAGAAGGCTGAACCAGACTGCATACACACCTCACAGAGCAGACCTCAAGAAACAGGGTAACGTCCGAAAGCCTTAATCTGGCATGACCCAAGCCCTTCCCCCACCCCAGCTTACCAGCGGGAGGAAGAGAAACGGAGCACAGGAGGGGGTGAAAGTCTGGGACTGTTGGACACCTAGCCCTGGACATCTGCTTTGTTAGCACAATCCTATATGGTGTGGTGCCCTGGGTGTTGGGGAGCTAGGACAGGTGGAGTGCTTGCGAAATTGACATTACGGCCATTTATGGAGGAGGAGATCCACACCCGGCTGCTCTGTTGTCAGAGGAAAGGCAGGGAGCTGGAGACGCTTCCTAGCAGCCAGAGAGATGCCGAAGGGGCGGGGTTTGCACAGAGCTTGCTGCATGGGAAAAGGGAGACCTGGACAAGGTTGCCTTGGCGCACTCTGCCCAGTGGGTTGGGAACTTTGAGGAGCTTCAGGTGCCCCATCCCCCTGACGCTAACTCAGCTCTGAGGTCCCGCACTGTGACACACAGCCTGTCTAGCCTTCGTACTGGCCTAAAGGCATCTGCTCCCAAACCCAAAGTCACTGCACAAGAGTCAGGCCTGCCAGAGGGAGGCCCCGCCTACAACAGCTAGAAACACAAAGCACAGAAGATTGCCCATGTGTGCTTGGCCCACTGGCTCTGACACTGGAGACAGGCACGGCAGATGGGAATCAGAAAACAGATCTTTCCTCCCCCAGGCACCATCTCCTCTCCCCTATATCCCCCAACCTCACTCTAGGGTCTGAGCAGCTCCAGAGACAGGAGTTTCTGTGCACTAGTGGGCACCACACAGAAATATGAAACGTCAAAAGAACATGGTTCAGACCAAAATCTCACAAACCCCAGAAAGAGGGTCAAATGAAGCCGAACTCACAAATCTTCCAGAAAGAGAGTTCAAAATAAAAGTTATAAACATGCTTATGGAGGTACAGAAAAATATTCAAGACCTCAGGAACGAATTTAAGATGGAGATTCAATCATTAAGAAATACCATATCTGAAATGCAACATACAATGGAGAAATTTTAAAGCAGATTAGATGTAGAAGAAGAGATGGTAAATGGAATAGAAATTAGAGAAGAGGAATACTGAGAAGAAGCTGAGGCACAGAAAGAAAAAGGATCTCTAAGAATGAAAGAATATTGAGAGAATTATGTGACCAATCCAAACATAACAATATTTGCATTATAGGGGTGCCAGAAGAAGAAGAGAGAGAAAAAGGGATAGAAAGTGTCATTAAGGAGGTAATTGCTGAGAACATCCCCAATCTGGGGAAGGAGATAGTCTCTCAAGCCATGGAGGTGCACAGATCTCCCAACACAAGGGACCCAAGGAAGACAACATCAAGACATATAATAATTAAAATGGCAAAGATCAAGGAAAAAGGCAGACTTTTAAAAGCAGCTAGAGAGAGAAAAAAGATCACATACAAAGGAAAACCCATCAGGCTATCATCAGACTTCTCAACAGAAAACTTACAGGCCAGAAGGTAGTGGCATGATATATTTGATGCAATGAAGCAGAAGGGCCTTCAACCAAGAATATTCTACTCGGCAAGGTTATCATTTAAATTTGAAGGAGGGGTTAAACAATTTTCAGATAAGCAAAAGCTGAGAGAATTTACCTCCCACAAACCATCTCTACAGGGCATTTTGGAGGGATTCCTATAGATGTAAGTATTCCTAAGGCTAAACAGATGTCATTCAAGGAAAGACAAAGAGTACAGAATATGATTCATAACATACAAAGAATGGAGGAGGAAGAAAAAGGAGGAAAAAAAAAAATAACCTTTAGGTTGAGTTTGTAATAGTATACAAAATAAGTTAAATTAGACTGTTAGATAGTAACGGAATTGCCCTTGAACCTTTGGTAACCACAAATTTAAGCCTGCAATGAAAATAAGTACATACCTATCAATAATCACTCTAAATTTAAATGGTCTGAATGCACTAATCAAAAGACATGGAGTTACTGAATGGATAAAAAACAAGACCCATCTATATGCTGCCTATGAGAGACTCACTTCAAATCCAAAAACATACACAGACTGAAAGTAAATGGATGGAAAAAGATATTTCATGCAACTAATAGTGAGAAAAAAGCAGGAGTGGCAGTACTTGTATCAGACAAAATAGACTTCAAAACAAAGAAATTCACAAGAGACAAAGAAGGACATTACATAATGTTAAAAGGGTCAGTCCAACAAGAGGATATAACTATTATAAATATCAATGCACCCAAGGCAGGATCCCTTACATATGTGAAACAAATACTAACAGAATTAAAGGGGGAAATAGAATGCAATGCATTCATTTTAGGAGACTTTGACACACCACTCACTCCAAAGGACAGATCAAACACACAGAAAATAAGCAAAGAGACAGAGGCACCGAACAACATATTAGAACAGATGGACCTAACGAACATCTACAGAACACTCCATTCAAAAGCAACAGGATACACATTCTTCGCAAGTGCACATGGAACACTTTCAAGAATAGATCATATATTAGACCACAAAAAGAACCTCAGTAAATTCAAAAAGATTGAAATTATACCAACCAGTTTCTCAGATCACAAAGGTATGAAACTAGAAATAAAACAAAAAGAAAATGAAAAAGCCCACAAACACATGGATGCTTAATGACATGCTCCTAAATAATCAATGGATCAATGACCAAATAAAACCAGGGATCAAGCAATATATGGAGACAAATGACAACAATAATTCAACACCACAAAATCTGTGGGATGCAGTGAAAGCTGTGCTAAGAGGGAAATATATTGCAATACAGGCCTACCTCAGGAGAGAAGAACAATCCCAAATGAACAGTCTAAACTCACAATTAATGAAACTAGAAAAGGAAGAACAGATGAGGCCCAAAGTTAATAGAAGGAGGGACATAATAAAGATTAAATCATAAATAAATAAAATTGTGAAGAATAAAACAATAGAAAGAATCAATGAAAACTGGAGCTGGTTCTTTGAGAAAATAAACAAAATAGATAAAACCCTACCCACTCTTATCAAGAAAAAAATAGAGTCTACACACATAAACAGAATCAGAAATGCGAAAGGAAAAATCACTAGGGATACCACAGAAATACAAGGAATTATGAGAGAATACTATGAAAAATTATATGCTAACAAACTGGATAACCTAGAAGAAACAGACAACTTTCTAGAAAAATACAACCTTCTAAGGCTGACCCAGGAAGAAACAGAAAATCTGAATAGACCAATTACCAGCAAAGAAATTGTTGGTAATCAAAAAACTACCTAAGAAGAAAACGCCTGGACAAGATGGTTTCACTGCTGAATTTTATCAAACATTTAGTGAAGACCTAATACCCATCCTCATTAAAGTTTTCCAAAAAGTAGAAGAGGAGGGAATACTCCCAAACTCATTCTACAAGGCCAACATCACTCTAATACCAAAACCAGGTAAATACACAACAAAAAAAAGAAAATTACAGACCAACATCCCTGATTAGCATAGATGCAAAAATACTCAGCAAAATATTAGCAAACCAAAATCAAAAATACATCAAAAAGATCATCCATCATGATCAAGTAGGATTCATCCCAGGGATACAAGGATGGTACAACATTTGAAAACCTATTAACATCATCCACTACATCAATAAAAAGAAGGAAATAAACCACATAATCATCTCCATAATTGCTGAAAAAGTATTCAACAAAATTCAGCTTCAATTCATGATAAAAACTCTCAACAAGTTGGGTATACAGGCCAAATACCTCAACATAATAAAGGCCATATATGACAAACCCACAGCCAACATTATACTTAACAGCGAGAAGCTGAAAACTTTTCCTTTAAGATCAGGAAAAGAACAAGGATGCCCACTCTCCCCACTTTTATTCAACATAGTTCTGGAGGTCCTAGCCACAGTATTCAGACAACACAGAGAAATAAAAGGCATCCAGATTGGCAAGGAAGAACTCTAACTATCCTTGTTTGCAGATGACATGATATTGTACATAAAAAACCCTTAAAAATCCACTCCAAAACTATTATATCTAATATCTGAATTCAGCAAAGTTGCAGGATACAAAATTAATACACAGAAATCTGCACTAATGATAAACTAGCAGAATGAGAAATCAGGGAAAAAATTCCTTTCACAATTCAATCAAAAAGAATAAAGTACTTAGGAATAAACCTAACCAAGGATGTGAAAGACTTATCCCCTGAAACCTACAAGGCACTCTTAAGAGAAATTAAAGAGGACACTAATGGAAATTCATCCCATGCTCTTGGCTAGGAAGAATTAATATTGTCAAAATGGCTATCTTGCCTAAAGCAATCTCCAGATTCAATGCAATCCCTATCAAATTACCAACAGCATTCTTCAATGAACTAGAGCAAATAGTTCTAAAATTCATATGGAACCACAAAACACCCCGAATAGCCAAAGCAATCCTGAGAATGAAGAATAAAGCAGGGGCGTTTACGCTGCCTGACTTCAAGCTCTACTGCAAACCTACAGTAAACAAGACAATTTGGTACTGGCACAAAAACAGACCCATAGATCAGAATAAAGAGCCCAGATATAAACCCAAGCATATATGGTCAATTAAAATACGATAAAGGAGCCATGGATATACAATGGGGAAATGACAGCCTCTTCAGCAGCTGGTGTTGGCAAAACTGGACAGCTACATGTAAGAGGATGAAACTCAATTACTGTCTAACCCCATACACCAAAGTAAACTCAGAATGGATCAAAGACCTGATTGTAAGTCATGAAACCATAAAACTCTTAGAAAAAAATATAGGGAAAACTATTTTGGATATAAACATGAGCAACTTCTTCATGAACATCTCTCCCTGGCCAAGGGAAACAAAAGCAAAAATGAATGAATGGGACTATATTAATTTAAAAAGCTTCTGTACAGCAAAGGACACCATCAGTAGAACAAAAAGACATCCTACAGTATGGGAGAATATATTCATAAATGATGTATCCGATAAGGGGTTGACATCCAAAATACATAAAGAACTCACGCACCTTAACAAACAAAAAACAAATAATCCAATTAAGAAATGGGCAAAGGACAGGAATAGACACTTCTCCAAAGAAGAAATTCAGATGGCCAACAGGCACACAAAAAGATGCTCCACATTGCTAATCATTAGAGAAATGCAGATGAAAACCACAATGAGATATCACCTGACACCAGTGAGGATGGCCAACATCCAAAGCACAAACAACAACAAATGTTGGTGAGGATGTGGAGAAAAGGGAACCCTCCTACACTGCTGGTGGGAATGCAAATTAGTTCAACCATTGTGGAAAGCAGTATGGAGGTTCCTCAAAAAACTCAAAATAGAAATACCATTTGACCCAGGAATCCCACTCCTAGGAATTTACCCTAAGAATGCAGCAGCCCAGTTTGAAAAAGATATATGCACCCCCATGTTTATTGCAGCACTATTTACAATAGCCAAGAAATGGAAGCAACCTCAATGTCCATCAGTAGATGAATGGATAAAGAAGATGTGGTACATATACACAATGGAATATTATTCAGTCATACGAAGAAAACATATCCTACCATTTGCAGCAACATGGATGGAGCTAGAGGGTACTTTGCTCAGTGAAATAAGCCAAGCCAAAAAAGACAAGTACCAAATGATTTCACTCATATGTGGAGTATAAGAACAAAGAAAAAAACTGAAGGAACAAAACAGCAGCAGACTCACAGAACCCAAGAACGGACTAATAGTTACCAAAGGGAAAGGGACTGGGGAGGATGGGTGGGAAGGGAGGGACAAGGGGGAAAAAGGGGCATTACGATTAGCAGATGTAATGTTGAGTGGGCACGGGGAGGGCTGTACAACTCAGAGAAGACAAGTTGTGATTCTGTAGCATCTCACTACACTGATGGACAGTGACTGTAATGGGGTTGGTGGGGGGGAACTGATGAAGGGGGTAGTTTACTAACCATAATATTGCACATGTAATTGTAGATTAATGATATCAAAATAAATTATTTTTTTAAAAAGTATAAAAAACATCAAAAGAAATAAATAAATAAAATAAAGAGCATGGTGCTGAAATATGACTGGGTCAGCAAGATGCTGAATAAAGGCGTTGGGTTTTGCAAAGGGAATAAAGAAGCTAAGAAAAAGGACCTCCTTCACTGGGCTACAAAAAAAATGAAGACTGAATTGGCCTCTAATGGATATGATCGAGACCCAATCTAACACAAACTGGAAAAGCTGTCAGACAGTCAGCCCAGCATTTCATAAAGAGCTTTATGAAGAACGAGGGCAGTGAGCTAGGTTTTAAGACATCCTTTTGTTTTTAAACTTTCATCCCTTCTTATAAAAATGTCATAACTTTCAGTAATGTTCTTTTGAGGAACTTCGTAAAGTTGTTTAATTTAGGGATGACAGTTTACCCATCATTATAAAAAAAAGAACTTTACATGTATCTAAAGAGGAACTTCCTCAACTTGATTAACAACATCTACAAAAATTAGAGCTACCATTATACTTAGTGGTGAAAACTAGATCCTCTCCCCCTAAGCTTGAGAACACCACTACTATTCAGTATTGTGCTGTAAGTTCCAGCTAGTGCAATTAGATAATAAACAGAAGTGAAGGTATACAGATTGGGAAGGAAGAAATAAACTCGTCTTTGTTCACAGTTGCCATGATCATCTTTGTAGGGAAGCCCAAGGAATCAACACACATATTCCTGGAACTAATAAGCTATCATAGCATGGTTGCAAAACACAAAATGAATATGCAGAATGCAATTGCTTCCCTTATGCCAGCAACTAACAATTGGAATTTGACATTAAAAACACAGTACCACTTATAATAGCACCAAAAATAAAATAGATATGTACAACAAAATATATACCAGATCATCATGAAGAAAACTGCAAAATTCTGATGAAAGAAATTGGAGAATATCTAAACAGATATCCTGTGTTCATTGATTAGAAAGCTTAATTTTAAGATGTCAATTTCTTCCAACTTGATCTTAGATTCAATGCAGACTCAATGTAATCCCAATGAAAATCCCAGCAACCTACTTTATAGATGTCATCAAATTGATTCTAGAAAGTAAAAAGACTCAGAATAATCAATGTGATACTGAAGAAGAATATAGTTGGAGGTCTGACACTAATTGACTTCAATATTTATTGTAAAGCTAGAATAATCAAGACAATGTAGTATTGATGAAAATATAAACACATAGATCAATGGAACAAAATAGAGAGCCCAGAATACATTTTTTTTATAAAGGAGCAAAGGCAATTCAATGGAAAATGTGTTGCCCTTTCCAACAAATGGCACCAGATAACTGTATCTCCAAATGCAAAAAAAAATGCATCAAGACACTGACCTTACATCTGTCACAAAAAATTAACTCGAAATGAATTATAGGCATAAATGGAAAATGAAAATTCTAGAAGGAAAAATAGGAGAAAATCTAAGTGACCGTGTGTTTGGGAATGAGTTTTAAGGTATGGCACCCAAAACATAATGCATGACAGCAAAATCAATAATTTGGACTTCATTAAAATTAAGAACTTATATCCTGAGAAAGACACTATGAAGAAAATAAAAAGACAAGCAATAGCATTAGAGAAAATGTTGTAAAATACGTATCTGATAAAAGCCTTGTGACCAAAATCTAAAAGAACTCTGAAGATGAAATCATTTAACAGAATCTGATTTTAAAATGGACAAAAGTTCTGAACAGAAAATCAACATATGGACATATGCATGTGAAAAGATGCTCACATAATTTGTCGTTAGGAATTGCAAATTAAAACCACAATGAGATCCTGTTGCACACCTACTACAAAGGCTAAAATTTAAAAAAAACTGACAATACCAAGTGTTGATGAGAATGACGTGCAATAGGAACTGCATTACTGTGGAAATATAAAAATTTAAAGGCAATTTGGCAGTGTCTTACGAAGCTTTAATAGTCTTCCTGAACAATGCATCATTCCTGCTTGCTCTTAGTGTTTACTGAACCAATTTAAAATTTTATGTTCACACAAAAATGTGCATGTGAATGTTTATAGCAGTTTTAGTAATAATCATCAAAACCGGAAGCAACCCTTTCAATAGGCTAATGATAACAAACCCTGCTACATCCATACAATGGAATAGTATTCAGTGATAAAAAGAAATGAGCTGTCAAACTACAAAAAAGATATGGGTGAAATCTAAACGTATATGGCTAAATAAAAGAAGTCAGCCTGGAAAAAAAAAAAGCTATGTACTACATGACTTCAGTTATATGATATTCTGGGAAAGGCAAATGATAGAGTTGGTATAAAGATCAGTGGTTGCTGGGAAGAGAGGAAAGGGGTGAAAAATCACAAGGAATTATGTAGGAAGTGAAACTACTCTGTATGATGCTGTTATGGTGAATACATTACACTAAGGATTTGTTAAAATCTAAAAGAAATTTATAGCTTAAAAGTAAGCTTTAATGCAATTCAAATTTAGAAAACAATTACTCAGGAGTTCAGGGGATCCAGGATGGAATGAAGACCATGACAAGAGAATCTAATTGTATTAAAAATGTATGAAACAACCTTACTGAAGGGTGTGGGGAGATGGTGCTCACCTAAGTACTTTTGGAAGAATGAAGTCTGTAAAACTAAAGGCAAAATGTATAAACACTGAGCTCCCACTGATACAGCTGTTTCCAGTGAGGGTACTGATGGACAACTCTGATGTATTCTGGAATTGAACAGTTAAGCAAATGGATGAGGGGATGATAGCCAAATTTCTTTCTATAGAGTGTGCGATTACAGATAAATAAGTGCAGGAGGTTGAAATGATCCATGTAGTAACGGTTGGTGTTCAAGACAACAGTATGAATTCATGTTTGGCTTAACATAGATAGAGATGGCAACATATACAAATATTTATGAATATGTGTATATGCACAGCTTACTATGGAGATATCTATTCTTGCTCTGTTAGATGAAAGGGTCTAAAAGCAATGTCTCCCCAGTAGCAATGAGCACATTTAACCAGATCATGGTTTCCTCTTAAAGGAAGAAGGAAATACCCAAGATAACTACAGAGCATCTTGTAGCACCAGAAAGTAAGGAAGTTCTAAAATAAAAACAAACCACATTGAAGGAATACGTCAGAGACACAAGAGCCAACTTTTAGTTTCAGCTTTCTTTGAGCTCTCAATAAAAAGGTCAAGGTAAAAAAATAAATAAATGAGCACAATAAGGTAATATTGTAATTTAACCCAAAATATAAAATATCCATGATCCTATAATGATAGAAATAAGTACTTGAATAAAAAAAAATGGGC
This sequence comes from Phataginus tricuspis, assembly GCA_029783875.1. Lineage (NCBI taxonomy): Eukaryota > Metazoa > Chordata > Mammalia > Pholidota > Manidae > Phataginus > Phataginus tricuspis. The sequence goes on along the minus strand of JAQQAC010011420.1, from coordinate 44,880,217 downwards.
AGGAATAAACAAATCTCTCACACAGAAGAATGTCAAATGACTTATGCAAATACCTCAAGGAGAAGAAGCATAATTCTCCACTCCTTAGTGTACACTATATATAGTGACTTCCTTCCAAAAAGTGATATATGGAAAGGGAGGAAAAAAGAAGTAGATTTACGGTGGAGAAACCTGGCAAACACTACCTCAGCCAGGTAATCAAAGTTATCACCGACAGTGATAAATCATGTTCATGACGTGTACTTTTGATATGACGTGCTGAAAATGGCACTTCGCCTCTCCCCAAATCTCCTAACTACAGTTTCATTATGAAAAACACACCTGGCAGGTTCCAGCAGAAGGTCATCCTAACAAAATGCCTGATGAGTGCTCAAAAAAGTGTCAGAGTCACTCAAACCAAGGCAAGTCTGAGAAACCATCTCAGCCACGAGAACTTTAAGATGCAACAGATAAACATAAAACGGAATCCTGAATGGGATGCTGATACAGAGAAAGGACATTAGGTAAAAGCTAGAGACATCTGAATGAACTATAGATGTTAGTTAATGATAAGGTATCAATATGGATTCATTAATTATAAAAAATGTACTATACTAATATAGGATGTAGAAGAAATGAGGGTGTATGAGAACTCCATATACTATTTTAATTTTTCTGTAAATATAAAAGTATTTTAGAGAATAAATTTTTTTAAAACAATAACAAAAACCAAAGCACCTAATGGCTTTAGCTGGAACAATTTTAGCAACAAAAAAAAAGAAAATGATAGTATTGGTTTATAATCCTAAAAATAGAATAAATATCCTTGACTCCATGCTGATAAAAACAAACAAATAAATATAGAAGCAATGGGGGAAATAGAAAGTTCTCACACCACCACCACAGTTATAGTTGCTGCAGGTTTGAATCACTAAAAAACATGTTGAAATTAGTGGACAGAGTTTAAGGGAAAAAGGGTAGTTGCAGAGTCTCAAAGCATCTACTGTAAATATTTATTAATTGCAAAGGGTAAAAGAGTAACTTTACAGTGGAGATACTCTGGCAGACACTTCTTCCTTTAACCAAGGAAGAAGGTTAACATCACCAGTAACAAGATATTTTGATCTCATGCCTCATATACTTTTGACACTACACACTGAGAAAAGCACACCACCTCTGTGGTTCTCTTCCTAATGATGCATACCTCCAGTGAAGTCACGAGAAAACACCAGACGGTCCTCCAAGAGACACTCCACCGAACAACCATGCAGTACTCTTCAAAAGTCTCTGGGTTGTGATGGACAAGGAAAACCTGAGAAACTATCGTGATTGGAGGAAACTAAGGGACATGAAAAGTAAATGCACTGTGTAATCCTGGATTAGATCCTGGAACAGGATGAAATATGAAAAAAAGGCCTGTAGTTTAGTGAATAAAGGTATTGCTATAAGGCTAATTTCTTAGTTTTGATAATTGTACTGCAGTTATCTAACATCTTAACATGAGGAGAGCCAAATTGAAGGGGACAGAGGAGTCTGTACAAAATTTTTGCAAGTCTTCTATAATTCCAAAAATATTTCAAAACAAAAGGTTAAAAAAAACACAAAGTAAAACAAAGCTCCTTTACAAAAGTCTTTATACCAATAAGGGTTTGCCAACAAAGGATAAATAATCTCTGAGCTCTTAATTAAATGATAAGGCAATATTTTCTTCCTTCAAGAATATAATAAAACCTTCAAACTATGTCTTATTCTGTCATTTTTAAAACAATAGATTTCTTGTCCTTTTTAGTGTGTTCTAAAATACTTTTAGTTTGGGAAGGAGATTTGGCTCAGGGTCAGATGAATTTCAATTATTTGGGAAACTGTACTTAACTGTGACTCAAAGCCAGGTGCATAATTGATGCCAAGGGAAGAAATAATTCATTCAGCCAGTTCAGACTTCCAATGACCTGCTTTAGCCCAATAAACTATTACGTCTGATGTGTATAACCACAAGTCTCCAAATTTATCAACAGCTATCTATATCTCTTTAGATACATGTGACTTGGAACATCTCACAAATTCACTCATTCCAACAGCAATTTTACCGACAAAATACCTTTATCTATATAATCTTATTTAGCTTTATAAACTAAATACCAAAGCTAGAGGAGTTTGTAGACAGAAAAACCAGAGGTGTTAAGCTGACAGTCCAATAACGTGGTGATAAGAGTAGATTTAGAACTCATTTCTTTTGATTCTCTTCCCAAGGTTCTGTTCCTATTTTGAGGGCCAACTACAAGTGAACTGTTAGACCCAGCAAAGACAATGCTTTTCTTGGAATGATCTACTCCCCATTCTACCACCTGCCTGCAGGCCTTTGTACTAACTCATAGGCTTTTCTCCGTTTGCTTTCTTGTGCCACATATCTTTATTCTGTTGATAATTCATTTATGTATTCAATATATATTTATCATTTATCAGGGCTAACTTTGTGTTGAATGCTAAGGATAAAGACATGAAAAGCAATCAACACGTTCACATTTTAGTGGGTGTGATGTGTGGGTGACATACCAAACTTTAAAAAATGTATCAGTTGGAGCCCGCTAGGAGCACCGAGGTGACATTGATTGGAGACAATGAACCAAGAGGGGAGGAATGGAAAGGCTTCTGGGAGGAAGCAAGAAATTTTCTGTAGTATAGCTCCTTACTGCCCTCACTGGATTGTGGTGTTCTTGGAGGTATTTTCCTCATGTTCCATTATGATGAAAACTAACAGAGGATGAATGAATGAATGAATGAATGAATGAACGAATGAGCTTTGGCTTTTCCAATGGAAGCTCTAATGTTCCATTTACATATGAACAGTACCCTTTCCTGGGCCTTGTAAAGGTGTGTTCCTATACAGTATTTTCTAACCAGTCATTTTAATGAAGACTGATTCTGAACCTCTTACTTATGCATAAATGTCACTAAATCTATGGGTAATTTAACCTGATAATGTGCCTCAGAATTAGGTTCAAATTACCCTAGAAACACCAATATTTTTTGTTGTTGTTCTGTTTCAACTGTAGATAGCTAAAAAGGCCAGGAAAATAAAATTTTTATAAAGCATGTATGAAATCATTTATGGAATGTTTTGTTGTTGTTTTGCCAATCCCTGTCTAATGATATTTGCCTTGGAACATGGTGCTAATTCATTGTGAGTAATTATTCTATAGACCCTCAGAATGCAAAGCTTTGAATATGAAACTGGAGGCACATAGTAGTACACAGAACTATTAAGGCAGTTTAGACAGAAGAAGTATTTCTTTTGGATGGAGATAGGGATCAACACATGTTTTATAGAGGAGCTGGCATTAGAGATACAACTTGACACTTGGTGAAGGAGGCATTCCATTTGGAGGAAGCAGCATTAGATTAGAAGCCAAAGTATACAGAGAGATATAGGAAGCAGTTAGTCACAAGCCAAGTAGGATGAAAAATGAATGTGTGATAAATTCTTTTTCTCACTGAACCCACTGTCTAATGAAATATATGTGGAAATTCACTATCCAGTGAGATATGCCTAGAAAGGAAAATTAGGAATATGCTGTTGTGACCTCATTGGGATTATTCTTCAGTCATCCAGAGCTATTGAAGGTTTCTGATTCAGAAAATTAGGTACTCAGAGTTATGCTTTATAAAAATAAGCCTGAAGCACTATTTAGGACAAACTGCAGTGTGATGGGACGAGATGGAGTGGGAAGTCCTATCACATAGTCTTAGAAAGAGGTTATTTTATAAGATAAAGAAGTTTTTCAAATCCTACTAGTCCATAAATTTCTGGGACACAGAATGCATCTGCTTTTTCCACCACTGTCTGTTCAGCACATAATTCACTGTCAGGCAAACAATAGGGCCACAGAAAATATGTTTTGAGTGTCATCCAAAAATTTTTTTGTAAAAAATTATTAGAGATGGATCCGGGAAGAAGGTAGTGAGAGCAGGGTGGCAGAAATCTCCTCCCAAAACCATACATATTTATGAAAATACGACAAATACAACTATACCTAAAAGAGAGACCAGAAGATACAGGACAGCACCCAGGCTGCATCTACATCTGAGAGGACTCAGCACCCTGTGAGGAGGAGTGGCAAAGGACCCTGCAGAGTGGCGCGGCCATGGCTGCAGAATAGTGGAGCAACAGCGCCACCTATGGCATGCCTACAGAATCTACTCCCGGCAGGCAGGGTTTTTTCTTTCCTTCTTTTTCTTTCTTTTTCTTTTCTTTTTAAAAGTCTTAAAGGGCTCAGCTGACATATGTGGCACCTACCAGCGACCACTTCTATCACCATGAAAAGAAAGAGGAATATGGTACAAAGATTACCCAGACCCAGACAACACCAGATACGGAACCTGAAGGGATGAAAATGCACAACCTTCCTGAAAAAGAATTCAGAACTAAAGTCATAACCATACTGATGGATCTACAGAGAAATATGCAAGACCTGAGGGAGGAAGTGAGGGAAGTCAGGAAAGACAATGCAGAAATGAGACAAGCCATCGACAGGCTTAGCAGCAGACTGGACGAGATGCAAGATACTGTTAATGGAACAAAAATCAGAGAACAGGAATACAGAGAAGCTGAGGCAGAGAGAGATAAAAGGATCTCGAGGAATGAAAGAATATTAAGAGAACTGTGGGACCAATACAAACAGAACAATATTCTCATTATAAGAGTACCAAGGAAGAAGAGAGAGAAAAAGGGATAAAAGATTCTTTGAAGAAATAATTGCTGAAAACTTCCCCATGCTGGGGAAGGAAATAGTATCGCAGTCCACGGAAGCCCACAGATCTCCCAACACAAGGGACCCAAGGAAGACAACACCAAGACACATAATAATTAAAATGGCAAAGATCAAAGAAAAGGACAGAGTATTAAAGGCAGCTAGAGAGAGAAAAGATCACCTACAAAGGAAACCCCTCAGACTATCATCAGACTTCTCAACAGAAACCATACAGGCCAGAAGAGAATGGCATGATATATTTAATGTAATGAAACAGAAGGGCCTCAAACCAAGAATATTGTATCCAGCATGATTATTATTTAAATATGATGGAGGGATTAAACAATTTTCAGACAAGCGAAAGTTGAGATTGCCTCTCATAAACCACTTCTATGGGATATCTTAAAGGGACTGCTCTAGAGGGAAGCACTCCTAAGGCTAAAAAGATGTCACCAGAGAAGATAAAATCATAGCAAAGAAAGCAGACCATCCAAATACTAACTAAAGTCAAAGAATAAAACACCTAGTATATAAAGAATGGAGGAGGAAGAATAAGAAGGGAGAGATAAAGAAACATCAGACGGTGTTAACAATAACTTAACAAGAAAGTTAAGTTAGATTGTTAGATAGTAAAGAAGCAACCCTTGAACATTTGGTAACCACGAATCTAAAGCCAGCAATGGCAGTAAGTACATATCTATCGATAATCACCCTAAATGTAAATGGACTGAATGCAGCAATCAAAAGACACACAATAATATAATGGATAAAAAGGCAACACCCATCTATATGCTGCTTACAAGAGACTCACCTCACACCCAAAGATATACACATACTAAAAGTGAAGGGATGGAAAAAGATATTTCATGCAAACAACAAAGAGAAAAAATAAGGTGTTGCAGTACTTGTATCAGACAAAATAGACTTCAAAACGAAGAAAGAAGCAAGAGATAGAGAAGGATATTACATAATGATAAAGGGGTCAGTCCAACAAGAGGATATAACCATTATAAATATATATGCACGTAACACAGGAGCGCCAGCATATGTGAAACAAATACTAACAGAATTAAAGGAGGAAATACAAAGCAATGCATTCATTTTAGGAGACTTCAACACACCACACACTCCAAAGGACAGATCAACCAGACAGAAAATAAGTAAGGACACAGAGGCACTGAACAACACACTAGAACAGATGGACCTAACAGGCATCTACAGAACTCTACACCCAAAAGCAGCAGGATACACATTCTTCTCAAGTGGACAAGAACATTTTCCAGAATACACCACATACTAGGCCACAAAAAGAACCTTAGTAAATTCAAATATATTGAAAGTCTACCAATCAACTTCTTAGATCAAAAAGTTATAAAACAAGAAATAAATTTTTGAAACAAATCAAAAAGGCTCACAAATACATGGAGACTTAACAACATTCTACTAATTAATCAATGGGTTAACGACCAAATCAAAACAGAAATCAAAGAATATGTGGAGATTAATGACAACAACAAAACAAAGCCACAACTTCTGTGGGACGCAGCAAAAGCAGTTCTATGAGGAAAGCATATTGCAATACAAGCCTATTTAAAGAAGGAAGAACATTCCCAAATGAACAGTCTAAAGACACAATTACTAAAATTGGAAAAAGAAGAACAAATGAGGCCCAACGTCACCAGAAGGAGGAACATAATAAAGATCAGAGAAGAAATAAATAAAATTGAGAAGAATAAAACAATAGAAATAATTAATGAAACCAAGAGCTGGTTCTTTGAAAAAATAAACAAAATAGATAAACCCCTAGCCAGACTCATTAAGAGAAAAAGAGAATCTACACACATAAACAGAATCAGAAATGAGAAAGGAAAAATAACAACGGACCCGACAGAAATACAAGGAATTGTAAGAGAATATTATGAGAATCTATATGCTAACAAGCTGGAAAACCTAGAAGAAATGGACAACTTCTTAGAAAAATACAACCTTCCAAGACTGACTAAACAAGAAATAGAAAAACTAAACAGACCAATCACCAGCAACAAAATTGAATCGGTAATCAAAAACTACCCAAGAACAAAAACCCCAGACCAGAGGGATTCACCTCTGAATTCCACCAGACATATAGAGAAGAAATAACACCCATTCTCCTTAAAGTTTTCCAAAAAATAGAAGAGAGGGAGTACTTCCAAACTCATTCTATGGAGCCAGCATCACTCTAATACCAAAACCGGGCAAAGTCCTCACCAAAAAAGAAAATTACAGACCAATATCCCTGATGAACGTAGATGCAAAAATACTCAACAAAATATTAGAAAACCAAATTCAAAAATACATCAAGAGGATCATACACCATGATCAAGTGGGATTCATCCCGGGGATGCAAGGATGGTACAACATTCGAAAATCCATGAACATCATCCACCACATCAACAAAAAGAAGAATAAAAACCACACGATCATCTCCATAGATGCTGAAAAAGCATTTGACAAAATTCAGCATCCATTCATGATTAAAACTCTCAACAAAATGGGTATAGAGGGCAAGTACCTTAACATCATAAAGGCCATATATGACAAACCCACAGCTAACATCATACTTAACAGCGAGAAGCTGAAAGCTTTTCATCTAAGATCAGGAACAAGACAGGGATGCCCACTTGCTCCATTGTTATTCAACATAGTACTGGAGGTCCTAGCCACGGCAATCAGACAAAACAAAGACATACAAGGCATCCAGATTGGTAAAGGAGAAGTCCAATTGTCACTATTTGCAGATGACATGATATTGTACATAAAAAACCCTAAAGACTCCACTCCAAAACTACTAGAACTAATATCTGAGTTCAGCAAAGTTGCAGGATAGAAAATTAACACACAGAAATCTGTTGCTTTCCTATACACTAATGATGAACTAACAGAAAGAGAAATCAGAAAAACAATTCCATTCACAATTGCATCAAAAAGAATAAAATACCTAGGAATAACCCTAACGAAGGAAGTGAAAGATCTGTACTCTGAAAACTACAAGACACTCCTAAGAGAAATTAAAGAGGACACTTAGAAATGGAAATTCATCCCATGCTCTTGGCTAGGAAGAATAAATATTGTCAAAATGGCTATACTACCTAAAGCAATCCACAGATTCAATGCAATCCCTATCAAAATACCAACAGCTTTCTTCAATGAACTGGAACAAATAATTCTAAAATTCATAAGGAACCACAAAAGACCCGAATAGCCAAAGCAATCCTGAGAAGGAGGAATCAAACAGGGGAAATTACGCTCCCTGACTTCAAGCACTACTACAAAGCCACAGTAATCAAAACAATTTGGTATTGGCACAAAAACAGACCCACAGACCAGAGGAACAGAATAGAAAATCCAAACATTAACCCAAACATATACAGTCAATTAATATTTGACAAAGGAGTCTTGGATATAAAATGGGGAGATGACGGCCTCTTCAGCAGCTGATGTTGGATAAAGTGGACAGCTACATGTAAGACAATGAAACTGGACTACTGTCTAGCCCCATACACAAAGGTAAACTCATGGTGGATCAAAGACCTGAATGTAAGTCATGAAACCATAAAACTATTAGAAAAAACATAGGCAAAAATCTCTTGGACATAAACATGAGCAACTTCTTCATGAACATATCTCCCCGGGCAAGGGAAACAAAAGCAAAAATGAACAAGTGGGATTATATTAAGCTGAAAAGCTTCTGTACAGCAAAGGACACCATCAGTAGAACAAAAAGACATGCTACAGTATGGGAGAATATATTCATAAATGACATATCGGATAAGGGGTTGACATCCAAAATACATAAAGAACTCACGCACCTTAACAAACAAAAAGCAAATAATCCAATTAAGAAATTGGCAGAGGACATGAATAGACACTTCTCCAAAGAAGAAATTCAGATGGCCAACAGGCACACGAAAAGATGCTCCACATCGCTAATCATCAGAGAAATGCAGATTAAAACCACAATGAGATATCACCTCACACCAGTGAGGATGGTCAACATCCAAAACATAAACAACAACAAATGTTGGCGAGGATGTGGAGAAAAGGGAACCCTCCTACACTGCTGGTGGGAATGCAAATTAGTTCAACCATTGTGGAAAGCAGTATGGAGGTTCCTCAAAAAACTCAAAATAGAAATACCATTTGACCCAGGAATCCCACCTCTAGGAATTTAACCTAAGAATGCAGCAGCCCAGTTTCAAAAAGACGTATGCACCCCTATGTTTACTGCAGCACTATTACAATAGTCAAGATATGGAAGCAACCGAAGTGTCCATCAGTACATGAATGGATAAAGAAGAAGTGGTACATATACACAATGGAATATTATTCAGCCATAAGAAGAAAACAAATCCTACCTTTGCAACAGCATGGATGGAGCTAGAGGGTATTACGCTCAGTAAAATAAGCCAAGCCGAAAAAGACAAGTATCAAATGATTTCACTCATACGTGGAGTATAGGAACAAAGAAAAAAACTGAAGGAACAAAAGAGCAGCAGACTCACAGAACCCAAGAACGGACTAATAGTTATCAAAGGGAAAGGGACTGGGGACGATGGGTGGGAAGGGAGGGACAAGGGGGAAAGAGGGGCATTACGATTGGCAGATGTAATGTTGGGAGGGCACGGGGAGGGCTGTACAACTCAGAGAATACAAGTAGTGATTCTATAGCATCTCACTACGCTGATGGACAGTGACTGTAATGGGGTTGATGGGGGGACCAGATATTGGGGGTAGTTTAATAACCATAATATTGCACATGTAATTATAGATTAATGATACCAAAATAAATAATAAAAAAATATTATTAGAGCTATCGTTGTAAATATATTCATTCATAAATAATTCTAAAAATCAATAAAATGTGTGGGTGTGTGTGTGTGTGTACAGGAAAAAAGAGAGCTCCATTATGTATGCATACATACAGATATATGAAGGGAGAAAAGGTTGAGAACAGAGAGCTAGAAAGTGAAGGCTATTATTTCCTAGAAGAAATATAGAAGTGTTTCAGTGAATAATTAAACACATCTCAAATAAAAAGGATACAGTTTACTGAGGATCAAAGCGACATTATACATGAGGACACAGTATGAGCAATAAAGTGTCCTCTGATATACAGGTGGATCAGTAAGATAAAGCCCCATGAACAATGATCTTGAATACACAGGATAAAAGTTTCTAATTTCATCTGGTATCTGCTGTAGTTCAGTAAGGACTGATGGCAAATAGCACGAACTTTAGGAACATTAATTTAATCAAATGATTTGAGGTGAAGGTGACAGTACCACAGAGCACAGCTAGAAGGGTTATGTACACCTATAAACAAGAGATTAAAACTAACTTCCAACTCCTATTCTGGCACACAGGAAGCTGTAAGTTGACAGTCCATCCTAAACAACACATAAAACGCTGAACAAACTGAAAAATCAACAATTCTTCCTAGATCCATCAGAGAAGTGAGGTCACAGGGCAAGCCATTGCCCCTCAAATTGGAGGCCAACAGGCAGATACAGAGAATCATGACTTACCACAAGCACTACTTCCTCAGCAACCAGGTCAGGGTAGGATAATCTTAACTGAACTAAATACTGACCAATTGCTAGAGGCCCAGGGTGAACAAATCTGAGAGATAACATAATCTAAGGGGACCAGTCATCAGAAAACTCCAAACTTTGTGAATTTTAACTCCAGGAGCTCAGTCAGTTCCCACAGTAAATATGAGGGGAAAAAATCCTCTTCCTCTTCCAGATGAGAGTGGAGAAAAAAACATTTTGAAATATACCAGTGCACTCTGTTCTTCTTAGCAAGGTCTGCCCTTGGGAGAAACTATTTACTTAGAGCCTAACCTGCTGTGGTTTTATCCGAAACTAACTGACCTGGGTGGAGGGAAATACCCAGCCTGCCACCCTGAACGGGGTGGGAGGCGGCTGAGAACAACGTGAGGAGGTCGCAGTCCAGGCTCACTAAAGGTCTGTCGAGATGCTGACATGAACACAATAGCTCTAGAATGCTTCTCCCGGCCCCCTGCCCACATAACTCACCACATTACAAAACATCTATTTACAGCAGTTTCTGTTTACTGATGTATAATTTCCAGCTATCAAGAAAAAAATTATAATACATACTAAGAGGCAAAAAAAGCCAGTTCGAAGAGATAAAGCAAGTATGAGAACCAGACTCAGATATGGCAGGGATATTGAAATGATCAGACCATGAATTTAAAACAATTATGACTAAGATGTTAAGCTCTAATGGATAGGGGAGATAGCATGTGAGAACTGATGGGCAATGTAAGCAGAGAGAGAAATTCTAAGAATCAAATAGAATGCTAGAAATCAAAAACACTTAACAGAAATGAAGAAGAATGCTTTTGATGGGCTTTTTAGTAGACTAGACATAGCTGAGGAAAGAATTTCTGAGCTTGAAGATATCTCGATAGGAATTGCCAAAGAAAATCTTAAAGAAAAAAAAAAGACTGAAAAAAAATCCTAGGCTAGAATATCCAAGAACTGCAGAACTACAAAAGGTGTAACATATGTGTAAGGTGAATTCCAGAGGGAGAAGAAAGAGAGAAACAGAAGAAATCTGAGAAAATAATGACGGAATATGTCTCCAAATTAATGTCAGTCACCAAGCCACAGATCCAAGAATCTCAGAGAACATAGAGCAGGATAAATGCAAAACAAAAGACAAAAAAAAAAAAAACCCTACACCTAGGCATATCATTTTCACACTACAGAAAATCTAAGATAAAAATCTGGAGAAAGTCCAAAGGTTGAAAAACACCTTCCTATAAAAGAACAAAAATAAGAATTCCATTCAACTCCTCCTCACATGATGGTAGCAAGAAAGTGTAGTAAAATATTTGAAGCATGTAGAGAAAAAACCCACCAGCCTAGAATTCTGTGCACTTCAAAATTATCCTTGAAAAGTGATGGAAAAATTGACTTTCTGAGACAAACAAAAATTGAGGAAATCTGTAGTCAATATACCTGCATTGCAAGAAATGTTAAAATAAGTTCTTTAGAGAAAAGAGGTTTCTGATAAGGATCAGACATAAAGAGAGAAAAAGCATCAGAAAGACAAGTGAAAAAAATTTTTTAGTTTTCTTATTCTTAATTGATCTAACATAAAAGCTTGTTCAAAATAATAGCAACCACATATTTGCTTATGTATTTATGTATATGTGAAATGAATGACAGCAGTGATACAAGGAACAGGAAGGAGGATTTAGAGTTATTTTGTTATGATAAGGTACTCATACCTGTGAAGTAATAGTTATTTGAAAGTGGACTTGGGTTTGTTGTAAATGTATATTGCAAACTCTAGGGCATCCATTAAAGAAAGTTATAAAAAACAGTATAACTAATATACTAAGGAGAAAAATGGAGTCATAAAATTCTCAATTAAAACCACAAAAGGCAAAAAAAAAAAGTGGAAGACAAAAAATAGGATCAAGAACAATGACAACAAAGAGTAAACAGCAGCAAATATAGAAAATATTAATGCAATTGTATCAGTAGTTAGATTGAACATCTATAGTTTGCATCAATTAAAAGACAGAAATTGTCAGAGTGGATCAAGATGACCCAACTAAAAAGAAACCCATTTTAAATATAAAGAGTAAAAATTTGTGGGTGTACAAAGATATACCATGCTAATACTAATGAAAACAGGAAAAGTTATATTAATTTCAGAAAGAGCAGATTTCAGGCCAAGGAAAATTAAAAGGGACAGAGAGAGGTGTTACATAGTGATAAATGGTCAATTCTCCAAAAGGATATAGCAATATTAATGTGTATGCATCTAACACAGAGCATCAAAATAAATGAGACATAAACTGGTAGAACTACAAGGAGAAATAGATAAGATCATTATGATAGTTTTCAACACCTATCAGAAATGGACAGATCCAGTAGGCAGAAAATCATTAAGGTCATGGTTGAACTCAACACCATCAGTAAGCTAAATATAATGGGTGTCTGCAGACTTCTTCATTCAGCAACATACACACACACACATACATGAAACAAAGCTTTATTATTGCATAATTAAATCTTCCACATATTAGCTTTTTTTAAACTTCTTCTGTTAGTTTACTACAAATGCATGTATGCTAGATGGGTGTATTAAAGAACAGAATAGTTACTTTAAGTTTCTTTTTGTAGTTTATTGTAGTTACATATTCCATACTGTGTTTTTATGCCTTACAGTCTTATAATGTTCTTATACTGTACATTTATTTAATCTGATACCATTTAAAAAATTTTTTTAATTTTTCCTTCATATTTGCCTAATGAAACTTTTTTATGTCTTTATTTTCAGCATTTTAATATCACTTCTTTTAAGTATATCCCTTATAAATAACATATTACAGGACACTATTTCCTAACCTATAATTTTCTACATATTTATGAAAATGTCCTATTTTTATTTATTGAAGTTATTTCTACTTTTGTTTTCTATTTTTCTATTTTCAACACGTGTGCTGCTTTTTGTTCCACCAGCCTGCCTTCTACTACCTAATTTTTAAAGTTTTTATTTTCAATTTTTACATTTTTTCCTATAATGGCTACATCTTATTTTAAAACTTACTATACTTGTTATCAGTGTCTAAATCTTACAAATTTCTTTGTTTCCCCATAACTTTATAAGATAAGAACCTTAGAATTCTCTCAGTGACCTGTCTTGCCTCCTTCCTTGTCGCTTGCAACTATCACAGATTAATTTAAGGTTTTTGTGATAACTAACCAAGTTCATTAATTTATTAATCTTCATTTCCCAAAAGTTTTCTTTTATCTTATAACAGTTTTATAGTTCACATATTATTCACATATTTAAAGTAAAAAATTCAGTATTTTTCATTATTTTCACAGAGTTGTGCTGCCATCACCAGAACTGATTTAAGAACACTTTTATCCTCCCCAAAATAAAACCCATATTCATTAACAATCACCCCTCAGTTCTCAATTATTTCCTTCAGGCCTACACAACCACCAATTTACATTTTTTCTCTATAGATTTACATATGTCAAATATTTTATATAAAATGAATTATATAATATGTATTCTTTTGTGATTTGTTTCACTTAGCATGTTTTAAAGTTTATCCATGTACTAGAATATATCACTATTTTATATTTCATGGTTAAATAGCATTCCATTGTGTGGCTATCTCACATTTTATTTATCCATTCATTTGATGAAGGACTTTTGGACTATTTTCACTTTTAGGCTATGGAATTACTGGGTCATATGGTAACTCTTGGTAACCTTTTGAGGAACAGCCAAATTGTTTTCTAGGGTGGCTGCACCATTTTACATTCTCATTAGCAATGCAAGAGATTTCTCAACATCTTCACCAACACTTGTTATTATCTGTATTTTTATTTTAGTCATTCTAGAGAGTATCAAGTGGTATCTCATTGTGGTTTTGATTTGTATTCCCCTAATGACTTGTGATGCTGAGCATCTTTTCAATTGCATATTGGTCATCTAATAATTGTGTATATTCTTCAGAGAAATGCCTATTTAAATCCTTGCCTATTTTTCAATTGCATTGTCTTTCTATTACTGAGCTGTAAGAATCACTTATATATCCCAGATACAAATGTGTTATCTTTGATCTGCAAATATTTTCTCCCATTTTGTGAACTGTTTTTTCACTTTGATAATGTCCTTTGTGGAGCAAAAATGTTTTTAATTTTAATGAATTCAAATTTATATAGGCTATCTTTTGTCAACTGTACTTTTGAAATCATATCTAAGAACCATTGTCTTAGGTAAAGTCGTGAATATTTATCCTGTTATCTTTAAGAGCTTTATAGTTTTAGCTTATTGATCTATTTTGAATTAAATGTTAGGTATTGATCTATTTTGAATTAAATTTTCTATGTGATGTAGGATAGGAATCCAATTTCATTCTTTTGCTTGTGGCTCCTCAGTTGTCTGAGCCATACATATTGAAAAGACTATTCTTATCCTATTGAATGAACTTTGCACTCGGTTTAAAATCAATTGACCAAAGATGTATAGGTTTATGTCTGAACTCTCAATTCTGTTCCATTGATCTATATACCTATACTTATCCCAGTACCACACGATCTTAATTGCTATAATTTTGTAGTAAGTTTTGAAAAAAGGAAATGATTCCTCCAGCATTTTCTTCATTTTCAAGACGATTTAAGCTATTCTACTTACCTGAAATTTCTATGTGAATTTTAAGACTAACTTGCCAATTTCTTCAAAGAAGCCTGATGAAATGCTGATAAAGATCAAACTCAGCCTGTAGATCAATGTGTGAAATATTGACATTTTAACGATATTAAATGTTCCAATTTCATGAACATAGATTGTCTTTCCACTTATTTAGGTTTTATTTAAATTTTCCAGTAATACTTTATTGTTTTTAGAGTATAAAATTTGAAGTCTTTTTTCCCCAATTTAATCCTAAATATACATATTTTGATCTATTGTAAATGTAATTGTTTTCTTAATTTTAATTTCATATTGTTCATTGCAAATATATTGAAATACCATTGCTATTTGTATATTAGTCTTGTAAACTAAAAACTTGCTGTGCTCACTTATTAGTTAATAGTTTTTTAGTGGATTCCTTCTGATTCTCTTTATCTACACCATATAATCTAAGAATAGAGATAAATTTACTCCTCCCTTTTCAGTATGTATGGCTTTTACTTCAATTTCTTATCCAGTTGCCCTGGCTGGAACCTTGATCTAATATTGAAAAGAAGTGAAGAAAGCAGACATTCTAGTCTTGTTTTAATCATAGGGTGACAGTATTCTTCCTTTCACAATTATAATGTTAACTTAATATTCTTCAGATTTGCCTTCTATCATGTTGAAGAATTTGCCTTTTATCTTTGAAATTTCAAATTTTCTGACTGGATGTTTTTGTTTTGTTTTGTTTTTTGGATTCCAATAAAAGTTTATTGAGGGATATGGAAATTTGAATTTCCATTTTCATGTATCATAAAATACAATTCTTTTATTTGGATTCTTTCTCTTTTTTTGGAGACATTTGTCCATGTTTTTATTTGAGGTATCATTGATATACAATCTTATGAAGGTTTCAAATGAGCAACATTGTGGTTACTACATTCCCCCCTATTATCAAGTCTCTACCACATACCCCATTACAGTCACTGTCCATCAGCATAGTAAGATGCTATAGAGTCACTACCTGTCTCCTCTGTGCTATACTGCCCTCCCCTGACCCCCCTACATTATGTGTACTACTCATAATGCCCCTAATCCCCTTCTCCCTCCCTTCCCACCCACCTTCCCCAGCCCATTTCCCTTTGGTAACTGCTAGTCCATTATTGAGTTCTGTGAGTCTGCTGCTGTTTGTTCCTTCACTTTTTGCTTTGTTGTTATACTCCACAAATGAGTGCAATCATTTGGTGCTTGTCTTTCTCTGCCTGGCTTATTTCACTGAGTGTAACACCCTCTAACTCCATCCATGTTGTTACAAATGGTAGGATTTGGTTTCTTCTCATGGCTGAATAATATTCCATTGTGTATATGTACCACTTCTTCTTTATCCATTCATCTACTGATGGACACTTAGGTTGCTTCCATGTCTTGATTATTGTAAATAGTGCTGCAATAAACATAGGGGTGCATATGTCTTTTGAATCTGTGATCTTATTTTCTTCAGGTAAATTCCTAGGAGTGGAATTCCTGGGTCAAATGGGAATTCTATTTTGAGTTTTTTGAGGAACCTCCATACTGCTTTCCACAATGGTTGAACTAGTTTACATTCCCACCAGCAGTGTAGGAGGGTTCCCCTTTCTCCACATCCTCGCCAACATTTCTTGTTTGTCTTTTGGATGTTGGCCATCCTAAATGGTGAGAGGTGATATCTCATTGTGTTTTCAATTTGCATTTCTCTGATGATTAGCGATGTAGAGCATCTTTTCATGTGCCTGTTGACCATCTGAATTTCTTCTTTGGAGAAGTGTCTGTTCAGCTCCTCTGCCCATTTTTTAACTGGCTTATTTGCTTTTTGTTTGTTGAGGTGCATGAGCTCTTTATATATTTTAGATGTCAACCCGTTATCAGATATGTCACTTATGAATATATTCTCCCATAGAGTAGGATGCCTTTTCCTTCTACCGATGGTGTCCCTTGCTGTACAGAAGCTTTTCAGTTTGACGTAGTCCCACCTGTTCAATTTTGCTTTTGTTTCCCTTGCCCGAGGAGATATGTTCATGAAAAAGTTGCTCATGTTTATATTCAAAAGAATTTTACCTATATTTTCTTCTAAGAGTTTTATTGTTTCATGACTTACATTCAGGTCTTTGATCAATTTAGAGTTTACTTTTGTATATAGAGTTAGACAGTAATCCAGTTTCATTCTCTTACATGTAGCTGTCCAGCCTTGCCAACACCAGCTGTTGAAGAGGCTATCATTTCCCCATTGTATGTCCATGGTCCTTTATCATTTATTAATTGGCCACATGACGGAGCCTGCCATCAGCAGTCGAAAGGTTCCTGAAAGGGGGGCGAGGATTGTATTTACAAAGATCACAGGAGGACAATCCTTCTTGTGCAGAATGCCAAAATGCTTTATTCGTGACAAGCTTTTATACAGTAAAATAGAGAACTAGGTAATACTCAAAAGTCAGCATCTGAAGAATGTTCCTCTTGGCAACCTGGTCAGAACACGGGTGGTCCCTACTTAAGCTTTTTACAATAGGTGGAAATATGCACAGTCATGCACAGTCACTTATATCTGGTTAGACTCATATAATCTGAGGGTCATAGGACAGTCACTCTATCCCTAGACATACATATTTCAAAACAGCTTGTACAAGCATAAAAGTTGCAGAACAAGTAAGTTCAAAAGTTGCAGAATAAACAAGTTCCCTCTACAATATGGAGGAAGTAACAAAATGTCTTCACTTATGTCAGGCAGTAACTAAACACGACTCCCCACAGCCATATATGTGTGGGTTTATTTCTGGGCTCTCTATTCTGTTCCATTGATCAATGTGTTCTTGTGCCAGTACCAAATTATCTTGATTACTGTGGCTTGGCAATAGAGCTTGGAGTTGGCAAGCATAATCCCCTCACTTTATTCTTCATTCTCAGGATTTCTTTGGCTATACAGGGTCTTTTATGGTTCCATATGAATTTTGAAACTATTTATTCCAGTTCATTGAAGAATGCTGTTGGTATTTCGATAGGAATTGCCTGAACCTGTAGATTGCTTTAGGCAGGATGGCCATTTTGACAATATTAATTCTTCCTATCCATAAGCACAGGATGTATTTCCATTTATTTGTATCTTCTTTAATTTCTCTCATGAGTGTCTTATAGTTTTCAGGGTCTTTCACTTCCTTGGTTAGGTTTATTTCTAGGTATTTTACACTTTTTTATGCAATTGTGAATGGAATTGTTTTCCTGATTTCTCTTTCTGCTAATTCATTGTTAGTATATAGGAATGCAACATTTCTGTGTATTTATTTTGTATCCTGAAACTTTACTAAATGCAGATATTAGTTTTGTAGTGGATTATTTAGGGTTTTTTATGTACAATATCATGTCATCTGCAAACAATGACAGTTTGACTTCTTCCTTACCAATCTGGATGTCTTTTATTTATTTGTGTTGTCTGATTGCCATGGCTACGACCTCCAATACTGTGTTCAATAAAAGTGGAGAGAGTGGGCATCCTTGTCTTGTTCTTGACCTCAGAGGAAAAGATTTCAGCTTTTTACTGTTAAGTATGATGTTGGCTGTGGGTTTGTCATATATGGCCTTTATTATGTTGAGGTACTTGCCCTCTATACCCATTTTATTGAGAATTTTTATCATGAATGGATGTTGAGTTTTGTTGAATGCTTTTTCAGCATCTATGGAGAAGATCATGTGGTTTTTGTCCTTTTGTTGATGTGGTGGATGATGTTGATGGATTTTTCAAATATTATACCATCCTTGCATCCCTGGGATGAATCCCACTTGATTATGATGTATGATCCTTTTGATGTATTTTTGAATTCAGTTTGCTAATATTTTGTTGAGTATTTTTGTATCTATGTTCATCAGGGATATTGGTCTGTAGTTTTCTTTTTTTGTGGTGTCTTTGCCTTGTTTTTGTATTAGACTGATGCTGGGCTCATAAAATGAGTTTGGAAGTATTCCCTCCTCTTCTACATTTTGGAAAACTTTAAGGAGAATGGGTATTATGTCTTCTCTGAAGGTCTGATAAAATTCAGAAGTGAAACCATTTGGTTCAGGGGTTTTATTCTTGGGTAGTTTTTTGATTACCGATTCAATTTCATTGCTGGTAATTTGTCTGTTTAGATATTCTGTTTCTTCCTGGATCAGCCTTTGAAGGTTGTATTTTTCTATTAAGTTTCTTCTTTATAGGTTATCCACTTTGTGAGCATATAATTTTTCATAGTATTCTCTAATAATTATTTGTATTTCTGTAGTATCTGTAGTGACTTCTCCTTTATCATTTCTGATTCTATTTATGTGTAGACTCTTTTTTTCTTGATAAGTCTGGGTAGGGGTTTATCTGTTTTATTTATTTTCTCAAAGAACCAGCTCTTGGTTTTGTTAATTCTTTCTATTGTTTTATTCTTCTCAATTTTATTTATTTCTTCTCTGATCTTTGTTATGCCCTTCTGCTGACTTTGGACCTCATTTGTTCTTCTTTTTCTAGTTTCATTAATTGTGTATTTAGAGTGCTCATTTGGGATTGTTCTTCTTTTTTGAGATAGATCTGAATTGCTATATACTTTCCTGTTAGAACTGCATTTTCTGTGTCCCACTGAAGTTGGGACATTGAACTGTTGTTTTCATTTTTCTCCATATATTGCTTTATCTGTTTTAATTTGGTCAATTATCCATTGATTATTTAGTAGCATGTTGTTAAGTCTCCATGTGTTTGTAAGCCTTGTTGTTTTCTTTGCACAATTTATTTCTAGTTTAATACTTTTCTGATCTGAGGAGCTGGTTAGTACAATTTCAAACTGTTTAAATTTACTGTGGCTCTTTTTGTGGTCTAGTATGTGATCTATTCTGGAAAATGTTCCATGTGTACTTGAGGAGAATGGAAAATGTGTATCCTGCTGCTTTGGATGGAATGTTCTGTACGTGTCTGTTATGTCCATCTGTTATTATGTGTTCTTCAGTGCCTCTGTCTCCTTACTTATTTTCTGTCTGGTTGATCTGTCCTTTGGAGTGAGTGGTGTGTTGAAGACTCCTAAAATGAATGCATTGCATTCTATTTCCCCCTTCAATTCTGTTAGTATTTGTTGTACATATTTGGGTGTCCTATGTTGGATGCATAGATGCTTATAATGGTTATATCCTCTTGTTAGACTGATCCCTTTATCATTATGTAATGTCCTTCTTTGTCTCTTGTGACTTTCTTTGTTTTGGAGTCTATTTTATATGATACAAGTATTGCAACTCCTTTTTTCTCCCTATTGTTTGCATGAAATATCTTTTTCCATCCTTTCACTTTTAGTCTGTGTATGTCTTTGGGTTTGAAGTGAGTCTCTTGTAGGCAGCATATAGATGGGTCTTGCTTTTTTACTCATTCTGTAACTCCATGTCTTTTGATTGGCGTAATCTGTCCATTTACATTTAGGTTGATTATCAATAGATATGTACTTGTTGCCATTACAGGCTTTGAATTCGTGGTTACCAAAGTTTCAAGGGCAGCTTCTTTAGTTTCTAATAGTCTAACGTAACTTCCTTCTTACACTATTATAAACACATTCTGAAGATTCTTTTTTCTTTTACTTTTTCTCCCTTCTTTTTCATCCTCCTCCTCTCTTTATATGTTAGGTGTCATATTCTGTACTCTTTGTGTATTCCTTGACTGACTTTGTGGGTAGCTGATTTAATTTTGCATTTGGTTAGTATTTAATTGGTCTACTTCCTTTACTGTTGTTCTGTTTTCTCTGGTGATAGCTATTTAGCTTTAGGAGCTCTTCCATCTAGAGAAGGCCCTTTAAAATACACTGTAGACATGGTTTGTGGGAGGTAAATTCCCTCAACTTTTGCTTTTCTGGAAATTGTTTAATCCATCTTTCAAATTTAAATGATAAGCTTTCTGGGTAGAGTATTCTTGGTCAAGGCCCTTTTGTTTCATTGTATTGAATATATCATGCCATTCTTTTCTGGTCTGTAAGGTTCCTGCTGAGAAGTCTGATGATAGCCTGATGGGTTTTCCTTTGTAGGTGACTTTTTTCTCTCTTTGTCTGCTTTTCATACTCTAGCCTTGTTCTTGATCTTTGCCATTTAAATTATTATATGTCTTGATGCTGTCTTCCTTGGGTCCCTTGTGTTGGGAGATCTGTGCACTTTGATGGCCTGAGAGACTATTTCCTTCCCCACATTGGGGGATTTTTCAGCAATTATTTCTTCTAAGACACTTTCTATTCCTTTTCTTCTCTCTTCTTCTTCTGGTACCCCTATAATGCAAATATTGTTCCATCTGGTTTGGTCACACAGTTCTCTCAATATTCTTTCATTCTTAGAGATCCTTTTTTCTCTCTCTGCCTCAGCTTCTTTGTATTCCTGTTCTCTAATTTCTATTCCATTTACTGTCTCCTCTACCTTGTCTAATCTGTTTTTAAATCACTCCATTGTATGTTTCATTTCAGATACTGTATTTTGCAAAGTGTCTATCTCTCTCTTGAATTTGTCCCTTAGATCTTGCATATTTTTCTGTAGCTTCATTAGCATGCTTATGACTTTCATTTTGAATTCTTTTTTAGGAAGATCAGTGATTTCATTTTCACTGATCCCTCTTTCTAGTGTTTGAGGGATTTTCAATTGAACAAGGTTCTTCTGCCTTTTCATATTCCTGGAGTGATGGCAGGGGTCGCAGGTGAGTGGTGCCAGTGGCTATTGGAAGGAGATACCTCTTTCTTGCTTCCCGGCCACAGTGCCTGCCTCTGCGGTCATGACCAGTGAGACGCGCATACTGAGCAGCCTCTGCATTAAGCCCCTGTTTTGCTGTATGTGGTGCTGGCCTCTGGCTGCCTAGAGCAATGGCAGGGAAGCAGGTTTGTGCACAGGTGCCGGCCAGAGGAAGGAGCGTCAGGCTGCTTAATTGCAGTGGTGGGCTTCAGGGCTGTGTTGCCCGCTAGGGGGATGGAGCCCTTGAAGCTCCTGAAAGTTACCAGTCTTCTGGGCTTAGTGTGCCAGAATGATTTTGTCCACCTGTTCTTTCTCTTGAGCAGCAAGCTCTGTGCAATCCTTCCCCCATTAGCAGCCCTCTCATTGTTGGGAAGCCTTTCAAAGCACCCTCCTTTCTTTTGTCCCAGAGCAGCTTGTTGTGGGAACCTGTTCTCCACAAGTGGCCTGAATCTCAGTCTCTCCCCGTCTTCTGCCTGACTTTGCTTGTGAACCCATCTAATCTCCAGAACACCATGTAATGTGGGTTTGTGCTCATGGAGTAGATTTCCAGGGCTGAGTATTTAGCTGTCCTGGGATTCTACTCCCTCCCCGCTCTGTTTCTCTTCCTCCTACCTGTGAACTAGGGTAGGCCGAGGGCTCAGGTCCTGCCAGGTCGCAGCTTTGTTACTTTACCCTTTTCCATGAGATTTTGTCTTTTCCCAGATGTAGGCTGGCTGATGCAATCTTTCTGGTGACTCTTTTAGGATTAGTTCTGTTTGCTGTATTTTCATATTTCATGTGTTTTGGAAGGAGATTTCCGCCTTACTTCTTATGCTACCATCTTTTTGCCGCCTCTCTTTTAATGTTTTTTATAACATAAATTTGTTTTGTCACAAACAATTTTTTCTGCATCTGTTGAGATCATATGTGTGTTGCTGTTTATTCTATTGCAAGGGGTTATTAATTTCACATTAATTAAACCAATCTTGGATGCATGGGAAAATCCCACTTGGTACATAACTCTTTTTATATGTTGCTGAATTTTTTTAGTAGTATATTGTTGAGTTTTTTTTAATCTTATATTCATAAAGGTATCATTTTGTATCAGGGAATACTGGTCTAATAAAATGAGTTGTTAAGTATCCCCTCCTCTCCTCTTTTTAGGAAGAGTTTTGGAAGAATTGGTATTAATGCTTCATTAAATGCTTAATAGACTTCACCAGAGAAACCATGTCAGCCTGAACTTTTCTTTATGGATAGTTTCTTAAACATTATAAGTAGCAATTTCATTTCTTTTCTTCTTATGATGTAGTCAAGTTGTCTATTTTTTCATGAGACAGTTTCTGTAATTTTTTTTTAGGAATTTGTTCATTACATCTAAGTTATCTAATAATTGCCAAAGAGTTTTTAATAGTATATCTTTATAATCATTTGGTATTTGTAAGTTCAGTAGTAATGTCTTCTCTTGCTATTCTGATTTTAGTAATTTTAATCTCTTTTTGGTTTTATCAGTCTATCTGAACCCTGTCAATTTTGTTGATCTTTATGAAGAACCAGTTTTTGAGTTTTCTCTATTGTTTTTCTATTTTAGATTTCAGCATTTTTCTACTCATTTTTAAATTTCACTTCTCTGAAGCTCTATTAATTTTTATTCATTCTTTTTAATTTTTATTTAGTAACTTGCCTGAATCATTTTATTGAAGTCTATTTTTCCCACAGTTCTTCCTCAGACAGTGTAGCTTTAGGTGCATGAACAGTTGCCCTGGATGAGTAGTATTTTTAGCAGGGATCTCTTTGCCTCTTTCCCTTAGCCTCGTTAAGGGCCTGATTTGGTATCACACCCAGCTATGAGGCTCCACTAATTGCGGGTTGATTGCTCCACTGTTTTTGACAATGTTCAAGGGCATAAAATGTTCCATAGTCTGACCCAGGTAATACAGGCCTCTTTGCAGGGGTAATTTTTCAGGCCCGCCTTTAAGGTCTGTTCTAACCTTAAGAGGACTCTTTTTAGGTATATCTTTCCCTAACTCTCTGGTAAACCACTTGACATACAGTTTAGTCTTGTTTTCACAGAGGTATTGGTGGGTTTTTTATTGCTTATACCAAAATCTCCATTGTTTTTGTGAGTGCTCTTAGGCTTGAACTTCCCCACACTCTGTTTCAAATGTAGTCAATTCCTCTTGGAATAGTTTAAGTAATCTGTTTTTACAATGTCCTCTTCCCCTGCCCAAAATCTTGAGTCACTGTTTCAGAGCTGGGCATAGGATTGATACCTCTGCTTTAAAATCATGGTTTGAGGTGTGGGTGATAGTCTCTTGTCTCTTCAGCTTGCTTATTCTTGCATGGAAGCCCCGTGTTGTACCAGCAAGCTACAGTGAAGGCGATCAAGGCCTCAGTATCTTCAGCCTGTGATAACTAGGTAGAGTCTCCACCCTAAGAGCAGTGTTTGGGTAGAGGAAGGGAACACCTAACCTCTTGTCTGCACTCACCAAGAATTTAGTCTATACATTTAAGAGCTAGAGGGAGTGAGAATGCTGGTGGCCCACCCCTTCCCAGTGAGATACCATATTTGACTGGTTAGTGATAGAAAAGGTAATTCTGTTCTTGATCTTAGTGCTCAGAGTGGAGCCTCCCTCACACTGATCTGGGTGAGGAAGGAAGTATATCATGGCACAACTGCCAAAGTGTCATTGTTCCAAGATTGACTAATTTTCTTGAATAAATATTTTCTCATTTGTTGGATGCCTTTAGGACAATTTGATTGTTTCACTGGAGAATGTACCCATAGAGCTCATCACACCTCCATTGCAGAAGTGAATCTCTCCAAGTTAATTTTAAAAGCATCTTTGGTAAAAAATTATGACATATTTTTCCAGCTTCTTTTGTGGAATTACTTTCTTAATAAACACTTTAGGTCTACAAGATAACTTCTAAAAAGGATTTTTATAATTCTCAAAATTGATATTTAATGTTCTGATTTTTATTACAGCCTAAAGTACTTAGGAGCTGGTACATAGCCCTCCAACTGTTTGAGTGGAAGCTTCATGTTGATATGATGGCATTTCGGTCAGCCTAGGTTATTGTGTAACTGTGTGATTTTGGCCTCCCATCCCCCAGCAACCTTTATTGAATATGATGTAGTGTGAATGATATAAACTTTTATGTCATACTTTAAGGGGAAATTTTCTACTGTGACATACCATAGCCTATTCTGAAAAATATATTAAGACTTTTTACCCTGAGATAAAAACAAATTGCTAACACCAAATCACACTTCTTGTTTGTACTGGGTCAACAAATTGCTTCCACATGGAGGCCCTCTTTAATAGAAACCCCAGTATATAGCAGAATGTGTCCTCATAAAAATTCCATGTCATCCTTTAAAGGGTGAGTTTGACTCTATTTGAGTGTATGTAATAGTAAATACCATATGCTAATCTTTTATGGACCACTGAAAGTTGACTCATCAGATACTTAAGATTTTTCTAATTAGCTTTTTATTCAGTTTTTGGAACAGTTGATTTCAAAATAGGGAAAGTATATGGCTGTACAACATTAACAGGCTATTAAGGAATTCAACTTACCTCATATTTTTCAAGTTCCTCTTTTTGAGTGATAAAATCCAGACATATACCCTTTTCAAGTCAAATTCAGTATGCAAAGCGTATCAAAATATTTACTTTTGTTTAAAGAGAAACTTTCCCTTAAATTTTGAATTAAATATTCCAAAACTTAATTAGAACCTTATGAGATCAATGTGTCAAATTATTCCTGCTGTTTTCTAATAAAACTTATAGTAAAAGTTATATATTTAGCTATTCTAAGTCCTCACAGTAGGGGAGTTACTAATATGGCATATTTTACCTGCTCATGTTGTGATCCTTAATTTAATAATTTTTTCAAGACTATAAATTGATTTGTACATTCTATGCCCTTTTGAAAACTCTAAATGGGATAATCCTTCATCTAGAACTTAAGTGGATGGAGGTTCAGAGAATCATATGTGGAGTGGAAGAAAGGAAATTAATCCTCTCAATACTGTTAGGATTGTTCAGATCATTCTATAATATGTATGTCTATGTGTGGCTTGGTGTCTGTGTGTTTAAGAGATAAAAATCTTAAATATTACTCATTTTAATGTGTCTCTGTAGAATTCTAAGATAGAATATGAAAATAAGGCTTAAAGTCTTCCCCAGAGATTAATAAACAGCAACTGTTTTGACTAATATCTGAGTGTTGCCTTCATCTCTGATCTCTCATGCTGGAAACTGGAAGATTCTTGAGGACACATTCCTCCTTCTCGCTTTCATCTCCACCATACACATACCAAATCCATGTCTAAGTCTTAGTTATTGTCACATCAGAAAAATCTTCAGACTTTCATTAATTTTTTTCCATATATCACCAAGATCTCTCACAAGGATTTATACAGTGCCTTCAAACTGCTTTTTGTATCTATCATTTTTAATGCCCTTCACCAAACTGTTCTCTATATGGGAGATGGTGTGAGTTTTTTCAATCACAAATCTGATATTGAGAACCATCTGATTAACCCACCAATGGCATTATATTTGGGATAAAACTTTCTTATCCTCATGCTGTTCTACACAAGTCTGAATGACCTGGACCCTGTGTTTCTCCAGCTTCCTCATGTTCACTTCTCTGAATCACTTTAGGGCTCTTCTCCATGCTGAGCTGGATGCCAAGGGGGTTCTTTCCCCCATTCTAACCTAACTCCTCATTCAGTTTAGATTACATGCTCCTTCCTCAAAGAAACGTCCTTGACTCTCCCAATTTAAATCTGAGAATCTCATACTTCTTACTTTCCTAGCACTTGCCACAATATTTAGCATATTTATGTGATTGAAACATTATAATATTCAATATTATATAGTTCAAGAATCTCAAGCTTGTTCAAGTCCTCTCCCTAACACCAAACCTTCCAAAGAACACCTATGCCAATCTAGGTGATTTCCAGAGATCCACATTTAGGTTTACAGAACTCCTAAATTATTAGGGAAAGATTTCCACATGTGACAGATGGAAAGTAACAGAAGTCTTGTGGCCTAACCGGCCATTTTCTTCGGGCTGGATAGTTAAACCAAATGTCCTGATATATATAGATGGAATCAAGCTTCCTCCACCTCATAGATGAAACGGAAGGATTACCTCATCATGTTAACTAGTACAGGTGATAAGAGATAATCACATATAAGAAAGCTGCTGAGGACATTGATTCATCAATCCATGGCTCATCTCCTGGCACCTCCTTGGTACTTTTCTCATGTGGACATCTGTTCCTATGATCAGATCTTTAGTTTAATGTCACCAAGATTGCAGTGTAAGTCATTCCTGACTTCACACCACCCCCAACAAGAACTATTCAAGAACAAGACTCCACTGAAAGAAGGCTAGAACACCGGAGAAGCATCTAAGCTTCTAAGTATCTTCCTGTACCTAAGAGACCAAGACAGACCTCATTAGAAGGGTAAGAAAAGCAGCTAATGACAATTGCATTGCTTCTCCTCAAGGCAAGCACAGAACCAGGTGGAGAGGTCTCCTCTGAGCTCCAGTGCCTCCAGTGGGAAACGAGAGCCCAGAGGGATAACCAGAACTCCCCTACTCTAATCTCACCACATGGGATTGCAGGGGAGTTTTCAGAGTTCAACCACTGAGAATTTGACTGTGACCAAGAAGAGGGCAGGAATTTGCAGCAAAGCACACAGGTCTTGGCAAACTGAGTGCATATCTGTAGTGCCCAAGTAGTAATCCCACCAGTGACTTTGCTGATCTGCAGAACCAAGATAGTAGTGCACTCTGACCAGGAAACTTGGAGTGAAGATCTGCCTGATTTAGGCTCTCCAACAAGTTTTGACAGCCCTAGAACATGGTTTGCTCAGACCCAGGCAAAGACTTGAGTCATAGCCCTACCTGCTAGGGAGAATGTTTCCTGGCCCAATCTGGACAAAGGCACTGGCAGGAACACCTGGAATCTGTATATCCTAGCAACACTTCGGCTAAGAAGTAAGTGGACAGCACTGATCGGCCCCAGTGCTAAGCCAGTAACAGGCATGGAGGGTTCCTCTGCTAAGCCCAGGCAGGGAGATTAATTCATAGCCAAACCTGAGGATAGCTTCCAACCTCTCCCAATTGGAAAGTCTGCTTGGAAAAAACCGTTGCCTGTAACGGCCCATTTTCATCCCATCTGAGCAAGTGAGCCAAAACATTGCCCAACCCACTGTAGCTTCTGGGCTCCATCTGACAGGAAGGGTCAGCAAGAAACCTGCAAGCAGTATAACCAGAAACTCTCAAATCTGGAGGTGGGCAGGAAGAGTTGATCATCCCTAAAGTAAATTGAGAACTGGGCGTGGAGGGCTCCCCTCCTATGCCCAGGCAGGGAGATTAAGTTACAACTGAAGCTGAGGATAGCTCCAGCACTCGAGTCCCAACCAGAAAGGCTGTTTGGGAAAAACTGGGAGAGATCTGGAGTAGCCCCTTTCCATTCTGCCTAGTCAAGGGAACTGAGACATTTCCCCATGTGTTATAGAGAGTGTCTTCCAGACCAGATGAGCTGGTGAAAACACCTAGAAGATGCATGAGCCACCCACACACAAGCTGAGAGACAAGCAGGCTGAGTGGATAGTCTGCAGAACAAAGCCAGTGATCTTGTTCAGCCAAGGCATTTGAGCTAAGACAACAAAGAGCTTTACAACCTTTAATGCTGATTTTCCCACGGAGCCTAGGCAGGGAAACTAATTCATACCCCTCTTCCAGGGCAGGGAAGCTGATTCATAGCCCTATCTAATACTGAATATAGGAGACAGTCCTTACCATCTAGTATACTAACCAGAGAATCCAAGCAACTGTGGAGCCCGTCCTACAGTCTCACTTGGGTAGGAACCAAAACAGCAATATGGTTATCTTGTTATCCAATATATCTTGTTTTCCAATAAGAGAGTAATCTCAATAGGGCTACACTGAGACACATAATAATTAAATTGTCAAAGTCAAAGACAAAGAAAGAATTTCAAAAGCAGTAAGAAAAAGGTACATACAAGGGAACCCAAGACTTCCAGTGGATTTCTCAATGGAAACTTCAGGCCAGAAGAGAATGGAAGGGCATATTCACAATACTGAAAGAAAAAAACTGGGAACCAAGAAGTCTATACTCTGTTCTTCAGTAGTGAAAGAGGGATAAAAAAATCTTCCCACCCTCTCTAAAAAAAAAAAAAAAAAAAAAGGTTGAGGGAATTCATTATCACTAGACCTACTTTACAAGAAATGCTAAAGAGAAAGTAAAAGTACACTAACATCAAAAAACATAAAAAGGTAGTATAAAAGTCACTGGTAATGGTAAATAGTCAAAAAGTCAAAAGTTAGATTCTGTAATTAGTAGTGGTGTTACATAATTCACTTACTATTTTAAAAGTTAAAAAAGCATGTAAATATTGTAGCAGCAATAGTATAAAATGTTAGGGGGAGAAGTAAAAGTGTAAAGGTTAGGAATTCTATTGAAGTTAAATTGTTATCAACCAAAAATTTTAAGGATTTCATGGTAACCACAAAGGAAAAACCTACAGCAAATACAGAAAAGACGTCAAAGAATAATGATATCAAAAGACAATAAAAATGAGAAAAAAACAATGCAATAAGAAACAAAGAACAATGGATTCATGAAACAACCAGAAAAAAAATTGACAAAATGGCCATGTGGGTCAACAATGATCAACTATTACTTTAATAATATAGAATAAATTTTCCAATCAAAGACCTAAAATGGCTGAATGGAATAAAAATAAGATCCAGTAATATGCTGCCTACTTATCTCAACTTTAAAAACACACATAAACTGAGGGTGAAGGGATGGACAAAGACACATCAAGTCAATAGTAACCAAAAAATCTAAAAGTAGGTGTATTAGGTATAATGGGCTTTAAATAAAAAATAGTAAAAGGAGACAAAGAAGGTCACTATATGATGATAAAGGGTCAATCATTCAAGAATATGTAACTATATTAAATATTTACATGTCCGACCCTGGAGCACCTAAATATATAAAGCAAAAACTAACAGAACAAAAGGAGAAGTAAACAGCAATATAATAAGAGTTGGGGATTTTAATACCCCACTCTCAATATTAGACAGATCATACAGGCAAAGAATCAACAAGGAAATAGCAGATTTTTAACACTATTGACCAATGGACCTAACAGAGATACAGAACATTTTATCTGACAACAGCTGAATATACATTCTTCTCAAGCACACATAGTATATTTTCATGGATGGATGACATATTAGGCCAAAAAACAAGCTGAATAAATTCAAGAAGACTGAAATCATACCAAGTATCTTCTCTGAGCACAATGGCGAAAACTAAAATCAATAAAAAGAGAAAAACTGGAAAGTTCACAAATACATGGAAATTAAACAACATTCCTCTGAACAATCAATGGATCAAAAAAGAAGTCAAAAGAGAAAAATAGCTTCTTGAGACAAATGAAATTAAAGCACAGCATACCAGAACTTATAGGGTGCAGCAAAAGCAATCTTAAGGGGGAAATTAAAGCAATAAATAAGAAACAGGAAAGACCCCAAATAAACAACCTAAAGTCTATGCCTTAAGGAACTGTAAAAAGAAGAACAAACAGAGCCCAAAGTTAACACAAAGAAGGAAATTTATAAAGATTAGTGAAGAAATTAATGAAACAGAACAGACAAACAATAGAAAATATTAACCAAACTAAGAGTTGGTTTTTTGAAAAGATAAGCAAAATTGACAAGCTCTTACCTAGACTAACCAGGGAAAGAGAGAGGCCAAATCAGCAAAATTATAAATGAAAATAGGGACATTATAAGCAATAGCACAGAAATATAAATGATCATTAACAACTACTATGAACAACTGTACACCAACAAACTGCACACATGAAAAGGAATGGAAATTCTAGAAACATACAATCTACCAAAACTGAATGAGGAAGAAACAGAAAATCTGAATAGACTGATTACTAGTAAGGAGGTTGAATCAGTAATCAAAACCTCCCAGCCAAGAAATGTTCATCAGGACCAGATGTCTTGAAGGATGAACTTTCTCAAACATTTTTAAATGAATACCAATCTTTCTCAAACTCTGTCAAAAAAAAAATGGAAGAGGAGGAAACACTTCCAAACTTATTTTACAAGTCAGTATTATCCTGATTTGAAAGCTAGGTAAAGACACTATAAGAAACAAAGCCACAGGCCAATTTTTCTGATGAATACAGAAGTAAAAATCTCAATAAAATCCCACCAAACCAAATTTAGCAGCACATTACCAGGATCACTCATGATGATCATATGAGGGTTTATCCTTATGATGCACAGATGATTCCACATATGCAAAATCAGTGTGATATGTCATATAAATAGAATGAAAGAAAAGAATCATATGATCATCTCAATAGACACTGAGAAAACATTTGACAAAACCAACATCCATTCATAATAAAAACACTTAACAAATTAGGCATTGAAGGACTATATCTCGACTTAATAAAGGCCATCTAACATCTAACATCAAACTCACTGGTGAAAGTTGAAAACTCTAACCACTTTTTTTCCACATAGTCCTGGAAGTCCCAGCTAGAGCAATCACCCAAGAAAAAGAAATAAAAAGCATCAGAATTGGAAAAGAATAAGTAAAAATTTTTTTCAGATAACATAAATTCATAGAAAGAAAATCCTAAGGACTCAAGCAAAGGCTATTACAATTAATCAATAAATTCAGAAAAGTTGCAGAATGCAAAATTAATATGAAAAAATAAATATAATTTCTATACATTAACAATTAATTTTCTAGAAAAGAAATAAAGAAATTGATATTATTTACATCAAAAACAGTAAAATACTAATGAATAAATTTAACAAAGGAGGTGAAAGATCTCTACTCAAACCTACAAGATGTTAATAAAAGACATAAAAGAAAACACAAATGAAAAGATGTCCCATGTCCATGGGTTGCAAGAATATTGGAAAACTCTCCATACTACCAAAGCTGTCCATACCATCATATCCATAGATTCAGAGCAATCCCCATCAAGACTTCAATGGCATTTTTTTCTTACAGAAATAGGAGAAGCACTCCTAAAAGATATATGGAACCACAAAAGACCCAGAATAGCCAAATAAATGTTGAGAAAGGGAGCAAAACAGGAAACTTTTATACTTCCTAATTTCAAGCTATGCTATAAACTTACCGTAATTAAAACAAAACTGGCATAAAAACAGACAAGTAGCAAAAATGAACACATGGGACTACATCAAACTAAAAAGTTTCTGTATGGCAAAGGACACCATCAACAGAACAAAAAGGCATCCTACAGTATGGGGGAATATATTTGTAAATCACATATCCGACAAGGGGTTAACATTCAAATATATATAAAGAGCTCACACACCTCAACACCCAAATAACCCGATTAAAAAATGGGTAGAGGTTGGACATTGGATTAAAGATGGCGGCATGAGAGGTGAGACAGAGGCTCCCTCCTAAAACCGCATATAATATGAAAATATAACTAATACAACTACTCTTGAAAGAGCCACAGGAAAGAGGACTACAACAAACTGCATACACCTGGAGACAAGAGCAGCCCTCACGGAAAAGGGTAACGTACTAAAGCTGTGGTCCTATGGGATCCAAGCCCTTCCCCCACCCCAGCTCACCAGCAGGAGGAAGAGGAAGGGAGCAGGGAGGGACTGGAGATCTAGGACTGCTGAATACCTAACTCTGGAGATCTGCTCTGGGAGCACAAACCTACATTTCATGGTGCTTGCATGATACTCTCGTAATTAGGGGGATGGAAAGCTAAGACAGGCAGAATTCCTGGAGAGACTAAGATTACAGCTGCTTGTGGAAAGCAGGGATCCACATCCAGCTGCTCTGGGACAAAAGAAAGGCGGGCAGTCTGAGAGACTTCCTAACAAAGAAGCCCTTAGAAAGAGGGCTGTTAAAGAGGCAAGGATGGCACAGAGCTTACTGCTCAGGAGAAAGGACACATAGACAAAATTGTCCGGGTGCACACTGCCCACCAGATTGGGAGCTTTCACGATCTTCATGTGCTCCAGCTCCCTGGCTGCCTACACAGCTCCAAGAACCCCTTCTGTGACAGGCAGACTACTGCGACTTTCTCCCGACAAGCCCCACAAGGCTTGCAAACTGGGAAACCCTACCCTGGCATTAGGCCAGCCAGAGGGAAGATCTGTCTACAGCAACTACAAATGCAAAGCACAGAGGCTTATACCTGTGTGCTCGGCCCACTGGTTCAGGCAGTGGAGACAGGCATAGCAGCCAGGAACCAGGAAATAGCTCTTTCCTCCCCTGAGGCACCAATACCACTCCCCTACAATTGCGGACACTGCTTCAGGGGCTGAGCAGCTCCAGAGAGTAGAGCTTCTGGGCACTAGAGGGCACCATACAAAAATATGAAATACCAAAGGAACCTGGTCCAGAGTAAAATTATGAATACAACTCCTGAGAAAGATTTAAATGATACAGACTTCATGACTCTCCCTGAAAGGGAGTTCAAAATAAGAATCATTAACATGCTCATGGAGGTACAGAAAGATATTTAAGAACTCAGGAATTAATTCTGATCGGAGATCCAATCATTGAAGAACAAAATGGACGGTATTAAAAGCAGATTGGAATGGTGGAGGAGATGATAAATGAAATAGAAACTAGAGAAGAGGAATATAAAGAAGCTGAGGCACAGAGAGAAAAAAGGATCTCTAAGAATGAAAAAATATTGAGAGAACTGTGTGACCAATCCAAACGGTACAATATTCGCATTATAGGGGTACCAGAAGAAGAAGGGAAAGAAAAATGGATAGAAAGTGTCTTTTAGGAGGTGACTGCTGAAAACTTCCCCCATCTGGGGAAGGAGATCGTCTATCAGGACATGGAGGTGCACAGATCTCCCAACACAAGGGACCCAAGGATGACAACATCAAAACATATAGTAATTAAAATGGCAAAGATCAACGATAAGGACAGACTATTAAAAGCAGTCAGAGAAAGAAATAAGATCACATACAAAGGAAAACCCATCAGGCTATCATCAGACTTCTCAGCAGAAACCTTACAGGCCAGAAGGGAGTGGCATGATGTATTTAATGCAATGAAGCAGAAGAGCCTTGAACCAAGATTACTTTATCCAGCAAGATTATCATTTAAATTTGAAGGAGGGATTAAAAAATTCCAAAATAAGCCAAAGCTGAGAGAATTTACCTCCCAAAAACCATCTCTAGGGTGTATTTTGGAGGGACTGCTACAGACAGAAGTGTTCCTATGATTTAATAGCTGTCACCAGAGGTAATAAAACCACAGTAAAGAAAATAGAACAGCTAATTACTAAGAAAATGCAAAATTAAATGAACTATCCCCAAAGTCAATCAAGGGATAGACAAAGAGTACAGAATATGATACCTAATATATAAATAATGGAGGAAGAAGAAAAAGGAGGAGGGAAAAAAACAAACAAAAAAGAACCTTTGGATTGTGTTTGTAATAGCATATTAAGTGAGTTGTTAGACTCTTAGATAGTAGGGAAGTTAACTTTGAACCTTTGGTAACCACGAATCTGAAGCCTGCAATGCCAATAAGTACATACCTATCCATAATCACCCTAAATGTAAATGCACTAAATGCACCAATCAAAAGACATAAAGTCACTGAATGGATAAAAAAATAAGAACCATCTATATGCTGCCTTCAAGAGACTCACTTTAAACCCAAAGACATACAGACTGAAAGTGAAGGGATGGAGAGAGATATTTCATGCAACTAATAGGGAGAAAAAAGTAGGGGTTGCAGTACTTGTATCAGACAAAATAGACTTCAAAACAAAGAAAGTCACAAAAGACAAAGAAGGCCATTACATAATGATAAAAAGGTAAATCCAACAAGAAGATATAACTGTTATAAATATCTATGCACCCAACACAGGAGCACCTACATATGTGAAACAAATACTAACAGAATTAAAGGGGGAAATAGAATGCAATGCATTCATTCTAGGAGACTTCAACACACCACTCACTCTGAAGGACAGATCGACTAGACAGAAAATAAGTAAGGAGACAAAGGCACTAAACAACACATTAGAACAGATGGACCAAACAGACATCTACAGAACTGTACACCCAAAAGGAGCAGATTACACATTCTTCTCAAGTGCACATGGACCATTTTCAAGAATAGATCATATACTAGGCCACAAAAAGAGGCTCGGTAAATTCAAAAAGATTGAAATTGTACCAACCAGCTTCTCAGACCACAAAGGAATGAAACAAGAAATGAATTACGCAAAAAAAAATGAAAAATCCCACAAACACACGGAGGCTTAATAACATGCTCCTAAATAATCAATGGATCGATGACCAAATAAAAACAGAGATCAAGCAATATATGGAGACAAATGACAACAATAATTCAACACTGCAAAATCTGTGGGATGTAATAAAGGTCGTGCTAAGAGGAAAGTCTATTGCACTACAGGCCTACCTCAGGAAGGAAAAACATTCCCATATGAGCAGTAGAAATTCACAATTAATGAAACTAGATAAAGCAGAAGGAGGGACATAATAAAGATTAGAGCAGAAATAAATAAAATCGAGAAGAATAAAACAATAGAAAGGATCAAAGAAAGCAAGAGCTGGTTCTTCGAGAACATAAAGATAATAGAAAAACTCCTAGCCAGACTTATCAAGACAAAAATAGAGGCTACTCACATAAAAAGATTCAGATATGAGAAAGGAAAAATCACTACGGACAGCACAGAAATACAAAGAACGATTAGAGAATACTATGAAAAATTATATGCTAACAACCTGGAAAACCTAGAAGAAATGGACGACTTTGTAGCAAAATACAACCTTCCAAGGCTGACCCAGAAAGAAACAGAAAATCTAAACAGACCAATTACCAGCAACAAAATTGACTTGGTAATCAAAAACCTACCTAAGAACAGAACACCTGGACGAGATGGCTTCACCACTGAATTTTATCAAACATTTAGTGAAGACCTAATACCCATCCTCCTTAAAGTTTTCCAAGGATTAGAAGAAGAGGGAATCCTTCCAAACTCATTCTATGAGGCCAGCATCACTCTAATACCAAAACCGGGCAAAGAAACCACAAAAAAAGAAACTTAAAGACCAAGATCCCTGATGAACATAGATGCAAAAATACTCAACAAAATATTAGCAAACCGGATTCAAAAGTACATCAAAAGAATCATCCATCATGATCAAGTAGGATTTATTCCAGGGAGGCAAGGATGGTTCAACATTCGAAAATCATCAACATCATCCACCACATCAACAAAAAGAAGGACAAAAACCACATGATCATCTCCATAGATGCTGAAAAAGCATTTGAAAAAATTCAACATCCATTCATGATAAAAACTCTCAACAAAATGGGTATAGAGGGCAACTACCTCAACATAGTAAAGGCTATATATGACAAACCCACAGCCAACATACTTAACAGCGAGAAGCTGAAAGCTTTTCCTTTAAGATTGGGAACAAGACAAGGATGCCCACTCTCCCCACTTCTATTCAACAGAGTACCAGAGGTCCTAGCCACGGCAATCAGAAAACACAAAGAAATAAAAGGCATCCAGGTTGGCAGGGAAGAAGTTAAACTGTCCCTGTTTGCAGATGACATGATATTGTACATAAAAAACCCTAAAGAATCTCTCCAATACTACTAGATCTAATATCTGAATTCAGCAAAGTTGCGAGATACAAAATTAATGCGCAGAAATCTATGGCATTCCTATACACTAACAATGACCTAGCAGAGAGAGAAATAAGGAAGACATTTCCATTCAAAGTTGCATCAAAAAGAATAAAATACCTAGGAGTGAACCTAACCAAGGAAGTGAAAGACCTATACTCTGAGAACTACAAGACACTCATGAGAGAAATTAAAGAAGATAGCAATAAATGGAAATATATCCTGTGGTCATGGATAGGAAGAATTAATATTGTCAAAATGATCATCCTGCCTAATGCACTCTATAGATTCAATGGAATTCCTATCAAAATACCAACAGCATTTTTCAACAAACTAGAGAAAATCATTCTAAAATTCATATGGAACAACAAAAGACCCCGAATACCCAAAGCAATCCTGACAAGGAAGAATAAAGCTGGGGGGATTATGCTCCCCAACTTCAAGCTTTACTAAAAAGCCACAGTACTCAAGACAATTTGGTACTGGCACAAGAACAGACCCATAGACCAATGGAACAGACTAGAGAGCCCTGATATAAACCCAACCATATATTGTCAATTAATATATGATAAAGGAGCCATGGACATACAATGGGGAAATGACAGCCTCTTCAACAGCTGGTGTTGGCAAAATTGGACAGCTACATGCAAGAGAATGAAACTGGATTATTGTTTAACCCCATACACAAAAGTAAACACGAAATGGATCAAAGACCTGAATGTAAGTCATGAAACCATAAAACTCTTAGAAGACAACATAGGCAAAGATCTCCTGAATATAAGCATGAACGACTTTTTCCTGAATGCATCTCTTCGAGCAAGGGAAACAGAAGCAAAAATGAACTCATGGGGCTACATCATACTAAAAAGTTTTTGTACAGCAAAGGACACCTTCAACAGAACAGAAAGGCATCCAACAGTATGGGAGAATATATTTGTAAATGACATATCCGACAAGGTATTAACATCCAAAATATATAAAGAACTTACATGCCTCTACACCCAAAAAGCAAATAACCTGATTAAAAAATGGGCAGAGGATATGAAGAGACAGTTCTCCAAAGAAGAAATCCAGATGGCCAACAGACACATGAAAAGATGCTCCACATCACTAATCATCAGGGAAATGCAAATTAAAATCACAATGAGATATCATCTCACAGCAGTAAGAATGGCCAACATCCAAAAGACTAAGAACAACAAATGCTGGCAAGGATATGGAGAAAGGGAAACCCTCCTACACTGCTGGTGGGAATAGAAGCTAGTTCAACCATTATGGAAAGCAATATGCAGCTTCCTCAAAAAACTAAAATACAAATACCATTTGACCCGGGAATTCCACTCCTTGGAATTTACCCAAAGAATACTCAGATTCAAAATGGCATATGCACCCCTATGTTTATTGCAGCACTTTTTACAATAGCCAAAATATGGAAGCAACCTAAGTGTACATCTGTAGATGAATGGGTAAAGAAAGTGTGGTACATATACACAATGGAATACTATTCATCCATAAGAAGGAAACGAATCGTGCCATTTGCAACAACATGGATGGAACTGGAGGATATTATGCTCAGTGAAATAAGCCAGGTGGAGAAAGACAAGTGCCAAATGATTTCCCTCATTTGTGGAGTATAACAACGAAGCAAAACTGAAGGAAAAAAATAGTAGCAGACTCAGAGACTCCAAGAAGGAACTAGTGGTTACCAAAGGGGAGGGCTGTGGGAGGGTTGGTGGGGAGGGAGAGAGAAGGGGATTGTGGGGTATTATGTTTAGTACACATGGTGTGGGGAATCACTGGGACTGAATTGAGGTATGAGTAGGGACTTGATAATATGTAGTAACCACATTGTTTTTTTCATGTGAAACCTTCATAAGAGTGTATATCAATAACAGCTTAATAAAAAAATAAAATGGGCAGAGGATATAAAGATACAATTCTCCAAAGAAGAAATTCAGATGGCCAGCAAACACATGAAAAGATGCTCCATTTCACTAATCATCAGGGAATTGCAAATTAAAACCACAATGATATATCACCTCACACCAGTAAGGATGGGCACCATACAAAAGACTAAGAACAACAAATGTTGGTGAGGATGCGGAGAAAGGGGAACCCTCCTACACTGTTGGTGGGAATGGAAGCTAGTTCAACCATTGTGGAAAGCAATATGGAGATTCCTCAAAAAACTAAAAATAGAAATACCGTTTGACCCGGGAATCCCACTCCTTGGAATTTACTCAAAGAATACAGCTTCTCAAATTCAAAAAGACATATTCACCCCTATGTTTATTGCAGCACTATCTTATAATAGCCAAGATATGGAAGCAATCTAAGTGTCCATCAGTAGATGAATGGAATAAAGAAGAGATGGTACATATACACAATGGAATACTATTCAGCCATAAGAAAGAAACAAATCCTACCATTTTTAACAACATGGATGGAGCTGGAGGATATTATGCTCAGTGAAATAAGCCAGGTGGAGAAAGACAAGTGCCAAATTATTTCCCTCATTTGTGGAGTATAAAGATGAAGCAAAATTGAAGGAACAAAATAGCAGCAGACTCACAGACTCCAAGAAGGGACTAGTGGTTACCAAAGGGGAGGGTTGTCAGAGGGAAGGTGGAGAGGGTGGTAGAAGGAGATTGAGGGGTATTATGTTTAGTACACATGGGGTGGGGGATCAAGGGGAAAACAGTGTAGCACAGAGAAGGCAAACAGTGAATCTGTGGCATCTTACTACACTCATGGACAGTGACTGCATTGGGGCATGGGTGTGGACTTAATAATATGGGTAAAAGTAGTCACCACATTGTTTTTTCATGTGAAACCTTCATAAGAGTCTATATCAATAATACTTTAATAAAAATTTTTTTTGAAAAAAGGAGAGAACCTGTTAAGGATGATGTCATGGGAGCACAGAGGAA
Organism: Phataginus tricuspis; assembly: GCA_029783875.1. NCBI lineage: Eukaryota > Metazoa > Chordata > Mammalia > Pholidota > Manidae > Phataginus > Phataginus tricuspis. Next base: position 44,840,852 of record JAQQAC010011420.1, on the reverse strand, counting down.
AGGAAAGAGCTCTAACCCACAGTAAAAGGGGTTGGAGCCTCAGAGAGGGAAATCCTGGGAGTCCCTACAGAAGAGATAGCTTATGAATGAGGCCTTGAAGGTGAAGTAGATTTGAAGGTATAGGGAGAATGTTGAGAAACTGCTTTCTTAAGGGTCTTCCTCCCTGTGGTCCAGTGGTTCTCAGTCTTATTTATAACCCAACATAACTGAGGGATGTGACATATCCCAACCATTCATCTATCAAAATTTTTGAGCACCTACAGCACGTCTGGTTGTGAGCCAGAGGCTACAGTGGTGTGGCCTGGCATCTCCCCTTGGGGGCCATGTTCCTCAGAGGGGAATCTCCACTTCTGTCTGCCCACCCTTCACACTGCAACGAGAGCCTGCTTGCTTTCTTTGGTTTCGATTTTTTAGCACTTCATTTATTTTTTATATTAAACAAATGCAAAGTATCCAAAAGGTGCAAAAGAGTATAAATAAAACGTAGGTTTTTCTTCCCCCCGCACAAAAAAGAAGCAAGTAAACCAATGGAAGAATATTGAGTGCCCAGAAATAAATTCATGCATATTACAATCAACTAATATTTGACAAGATGCCAAGAATACTTAACAGAGAAAAGACAATCTCTTCAATAAATAATGCTAGGAAAATTGGATATTCATATGCAAAAGAATGACACTTGACTTCTGTCTTATACCATTCATAAAAACCCAAAGTGGATTAAAGACTTAAATATAAGACCTGAAATGATAAAACTCCTAGAAGAAAACACAGGGTAAAAAAGCCTGACATGGGTCTTGATAATGATTTCATGGAAATCACACCTAAAGCAGGAACAAAATTAAAAGTAAATTAGTTGGACAACATCAAACTAAAAAGCTTCTGCACAGCAAAAGAAACCATTAAGAAAGTAAAAATATTTCCTATGGTATGTGAAAAAATATTTGCACACCATCTATCTGATAAGGGTATGATATCCAAAATATGCAAAGAATTCATATGATTCAATAGATTTTTCTTAAAAATCTAATTAAAAAATGGCAAGGGTTCTGAATAATGTTCTAAAGATTTAGGAAGGGCCACCAGTATATAAAAAGATGGGCAAAATCACTGGTCATTAAGCAAATGCAAGTTAAAACCACAGTAAGATATTTCCTCATGATTGTTAGAATGGTCCTCATCAAAAAGATGAGATAACAAATGCTGGCATGGATGTGGAGAAATGGGAAGCCTTGTGCACTGTTGGTGGGATTTCAAATTGGCACAGTGCTATGGAAAACAGTATAAAGGTTCCTCAAAAAATTAAAAATAGAACCAACATATGATCCAGCAATATGTCGGTTCTATTTTATATATATATATACACACACACACACACACACACACACATACCTATATATACAAAATGGAATATCTTTGAGCCATAAAAAATGAGGAATTCCTATTTGTGACCACATGGATGTACCTCAAAGGCATTAATGCCAAGTGAAGTAAGTCAGAGAAAGACAAATAATAATGTATGTTCTTAGTTATATACAGAATTTAATAACAATAATAATTTTAAAAGCCCTACAACCTCACTGAAAAAAAAACCCCAGATCTGTGGTTACCAGAAAGGAGTGGGAGGAGGGAGAATTAGATGGAGGTGGTCAAAAGGCACAAACATCCATTTATAAGATAAGTACTAATGATGTAATGCACAATGTAATCACTGTAGCCAACACTGCTGTATGATACATAGAAAAGTTGTTGAGAGAGTAGATCCTAAGAGCACTAATCAAAAATAGAAGGATTTTTTTACCTTTTCTTTTTATTTTATCTACAGGAAATGGTGAATGGTAACTAAACCCATGTGGTAATCATTTCAAAATATATCTAAATCAAACCATCATGCTACACAACTTAAACATATACAGCGATATATGTCAGTTATTTCTCAATACAATGGGGGGAATAAACAGATGCCTAACATCTAGCGTTGTGCCCACTTGCTTCTCCTCCTACTTGTCTGAGTTAGTGATCAAATAATTTTGAGCTATTTTCTGTCAAAATCCACTTGCTTGTGTATACAAACCTTTATTTCACACATATATACCAATTCAAAATTCAAATTGTAAGTAACTTGTACAACTCTTCTATAAAGCAGTTTTTTAAGCTACTCTGTTCTTTCAATTAAATAACTGTCATCTTCACACTTGTCTCTGAACCTGATACCTTATTACGATTCGTTTCTTCTTTTCTGCTTTTATGAAAACTATCTCTCTCGCAGAGCTTAACTCAAGCTCTTCCTCTTTGAAAGACTTCTCTGTTCTTTTTCTTTCTGTTCTTTCTTACTACCCAACTCATCATGAAATCTTGTGTTGCATTTCATAATATTTACTTGTTCACTGCTTTCTTGTTATGTTAATCTCTTTTACATGTGTGTCTTTTCTACCCAAGAGAAAGCTATACTTTTTGACTACTGAGAGGTAGGACAGTTATTCCTGTCTCTAATATGTGTATTACATGTATATATAGCAAATGAATGGAAGAATATATTAATGATAACTGGCTATTTTCAAACAATTCTTTAGGATTATGTTGCTCATATCCTTATCTGATTTTTTGAAGTTCTATCTACAAGAATTTATATCACCAAGATCTCCTACACACCTTTTTTGCTTGCATAAGGCAATATAGGGAATACATTATTATTTATCCATTTCCCAGAGTTAACATTCTGCCCTGCAAATAGCGACTGCTGTCTAAGTGTGTGTGGGTGTTCTTGATGAAGGCATGTTTTACTATTGCAGTTCATATTCAATGTCTTTTCCTTATCAAATAGTTGGACATATTTTTAAATAGCCATGTTCAAATTACTGTACAGTCAAAATGATATAATCATAATGATACATACAATAAAAAGGGAAAACAATAATACACATCACCTAGAACACTATCCAAGAAGCATATAGAAAACAATATATTTGAGGTAACTTTATCTTTAAAAACATGATTATTTTGAGTCTTATGTATATATATATGACAGAAATCCAGATGACTAGTCTACCTTATATACAGGGACCCGAAGAAATTATATTCCTCTATTTCAAGTTAAAATGATAAAATTAACATCTTCAACAAATAGGCTTGTATTATTATCCTCTTTTAAAACATGATTTAGTGAGTCAAAGTTTCCTCTCTAACTTTGCCCACTTTCCCATGGTAATATTTTGTGATTTGGCAAATTAGCTAGAAGTCTGGTTAATAATTTAAGTCTTTCCTAAGATTAAATTTCAGCTATCTCTACCTCAAATATTTAGTAATGATAATCCAAAGTTGCAACCAAATACATAAATCATTGAAAGATTTTGTTTGCAAGATGATGGCCTGTTTTCCTTGCATCTCATAACTCAGATGAATTTCAAATTTCCACTCAAGAGTGAATCCCAGGAAAACTTCATACTAATGTACAAAAACTCAACATTCGGTAAGACATGAGAAGGGATTAATGTACCAAACGTTCAAGTGTGGCGTTAGAAAACTATTCAAATTAAACTTAGCTTAATTTCATAATTTGGGAAGCAAAATAGCATGACCTCTATCTGAGCTGCACCTCGATTCTTCTTGACAGGATGTCTCTGAATAGCTGTCAAAAACCAGTCTGAAAAACGTGAAGATTAGGCCGTCATTCATAGAGTTGAGCATACTGGGAGGTGACACAACCACCAACCAGTGAGTTCAGGTAAGAAGTATCTGCTCTGGTCATTGGCAAACGTGAAAGAAAGATCTTTCTAGGAAATATGGCCAGAGGGAACTAGCACTGAAACCCTGAAAAAAATTGGCTTAAGTTCATTCACTCATTTTTTTACTGAGCTATGTGTTGTCTGAGAATACAAAAGTAATTAAGACACTTGCCTATGAGGTATGTATGGTCTCAGGTTGAGCTAGAATGCTATTTTTCTCTGGGAGTAAAAGATGAAAATATAAACAAATGCATTAGTATGAAGGCATAGAATAAGTCCTTGATAGTGGTTTTGGTACTATATCATCATGAACCAAGAATCAGAACCCATTTTTAGGAAAACAGTGGTAAATGTTGGAAAAAATCATGATGAAAATTTTCTGTATCCTCATCTCTTCAGTGGCATCCTGGCATTATTTTGGTGTTTTCCACCTCTCTTTATCTTACAATACTTCTTTTATTGCTAACTTCCAAAGATATTTATGTCTATCAATATCCTCTCTCTTTTATTTTATTATCCTCTCTCTTTTTTAGCATATGAAAGTCATTCATGCTCAATAATAAATGACTTAAATTCCTGAAACCATTAAATCCTCCCAAGGATATTTGCATTTTAACCAGGAAAAAAAAGGGAAATTATAGCAGTCTGTGAGAAACATCAGGTAGCAGGTGGCAGACCACCCAGACTTATACAGTGGTTTTTTACCATAATCCCTCTGTTGTAGAGGAAGACCTAACCCAGAAAAAAAGTTGAGATTGTATTGACTATCCTTGTCCAGAGAAGGAGAGTCATTGCTACTAATTCTCATTAGGCGCCAATTCCTCCTATTCAAGTTTGTTGTCATTAAGTTGATAAGTCATGATATTGAACCTCATACCTGGTGCAGCTCTGAATCCCTGGTGGAATGGGAATACGGAATAAGTTTTGTTATTTCCTTTGGTAGTTCTTTTAAGGCCATCCTTGGCACACTTATTCCCACACTGGTAACATGGGGTAAACTTACTTTTTTTATTACTATTACTTTTGAACTTTGTACCAGTAATGGCAGCAAAAAAGCCCTTAGTCATTGCTGCTTTTTCCACATTTGAGGACTTGAGACCATGTATAAAGGTACTCAATAGCTCCCCTCTGCTCAGAATGATAAAACGAAGTTTGGATTCAATGTGGTATTATAATTTATATTGCAGTTGTTTAGAGCCAAAATATATAGAAAAATCAGTTGGAATATAGTTAATATAGTTATATCTCCATTCTAATGTTATGATCACTTCTTGAAGTGGCTCCATTAATGAGAATTCAACCTTAGAAAGCATTGAACAGATATTTAGACTTCAATTTCCCTTCCATGTGATAGTTTCTGGTTTGTATATAAGCTTAAACAACTTCAATTTGAAATTGGGAACTTCTTCTATAGAGGGAGGTAGGCTCTTATTCTTACTCTGTAAAAACTAATAAGAAAGTAAGTTTACATTTTCATTTTACCTCCTATTTTTGTTGTTGTTGTTCACTTATTTTTCCTAACCTGGTAATGCAATACCCTCCTTGGTGAAGATTCTGTATACACAGTGCTAAATTAAAGGTAGTGATTGTTTACTATGGCAAGGTTTCAAAACATGAGAGAAATTCCCAAAAATAGACTGGAAGAAAAGAAATGAAATGCTATATTTGGAAATCCTGGGCACATTTTTCTTCATCAAGGAGAAAATGGTTTTAAAAAAATGTCTAGAAGTTTAGCACCAAACAGAGATTATTTTAATTAAGGCTTAGAAAAATATGACAAGTATATTGATAAATGGCTTTCTTTTCTTTGCTTTCTTTTTCATTTCCTCTCATGGTCTCTGCTTGAGGTCAGAAGATTTTCCAGCTTCAAGAGATGCTCATTATAATTATAGCACTTTCTTCAGGTATTCCATGTAAAATCTGCTAGTGTGGGAGAGGTCAAATGCTAAGATACTCTCCCAGATTTCATGGTCCTTTTAGTCTAAAATATTCATTGAGCTCTTGCTAACTAAAGACATGGATGTTTTTACAGTGAAGACTATAGTGATGGAAAAAACTTCAAAAACTGTGCAATCTATTGTGGTATTGGCATAGATGCACATTGTCTGTATGAGGGACCAAGAAGGGGTAGGGAGCTGGGTTAGAAGTTCATGATCGGTAAAGGCGTGAATCTGACTTCAAGGTGGTTAGTGAATACTGCATTTCCCATATCGGGTGCTGTGTCCATACAGACGTAAACCTGGACCTAAAGTGTCCAAGGGAAAGGAAATTGTTATTGATTAAGCACTTTTACATGCTAGGCACTTCAATAAGTGCCTTATTTGTACCTTTTCATTTAATTGTCACAATAGTCTTGTGAAGTAGACATTACCACAGCTGAGAAAAATGAGACCTAACATGAATATATAATGACTTCCAGAGGATATCATTATATTATGCATAATTAAAATGTGTATACTTCAATATGGTTTCTGTGCAGTGAAATCCAAAGTGAAAAAATATGAAATAGCTGGAATATTTTTATATATTTATTATGCTGATGTCACTTCATTATAATATTTTCCCCATAAGCAAGCAATCTCAACCCTTTTTCTGCTCCAAGATATATCATGGCAGATGTTGCTCAGAGTTAAGAACATTCTTCCAGAGATATAATTGGATGTACCTTCCTCACCTTCTGGGAAAAAAAAAAATATCCTAATTCTGAAAAAAAAATCAAACTTAGAGAAGTTGAAAGAATAGTCATACATTAAATGTTTGTATACCATTCAGATTCAACAGTTGTCGAAATTTGAGCACATCTTTTTCACCCTCTCACCCGATCCATTCTCTCCGTCTCCACCTTTTCTCCTCTCCATTTGTCCTATAAAATACTTCCAAATCAGATTTTATATGATTATTTCCTCATGATTAAATTCAGGAAAAACATTTTTTGACAAGAACACCACACAGATGAGGTCAGTTACTTTCCATTGCATCACGTTAGAGGCACATAATGTCTGTTTGCTCAATAAAGGGTGATTCTAAATGCCATTGTTTTTCTTGGCAGAGCATCTTTACTCTGTAACCAGGAGGCACCATCTTTGAGCCATCCCTCTGCCTTGCCAGAGATGGCAGGTGCCATCTCTTTTTCCTTCCTCAGTGGATACCATCTTTGTGTTCTTCTGCTATGCTCCACAGTGCCAACGTCTCCTGGAAGGGAGCTATTATATATGTCTGGTGCCCAGTTTTTGTGGCTGCAGCTCAGGGGACACCCCTGATTGTCTGACTCTGGAGACCACAGGGCTTGACTTCCTGGTCCTATGGGACTGTAACAGTCAGAGAGACAGTTCTTGAGAGGCTATCACTCTATGGCACGGCAGAGGCAGCAAGACTGAAACACACACGCAGTCTTTCTGAAAAAGAAGCTTGTTTGTGTGCCCAGGAGCATTGGCAGGCCTACAGAGGTGTTCTCAGGGAAGGGAGGCTGATGGACATAATCTTTGGGCTCACTTTCTGCCCCACTTGAGCTTCCTGTCATCTCCCAGAGGGGTGCTTATCCCGTTGCCTGGAACCCTGGTCTTTGCAGATACTTCCAGGGGACACTGCTATATCACTGGGCTCTGGTGGCCAGCAGGGCTTATATTCACTGCTCCCACAGGACTCTAACCAATGGAGAAAGAGTTCTTAAACAGCTGCCACCCTCAGGACACAGCAAGAGGCAACAAACACAAGAGCCCAGACTTTCTGTGAAAGAGGCCTGTGAGCTTGTCATTATAGCTACAGCCAGAGGTGTGGGCTTCTCATTAAACCCACATCTAAGGGCTGATTGTAAACTTTTCTAGAGATCTTAGAAAATGGGAGCTAACTTTACATCCTGCCTCAACCGTGCTCCAGAGCACTAGTGTCTCCTGGAAGAGAATTTTAAAACTTGTCTGGTGCTCTGGTTTTTGCAGCTGATACACAGGGGACACCCCTTAGTTACCTAGCCCTAGTGGTTAGGGGAGCTTGTAATTCTGGGCTCCTCAGGACTGTATTGGCAGACTACTACACCTATGACATTGTAGATAGCAGACTGAAATATACCCCCAGTCTTTCTGTGAAAGAGGCTTATTTACTTGTCTGGGAGCTTCAGCCTGAGGGGTAGGTTTCAGGATTACCACACATGCACAGGCCTACAGAGCTGCTCTCAGGGAACAAAGACAGGGAATGCCAGCAGGGAATGCCAACTTTATGTTCTCCTTCTGCCTCATTTCAACTCACTGGTACTCCCAGAAAGGACTTATACACTCGTCTAAAGCCATGATTTTTACAACTGTCACTCAGGGGACACCTCCAGATTGCGTGGTTTGGAGACTAGCAGAGTTTATTATGGTTCCGCAGAACTGTACGTATTTACACACTTTAAAATCTGCCACCTGATCAATCTGGCTTCCAATAAGCCTGAAACTGTGTTGAATGAAATATTCCCCTCTGAGACACTGACTGGTCATGGCACACCCTCAACAACTGGGAAATATTAAAAATAAAATAGACTGCTTGGAAAATCACAAAGGTTCAAGGGATAACCAAGAGCTAAGGCAAGGTTGACTGACAAAATTCATCTTCTACATTTCACCTACTACACAGAAACACAGTAAAGCAAAATGAGAAAACAGAGGAATATGTTCCACATGACAGAACAAGATAAAATATTGAAAAATAAATTAACAAAATGGAAATAAGTAATTTACCTGATAAAGAATTCAGAGCAATAGTCATAAAGGTGCTATCTGAACTTGGGAGAAAAATGGATGAATAAGGTGAGAACTTCAACAAAGAAATAGAAAATATAAGAAAGTACCAAACAAAAGTCACAGAAGTGAAGAATACAATAACTGAACTAAAAAATATACCAGAGGGGTTCAAGAGCATACTACAGGAAGCAGAAGAAAGATTCAGTTATCTTAAAGATAGGGAAGTAGAACTCACCCAATCAGAGAAGCAAAAAGAAAAGGTTTTTTAAGTGAAAATAGCTTAATAAGTTTATTGGACAACATCAGGCATACTAACATTCATATTATAAGGGTCCTAGAAGGAGAAGAAAGAGAGAAAAGGGCACAGAAAATTTATTTGATTAAATAATGGCTAAAAATTTTTCTAACCTTGGGAAGGAAATGGACATCTATATCCAGGAAGCCCAGAGAGTTCCAAATAAGATGAACTCAACGAGACCCACAACAAGACCTACTATAATTATGTCAAGAGTTTAAAACAAAAAATCTTCATAGCAGCAAAAGGAAAACAACTTATTATATACAAGGGAAACCCCATAAGAATATCAACAGATTTTTCTGCAGAAACTTTGCAGGCCTAAGCGGAGTGGCATAATATATTGAAAATACTGAAAGAAAAAACAATTCCAACCAAGCATACTCTACCTAGAAAAGTTATAATTCAGAATGGAAGGAGAGATGAAGAATTTTCTAACATGCAAAAGCTAAAGGAGTTCATCTCTACTATACTGGCCTTAGAAGAAATCATAAAATGATGTCTTTATGCTGAAAAGAAAGGGTGTTAATTAGTAACAAGAAAACATATGAACATATAAATCTCTTTGGTAAAGGTAAATATTAGTAAAGGTAGTAGATTAATCAATTATGAAGTTAATATGAAGGTTAAAAGTCAAAGTAGTAAGGGGAGGAGATTACAAATGTAGAGTTTTAGAATACATTGAAACTTAAGTTGTTATTATCTTAACATAGACTCTTATACATATGGGTTGATATAGGTTAGCCTCATGGTAACTGCAAAGCAAATACACAATGGATATCAAGATAGTAATCTAAGCAAATCATTAATGAAACTCATCAAACCACATAGGAAGTGAGCACAAGAAGATGAAAGGAATGGATAGGAACTACAAAACAGCCAGAAAACAATTAACAAAATGGCAATAAGTACATACCTATCAATAGTTACTTTAAATGCATTGGATTAATACTCCAATCAAAAGACATAGAGTGGCCCTTTCCCCCCTCATGGGGACCGAAAGCTCTGGCTGCTGCCTAGCGGCCCGAGGGCCAGGTAAGATTTCCGGGGTAAACTACGGTGGATGCTGAGGAGGCGGCAGCGGCGACTCGGGTATTGCATAAGCAATAGAAGAGTTCAAGAGAGACTTCCGGGAAGATGGCGGCGTGAACGGAACGACAGAATTTTCCACCCAACATTATATTTACCCACGAAAACACAGCAAACGCAACTGTTCCTAAAAGAGAGACCAGAACAAACAGGAAAGTGCACACAGTGCAGAAACAACTGAGAGGACTTGGCAGCGGGTGGCAGCAGTCTGAAACACCTGCTTGCTCGTGGCTGGGTCAGGGAAGGAGAAGAGAGAAGGAAAAAAAGGAGAAAAGCGCGCGCTTTGTTTTTCAGGGGTCTTAAAGAGACGGGAGTGCAGCAGAGAACCTCCATTCATTCTCAACCTGGCCACAGCTTTAAAGGGCCGGGCAGAGTGACACGCCACGGCTCTGGAATAGTGGAGCAACAGCACCACCTACAGCATTCACACAGAAACCACCCCCAGTGGGTGTTTTTTTTTCTTTTCTTTTCTTTGAGGTGTTGCTGCTTTTTCTTTTTCTTTCCTTTCTTTTCCTTCTTCTCTCTCTCCTTATACTTTTTTATTAGTAGTAGAATTTTTTTTTCTTTTCTTTCCTTTCTTCTCTCTCCTTGCTACCAACAACCAATTCTATACTCATGAGAAGACAGAAGAATATAATACAGAGAAAGCTTCAGACAAACACCACCCCAGAGAAAGAAGCTGAAGGAATGGACATGGACAGTCTTCCTGAAAAAGAATTCAGAATAAAAGTCATAGCCATGCTGACGGATCTACAGAAAAATGTGCAAGAGCTGAGGGAGGAAGTGAGGGAAGTGAGGAAAGACAATGCAGAAATGAGACAAGCCATCGACAGGCTCAACAGCAGATTGAATAAGGTTCAAGACACGATCAAAGAAATATAAGCAGGGAACAGGAATACAAAGAAGCTGAGGCAGAGAGAGATAAAAAGATCTCTAAGAATGAAAGAATATTAAGAGAACTGTGTGACCAATCGAAACGGAGCAATATTTGCATTATAGGAATACCAGAGGAAGAAGAGAGTGAAAAAGGGGTAGAAAGTGTCTTTGAAGAAATAATTGCTGAAAACTTCCCCATGCTGGGAAAGGAAATAGTCTCACAGTACACGGAAGCCCACAGATCTCCCAACACAAGGGACCCAAGGAAGACAACACCAAGACACATAATAATTAGGATGGCAAAGATCAAAGATAAAGACAGAGTATTAAAGGCAGCTAGAGAGAGAAAAAAGATCACCTACAAAGGAAAACCCATCAGACTGTCATCAGACTTCGCAACAGAAACCTTGCAGGCCAGAAGAGAATGACATGATATATTTAACGTAATGAAACAGAAGGGCCTCGAACCAAGAATATTGTATCCAGCACAATTATCATTTAAATATGACAGAGGGATTAAACAATTTCAAGGCAAAAGAAAGTTGAGAGAGATTGCCTCCCATAAACCACCACTACAGGATATCTTAAACGGACTGCTCTAGAGGGAAGCACCCCTAAGGCTAAAACGATGTCACCAGAGAAAATAAAATCATAGCAAAGAAAGCAGACCATCCAAATACTAACTAAAGGCAAAGAATAAAACACCTAATATATAAAGAAAGGAAGAGGAAGAATAGGAAAGGAGAGATAAAGAAACATCAGACGTCGTTCACAATAACTTAACAGGAAAGTTAAGTTAGATTCTTAGATAGTAAAGAAGCAACCCATGAACCTTTGGTAACCACGAATCTAAAGCCAGCAATGGCAATAAGTACATATCTATCAATAATCACCCTAAATATAAATGGACAGAATGCACCAATCAAAAGACACAGAGCAACAGAGTGGATAAAAAAGCAAGACCCATCTATATGCTGCTTACAAGAGACTCACCTCAAACCCAAAGACATACACAGACTAAAAGTGAAGGGATGGAAAAAAATATTTCAAGCAAACAACAAAGAGAAAAAAGCAGGTGTTGCAGTACTTGTATCAGATAAAATAGA
>JAQQAC010011420.1:44787699-44824046 GCA_029783875.1 Phataginus tricuspis | reverse complement strand
GGGGGGGCACGGGGGGGACTGTACAGCTCAGAGAAGACAAGTAGTGATTCTCATCTCACTACACTGATGGACAGTGACTGTAGTAGGGTTGGGGCGGGGGGACCTGATGAAGGGATAATTTAATCATCACAATATTGCTCATGTAATTGTAGGTTAATGATACTAAAATAAAATAAATTGTAAAAAAAAAGACATAGAGTGGCTAAATGGATTTTAGAAAAGACTTATCTATATGCTGCCTACAAGAGATCACTTCAGACATAAGGACACACATGACTGAAAGCAAAGGGATGGAAAAAGATCTATGCAAATGGAAACCAAAAGAAAACTTGGGCAGCTATATTTATATCAAACAAAATAAACTTTAAGAGTGTAATAAGTAGGAACAACAAATGCTGGTGAGCATGTGGAGAAACGGGAACCCTCCTACACTGTCGGTGGGAATGTAAATTAGTTCATCCATTGTGGAAAGCAATATAGAGGTTACTCAAAAAAGTAAAAATGGAAATACCATTTGCCCCAGGAATTTCACACTAGGAATTTACCCAAAGAAAACAAGATCCCAGATTCAAAAAGACATGTGTGCCCCTATGTTTATCACAGTACTATTTACAATACACAAGATATGGAAGCAACCTAAGTGTCCATCAGTAGATGAATGGAAAGAAGATGTGGTATATAGACACAATGGAACATTATTCATCCATAAGAGGAAAACAAATCTTACATTAGCAACACCATGGATGGAGCTAGAGGGTATTATGCTCAGTGAAATAAGCCAGGTGGAGAAAGACAAGTACCAAATGATTTCACTCATTTGTGGAGTATAACAACAAAGCAAAACTGAAGGAACAAAATAGCAGCAGACTCAGAGACTCCAAGAAGGGACTAGCAGTTACCAAAGGGAAGTGGATGGAGAGGGTGGGTGGGGAGGGAGGGAGAAGGGGATTAAGGTGCATTATGATTAGCACACATAATGTATGGAGGTCACAGGAAGGCAGTATAGCACAGAGAAGACAAGTAATGACTCTATAGCATCTTCCTACACTGAAGGACAGTGACTGCAATGGAGTTTGTTGGGGGGACTTGATAATATGGGTGAATGTAATCAACCCAATGTTGCTCATGTGAAACCTTCAAAAGATTGAACATCAATGATACCTTAATCAAAAAAAGGAGAAAAAAAGACTGTAATAAGTGACAAAGAAGGGATTACATAATGACAAAGGGTTTAATTCAACATGAGGATATAAAATTTGTAAATATTTATGTTCCCAACATGGGAGCACCTAGATATGTAAAGCAAATATTAACAGATCTAAGGGGAGAAATACACAGCTATATATTAATAGTGGGGAACATTAATATACCACTTACATTAATAGATAATCCAGAAAATCAATAAGGAAACATGAGCTTTAAATGACACATTAAGTCAGATGGACTTAATAGATATACACAGAACATTCCATTCAGAAGCAACAGAATAATCATTCATCTCAAGAACATATGCAATATTCTCCAGGATAAACTACATGTTAGGCTACAAAACAAGTCCTAATTTAATAAGATTGAAATTTTATCAAGCTTTTTTTTATCCTAATAATATGAAACTAGAATTTAATAACAAGAAGAAAACTAGCAATTTCACAAGCATGTGGAGATTAAACATGGAAATACAATATACCAAAATTTATGGGATGCAGCAAAAGTAGTTCTAAGGAGGTTTATAGTGATAAATGCCTGTATCAAGAAACAAAAAAAAATCTCAAACAAGATTCTCAAGAATCTAGAAAAAAGAAAGCCCAAAGTTAATAAAAGGAAGAATTAACAAAGAATTGAAATAACTAAAATAGAGATTTAAAAGACAATAAAAGAAATGAATGAAACTAACAGCTAGTTCTTTAAAAAGATAAATAAAATGGACAAGCCTTTACCAGACTCACCAAGAAAAAAAACAGACAGGGCTTAAATAAGAAGTGAAGGAGGAAATGTTACAGTTGAAAACACAAAGGATCATAAAAGGTTATTATGAACAATTATTAACCAACAATTTGGAAAACCTTGAAAAAATGGATACATTTCCAGAAACTTACAATCTTAGAAGACCAAATTGTGAAGAAATGGAAAATGTGAATAGACCAATAATTAGTAAGGAGATTGAATCAATAACTTAAAAACTTCCAACAAACAAAAGTCCATAATCAGACAGCTTCACTGGTGAATTCTGTCAAGAATTCAAAGAATTCATACCAGTTCTTCTCAATCTCTGCCAAGAAAATAGAAGTGGAGGGAATGCTTCAAATTCATTTTATAAGGTTAGCATTACCTTGATACCAAAACCAAAAACACCACAAGAAAAGAAATTATAGGCCAATACTCTTGATATAAAAATTCTTGACAAAATATTCTAGCAAACCAAATTCAACAATATATTTAAAGGATCACATACCATGACCAAGAGGGATTTATTCCAGGGATGCAACAATGGTTTGAAATTTACACATCAGTCATGTGATACAACATTGATAAAATGAAGGATAAAAACCTAAGATCATCTCAATAGATGCAGAAAAGGCATTTGAAAAAATTCAACATCCCTTTATGTTAAAAACTTTTACCAAAGTGAGTATAGAGGGAACATAACTTGGCATAGTAAAGGCCATATATGACAAGCCCGCAACTAGCATCATTTTCAACAGTGATCCAATGACAGTTTTCCCTCTAAGATCAGAAACAAGATAAGGATGCTCACTCTCACTGTTTTATTCAACATAGTATTGAAGTCCTAGCCAGAGTAGTTAGGCAGGAAAAAGAAATAAAAAGTATTCAAGTTAAAATAAAGAAGTAAAACTGTCACTAATTGCAGATGGCATGCTTTTGTATCTACAAGACCCTAAAGACCAACAAAAAAAAAACTGTTATAACTAATAAATTTAGTAAACTTGTAGGATACAAAAATCTATACACAAAAATATGTTGCATTTCTATACACTAATAAATTATCAAAAGAAAAAAATCCCATTTACAATTGTATCAAAACAAATAAAATGCCTAGAAATAAAACTAGACAAAGAGGTAAGAGACCCATACATTGAAAGCTGTAAGACATTGAAGAAGGCACAAATAAACAGATAGATATTCCATGCTCACAGATTAGAAGAATATTGTTAAAATGTCCATACTACCCAAAGCCATCTACAGATTCAGTACAATTACTATTAAAATTTCAATGGAATCTTTTACAGAAATAGAACAAACAATCCTAAAATTTATATGGAACCACAAAGAGCCTTATTAGCCAAAGTAATCTTGAGGAAGAACATAGTTGGAGGTATCATACGTCCTGATTTTAAACTATGATACAAAGCTATAGTAATTAAAACAGTATGGTATTGGCATAGAAACAGACACATAAATCAATGGAACAGAATAGAGAGCCCAGAAATAAACTCACAGTTTCATGGTTAATTTAATTATGAAAAAGGTGCAAATGTATCCAATGGGGAAAGGATATTCTCTTCAATAAATGGTGCTGGAAAAATGGACAGCCACATGCAAAAGAATGTAACTAGACAACTATCTTATACCATACACAAAATTAACTCAAAATGGATTAAAGACTTGAATGTAGGACCTAAAACCATAAAACTAAGAGAAAAACATAGGTGTTAATCTCCTTGACATTGGTCTTGGAGATGATTTTTTGGATTTGACAGTAAAGGTAGCAAAAAATAAACAAGACTATCATAATAAAAAGCTTCTGCAAAGCAAAAGGAAACCATTAACAAAATGATAAGGCAAGCTGCTGAATGGGAGAAAAGATTTAAAAATCATATATCTGATAAGGGGTTAATATCCAAAATATATAAAGAACATATACAACTCCATAGCCAAAAAACAAATTAAAATATCAGAAGAGGATCTGAATAGGCATTTTTCCAAAGAAGACTTCCAAATGGCCAACAGGCACATGATGAAATGTTCAACATCACTAATCATTGGGGAAATGCAAATCAAAACCATAATGAGATACAATCTCACACCTGGTAGAATGAGTATTATAAAAAGAATAGAAATCACAGGTGTTGGTGAGAATGTGGTGCAAGAGAATCCTTGTGCACAGTTAGTGAGAATGTAAATTGGTGCAGCCACTATGGGAAACAGTATAGAGAGTCCTAAAAAAATTAAAAATAGAACTACCATATGATATAGCAATCTACCTCTGTATATTTATCTGAGAAAAAGAAAAACACTAATTGAAAAAGATGTATGCAGTTCCATGTTCCTTGCAGCATAATTGTTTTCATAAGATATGGAAACCTAAGTATCCATCAATGGATGAATGGATAAAGAGGTAGTATACGCACACACACACACACACACACACACACACACACACACACACACACACAATGGAGTACTATTCAACCATAAAGAATGAAATAATGCCATTTGCAACAACCTGGGTGGACTTTGAGGGCATTATGCTAAGTGAAATAAGTCAGAGAAACAAATACCATATATTTGGAATCTAAAACAAAACAAAAATCAATTTCATTGATACAGAGAACAGATTTGTGGTTGCCAGAGGAGAGTGGGTACTGGGGAATGAAATGGGTGAAGGGAATTAAAAGGTATAAACTTCCTGTTATTAAATAAGTCACGAGGATAAAATATACAGCATGGTGATGATGGTTAATAGTATTGTACTGCATATTTGAAAGCTGCTAAGAGAGTAGATCTTAAAGTCCTCATCCAAGTTAAAAAATTGTAACTATGTATGTTGACAAATGTTTACTACTTTGGTGACTCTTGCAATGTATACAAATAGAAAATCATTGTATTGTACACCTGAAACGAATATGTCAATTTTTCCTAAAAATAAAAGTACAAAGTAGAGCTGACACAAGAATAAACCAAATAAAAAGATGAGAGATTGTAATTTCGTCATTCCAATAATTAATTTAAAAGTAAATGATATAAACATCCCAATTAAATGAAAGATTGTCTTATTGGACAAAATCACAAGATTCAACTATATGCTGTATGTAAGAAAGGAACTTTGAATACAAAAACATACATAAGCTAAACATAGAAGGATGTGAAAAGATTTACAATGATTAAACCATGATTACAAAAATCAAAAGAAAACTGGAATGGCTATATTAAAACCAGACAAAGTAGATTTCGTAGTAAAGAATATTAATGGGGTGGAGAAAATAATTTCATAATTATAAAGGGATCAATATAACATTGCAATCCTAAGGATTTATGAACATGGTAACAGAGAACTCCACAATACATAACTGACAGAACTGCAAGAAGAAATAGACAAATCCACCATTATGGTTAGAAATTGCAATGTTACTCTCTCAATAAATGATAGAATAGGTAGAAAACCATCAAGTATATAGCAGTCCTGAAAAATCCTGTCAAATTACTTGACCTAATTGACAGTTTGGAACACTCTATCCAATAATACAATTTTTCTCAATTGACTTAGAACATTATACAGATAGAATATTGTGAGACATAAAACAAATCTCAGTAGATTTTTTAAAATATGAAGGTAATACAAAGTACTTCTCTGATCACAATGGAATTAATTTAGAAATGAGTAACAGAATAATAGTGGTGAAATTTAAAAGAATGGCCATGCAATGGGCAGAGGAGCTGAACAGACACTTCTCCAAAGAAGAAATTCAGATGACCAACAGGCACATGAAAAGATACTCCACATCGCTAATGATCAGAGAAATGCAAATTAAAACCACAATGAGATAACACCTCACACCAATTAGGATGGCCAACATCCAAAAGACAAACAACAAGAAATGTTGGCGAGGATGTGGAGAAAAGGGAACCCTTCTACACTGCTGGTGGGAATATAAATTAGTTCAACCATTGTGGAAAGCAGTATGGAGGTTCCTCAAAAAACTCAAAATAGAAATACCATTTGACCCAGGAATCCCACTCCTAGGAATTTACCCTAAGAATGCAGCAACCCAGTTTGAAAAAGACATATGCACCCCTATGTTTTTTGCAGCACAATTTACAATAGCCAAGAAATGGAAGCAACCTAAGTGTCCATCAGTAGATGAATGAATAAAGAAGAAGTGGTACATATATACAATGGAATATTATTCAGCCATAAGAAGAAAACAAATCCTACCATTTGCAACAACATGGATGGAGCTAGAGAGTATTATGCTCAGTGAAATAAGCCGGGTGGAGAAAGACAAGTATCAAGTGATTTCACTCATCTGTGGAGTATAAGAACAAAGAAAAAACTGAAGGAACAAAACAGCAGCAGACTCACAGAACCCAAGAATGGACTAACAGTTATCAAAGGGAAAGGAACTGGGGAATATGGGTGGGAAGGGAGGGATAAGGGGGGAAAAGGGGCATTAAGATTAGCACATATAATGTGTGGGGGGCCCGGTGAAGGCAGTATAACCCAGAGAAGACAAGTAGTGATTCTATAGCATCTCACTATGCTGATGGACAGTGACTGTAATGGGATAAGGGGGGGGGGGGACTTGATAATAGGGGGAGTCTAGTAACCATAATATTGCTCATGTAATTATACATTAATAATAGCAAAATAATAAATAAATAAATAAAAGAATGGCCATGCCAAACATTAGAGAGAATGTGGAGCAATTAGAACTCTCACTACTGGTGGCACATTATTTTGTGGAATAATTTGGCAGTCTCTTAAAAAATTAAAGATATGGCTCCCAGAAGATTGAAATGAATATAGCTTCTACCTGGAACTTAGAGAAATGAATGTAGATATTCATAAAGGCCTTATACATGAATTTTCATGAAATGAATGTAGATATTCATAAAGGCCTTATATATGAATTTTCATAGCTGAATTATTTTGATATAGTTAAAAAATAGAAGCAAATGTAATTAAAACATTTTAAATGACCATTAACAGTTGAGTTCATAAAAAAAAGTGGTTGTACATACACACAATGGAATACAACTCAGCAATAAAAAGGAATATATATACAATATGGATAACACATAATTATGCTGACTGAAATTAGCCAGAAGAAAATAATATATGCTATAGTATTCATTTATATATAATTCTCAAAATTGCAAACTAGAGTGACAAAACATCCAATTCTATGCTTTAAATATATGGAATTCATTTAATGTCAATCATACCTTAATAAAGCTGCCAAAAGCTAAGTAAAATTAAATTCATGGCTCAAAAAAAAATGTATATATATATGTCCATTTCTGTATCTTTCACTATATACCCTCCACCAGAATAAATTACTAATGTATAAGATAGAGAAAAAGAAACATTCAAGTCCTAAAACAAGCATATATGAATATCTTTAATATCTTTTAAATAGTTATTTAAATATAAGAAGGCCTTGGGTTTGGTTATTTTAATTTTATATTTATTCCTTCCTAAATTATTTCATCATTTATGTTAGCTGTATTATGGATTGTCTTGGGTATGTCATATATCATCAGCAAATAGAGAGATTTACTTCTTTTCCAATTCTTATGCCTGTTATATTTGTTAACCACAATTCCACTACAAAAAACATACGCTTTGTGCTAAATGCCAGAAGATCCATAAACTCCCTCAACATGCAAAATTTAATCTAGTTGTTTTATTAGATATCAAGAAATAAAATCTCCCAAATGGGACAATGTTTAGTAAGAGTGTTTGAACATTCATATTTATAGAAGGAAGAATCACAGGAAGAAGTCATGCATTTCCAAAAAAATCCAAGTTGTATGTAGGCCTGTTGCATGCGTCCAAACAATTCTTAGTATTTAAAAAAATGGATAGAGCAGAAAAATATTTTTCATTCATCACTTCATTTAACTCTCAGAATAGCTCCAGGTAAACAGTGGTATTATTATTGTCACTTTATAAAGTGTCTGATATTCAGAAAGTGTTAAGAATGTGCCCATAGTATCCCAGCAATAAATTGTGGCCCAGGTCTGTCTGATTTCAAGATATATCATCTAACCATTACACTTGACTAACTCAGACTATACATTTTACAAATTATTTGAATTATCTGTTACTGTGCAAAAAACAACCCCCAAATTTAGTGAACGAAAATACCAACAATTGTTTATTTAAACTCACAAACGTACTGGTTGGGCAGGGAACAGCAGGCAGGCTTCTCTGCTCCCCATGGTATCAGACAGGTTGGTTTAGGACTGAGGGACCCGTGTCTAAAATGACTCTTCACATTGCTTGAAAATTGGCTCTAGCTGTCATCTGAGCATTAAACTGAGCCTGTTGGCTGAAATACCTACACATGGCCTCTTCAAGGGGCCTTTCTGCATAGGCTAGTTTTGGTGTCCCTACATGTTTAACAGCTGGTTTCCAAAAACAAGCCTCCAAAAGTTCCAGGTAGAAGCTATATCATTTTTTATAACCCAGCACCAAAAGTTACAGGAGGGAAAAGCCCCTATACATGAAGACTCTTGGTATACAGATGGCTCCAGTTGTGGCAGACCCTAAAGTGGATGGTCGTGGCTTTCCATCCAAAGACTGAGACAATATGGATGGAGGACAGAGAGGGGAAGAGCAGTCAGTGGCTGACCTGCAGGCAGTATGGTTTGTGATCACCCAGGAGCCCTCCCCTACAGTTGTCTGCACTGACAGCTGGGCCGTCTATTGAGACTTGACCCTGTGGTTACCACCATGGTACCATGCCAACTGGATAGTTGGCCACTGGCCCCTTTAGGGCCAAGAGTTGTGGCAAGACCTATGGGCCTCTGGTCAGACTAAGACAATTACTGTATAACATGTGACTGGCCATTTGCCTTTGGCATCCCCAGGGAGTGATGATGCAGACAAATTGGCCCAGGTGCATTGGCTAGAAGGAAAGCCTGCCTCTGATGTAGCCCAATGGTTACATCAGCATTTATTGCATATGTGGCAAAAGACAATGGGGTCTGTAGCCAGTTCATGGGGCCTGCCATTGACCTTTGAAGAAATCAACAGAGCCTGGAACGAATACCTTGTATGTTCTAAGAGAGATTTAAACCAAGTCCTCCAGCAACATGGGACAATAGTAAAGGAGCTGACCCCTTGTCAGCCTATATTGGGCCCCAGATAGCCTATATTGGGCCCTTGCCAATATCAAAAGGGTGTCAGTATGCTATGACTTGTGTGGACACAGCTATTGGCCTATTGATTGCTTTTCCTGTGTATCGTGCAGATCAGCAAATGACCAAAAGTTGTGTAGAGTGTCTCTTTGCAGGCTATGGCCTACCACATGTGATTGAGAATGATCAAGGCACCCATTCTACTGGACATGCATTACAAGAATGAGCGCAGCAATTAGAAATAAAGTGGAAGTTTCATATACCACGGCAAACATGATAAAGAGGTACAATGGTTTGTTGAAATCTGGCCTGAAGTCGGACACCAATAGTCTATGGGGCTGGTCAGTTTGCCTATGGACAGTGCTATGATGTTTAAAGGAGGAGCCCTGAAAACAAGCCTTGAGCCCTGTGGACATGCTAACACACGTTGCTGCCTCTCCTATACAACTATATGTGCAAACCAAAGAGGAGTTATTGAAGCCAGGATATGGCCAGCAGAGCAACATCCTGCTGCCAGCCCCAACTGCATTATACCCTGGAACCTCTGTTGACTGGATGTGGCCCTGGATATTTCAAAACATGGACCAGTGATGGCTGGAATTTCTAGTACCTTGGGGAAAAGACCTGGAAGCTGGCCTCCTGTGTGTTCCTGGAGTAACAGCAGAATGGCCCCCAAAGATCATGGTAGTGCACCCAAAATATCTGGGAGGTAAGAGCATCTCACAGGGAAGTTCTGTTTTATCCTTATGGTCAGTGCATTTACCTCCCATAACTCTATATATTGACCCAATCGTAACTCCCACAGGGAGAGGGTAAAAGTCTGGTCTAATATTCCAGGACATGATTCCATTCCTGCCAGGACCACTATCTTGCATGCATCCTACCTGATAGACAAGATTTGCCTATACTGGTGTCATTAAAACATGTGTCTTATCACCCATAAGTTTCTTTTCTTCTACAGTCCCTGTGGCCTAGCCCTGCCCCCTGACTGCCGCCCCCTCATGATGATTGCTCTGAATCTCCTACTTGCCTTTGGAGTAGGTGAGCTATGGATTGCATTGGACTTTGAACCTAGCTGAATCCTGGAGCTTGACGATTATCATGATTTTATTGCTGTTTTATTGTATGTTATTAGTCTGGTTACAGTGCTCTAGTTTTCTCACACGAGAGCCTCTGCAGAAAATGGAAAGTGAGTAGATTGTGAGGTGAGATTTCTGGAGGGGTGGGCTGTGGGTAATATTGCAATATTTCCATGATCTCTCTCCTGGCCTTAGTGCATCTCCGTATCAGTAGGTGTTTTTAAGGGGTGGAGAGAAGTAACCCATGTACATATCAATAGGTGATTACAAGTGGGGTGGGAAGCAAGGGCATATCTGGACCAGAGAGTTTTGGTGGGGTCCTTTTTCTGGTGGATCATGAGAGATACAGGAGATCAGAAGTAAATGACTGATTGTAAGCAATAAATGAGTTTCTCCTACTTTATTTCTCCCTTTTACTTATTTTGGCTACAAAGGTTATTTGCCCCAGGCTGGGAACAAACATATTTTGCCCTGAAATAACAGGTCATAAATTGGAAACTGATCGAAGAACCCAGAAGAAGATAAGGTTTCATTTGGAACCCAGATCACCTGGCCTGGGAAATAAGACAAAGCCCATAGCCACTACGAGTAAAAGGTTACACAATGATGGAGAAATAAGAGATCCTACCGGGGGGCTATAAACTATAAACTGTCTTTGTTTCAAAGATGGTCCTAATGCTTCACATTGTGCTTGGTGGGCAAATATGTTTGGTGAATGGTTATTGAATAAATGGTAGGATTGGATAAGAACATTCAGATTTCAGGGTTTCCAGAAAGTAGCTGAAATTGACCAAATGATACACAATAATTTATTTGCCCTAAATTTTGAGGTGGATAGACATTCAGTTCTTTTCCTGTCTGTTTGAGTAGGCACACACATGCACACAGATGCAAATATATATCAATCTTCAAAGGTACATGCTTATATTAATGAAACCTTTTTAACCAGGGTTATATGGAAACAGTTCCTTTAGAATTTTTAATTCTATGAATGCTATTACTATCAAGAGTTTATTGTTCTCCCCAACAGGTATAAGTCCTCCTAAAGGTCAACAGAAGTGGTCCCCAAGGAGCAAGATCCCTGCTGACTCTTGTTCAAGACTCCTCAAATAAACAGCCTGCCCTCCCAAGAAATTTTCAATTTTCAATGGCCCCTCATTACAGAAATAAACAGCTCTCCTTCTCAAGACCTGCTGGATCAAAAGCTGATTCTCAACTACTCTTATTTTTTATGCAAGAGAAGAATGAAAACTAGTTTTGAATTCTGTTGAAGAACCTAACTTTGGCTCATCAGAATACCCAAGTGCAGCAAAAACAGTCCCTTCCCTTTAAAAATAAATAAGGTAAATAGCCAGAGGCACAGTAGAGAACATAAGACCTGTTTCTGTCATGAGCCCCTCAGTGGCCTTTGCTTGTCAGGGGCGGTTGAGATCTGTCCACATGCCCATTTTATCTCTCTACCATTGCTGATCACGAATTTCCTGAGTATTGATTACAAAGTTCAGTCCTTCCCCTATTGAGTCTGAAATAGAGAATGAGGACTAACTTTAGAACAAACACTGTCAAATTCCCCCATCCACTCAGTACATTTAAGGCCAAGGACACACAAAAAAGAGACACATTCCTCCCCTTTCACGAAAGTTTCTGTGAAATGAGGATGACTCAGACAGTCTTTCTAGCTCCTTAAAATAGAGGGTGTGTGTTAAAGGCATTCCATTTTTGAATGGCCCTAAAAAAAATAATCTTTTTCTGGGAGATCTAGAAAGAGGGGTGAAATTATCTCAGCTCATTGAATGCACATAAATGTTCTGGCCATCCTTCCCTGCATGATTAAACCATTGTCTTAGTCACAGCCTGGCCTCTAATTCCCAAATGAGTGCATCGCCTTGGTGTTGCGTTTCAAGAGAAGAGAAGAAAAAAATAAATTTGGAAGTAATTAACTTTTTCACTTTGGATCTCTGGGACAAATCGCATACTCTCGGGCTGCCAGCTCATGGTTCAGCTGCAATGTTCAATTCGTGGCATATCCTTATACTTCCTCACCAAGAATTTGTTTCATGATTAGCAATTCCCAAGTGGAACGGAAAGGAGAGGCAGAGAAAGATGGGGTCAATGTGACACACTGCAGATGGGGCAGGTGGCAGTGATCTAAGCCCCTCTCCTAGCCACGAATCTGATTGGACTCAAGTGTACGGTCAGGGACCTTACCCTAAAGCAAAGTACATCTTCCATTTAAAAAAAATTCCCAAGAATTATGACAAAGTGAATGGGGAAGCTGACAGCAAGCCAAATCTGGAACTTACGTTCATGCGCCCACTTTTTAGGAACTGAGACTTCCCTTTGGAAAGCGTATTAAAACTCTATAAAGTTAAAAAACAATCCTAAGACCTAAAAACACAGACTAAAACCTGAAAATCAATCTCAGTATTGTTCAGTGACTCTATGACTAGGTCCAGTCAAAGCCATCAACTGTCACTAGGGCCTCCGTTTCCTCATCTGAAAGATGAGAGAGGCTGGACTGTACAAATCGTTCCCAAACAGCACTCTCTGAATGTCTAGGGCCATGTTTCAGAAGCTTCATGGAAACTGTTTTTATATCTGAAGTAAAGTTGCCATGTAGCTCGTCATCCCTTCTTTGCTTTTAGCTAGATTTAAATCTGTCCTAAATGGTGGGATAATTACACCTGGGCAGAAGGCAAAGGTGGGCTTGAGGCCTTCTGACCCCCTAAAAGCTCCCCACCCCCTCCCACACCGGGGGCAAGCCTGCCATGTTGCACATGGGTTGGCACTTAGTCTATTAATTTCTCCCATACCAAGCATTTCAGGAACAATGGTACCATGTTGGCTAGATTCCCACCATCTCCTGGTACCTCTTCTCTCTCTCCCCTTTCTCCTTCTCTCTGTCCCTCTCCTTTTCACTCCCTCTCTGGAACAAAATATGTACCCTTTAAAGCCATTTTGCTATTAATTTATCAGACTATGTTTTTGAGTTCTCATTCTTTACCTCATATAGTTTAAGTTTTGTTTTTCTTTTCGAACTAATATAGTTGTTGAATATACATTTCTCTCCACCTCCTAACACATACATTTTTGATGACTAATAGTTCATTACGCTATTTGATGAACAAAAATAACAAACTGAACATATTTGTCAGTGCTTTCCAGACTAGTGTTTGACTAAGTATCTGGTTACTGTGGCCTAGCCAACTTGGCACATAAAATTAACCATCACAGTGAATTATTACTCATTGTTGAATGTAATTTGAAGTCAATCTTTCAAAAATGTGAATTCCAGATGATGAAAAGTTTGAAGACTGTAGATGAGGAAGTTTTCTGAGATTGTTCCCATATTCAGGGAAGGAGAGAAATCCTTACCCATCTGACTGTATCCATTATGTGGTTTGGCACTGTTAAGGGTTTCTGCTAACCTCTTAGAATTTTTTGAAAAGACTAATTGGAGATCTTCTACATGTACTCCCAGGATTTACACTGATAACTAGAAATTTGTATCTGATATCCTCTGAGATAGTTTTCCTTACTTCTCTCACACTTTTATTGTTTTGTTGTTCTTGTTTGTTTATTTTTGCTAAGAACCAGAAGAAAGAGAGAAATGCTGATTGCCCAGGGCTTATCTCTAAGAGATTTGAAGGCTGTATGAATTTAGAAAAGCTTTTAAGCATTAAGGAATTAAAAATAAGCCAAAATAGAAATATAATACAGTAATTGCCTTTGGCGTTTCATCCAGTCGACCTCTGCAAGTTCTGAAGTCACTCTGGAATAAGCTCTGGGGCAATGAACACTTTTCCTCTTTCTCCTGTTAAAATTTTGCTTTCCCAATCTGGTCAATCGGAGAGCACGGAGAGACTGCCCAGGGTCCCCGCAGGTCAGGGATCTCTGCCACCTCTCATCTCCGAGAAGCTGGCCATACAGAATTTTCCTCTAAATGGATAAATGGCTGTAAGCATTTTGTTAAATCTTACTTGGTTTTTAAATATAGATAAAATTAGATCTCCACATACATTTAAATTAGATGAACACCTGTCTCCCCACAATACAACAGCCCCTTCTGTCACTGGGGGCCTCTAAGCTTTTCCATGGCCTTCCCTCCTCCTTTGTACAGTACCCCTACTGATTTTTTTTTCTCGCTGTTACTAGACAGCTGGGCACACTTAACAGGAAACTAAGGCAGGATACTGATAACTAGGCTCCAAAAGCCAAACCCCAGAACTGGCCAAAACCAGACAGGTCCAAGATGACAACCCATTTCTACTCCTGACCTACCTTTAAGCTCATTATACCTTTACTATAATACATGAACAGCTAAGATCCCCGTGCAGGGGCGCTCCTTGCTGGGCACAACTGGTGTCTATGCAGAGAAGCTGGAAAGACTGCGCATGCACTAGCCGCTCCTGGAAGCCCTCCCCATTTCCAGCGAATCCTGAGGCCCATCACTGCCGCTGCCCTCCCAGCCCCTTAAAAGTCTCCCATTCACCCCGTTCAGAAAAGCGTCTTTAGAGCATGGGCTCTCACCTCTCCACTTATTGATTTAAGAACAAAGCTGCTATTCTGCTAAGCTGAATTCGTCTTGTTCTATTGGCATGAGCGGCATGGGCAAGAGGACCCTTGTTAGGATCTTGACCCCTCAAAGTGGGTCGGTAACACTTCCAAATATGTTCCTGAGAAAAAGAAAAGCCCATGCATATCCCCGGTCCCAATATACAAATCTGTTCACCTTTTAAAATACATTTTAGAATGAATGTGCTTTTATAAAGATAAAAATGGAAAAATAGACACTGTCCTCCTTATTCGCATTCTTCAGACCCATTCCTTATTCAATCAAATTAGTAGGGTGTTTTGTTTTTTTCCACTGATAGCATTTTTTATGGAGTGGTAATTAATTCTCAGCCATGATGAGTGACCCAGAACTATAAGAAAGCCATTTCCCAAGACACGGCTCTCAATCAGCCTAACAGACGATTTTTTGTGAAATGAGCATTTTTGTGCAAAGGACAAAGACAGTATAATATCAGAACTAACACTCGTTGGCCCAAAGGACAGGGTTGAGCCTGAATGTCTCTCCGGACACTGCTGAAATCCAGCCCTTATTTCCCTAGTGTATGTTTGTGTGTGTGTGTGTGCGTATTAGGACTGAAAGGGGAAGAGTCCAAAAACTCAGAAAAGTTGCAAATACAGAATGTGCAAATCACTGAACTGTCTGTTGGATGGAATTGGCAAGAAACCGGAGCTGAGAGTAATGGGGTGGACAGCCTCACCCCATTGCTTTCAAAGCAATTGGTTCTGTTGTAGCCATTATATCACTCACGATTTAAAAAGAAAAAAAAATGGTGGTGGTATATCATCTCTCCCTTCTAATGGATAGGGACATAAATTTTCCCTCGATGTGGAATAAGTGAACTAAATATAAGGTGTTCGTGTTCAGACTGTGAGTTTCTGCACCTGACCCAGTGGTGAGAGGACATATGTAGGCTCAGTTGCCAACATTCATATCTGCTTCCTGCGTAAGGGAGTCCCTGGATTGTGTGCTTCCTCAAAATGGCTTCTGAGAGTCAGACCAGCTTGAAGGAAAAGAGATATTTATCAAAGTTTGTCATTCCTCAATGCTTGGACATAATAATCATGTGATATGAGATAGCAGGGGGAATTTCTAGGGTCCAGCACCAGTACTATTGCCTGCCTTTGGGTATGTGATTTTTGTTGCTTATTAGACTATTAGCTAGAAAGAGAGATGACTAAGAATGCTTATATTTTCCTATAAAGTGAATGTTTTTTTTTAAAAAAAGCTGGAGAAAGTTAGGGAAAATTCTGTACTAACACCAAACACAGTTAGTCAAATGTACATGATAGGCCTTTTGTTCAAAAGTTGTTCTGCCAACACTGGTTTAAAAACAAACAGCAAATAAATACAACCCTGAAAACAGTATGATATCCGAAGGGAAAGTTGAAAGGGAAAATTATGAACAAGGAGAGTCAGATACATTCTGTAAGTTTGGAATTGCTTGGTTAAATGTTTCAGTGAATTTTTCTATGCCTGTTGGTTTGGTTGATGAGAATGGAAGCCGAAATCTCCACATGGTTAGAATGGACTTGCAGTGATGTTTCCAGGTGAGTAGGTAATGATTAGTTCACGTCTCTGGGTTTGACACAATGGTTCTTAACTTTGCCGTACATCGGAATCACCTTGGAGCTTTAAAACATGCTCATGCCTGTGTCCCACCCCCAGAGATTTGGATTTAAATTTTCTGGGTTACTGGGACTTTTAAAAGCTCCCAATTCAACTGTTGTCAAGTAATCCTTTTAAATATACAGCCACCTCACGTAAGGAGACTTTAAGTGAAATCATTTTTTAATGCAGAACTTTCTTGTTTAAAGAGTGAAAGAGTCTGCCATGTGTTTAACACTTTATGTATCTCTAGAATCATAGTTTGAGGCCTAAGAGACCATTTATTTCTAGGCATTTTTCTATACTTTGTAATACAGAACTAGAACCAACTGCCCAACGATACCTGGTAACAGGGTAAAATAACACCTAGGTTTGGTAGAATCTCTAATGAATTTGTATACATTAATGTATATAAAATATATACGTTTTACTCAATTCTCCTAAAAGCAAGCAAATCAAGGACTCTTTTCATAAGGGCTAACTTAAAATGAGTTGTTAAGAGAATTCTCCATGTGAGTTTTAGTACACATTATGCTTCAATTTTATTTCTCACAGGTCCTTAACTAGGATCACTTACTGAATTTAACACTTATTAAAACCAGTTTAAGAGAGACATTACTTCTGTGGTCTTCCTTCCAAAATCCACTCTAATCATGAGAAAATACCGTACAACCCAGTTGAGGAATATCTACAAAATACCCAAATACCCACCCGACCAGCACTCCTCAAAACTTTCGAGGTAATCAAAAAACAAGGGAAGTCTGAGAAGCTGTCACAGCCAAAGGAGCCTAAGTATGACAACTAATGCGGTGTCGTAGATGAGAATCTGGAACAGAAAAATGACATGTAAAAATTAAGGAAGTCTGAATAAAGTATAGACTTCAGTTAATAATATTATACCAACATTGGTACATTAATTGTGACAAAAGACTGTGCTATTATAAGATGTTAGTAATAGGAGAAACCGGTTGTAGATTATATCAAAATTCTGTACTTTGTATTTTTTTCTGTAAATCTAAAACTGTTTTAAAATAAAAAGCTGATTTTAAAACAGTTGCATAGAGTGTTTATCATTTGTCCAATTCTTATGTTTCAAAGGTTTAAATTGTGCATCCCTTGTTAGAATGTTATATCTGTGAAAAGGGTTACTTTCCATTTATTCCTCTGTACCTCATTTTTCTCTTTATCAGTCCCTGTATACATGTGTATATTATATATAATTTACTTTATTCACAACAACATAAATCTGATATAGCCCTTTTTCCATTATCATGTAAAATGGTTATTTCCCAGTTTTTTCTGCTAAGGCTCTCTGACATGTCTTTAATACATCTACACTATTTTAATTATGTATCACATTTGGGATTTTCTTTTCCAGAAGGCTTAATTTTTATTCTGACAAATGTGGATGATACTCAAACTGCTTTCTCTTACAGAAAAGTGGTTTGCATCCACTGGATTAACTTTTTAACAACACATCGAAGAGTAAGTTACTAAAACAGAGGATGCATCATGTGTGATCTCTAAATAATCAACCAAAATAAATTTAATAATAGAGATTCATCAGCCCTGCCAGTTTCACAACTTCTCTGAATTTGACTCTGCTGTCCAGTGGATTATGGAAAACATAGTGAAACTAAGAGTGCCTGCCTCTTGTAGGCACATTTACTACTGCACCTGAACACAAACACAGGCAGAATCATAAAATGGCAAACTGCATGTTCAGATGCCAACATGCAAGACCAGATTGATATCTGCACCTGCAATTACAAACCAAAGCACACAGTGCATTATATGAGATCGCAATTTGCAAGAACAGCTTGACTGCTGGAAATCACAACCTGCACTGTCACACAGTGAGTTTTCTTGCCTATTTTCATGATTGCAGGGATGTGACCATTTGAGAGACATGATTTGGAAGAATGTCTTCCATCACATTCAAGGCTGTTTCTTCTGCAAAAGACATGAGTTAACCATTGCAGCTAACAATAAGAGGATAATTTGTATTCATTGAGGATAGAGATTTTATCAGCTTGGATCTCTAAAAGCCTCAGAGTAATTTTTCTAAGTTTATTTCAATATGGATAAAAGAAGAAAAAGAGAAATAAAAGAATAAATAGAATAGTGCATAAAACATTCATTGGGTGAAATTCTATCTCATGTTGGGAATTACACCATATCTTAAATCACACAGACTTTCTGGCGGCAGAAACATGGAAGAAAAAATGAGGAGGGGAAAAGGAAGGTATGCAAGTTATAAATAAGGACTCTACCCCTCAAGAAGACTCAGCAAAGGAAAAGGGAGGTATCCAAATAAATACTTCTTCGTTTCTTCAAGAAATTTCTGAAAATGTTATTCTCTATACAAATGGCTGTAAAAAAATGGAAATATTCAAAGAAGATATTTCAAGACTACAGAATATGAAAATTGT
The DNA here is from genome assembly GCA_029783875.1 of Phataginus tricuspis. Lineage (NCBI taxonomy): Eukaryota > Metazoa > Chordata > Mammalia > Pholidota > Manidae > Phataginus > Phataginus tricuspis. The sequence goes on along the minus strand of JAQQAC010011420.1, from coordinate 44,805,249 downwards.
GAAAAAAATATAAATATGACAGAGCTGCAAGTTACAATATAAAGATGACAAATAAATATAAATTAAAATATAATTTGTGGTGTGTTGGACTGGCCAGAGAAAATATTGCAAAATACCAAAGTTATTATAATTAAAATGATAAAAAGAGAAGTAAACTCCTGAAGATCAGAGCTAAGTAAAATAGAAAACATTAGAAATATAAGAGAAGAAAACTATTGAATCTGCAGATCAAAAGAGCTCAGCATATTCTGGGATGTACTAGTAGAGAGCAAAATTACGACCAAGTGATGGAAACATGAAGGCCACTTTTAGAGAACACCAATATTGAAGGTGGAGATAACTTCCAGTTGAGACACACTGAGTTTCTCGTTCCTTAGGACATCCCAATGGGATATTGGGTAGACAGTTGCAAATGTAGGTTTCGACCTCAGAAGAAGTTATGTATTATATGGGATTTTTCTGGATTTTAATAAACAAATAGAGAACACATTTATAATATGATATATAATATCATATGTAGTAAAAATTGTGCCCATCAGACAAAAAGCAGTTTCAGAATTCATAGACTATTTTTAAAAAGTCACATTAGATGAAAAGAAATTGACAGAGGCAATTTCTCTGCTGGTCTGCTCCCTGACTCGATTGTGGAGGGTAGAAAGGGTGGTGTAGATACAACATAAGAATACTTTTTTTGCCATGTTCTAATAGTTTATGCTTCCGTTTCTGATTGATTCTAAAATTACACTGAGAATGGCGTTTACCTTGCCTAAGCAAAAAAAAATTAACCCATTGTGACAGAATTATTTTCTTCAGGACATATTAAGCTCATGTTTGGGTAAAAACAACATTTATCCAAGAAAAACCTGGAAGATACAATCTGTGATAGTTAATTTTATCTTTCCTCTTGACTAGGCTGTGGGGTGCCCAGACATTTGGCCAAACATCATTTGGGGTATATGTGAATGTGTCTTCTATGAGATAAATATTGCAATTGGTAAACCAAGTAAAGCAGATTACCCTCTCTCTAGTGAGGGTGGCCCTCATCTGATCAACTGAAGATCTGAATAGAATAAAAAAGCTGGGCACGAGGGAGCTTCTCTCTGACTATCTCATTCAAGTTGGGACGCTGGTCTTCTCCTGCCTTCAGACTCAGATTAGAGTTCTAATCTATGCCATCCGTCAGCTCTCCTGGATCTCCAGGTTGCTGAATACAGATCTTGAGACTTCTCAGTCTCTGTGATCATATGAGCCAATTTCTTATGATAAATTTTTTACATATATATGTATTTAATATGCTATATTATATATGTGTATATATAAAGTTTTATATACCTATATATCCTTTATATACAGATATATCCTTTATCCTTTGCAGATACATAGATAGGTATACATATACATATACCCTGTTGGTTCTATTCCTCTGGAGAACCCTGACTAATATAGGGTCCGAGTAGAAATATATACTAAATGTATGAAATCAACAAGCCCAAAGTTGTCAGACATAAAGATACGGCAGTGGACAGGCATTCTTGATAGAAGCAGGTGACCAACCACATGCTATTAGTCAGCAACTGGTAAGTCAAGAACCAGGGTAACAGTCTTAAACCAAACACAGATACTAGAGACAATATTTTGGAAAGAATTCATTTCTTACTTATTCAGGAACTTGTTTTCTTTTAAGAGGGGAAGCAATCAAAACACACATCCATTCCAGATAGCAGCCGGTAGAGCACATTTGTAATTTGATTGAAGAACAGAGTCTAAATATAAAAATGTCTTCTGATGGCAATATTTCATTCTTAAAGGGGTAATGGCCAGTTTTTTTTAATCAAAAATTGAAATGCATAAAGAAGAGTGATATAAAAAAGAAATGTCATGACACTGGGTCCTCTATGCATGAATATTCGTTATATGTAGTGGGCACTGTGCTGCGCCACCCAGACAATCTACGGAGAACAAAAGGGCTTACTCTCCCAGCTGCTGACAGTACTGCCAGCTGTCAGCTCTCAGTGTCAGCTGTTTCCAGGTACTGCTCCCATCTGAAGAGAGTTGCCTTGCTCAAGGCCACACTCCCTTATCTGAAGCAGCCTACATCCACTGACTGGTTGATGTGGGGTACAAAGGCCCAAACTCTTTGCCCCTCTTTGGGACAACACTGGAAAACTATCTCAGTGTCAGGCCTCCCTGTGGGATCCCCTGACCTCTTTGTTACGACTTTGTTGTGATGACACTGCATGTATCACCTCTCCTGGCTATCTTGCCTTCTTACCTCTCCTTACCCCAGGCTGAAGGAATGGTTGAGACAACAGTTTAAAGACAGTACCCTGTAAGGAAGAGATTTTATGCAGAGTTCACTCTAAAACAATATATATTATACATACTTTGCTCCCCAAAGTGGAATGAAGGATCCATAAATCAAAGGGTGAAAAATCAGGCAACTTTACTAGCCATCACTTTGAGGAAATTGCTTGGGAAAATTTTGCTTCCCATCCTCACAAATCCCATCTTTCAAGGTTTATAAGGTCTCAGTTCCCAAATGGTAATTCTTCCACCAGGGGACACAGAAAGAGTCCCACTGAACGTTGAGGCATGCCACCAGCTGCTTTAGACTCCTTAAGGGGTGAAGGGATCAATGGGAAGTGACAGAGTCATGGACCCTGATTAACAAGAGGGACTAGGGCTGCTCTTACACCGCAGGAGTAAGCTGGACGTGCGCAGCATCCAGGCAGTGCCCTTCGGCCACTCCTGGCACCCCCTTGCCCAATTTTGATAGTAAGCATGCAAGAGCAATGCCGGGGAGCTGAGAGGGGCCTGGTGATGAGAGACCTAAGTGCTTTAGGCACGAGAGTCTGTGTCAAACAAGCAGAGAGGGTAGCTAAGGGCGAGAGGACACTGGAATGGTTAGCAGCAGAGGGAAATAATGAATAGCAATTTTGGAATACCAGTTTCAATGGCAGGGACTATCATTTATCCCACTAATCTTCCTTTTATCATTTCACTCCAGAAAGATGAGACCATTATCGTCCTGAAAGGGCTCTTTCCAGAACTTAAATGAAGTGTATTTGAGCAACCCAAGAGGTGGATTTAGAAGTTGTGATGTGTCACTCAGGTACCCCTTCAGAATGGACTGACTTATTTCCCTGGCCACTCAGTGTACGGCTGGCTGACAGACTGGGTTTGGTCTGTGGCAAAACATCTGATCAAACTGCATTGCTCTCCGAACGTTGTAACATGAGCTTTCCAAAGCTTGGCGTGACAGGTGCTATCTAGTCGCCCTTAGCTGAAGAGATTGCTTCACCCAAGAGCTCACCCTTTGGTAGCCTGCATCTGTTGAAATATGGATGTAAACCCTGGCTCCTGTGGCTAACTCTGGGATAACTGTGATGGTACAATCCCACCTTCACGGTGCTCTGTGGGGTCACTGAGGCCTTTGCTGTGATTGCAACAGGGACCAGCCTCTCGCGGTCCCAATCCTGGGCCACAGACTTCCGCCACTAGTGTAGATCCAGACAGCATTCTCTAATTGACTTCCTGAAGCTAATCTCTGTGTTAAGGTAGGTTTCCTAGGGAATCCAATCTGCAAAATTGTCCAAAGATAAAAGATGATTAATAAGTGGTTTCCATCCTTCAAGATAGAATGAATACTGTATAACTGTATACTAGCATGATTTTGAAGAAGTGTACATAAAAGTTCACAATTTAATGTAGAATGAAGGTATAGAATATGATTCTGTAGACATGTGAAAGAGGTAGAGAGAGACCTGAAAGAAAATGCCCCAAGATGTTTACGTAGGTTATCTAGACTTATGAAAAAATACGATTATTTTTCCTTTGTGCTTTTCTGTTTCTGAATGCTTCACAATTAATATGTGTTGATTTTTGGTAAGAAAGGAATATTTTATCTGGGATCTCAATGCTTGGTCTGACAGTATGGTACATTTTAGGAAATCCTGTGTCAGTGTGATTTTTCACACAAAGCTGGAATGACTTTTTCACATTTTTCATTTTAAGACAGCTATGGGCTCCTTCATTTTAGCCAAGGTAGTAATGTTTTATGGTTAAGCTACATTTTCTGTCTTCTTTTGGGGTGAAATATTGAATAATTGTTATTTTCAAGTATAAACTACTCCCCCCACCCCCACCCCGAATGCCAGCTTTTCAGCCTGACCTCTGACATCTGCCTTTAGGGCAAGTCACCTGGGTGTGCACATTGCGCGTCTCATGGTGCTCAGATGTGAGGATTGGAGACGTGTGCAGGCTGCTGCCCCGTATTCTGACAAAGCATTTAATTCACAGGCATTGACTTTCTGGCCATAAAGATCCAGGCTTTCTAGCAATGGTTACCAGGGATGCTACACCAATTTCAGGCCACACTTCTTCATACGACATGCAGTCTCCTCGCGAGTCATTTGCCCATCTGAGAAATTAATTATGCTCTCTCCTCTTCCAACGCTGCTCTTTAACCTTAACCGCAAGAGCAGCAAGAGCAATAGAAGCAGCTGAAAAGGAGAGGGGTGTGTGTGTGTGTGTGTGTGTGTGTGTGTGTGTGTGTGTGTGTGCGCGTGTGTGTATGTGTGCGGCGCTTTTTTTAACAACCAATTCCCTCAAGAGCTGATTTCTTCTAAATTGAAAATATCCTTTATTTTGAATGACTGACGGATGCGATGCCTGGTTAAGTGACCGCCTTCTGAGTGCCTGGCCCTAGTGACGATACAGGTTGACAGGCCCACGTAACTGAAATAGGCATCTACTGCCAGCTGTTGTTAAATGAAGCAAGAAAAGAAGAGGATTGAAATATCCTTCAGATGTGGTCCCGGGAATGCGAATATAACAACAAGAATATAGGATCCCCAAGACAGAGACATTAACTAGCTTTCTATTCTTGTTACCATTTTAAGATGAGATGGCTCTGCATTTTCAGCTAAATCTCATTCCTGTGATCTATTTCCTAAAACTCATGATTTCTGCAAGGGTGGTGCTACCCGGAACCAACCACGTGTGTTCCCTCCTTTTGTTCATTTCCCTTTTGATATCCTCGCCCAGCAAATCATTTTTTTTCCCCCAACTAATAGAAAATGAGGCATGTGACATTTGTTATCAGAAATGAAAATACCCTTTTCTTGTTTTTGGTAATTCATTTCTACCTTTGTATATCCATAGTTCGTTTCAGTGACGATTTTGAACGAGCTTGAACCTTTAAAACTGCCCTAGTCACCTGCACAGCATATCTAGCTCTTAAAGAAACCTCAGTGTTTGGACAAAGCTTGCCAACAAATTAGGGAGGCAGATTATTACCAAAAAAATATCCCTATAACCTGAAGTTCCATATCATAAAATCATTTCCAAGGCCTAAGCAGCCGCTCATCTATTTTGAGCACCGTTTGACACAGCATAATGTTACCGCATCAAGAGCACGTGGGCAGTCTTACGGCATTCCTGACGGTGACAGATTTAACAAAGTGAAGAAGGTTTCAGTTTATTCTGGAATCTTTGCTTCAAGTGCAAGCAATTTAGAACTGCGGATGCTTTAAATAGTCTACTTTTTCTCCCCTATGTGCCAAATTTAGGAGAACCTCATGCATAAGCAATTTGCCCCAAATAAAGAGTAGCAGATTCACCAGACACCTAATTATTCCTTGCCAAAGAGGCCAGATTTGGCATCTTCATTAAGAGTAATTGAACTCACCAGACAATGAAACTTTATAAAAGACTAAGACTAGTTTAACTACATGGTGGAGCATGTGTGTGTGTGTGTGTGTGTGTGTATTTCTGTGTGTGTGTTTAACTTAGAAAGAGAACACAAAACAATCAAGAGCTGAATGGTTGATTTAATCTCATTGACAAACACAATGTTTGAAATGGAAATCAAGAGAACTATCTTGATAATTGCTTTTACAGCAATTGAGACAAATATTCCTGCTGTATTCAGATAATTGTTTTATTTATCCATCTCATTTTATACTTCAAAATAGAAATTTTGAGACCTCAGCTATCAAAAACTTATTAAATGCATAGTCATTAAAGGAGAAATAAAACTGAGATGAATCTTTAAGAAACAAATGAATAAATAAAAGAATGAATATGAATAAATGAAGCTAGTAACTATTTAGTCCTTCAAGGTTTAAAATATTTTTACATACCTGTTTAAGTGCTAATTATTAATGATAAGACAAACACAAATTCAAATCTGAGAATTAGTTTGTTTCTACATTCTCGCCACTACCACTAGTATGTCCTAAGCTCTACCTTAATTATTCGCCAAATGAAAACGGTAGTCATAGAAATAGACAGCACCTGACTTACCAGCAGGTGTGACTCCACCCATCCATCTTTCTCTCTATTCTTGTACTCACACAGTTAGCAAATATTCCTCATTTCCAATATCATACTGAAACTGCAATATACAGAAATAGATATAATTTGGGCTTCTTAATTCTAGGTGTTTATACCACACGTGATAGACTACATAATGTAGGAGCGAGAAAATTAGTGAGATCCGGTTAAGATCCTGACTATGCCAATTTCCACCTATGTATGATAGAGATGACTAGCTGCCTGCCCAAAATCCATCTGAGTTTGCTTTAAAAACAGAAACTTTTTCCTCCTCCCCCTCCCCCAGCAGCACTACACTCACTCCTATGATGCTATGAACACCGGCACTTAGAGAGAGTTGTGTGTCAGGTCTTCCAAAGAAGTCCTTAGAAGTCTTCCTTTCTGAGTGGAATATAGATGTAATTGTCCTAAATCCAGCAGCCATTTTGGGTACTGAGGCAAACTTGAGACTGAATATCAAGTATATACTTTGGCAGAGCAGGAAGAAAAAGATCATAAGGCCATGGTGAGCCTTATTGGAAAATCCATAAAAATAATGGACTGCCTGGTTCTGAATTTTTTTTTGATGGAGCTTTTATTTATTAAGGTATTATTGATATACACTCTTATGAAGGTTTCACATGAAAAACAATGTGGTTACTACATTTACCCATATAATCAAGTCCCCACCCATACCCCATTGCAGTCTTCAGTGTAGTAAGATGCCACAGATTCACTGTTTGCCTTCTCTGTGCTACACTGTTTTCCCTGTGATCCCCCACACCACGTGTAATAAACATAATACCTCTCAATCCCCTTCTCCCTCCCTCCCCACCCGCCATCTCACACCCCTCCCCTTTGGTAACCACTAGTTCCTTCTTGGAGTCTGAGTCTTCTGCTATTTTGTTCCTCCAGTTTTGTTTTGTTGTTATACTCCACAAATGAGGGAAATCATTTGGCACTTGTCTTTCTCCACCTGGCTTATTGGACTGAGCATAATTTCCTCCAGCCCCATCCATGTTGTTGAAAATGGTAGGATTTGTTTCTTTCTTATGGCTGAATAGTATTTCACTGTGTATACGTACCACCTCTTCTTTATCCATTCATCTACTGATAGACACTTAGGTTGCTTCCATTTCTTGCCTATTGTAAAAAGTGGTGCAATAAACATAGGGGTGAATATGTCTTTTTGAATCTGAGAAATTGTATTCTTTGGGTAAATTCCAGGGAGTGGAATTCCTGGGTCAAATGGTATATCTATTTTTACTTTTTTGAGGAACCTCCATATTGCTTTCCACAATGGTTGAACTAGCTTCCATTCCCACCAACAGTGTAGGAGGGTTCCCCTTTCTCTGCATCCTCACCAGCATTTGTGGATCTAGTCTTTTTGATGCTGGCCATCCTTACTGGTGTGAGGTGATATCTTATTGTGGTTTTAATTTGCATTTCCCTGATGATTAGTGATGTGGAGCATCTTTTCATGTGTCTGTTGACCATCTGAATTTCGTCTTTGGAGAACTGTCTCTTCATATCCTCTTCCCATTTTTTAATCCAGTAATTTGGTTTTTGAGTGTTGAGGTGTGTAAGTTCTTTATAGTTTTTTGATGTTAACCCCTTGTCAGATATGTCATTTACAAATATATTCTCCCATACTGTAGGATGCCTTTTTGTTCTGTTGATGGTGTCCTTTGCCTTACAGAAACTTTTTAGTTTGATGTAGTCCCATGAGTTCATTTTTGCTTTTGTTTCCCTTGCTCAAGGAGATGTGTTCAGGAAAAAGTTGCTCATTCAGGAGATTTTTGCCTCTGTTGTCTTCTAAGAGTTTTATGGTTTCATGACTTACATTCAGGTCCTTGACCCATTTCGAGTTTACCTTTGTGTATGTGGTTAAACAATAATCCAGTTTCATTCTCTTGCATGTAGCTGTACAATATTGCCAACACCAGTTGTAGAAGAGGCTGTCATTTCCCCATTGTATGTCCATGGTTCCTTTAACATATATTAATTGACCATATATGGTTGGGTTTTATCAGGGTTCTCTAGTCTGTTCCATTGGTATATGGGTGTGTTCTTGTGCCATTATCAAATTGTCTTGATTACTGTGGCTTTCTGGTAGAGATTGAAGTTGAGAAGCATAATCCTCCCAGCTTTATTCTTCCTTCTGAGGACTGCTTTGGTTATTTGGGGTCTTTTGTGGTTTCATATGAATTTTAGAATGATTTTCTCTAGTTCGTTGAAGAATGCCATTGGTATTTTGATAGGAATTGCATTGAATCTGTAGATTGCTTTAGAAAGGACGGCCATTTTGACAATATTAATTCTTCCTATCCATGAGCACGGGATGTGTTTCCATTTATAGGTATCTTCCTTAATTTCTCTCATTAGTGTCTTTTAGTTTTCAGAGTATAGATCTTTCACTTTCTTGGTTAGGTTTATTCCTAGGTATTTTATTCTTTTTGATGCAACTGTGAATGGAACTGTTTTCCTGATTTCTCTTTCTGCTAGTTCATTATTAGTGTATAGGAATGCCACAGATTTCTGCATATTAATTCTGTATCCTGCAATTTTACTGAATTTAGATATTAGATCTACTAGTTTTGGAGTGGATTCTATAGGGTTTTTTATGTACAGTATCATGTCATCTGCAAACAGGGACAGTTTAACTTCTTCCTTCCCAATCTGGAAGTCTTTTATTTCTTTGTGTTGTCTGATTGCCATGGCTAGGACCTCCAGTACTATGTTGAATAGAAGCGGAGAGAGTGAGCATCCTTGTCTTGTTCCCGATCTTAAAGGAAAAGCTTTCAGCTTTTTGCTGTTAAGTATAATGTGGGCTGTGGGTTTGTCATATATGGACTTTTTATGTTCAGGTATTTGCTCTCTATACCCATTTTGTTGAGAGTTTTTATCATGAATGGATGTTGAATTTTGTCAAATGTTTTTCAGCATCTATGGAGATGATCATGTGATTTTTGTTCTTCTTTTTGTTGATGTGGTCGATGATGATGGATTTTTAAATGTTGTACCATCCTTGCATGCCTGGAATAAATCCTACTTGATCATAATGGATGATCTTTTTTATGTATTTTCTAATTCAGATTGCTAATATTTTGTTGAGTATTTTTGCATCTATGTTCATCAGGGATGTTGGTCTGTAATTTTCTTTTTTTGTGGTGTCTTAGCCTGGTTTTGGTAACAGAGTGATGCTGGCCTCATAGAATGAGTTTGGAAGTATTCCCTCTTCTTCTACTCTTTGAAAAACTTCAAGGAGGATGGGTATTAGGTCTTTACTAAATGTCTGATAAAATTCAGTGGTGAAGTCATCTGGTCCAGGTGTTTTGTTCTTAGGTAGGTTTTTGATTCAATTTCGTTGCTGGTAATTGGTCTGTTCAGATTTTCTGTTTTTTTCTGGGACAGCCTTGAAAGGTTGTGTTTTTCTAGAAAGTTGTCCATTTCTTCTAGGTTATCCAGTTTTTTAGTATATAGTTTTTCATGGTATTCTCTAATAATTCTTTCTATTTATGTGGTATCTGTAGTGATTTTTCCTTTCTCATTTCTGTTTCTGTTTATATGACTACACTCTCTTTTTTTTCTTGATAAGTCAGCCTACAGGGTTATGTATTTTGTTTATTTTCTCAAAGAACCAACTCTGGCTTTCATTGATTATTTCTGTTGTTTTTTCTTCTCGATTTTATTTATTTCTGCTCTAATCTTTATTATGTACCCTTTTCTACTGACTTTGGGCCTCATTTGTTCTTCTTTTTCTAGTTTTGTTAATTGTGAGTTTAGACTGCTTATATGGGATTGTTCTTCTTTCCTGAGGTAGGCCTGTAGTGCAATATACTTTCCTCTTAGCACGGCCTTTGCTGCATCCCACAGATTTTGCAGTGTTGAATTATTGTTGTCATTTGTCTCCATATATTGCTTGATCTCTGTTTTTATTTGGTCATTGATCCATTAGTTATTTAGGAGCATGTTGTGAAGCCTCCATGTGTTTGTGGGATTTTTAATTTTCTTTGTGTAATTTATTTCTAGTTTCATGCCTTTGTGGTCTGAGAAACTGGTTGGTACAATTTCAACCTTTCTGAATTTACCGAGGTTCTTCTTGTGCCATAGTATATGATCTATTTTTGAAAATGTTCCATGTGCACTTGAGAAGAATGTGTATTCTGCTGCTTTTGGGTGTGCAGTTCTGTAGATGTCTCTTAGGTCCATCTGGTGTTTTTGTTGTTCAGTGCCTCTGTCTCCTTACTTATTTTCTGACTGGTCGATCTGTCCTTCAGAGTGAGTGGAGTGTTGAAGTCTCCTAAAATGAGTGCATTGCATTCTATTTCTCCTTTTAATTCTGTTAGTATTTGTTTCACATATGTAGGTGCTCCTGTGTTGGGTGCATAGATATTTATAATGGTTAAAACTTATTGTTGGATTGACACCTTTTATCATTATGTAATGTCCTTCTTTGTCTCTTTTGACTTTCTTTGTTTCGAAGTCTATTTTGTCTGATACAAGTACTGCAGCTCCTTTTTTCTCCCTATTAGTTGCATGAAATATTTTCTTCCATCCCTTCACTTTTAGTCTGCGTATGTCTTTGGGTTTGAAGTGAGTCTCTTGTAGGCAGCATATAGATGGGTCTTGTTTTTTTTATCCATTCAGTGACTCTATGTCTTTTGATTAGTGCATTCAGTCCATTTACCTTTAGGGTGATTATTGATAGGTATGTACTTATTGGCATGACAGGCTTTAGATTCGTGGTTACCAAAGGTTCAAGGTTAACCTCCCTACTATCTAAGAGTCTAACTTAACTCACTTAAAATTCTATTACAAATACAATCTAAAGGTTCTTTTTTTCCCCCTCCTTTTTCTTCCTCCTCCATTCTTTATATGTTAGGTATCATATTCTGTTTGCTCTGTCTATCCCTTGATTGACTTTGGGTATAGTTAATTTAATTTTCAATTTGATTAGTAATTATCTGTTCTACTTTCTTACTGTGCTTTTATTACCTCTGGTGACAGCTATTAAGCCTTAGGAACACTTCCATCTATAGCAATGCCTCCAAAATACTCTCTAGAGATGGTTTGTGGGAGGTAAATTCTCTCAGCTTTTGCTTATCTGAAAATTGTTTAATCCCTTCTTCAAATTTAAATTATAATCTTGCTGGATAAAGTATTCTTGGTTGATGGCCCTTCTGCTTCATTGCATTAAATACATCATGCCACTCCCTTCTGGCCTGTAGGGTTTCCGTTGAGAAGTATGATGATAGCCCTATGGGCTTTCCTTTGTATGTGATCTTATTTCTCTCTCTGGCTGCTTTGAATAGTCTGTCCTTATCCTTCATCTTTGCAATTTTAATTTCTATGTGTCTTGGTGTTGTCTTCCTTGGGTCGTTGGGTTGGGAGATCTGGTAATCTCCATGGCCTGAGAGACTATATTCTTCCCAATATTGGGGAAGTTTTCAGCCATTACCTGCTCAAAGACACTTTCTATTCCTTTTTCTCTCTCTTCTTCTTCTGGTTCCCCTAAAATGTGAATATTGTTTCCTTTGGATTGGTCCCACAGTTCTCTCAATATTCTTTCATTCTTAGAGATCCTTTTTTCTCTCTGTGCCTCAGCTTCTTTGTATTCCTCTTCTCTAGTTTCTATTTCATTTATCATCTCCTCCACCATATCCAATCTGCTTTTAAGACCCTCCATTGTGCTCTTCAACAATTGGATCTCTGACTGGAATTCATTCCTGAGTTCTTGAATATATTTCTGTACCTCCACGAGCATGTTAATGATTTTTATTTTGAAACCCCTTTCAGGAAGAGTCATGAGGTCGATGTCGTTTAAATCTTTCTCAGGAGTTGTATTAATAATTTTACTCTGAACCAGATTCCTTTGGCATTTCATATTGGTATATGGCGCCCTCTAGTGCCTAGAAGCTCTACTCGTGGAGCTGCTCAGCCCCTGAAGCAATGTCAGGGGTCACAGGACAGTGATGTTTGTGCCTGGGGGAAGGAAAGAGCTGTTTCCTGCTTCCTGGCTGCTATGCCTGTCTCCACTGCCTGAACCAGTGGGCCGAGCAAACAGGTTTAAGCCTCTATGCTTTGCGTTTGTAGTTGCTATAGACAGATATTCCCTCTGGCTGGCCTAACGCCAGGGTAGGGTTTACTGGTTTGCTCACCATCTGGGGCTGGCCGGGAGAAAGCGCAGTATGCTGAGTGTCCCAGAGGGGGTCCTTGGAGCTGTGTAGCCAGCCAGGGAGTGGAGCACCTGAAGATCATCTATGGAGGAAGATTTCTTTTTCCTCCTTAAATATGAGAGTCTATATGCCAGAGCTCCCTAGCTGCTGGGCAGAGTGCACCCTAACAATTTTGTCTACCTGTCCTCTCTCCTGAGCAGTAAACTCTGTGCAATCCTTGCCCCTTTAGCAGCCCTCTTGCTAAGGGCTTCCTTGTTAGGAAGTCTCTCAGACTGCCCGCCTTTCTTTTGTCCCAGAGCAGCTGGATATGGATCCCTGCTTTCCACAAGCATCTGGAATCTCAGTCTCTCCAGGAATTCTGCCTGTCTTAGCTTTCCAGCCCCGTAATCATGAGAGTATCATGGAAGCACCATGAAATGTAGGTTTGTGCTCCCAGAGCAGATCTCTGGAGTTAGGTATTCAGCTGTCCCAGCCTCCACTCCCTTCCTGATCCATTTCTTTTCTTCCCACTGGTGAGTCGGGGTGGGGGAAGGGCTTGGGTCCTGCCAGGCCACAGCTTTGGTATGTTACCCTGTTCTGTGATATCTGCTCTTTTCTCCATGTGTATGGAGTCTGGTGCAGTCCTCTTTCTTGTTGCTCTTTCAGGATTAGTTGTATTAGCTATATTTTCATATTATATGCAGTTTTAGGAGGAAGTCTGTGTCTCACCTCTCACGCCACCATCTTTAATCCACTGATGTCGCATTCTGGAGGCTGGGAAGTCAGAGAGCCAGTTACTAGTTCATCTGGTATGGTGAGGGCCTTCACATGGCAGGAGGGGTGAGGAGTCTCTGCCTGTTTCTGAATATTTTTAATCTGTAGGTGAAGTTAATTTCTATTATGTTTTTTTAAAAATTAACAAAAATGTGTAGTCTTGGTAAATCCTGTATTCTCTTTAGGCCTTTTTCTTTCCAGTTTTAAAACAAAGCTTCTGTGGAATATTAATTAACAGGTTTAATGTCTGTAAAAAAAATAATAAGGGTGTTCCCAGTAGCTATTTCTGGGCCTGGAACACTCTGACATAGTCTTACTGCTTGTATAGAGTGAGTTCTGTTTTAAATGGTTATAATCTATGTGTTACCAGGGTTTGATCTTGTCTTAAGTCATTCTGAAATATGGTATAGAAAATAGCTCCTAATCTAAAGAGAAGTTTTACCTACATAAAGGCTGAAACCATAATAAGATTTAAATAAGGGAGAAAGGCAGTAGAGATGTGAGAATGTAATATCAGTGAGGGGTCAACTATTTGGGGCCAAACATAAGTGCATCTGCCCTCTGAGGTCTATGATCTGATAGAGCTAGTGGGAAGAGGGAGATACCAGTGAGGAATATTTATTTTATATCTATGGCATCTTGGTATTAATGGGGGATGAAGCCACAAGAAATGTTATTAGCAAAATATAAGATATACATCATGCTACAATGAGAATTGAAAAGTAGGAGAACCCCACGGGAAAAAGCCATAGGTTTATATACAAATATTTTCCAGATTGCTTTGTCCAAATCAAATGCAGATTTTGTACCTGTTTTTAAAATTTAATTCTTATTCAATCATTTCAACTACTCCTCAAATATATGTATCTCTTTTAAGCTGCATGAAATGGTTTTTGGAAATAAGTGGGGATATATTAAATGGTACTTATTAAATGAGTGAATCAATGAATAAACAGAAGAAGGAGTGCAAATACTAATGATTAGTTTTGTCTTTGGCTTTAGGTATAACAGATTTATTATTTCAACCTGGTCATGAAATGCAAAACACTTCCAAAATAATGTTTGTAGGGTTTTTTTTTAAGCCTTTATGTTTAAAATCTAATGAACGCAAATAAAAGGAAATCATAATTAATACACACCAGCCTCTATATGACATTTATGGCCCTCAGTGTGATAAATGTGGGGGAAATGCCTGGCATTTTGAAAGATGTGGTCATTAAATAGGGAGAGGAGAGGGATCCATTGTCACCATCATGATGAAAGATATGAGAACTAAAGAACACAGACTGCCTCAGGACTTGAACAAACTCAGCTCCAGACCAGAGAAGGAAAAGCTGATGTCTTTGTGGTCTGTCTTCATAGGAGCATTGAGAGTTACTTTTGACCTTTCGAAATACTTCCCTTCACTACTTCCCTTAGAGCAAACACAACTTAACAAATGCACAGCCTTCCATTCCATAGTTAAAGAGGAGAGAGACCGTATCAGTCATAGTATCATACACAGAGGTGGAAGAATCTTCCAGATCCAAACTTTCACTTTGTAGATGAGAAAACCAAGGTGAAGGAGAGCAACCGTGATGTTTTGGGAATGTCTCTGAAGCAGGAAAATGTAGGGTGGGGCTTTCAGGGTCAAAGTATATGTTGGGCATTTAAGTATCTAAAAGCAAAGTATCAACACCAATTGAACTATCTACTGAGTTTAAAGTAGTTTGATGGAATTTCTGTCATTTGCAAGTACTAAACGTTGACTAATTCAATTAACAAAATGTCTCCATTTTTAAATCAATGCATAGTAACAATAATAATAAAATAAAAAACAATATTTAGACCAAAATTGATTTCTGCTTAGAGGATAAGCTAGTAGCCCTAACACATTTTGATGGTAAAAGAAAGTGCACTCTTCTCAGGCCCTTTGCTAACCAGTGTTTATAGTGTACGTGTGGTGCCTGGAGAAGTGGGTACAGGATCAGATCAGGAGAGATAGTTGGATATGTATGGAAATTCAGAAAAGCAGTTTCAGGGTAAGTTCCAGAGTAGGCTGAACTATTCTGTCAATAAAAATGAAAATGTGTCTGCTTTGCCTTCTGAAAAAGAGAGTCATAGCATAAGAGTGAATGGCAAACGACTTGGTAGAATGTTTAAAGGATATTCAAAAACATTCAGTTTTAAAGTACTTGCATTTCTGCAATATAAATCTCTACTCACAAAACTTTCAATAAAATGTGTTATACACACGATGACCTAGTATCATTGGTGTGTACGTGAGGCAGAGAGAGGGAGTCTAAATTCAATAAAGAGCTGTCTCCTTGGTCCAATGTCGTACTGAAGTTACAGAAATAACATTATATGGAAAACAAATATTTATTGGACACAGGATATCAGAGACAGAAATTATCATGAAGTTTGACAGGAAAACAGGAATGGTATTAGACTTTACACAAGACATGGCAAAATGATTTAAGCATTTTTATGAATCACTGTTCAAGAAAGCAATTATTCACAAGCACAGTATTCTGTAATGAAGAGTACATGAATGTTAGTATAAAAAATAGATTCATGTTGAATAGTTCAGTGAAGAAGGACATACACCAGAAACATTTTATTGAAGTAAAGGCCCTCAGAGCTCACACAAAAATATGCTAGCAACATTATACCAATATCTTAATCTATTCACAACTTTAATAAACAGGATGCACTTAGGGAGATACAACTATGAAAAAGTTGTATTCTTCTCCAACACTGACATCTTCCATGTTCCATTTTCTGACTCTAAGATCATTTCATTCTAGAACCTTTTCCACCATGCATCCATCTTCTAGGCCAACCCAGCACCCCCTTCTGTCACTGGAGGTACACCCAACAACTCCTCTATACCGGCATGTGCTCTGCCTCACTACACCCAGACACAGCTACATTCCAAGCTTCTCCTTGGACTCATCAGAAACCCATGCACAGAGACCATGCCCAGAAGCAAAATTACAAACTGTTCCTTTGGAAAGGGTAGACAAAGGCCACAGCCACTCTGTCTAGAAATGACTCAGGACTCCGACAATGTCTTCAAATTTTCCCTTCCCTACAGTTACCTACTTGCACAGACCTTTGAGATAGGCATGGTGAGAGCGGCAGAAGAAGATAGCCATCCTGTATCAGTCCTGAGGAGATATATGTCCCCAGTAATGCTCAGCCACAACCATCTTTTTCTCACCCTCAACGGCAGAGAAAATGAGCTAGAAGACACAGACATATTAAAAGATGATGTGACATGAAACTAACAAGTGTATTGTGTAAGTAATTAAAGTAAAATAGCAGTTCTTTTGCCCACCTGGCAATACTAACAGAGATGATCCAACTGTCGAGACAACCAGCTCTCGGGTGGTCACAGGTTTTGTCCGGTGAAGGAAAAACTAACAGACGAACCTGTCTTCTAATATGGATATACATATTTTAAGATGCTACTTGATGATTTTTAGTCCTACAGGAGGAACAGTGCTTTAGCTAAAGCGAGAGAGATTTAGAAAGAGATTTCTAAACATAATTACAAATTCTTGTCGGAATGTGATTAGACACTGAAATAAGATGCTAAGAAAATACTTAACACAATTCCCAAAACACTGATCTTTAGGATCTGTTAAAAAAAATGAGTCCTTTCTACCTCTGCTGGACCTAACTTCCCTTAGAAACAGAAACCTGGATCAGACCAACTTTTTAACCAGATAGGTGGTTCTTAGTGGAATGGTAATGCCCTCTGCAGGGAAATTGGACATTATTCCATTGATGTGTTGATTGGTGGCTGCTTATAGGCCTAGGACAATGGACATTTTGCAATTCTTTTTTTTTTTTTTTGTATCGTTAATGTACAATCATTTGAACAACATTATGGTTAAGAGACCCCTTATATCAAGTCCCCCCCAAATACCCCACTACGGTCACTGTCCCTTAGCATACTAAGATGCTATAGAATTATTACTTGTCTTCTCTATAAATACTGCCTTTCCCATGTCCCCCACTGCTGCATTACATGTGCTAATCATAATGCCCCTTTTCCCCCTTATCCCTCCCTTCCCACCCATCCTCCCCAGTCCCTTTCCCTTTGGTAACTGTTAGTCCATTCTTGGGTTCTGTGAGTCTGCTGCTGTTTTGTTCCTTCAGTTTTTTCTTTGTTCTTATACTCCACAGATGAGTGAAATCATTTGATACTTGTCTTTCTCCACCTGGCATATTTCACTAAGCATAATACCCTCTAGCTCCATCCATGCTGTTGCAAATGGTAGGATTTGTTTTCTTCTTATGGCTGAATAATATT
>JAQQAC010011420.1:44647196-44782111 GCA_029783875.1 Phataginus tricuspis | reverse complement strand
TGTTTTGTTCCTTCAGTTTTTTCTTTGTTCTTATACTCCACAGATGAGTGAAATCATTTGATACTTGTCTTTCTCCACCTGGCATATTTCACTAAGCATAATACCCTCTAGCTCCATCCATGCTGTTGCAAATGGTAGGATTTGTTTTCTTCTTATGGCTGAATAATATTCCATTGTGTATATGTACCACATCTTCTTTATCCATTCATCTACTGATGGACACTTAGGTTGCTTCCATTTCTTGGCTATTGTAAATAGTGCTGCAGAAAACATAGGGGTACATATGTCTTTTTGAAACTGGGCTGCTGAATTCCTGGGTAAATTTCTAGGAGTGGAAATCCTGGGTCAAATGGTATTTCTATTTTGAGTTTTTTGAGGAACCTCCATACTGCTTTCCACAAAGGTTGAACTAGTTTATATTCCCACCAGCAGTGTAGGAGGGTTCGCCTTTCTCCACATCCTCGCCAACATTTCTTGTTGTTTGTCTTTTGGATACTGGCCATCCTAACTGGTGTGAGGTGATATCTCATTGTGGTTTTAATTTGCATTTCTCTGATGACTAGCTGTGTGGAACATCTTTTCATGTGCCTGTTGGACATCTGAATTTCTTCTTTGGAGAAGTGTCTATCAAGCTCTCTGCCATTTTTTTATTGACTTATTTGCTTTTCTTTGAGGAGGTGCGTGAGCTCTTTATATAATTTGAATGTCAACCCCTTATCGGATATGTCATTTATAAATATATTCTCCCAAAGAGTACGATGTCTTTTTGTTCTACTGATGGTGTCCTTTCCTGTACAAAAGCTTCTTAGTTTGATATAGTCCCACTTGTTCATTTTTTATTTTGTTTCCCAGGCCCAGGGAGAAATGTTCATGAAGAAGTTGCTCATATTTATGTCCAAGAGATTTTTGCCTATATTTTTTTCTAAGAGTTTTATCATTTCATGACTTACATTCAGGTCTTTGATCCATTTTGAGTTTACTTTTGTGTATGGAGTAAGACAGTAATCCAGTTTCATTCTCTTACATGTAACTGTCCAGTTTTGCCAACACCAACTGTTGAAGAGGCTGTCATTTCCCCATTGTATATCATGGCTCCTTTATCGTATATTAATTGACCATATATGTATAGGTTTATATGTGGGCTCTCTAGACTGTTCCACTGGTCTATGGGTCTGTTCTTGTGCCAGTACCAAATTGTCTTGATTGTGGCTTTGTAGTAGAGCTTGAAGTCAGGGAATGTAATCCCCCAGCTTTATTCTTCCTTTTCAGGATTGCTTTGGCTATTCGGGGTCTTTGGTGGTTCCATATGAATTTTAGAACTATTTGCTCTAGTTCATTGAAGAATGCTGTTGGTAATTTGATAGGGATTGCATTGAATCTGTAGATTGCTTTAGGCAGGATGGACATTTTGACAATGTTAATTCTTCCTAGCCAAGAGCATGGGATGAATTTCCATTTATTAGTTTCCTCTTTAATTTCTCTTAAGAGTGTCTTGTAGTTTTCAGGGTATAGGCCTTTCACTTCCTTGGTTAGGTTTATTCCTAGGTATTTTATTCTTTTTGATGTGATTTTGAATAGAATTGCTTTCCTGATTTCTCTTTCTGCTAGTTCATCATTACTGTATATGGATGCAACAGATTTCTGTGTATTAATTTGCTATCCTGCAACTTTGCTGAATTCAGATATTAGATCTAGTAGTTTGGGAGTGGATTCTTTAGGGTTTTCTTTGAGTGGTGTGTTGAAGTACACTATCATGTCATCTGCAAAGAGGGACACTTTGACTTCTTCCTTACCAATGTGGATGCCTTTTATTTATTTGTGTTGTCTGACTGCCGTGGCTAGGACCTCAAGAACTATGTTCAATAAAAGTGGGGAGAGTGGGCATCCTTGTCTTCTTCCCAATCTTAAAGAGAAAGCTTTCAGCTTCTCACTGTTAAGTATAATGTTAACTGTGGGTTTGTCATATATGGCCTTTATTATGTTGAGGTATTTGCCCGCTCTATACCCATTTTGTTGAGAGTTTTTATCATGAATAGATGTTGAATTTTGTCAAATGCTATTTCAGCATCTATGGAGATGATCATGTGTTTTTTTTCCTTCTTTTTGTTGGTGTAGTGGATGATGTTGATGGATTTTCAAATGTTGTACCATCATTGCATCCCTGGGATGAATCCCACTTGATCATGATGGATGATCTTTTTTATGTATTTTTGAATTCAGTTTACTAATATTTTATTGAGTATTTTTGCATCTATTTTCATCAGGGATATTGGTCAGTAATTTTCTTTTTTTGTTGTGTTTTTGCCTGGTTTTGGTATTAGAGTGATGCTGGCCTCGTAGAATGAGTTTGGAAGTATTCCCTCCTCTTCTACTTTTTGGAAAACTTTAATGAGGATGGGTATTAGGTCTTCACTAAATGTTTGATAAAATTCAGAAGTGAAACCATCTGGTCCAGGAGGTTTGTTCTTAGGTAGTTTTTTGATTACCAGTTCCATTTCTTTGCTGGTAATTGGTCTATTCAGATTTTCTGTTTCTTCCTGGGTCCGCTGTGGAAGGTTGTGTTTTTCTAGAAAGTTGTCCATTTCTTCTAGGTTATCCAGTTTATTACCATATAATTTTTCATAATATTCTCTAATAATCCTTTGTATTTCTGTGGTGTCCGTAGTGATTTTTCCTTTCTCACTTCTGATTCTGTTTATGTGTGTAGATGCTCTTTTCTTCTTGATAAGTCTGGCTAAGGGTTTATCTATTTTGTTAATTTTCTCAAAGAACCAGCTCCTGCTTTCATTGATTCTTTCTATTGTTTTATTCTTCTCAATTATATTTATTTCTGCTTTAATTTTTATTATGTCACTCCTTCTACACACTTTGGGCCTTACTTTCTAGTTTCATTAACTGTGAGTTTAGACTGTTCATTTGGGATTGTTCTTCTTTCCTGAAGTTGGCCTGTATTGCAATATATTTCCCGCTTAGCTCAGCCTTCACTACGTCTCACAGATTTTGCAGTGTTGAATTATTGTTGTCATTTTTCTCCATATATTGCTTGATCTGTGTTTTTATTTGGCCATTGAACCATTAATTATTTAGAAGCATGTTATTAAGCATCCATGTGTTTGTGGGTTTTTTAATTTTCTTTGAGTAATTTATTTCTAGTTTCATAACTTTGTGATCTGAGAAGCTGGTTGGTACAATTTTAGTCTTTTTGAATTTACTGAGGTTCTTTTTGTGGCCTAGTATATGATCAATTCTTGCAAAAGTTCCATGTGTACTTGAGAAGAATGTGTATCTTATTGCTTTTGGATGGAGTGTTCTGTAGATGTCTGTTAGGTCCATCTGTTCTAATATGTTGTTCAGTGCCTCTGTCTCTTTATGAATTTTCTCTCTGGTTGATCTGTCCTTTGGAGTGAGTGGTGTGTTGAAGGCTCCTAAAATGAATGCATTGTATTCTATTTCCCCCTTTAATTCTGTTAGTATTTGTTTCACATATGTAGGTGATACTGTGTTGGGTGCATAGATATTTATAATAGTTATATCCTCTTTTTGAACTGACCCTTTTATCATTAGGTAATGCCCTTCTTGTCTCTTGTGACTTTTTGTTTTGAAGTCTATTTTGTCTGATACAAGTACTGCAACTCTTGCTTTTTTCTCACTATTAGTTGCATGAAATATCTTTTTCCATCCCTTTACTTGCAGTGTATCTTTGGGTTTGAAGTGAGTCACTTGAAGGCAGCATATAAATGGGTCTTGTTTTTTTACCCACTCAGTAACTCTATGTCTTTTGATTGGTGCATTCAGACCATTTACATTTACGGTGATTATTGACAGGTATGTACTTATTGCCATTGCAGGCTTTAGATTCGTGGTTACCAAAGGTTCAAGGGTAATTCCCTTACTATCTAACAGTCTAATTTAACTCACTTAGTATGCTATTACAAACACAACCTAAAGCTTCTTTTCTAATCCTCCTTTTTCTTCCTCCTCTATTCTTTGTATGTTATGAATCATATTCTGTACTTTTTATCTAGCCCTTGGGTGACATCTATTTAGCCTTAGGAATACTACCATCTATAGGAGTCCCTCCAAAATGCATTGTAGAGGTGGTTTGTGGGAGGTAAATTCTCTCAGCTTTTGCTTATCAGGAAATTGTTTAATCCCTCCTTCAAATTTAAATAACCTTGCCAGGTGGAGTATTCTTGGTTCAAGGCCCTTCTACTTCATTGCATTAAATATATCATGCCACTCTCTTCTGGCCTGTAAGGTTTCTGTTGAGAAGTCTGATGATAGCCTGATGGATTTTCCTTTGTATGTGATCTTTTTTCTCTCTCTAACTGCTTTTGAAAGTCTGTCTTTATCCTTGATCTTTGCCATTTTAATTATTATATGTCTTGATGTTGTCTTCCTTGGGTCTCTTGAGTTGGGAGATCTGTGCACCTCCATGTCCTGAGAGATGATCTCCTTCCCCAGATGGGGGAAGTTTTCAGCAATTACCTCCTCAAAGGCACTTTCTATCCCTTTTTCTCTCTCTTCTTCTTCTGGTACTCCTATAATGTGAATATTGTTCCATTTGGACTGGTCACACAGTTCTCTCAATATTCTTTCATTCTTAGAGATTCTTTTTTCTCTCTGTGCCTCAACTTCTTTGTATTCGTCTTCTCTAATTTCTATTCCATTTACTGTCTCTTCTATTACATCTAATCTGCTTTTAAATCCCTCCATTGTATGTTTAATTTCAGATATGGAATTTCTTAATGATTTAATCTCTGACTTAAATTCATTCCTGAGTTCTTGAATATTTTTCTGTACCTCCATAAGCATGTTTATAATTTTTATTTGAACTCTCTTTCAGGAAGATTGGTGAGTTCAGTTTCATTTGGCCCTTTTTCTGGGGTTTGTGAGATTTTGGTCTGAACCATGTTGTTTTGATGTTTCATATTTCTGTGTGGTGCCCACTAGTGAGCAGAAACTCCAGTCTCTGGAGCTGCTCAGCCCCTAGAGTGAGGTTGGGGTTCTTAGGGGAGCAGAGTTGGTGCCTGGGGGAGAAAATATCTTTTTCCTGATTCCCATCTGCACTGTCTGTCTGCAGTGTCAGAGGCAGTGGGCCAAGCACACACGTGTAAGCCTCTGTGCTTTGCATCTCTAGCTATTGTAGGCGGGGCCTCCCTCTGGCTGGCCTGATTCCAGCGCAGTGACTGCCAGTTTGCAAGCAGGTGCTTGCCGGCCAGTAGGAAGGCTAAGCAGGCTGTGTGTCACAGTGGGGGGCCTTGGAGCTGAGTACACAGCCAGGGGGATGGAGCACCTGAAGCTCCTCAAAGTTCCCAACCCACTGGGCAGAGTACAACCAGACAACCTTGTCCAGCTCTCCCTTCTCCGGTGCAGCAAGCTCCGTGAAAACCACGCCCCTTCAGCAGCCCTATCGCTGAAGCCTCTCAGACCGCCTGCCCTTCCTCTGACACAGAGTGGCTGGGTGTGAATATCATCCTCCACAAATGGCTGGAATGTCAGTCTCCCAGGCCTTCTGCCCGTTGAGCTCCCCAATGTCCAGAGCACCACACAGTGTAGGCTTCTGCTCACAAACAGATCTCCAGGGCTAGGTGTTCAGCAGTCCCAGACTTTCACCCTCTCCCTGCTCTGTTTCTCTACCTCCCTCCCGTGAGCTGGGGTGGGGGAAGGGCTTGGGTCCTGCCAGATTAAGGCTTTCCTACGTTACCCTGTTTCATGAGGTCTGCTCTGTTCATGAGGTCTGTATGCAATCTGGTTCAGCCTTCTTTCTTCTTGCTATTTTAGGGTTAGTTGTATTAATTAACTGTATTTCTGTACTATTTGTGGTTTTGGGAGGAGTTCTCCATGTCACCTCTTATGCCGCCATCTTGACTCCATTTTGCAATTCTTAAGACCATCTGGCACAATAAAGAAAAGTTCTGTATATTATGCACAACTCTTAAAGAATTACCCAGTAGACAGTCAAGTAAGTGAAAAGCCTGTATGGATCATCTTTTCCTAAAAACACCAACTTTTCTTAACAATCTCAAGTATTTCAACACTCTTTTAATGTATGCTTGAATGCTCCACAAATATTAACTATTGTGTTTATAGAGTTGAGATCTTCCTTCATTTTTTAAGAAATTTTAAGTAGAGTTGTTAGCTATTTCAGAAAACTACATGCCAATATCAATGCTGTTCACAATGTTTGGGGCTTCAGTACAAACTCATACTAATCTGTATTCGTAGCTGTCACATTTCAGTGTTCTACAATTAGGTGGAAACATTTCACTGCTTAATTTATCTTCTAGTACTACAGTGCCACAGGATTTGTACATTGAAAAACTCATTATCTTATTATAAATTATACTCCTTTTAAGTTTACTTTATAACTTGAGAATAATATTAATTTTTAATGTGGATAGCTAGTTCAGTAAATATATGAGTTTCATTTCAGGATAGCAAAGGAGCATTACTAAGTACTTGTTATCAAAAAGAGGCAGTGTGGCTGAGAGTCTGGGCTAGGCGTTAACTAGGTTATATGAAAATTTCAGGTCTTGGATTCTGGAGGCAGAGAGGTTTCTCATTCACTTGTAAAGGCATTGCTATTTATATAAATGATTGAGGACCGATAGTCTTAATTGTGAAGGATTCTTTTGATTTTTATATTCAGCCTCCTAGAATGATGCAAAATTGAATGCACTTTATCTCAACTTCAGCTTGGCTGAAAGGCCTAACAGGCCCAGCCAGGTGGGAGTTTCCTTGATCAGAGGGAAGACTGTAGATTCTGCTGCAGCTGGTGCAGAATAAGATCCTTCTCTGAAAAACTGGAGACAATGCCCAAAGTAAAGAAAGAAAGATTTTTTTTTTAATAGAACACAAAATACCACCAGACATTTGCCATAGTATGAGGCAAAGGTGAAGTATAAGAGCTCAGGTATGGAGATAAATGTGGAACCCTCCAAGGAGAAGAGCGTGACCACAAGGCAGGAGTCAATGATTCATGCACTGAGGTGTGTTTGAATCACTGATATCGCACAGAATAGGGAGTAGCCAGCCCTGCCCCTGGCCCATGGATTTTCATCAAGGTATATTGAGGGAATATGCTTATCAAGGAGGGACCTACCACAGGGCACCTCAACTCCTTTTTCTCTTCATCTACACCAACAGTCCTGCAGTGTCCAAATTCATATATTTAGACTTCCAAATAGACTGTCATTTAAAAATTTGTTTACAATTCTGTGGTTTTATAGATCTCAAGCTAGAGTTAACATCTTCTGTCTTAGTCTCTTTGTCCTGCTATAACAAAATACCACAGACTGGATGTCTTATAAACAACAGAAAACTGTTTCTCTCCGTTCCAGAGGCTGGAAGTGCAAGGTCAGGGCACCAGCAGGGTCAGGCAGCAGACTGCTGACTTCTCACCATGTGCTCACATGGCAGAAGGAGCTAGGGAGACCCTTGGGTCTCCTTTATAAGGTCACTAATCCCAGTCATGAGCACTTCACCCTTACGACCTAATCACCTCTCCAAAGCCCCACCTCCTCATGCCACCATATTGGGCATTAGGATTCAATGCACGGGTTTTGGAGGAACACATATAACCAGACCAGAGGTCATAAATGGAGGTAGACTGTTACACTGGCCATCCATGAACTGTGTCTCCTGCACTCACCCCTGTGTACTTCCTCTCACACTGAGTCTGGATTTGGTTATGTGACTTATGTTGGCCAATGGAGCCTTAGTAAGGCTGACCAAAGCAGAGGCTTGATAAACCGTTGCCCGTGTGGCAGCCATGGAGCAGCCCCAGGCAGCCCTGGCTACGGGGCTTCACCAGTGGAGGCCCTGAACAACATGGGCAGAGACAATGCAACTCTTGCCCTCTCTCAACTCCTGACTCTCAGAAAGGTAAAAAACAAAATAGTGGTTGTCTTAAGTCACTAAGTGACGTGAGTAAAATAGGGGGCCTTTATGATCCCTTTGCTAAAGGACCAAGGCCACTGGACATGTGAGAGCAGAGGTGGTGTGTTTCAAGTGGTTTCCCAGAGAAATGCTGCCCAGTGCTCCCCACCTCTCAGGATCAGAATTCAAAGTGTCTTTGAATATAATAAATAGTATTTTCTAATACAAAATAATATAAAAGTCTGGACCTGATGTCAATGAAATTATTTTTCTATTTGTTTTCAATGTCAGTGTCATACCATTGTATCAGTGGAAATTCTCAAGAACAGGAAATGATTTGGAAAATGATAAGTTTGACTCTTTTTTTAAAAATGAAAATGCACCAAATTAAAAAAAAATTTTTTTTAATGTAGACAGGATCTACAGCCCACAAGCCACTGCATTTCCATAGTAATATCTGATTATAGCTTACCATCTAAATTGACCTTAACATCTATATACTGCAAGACATTTAGAAATTTTTAACTAATTGAATCTTGCAAATTCCCAAATTTAACTCCACATCTTATCGACTGTGTTTTTGCCTGCAGAGGAACATGAGGGCCAGGATATTTTAATTCCTCTGTCAGCTATTGTTTGCGCAAACTTCGCACATCTCCTGTAAGATCTGTAAACTCTCCGCTGATGCGAGGAAGGCACCCTGCCCCCTACCCTGGCCATGATCCCACTGGTCCCTAATTCCACCCAGATGGAATAGTTGTTTCAATATAAATTAGTGTAAGCCCTCGGCTAGCATAAATGTGTAGCTGTGTAGAAAAGCTTCTCCTGCCACCAGCTTTGAAGGACATGCTGTGTTTAAATGTGACCATTTGGTAAGCATATGCTGGGACTTACAAGGCTTAGAAATCACTGACATGAAAAGTAGCCCAACAGCAGAATCTCATTTATTTCCCTCTCTGTCCTAATACAGCACTTAGGGCAAACCACAGAACTTCTGCATCTCAGTTCACCCAGAAGTAGACTGGAATTTCCAAATTAGATGGCTGTTGAGAGGATAAAATGAGGGGATAAAATTACATGCAAATTTGTTTTGATATGAATTCCTGGGGTGGCGAATGCACTAATATATATCATTGTACAAACCCAAGATAGTATTTTTATAAGTATTCTTATTTAAAATTTGAAACAAAAATCCCCAACAACCATTGTCATAGTTAAGCTTATGTGTCAGCTTTGGGCCACAAGATGTCCAGGCAGCTGGTTAAACATTGTTATTTCTGGGTGTGTCTAGAAAGGTATTTCCAGAGGAGACCAGCATTTGAATTAGTGGACTGAGTAAACAGATGGCCCCTCCCAAGGTGGATCAGGCACCATTCAACCGAAAAGGCAAAGGAAGATTAATTCGCTCTCTAACTGCTAAGTGAGAACATCCGTCTGCCTTTGGTGCCCCTCGTGCAGACTCACATTAAAATCTACACCATCATCTTTCCAGCTCTCAGGCCTCCGAACTATTCCACCAGCTTTCCTGAGTCTTCAGCTCGTAAACAGTAGATGGTGGGACTTCTCAGCCTTTATTGTCATGTAAAGCAATACCTTATAATCAATCTATCATCTATCTATTATCTATCTGTCTAGCAGTCACCTAACTCTCCATTGCTTCTGTTTCTCTCTGGAGAACTCTGGCCGATATAATTATCTGTAAATTGACAAAGGAAACATTTTAAAATCAAGAGTAGGTTTTGTTTTGTTTTTTAGTAGTAGTAGGTATTGGATAGCTGCCCAATTGTTTTGACAAGAAAAAGTTTAAACTGAAATTTTTTAAGTTTATTTTTCTTACAGCGAGATTAAGTTCCAAGACAAACTACAACATAGACAAATGGCATCTCTCAAAGGACGATGCTTAAGCAGCTAAATTATTTTAGCCTTAAGCTATCCTGTAGTGCCTTTGCAGAATAAGTATAAAAGAGAATTTTTCTTCTGTTTTATCTTCAACTATGCACTTGTATAAAGTTATTTTCCTGATTCTTTAACCATGACCTAATCCAATAGGAGGTTATCACATTTCAAATATTTCTAGGGTTCTGTAGAAGAGGGAAACAGAGGAAAATGTAGCCATACTTGCAGGCTGCCATAGGGAATGATAAAATGAGAAGCTAAAAACCACCATGTCATTTTGATTTAAATGAACATTCAAGGCAGTATTAGAAGAAAGAGGTGGGAGGTTACGAGTGCAGGATGGCAGTGAAGGGACAAGTTGGTGATGAGATGGGAAGTACCCAAGGAATGCACTTAATTTCACTAACATTGTTATGCTATCACCCGACCTGTTGGTTTTACCCCCTTCCTCAGCCTGCATTGTTTCCATTTGTCTGTAGCTGTGCATAACCTCACATAGCAAGAGGCTTTTGATAAATTTTTATATGCTAGGAATTACAAGAATCTTCAAATCTGAAGAGCCACGTAAACTCCAACAGTGAATCACATTGTTTAATGGAAAATACACTGGACTAACCCCCAGGAGACACAGGCTCTCCCACCCCTGTAAGGGGCATTTGCACAGTCACTTACACTTCCTGAACCTCTATTCCTGTTGTATGTAAAAGGGGAATAACTTGCCTTTATCCTAGGGCTGCTGTGAACACTGAAATGAGATAAAATGTTTTGCTCTGTATGCCTGAAGAGATTCCTTGCATGGGAGTTATCAATCAGATATTAGGCCTTAAAAAGGCATAACAGCTCCTAATTTCCATCTTCAAAACCCAAATATATCAATGCCATCCAATAGGTACTCATATGCTGTCTCTCTGTTGTTTATACTCTGTATTTTGAATTATATGGTAGAGCTATATGCTTCCTTTTAAAATGGCATTTTGTAAATATACCTTTAGGTTTATGCCATAGAGAGGAGATACAAGCAAAATAGGATGAAATAGGTGTAATAGTAAATATTTTTATGTCACACACATATATATAAAATCTCTTTCTTTTAATCTGGACTATGTTTTAATGTGCAGATCCTTCACTATGAGTGGGCTCCTTTGTTTGTTATAATGAATGGTAGTGATTTGTATCATACGGCACTTACTACACTCAGTAATGGACCAAATTTTAAAATTGGATTGAGCACAGGTTGTGTCTGGATGACATTTTGCACAAGATTGACTGCTGGTAAGTCATATGGAATCAGCCATAAATGTGGCAAGCATTTTGCTAAGGGCTTTACCTATGTCATCTCACTTAATCTTCACAAAATCTCCAGTGAAGTAGACTTTACTGCTATTTCATAATTAAATGCTTTATAAGCATGATCACATTTAATCCTCCCAACAGACCCCATGGAAGCTGCTACTGCCTTACTTCGGAAATGAGAAAACAGGCTTTGAGAGAGGTGGAAGCCATTCAGCAAGACACCAGAGGTAATAAGTGTTGGAGATCAAAGTCAGACTCAGATTTGTCTGCATTTACCACCACCAAATGGCACCGTTTGGGTAGAAATAAGTATGCAGACATTTTAGAATGGATGGTCTAACTTGATGCCAGACTAGGAGCATTTTGTAAATGTGAAGGAGAAATCACCTGTTAACATCTCTGTAAAACAAATCTGCATTTGGCAAGTAACCGTTTTTGCCCTTGTTTGTGAAGTGCTGTGCTCCATAAGCCCCATCACCGCGTGACAGCAGGAGAAAAGGACAGAATCGCAGAGCTTTCTGATGAGAAGGAAGAGATGAAGGAGGGGGAACCGGGGAGTAATAGGAGGAAAATAAATAAATAAGTAAAATCATCTTCTAAAGAATATTTTGGCAGGAAAGCAAATGGTAACTGTGGTATTGAAGCCCACGTAAGAATAACAGCAGCATGTGCTTATTGAAGAAGGTAGTAAATACATGTAATTGAAATCTCTGAAAAAAATCCAAGCATGGGATCAAAAATGAATATTTAAATATTTAAAATAATTAGATGTAAATACTAAACCCTGTCCACAAAATGAATAGTAATAAAAAAAAGTAGACCAGATCTATACAAAACAATTTTAAGAAGAAAACAAAAATTGTGAAAGAAGATATATAAGGTGAGGGAACTTTTCCTCTCAAAATCAACCCAAAAATATAAGAAACCTGTATTAATTTGATATGCCATCTGTAACAAATTACCATACATTTAGGGGTTTCCAACAATAGAATTTTATTATCTTATAGTTATGCAGGCCAGAAGTGGAAAGTATATTCCACTGGGTTAACTTCGAGCTGCTGGCTGGGCTGGTAAACATCCAGAGACCCTTAAGAAGAATCCATTTCCTTCCTTTCTCTAACTTCTGGAAGCTGCCCACATACCTTGGCTTATGGCCCCTTCCTCTTACCATCCTAACCTCTTGCTTCCGTCATCACATCTCTTACCTCCTGTTCTGCCATCAAATCTTCCTCTGCTTTCATTTTACAAGATCACTTATAATTCCAATAGAGTCAACTCAGATAACCCAGGATAACATCCCTATCTCAAGATCCTTCATTTAATCACATCTTAAGGTCCCTTTTGCCATGTAAGGTAACATTCTTAGAGTCCAGGGATTAGGATATGCATATCTTTGGACACCATTATTCAGCCTACTATAGTCACTCTTAAAGTAAATATCCGAATACATGTCCGTGGGATATGTAAAAGAGTTTGAACCTATTATTCAAAACTTAAATACAGAAATGGACAAACCAAGGAAGAAATCAAATGTGGTGATTGGATTTTAAAAAAATATATAGAAGAAGAAACCTACAAATCATCTCTGAAATGAAAATACAATAATAAGATACCTAAGGAAGACTAAATATTAAAAATATCAGATAAGGAACAGCATAAACAGAAAAGAGATATAAATGATACTTTAGTAAAAAAACAGATAAGAGCATGAAGATGTGATAAAGAAAAAGTAAAAATGAGTCAAAGAGAAAGTGGTTGTAATAGAAAAAATGAACAAGGCACCCTGACACATTACAAAAGAAAATGAAAGCATTGGATCAGAACAAATATGTAAAGCTCTGGCCCATGGAAATTTTCCGGTGTAATAGAAAACCCTGAAAGATTCCACCAACTTCCTGGAAATACTGACCGGCAAGAATCAATTTTGAGATATATGCTAGTAAAATGGTAAAAATTGAAAGTCAAAGAAAATATCCTCTGTGGCTCCAGGCATAAAGATGAAATAACTTAGAAGAACAAGGTAATTGCATAGGCATAAGCGTCTTCCAAAACAACATACCAGTCAAGGCAAAACGGAGCAGTGTTTTCTAAAAACAAAAGAAAGAGTATAAATGAAAGGTTTTCTATTAGGTACCAAGGCGACTGGAAAACATTTTAAACTCATGGGCACTCAGAGAATGCTGCATATACATGCCTTCCACCTGAGCAGTCTGCCGGAGGCAAGCCAGGTCCAGGCAAGACATGACTGGGGAAACTGACAAACTGATCAACAGTGAATATTTCACATATTTAATTTACAAAATTAAGTCTCATGCAAAAATTAGAAAAACAATATGTATACATTATATTCTCTGATAAAATAAAAAGAATGCAACTAAAAAAAATGGGAAGATATAAGAGAAAAAGAAAGTGGAATAAATCATAGACTATTACATAGAACACCAATGAAGACCTAGAATGGAAAGCAGAAAGTGGAGATGAAGGGCTCATTAAAAGGCATGAATAGAAAAGCATCCCTAGAACAAAATACAACAAAAGCAAAACCCCCAAATCTCCACAAATACCAGAAGAAATGTTTAAGGCAGAGAAGACACACCAAATACAGAAAGAAATACGGTAAATATAACACAATACACACAGTAATTATTAAATAATAACATACTCAGATGAGACTGTCAGTCAGAACAAAGGTGGATAGGCCTAAATCATCTAGAAAAGGAAAAGCATTTTCAAACAGGCTCATAAAACAAAATCTACATGTGTGTGTGCACAAGAGAATACCTAAATAATAAGGACTCAGAAGGGCTACAGATAAAGGTTAAGACAAAGGCCTAAGGAAAAAATGAGAAAGCAGGGATTGTAATTCTGATAGCCAGGTAAAGTCAAAGTCAGACAGACACACACAAAAGCATGAAGTGAGACGAAAAAGACAACATGGTGCTAAGAAAACATGCTTGGGAGAACAATGGCATTGAATTCTACTTCTGGTTCTTTCCATACCTTTGAATTCTTAGGCAAGTTCACCACCTTGAGTCTCAGTTTCATCATGTATGAAATGGTAAGATAAATCTGGCAACACACAAAGGACTTTCCTTTGGTGGTAAAATAAGCCACATTCAGGCAGTTGGGAATCGATTCCCTCCCCAACCAGATGTTTCCATGCTGAGTGCAACACACACTCCCTCCTGGCTTCTGCGTCTAGCATATTTTGAAGTGCTTCTCTAGAACTTTTTTTTAAGTATATCACTTAAAACTAAGAACATCCTGGCCGTTTTGGATTTCTAAGATGATGAAACCGTATTTTGGCTATAGGATTCCAGAGGAAGGATCCTGTAGTTTCCTGTGCTAAACACACAGCGAGCGAACTGGCACAAGTCCACCCAGCTTTTAGCAAAGCCCATTGCTTTTCCTCCTTTGTAATCAACACATGTCTGTCAAATCCTACTATGTACAGAGTACAAATGGCCTTCTTTCTCGTATCGTGCTTTATCTTAATTCCACAAAATTTTATTGAGGGGCTATTGTGCCAGGCACCTTCTGCCAGGGTTGCACACATAAACCACAGAGAGATGAGATTCTCAATGACCTCACAAGGGACCTGAGTTTCCCATCTCCCTATTCGAAGGTGTTCTCCTACACGGCCCTCTACATTATGAAAATAACTTGTCTGCAAACCAGTCTCTAAATACTGTTATGGAGGCAACTGAAGCGTGCACACAACAGCTTAAAGGCCTGTCCAACATGGACAGGGAACCCCCAGCTTTTCTGTTGATTGAGTGAAAAAAATTAAAACCTTTCCCTCCAGCCACATAAACTAGAAATTTTTCATCAGAGAACTAAAAGAAGGAAAAAAGGAAGGAAGGAGAGTATGAGAGAGAAAAAAGGGAAGAAGGGAGAAAGGAAAACAGAGAGAGAATGCCTTATATATATTTACAGATTTCCAAATGCCTCCTAATTTGGCCTTTGAATATCACAAGAATGTACCTGTCTTTGACAGTTGCTTTTGCGTTATGTATTTATGTAAAATACATTTAGCCAGGAGGAGCCTTTGAAATTCTTGTTACTATTCCTTGGGGGAAAATTATAAACTTGTTCCTGCTCATACAAACTGAGAGAGACTTGTCTGAGATTCTCTGCAATTTAATTATTTAATCTGAACCTAACTAATATGTTTCTCTTCTCTTTCCTGCCATATGATTGACTGACATGAAATTATCCCACAGTTATTATATTTCATTAGTATCTTTGGATCCTGTGTTCCCATTCTGTTGTACCATCATTTGATTTTAAATGCATTGGTTTAATCCCAGTTATTCTGTATCTAATAGTTTGCCACCTACATTTCCAGGTATGTTTTCAGTTTGCATGGTAAATAGAGAATGGGGTGGGCCTCAGCTCTGACTGTGGATTGGATCTATTCACTGGAATAGTGAAACTGAAAGAGCTGGTATCCAAAGGCGTGAGCTGTTTTCATTTTGCAAGAGTTGAAGATGTGAAGACAACTTTGGGTATATGGATTATCAGATATTACAAAACCAACTGAATGAACCATTTATCTATGCAAACATAAAGTGAAGTCCATAATAGAAATGCAAATATTGTGGTATTTGTGACTGTAAGCCTCAGTAATAGGATAATCTAAAAATGCAACATAAAAGTGTTGTAAACATGAGTTTTAACAGTCCATGTTTGACTCTGCGGATTAACTGCTGTGCTTTGCATCAAGATAAAGCAAATTTAATTTTTAACATTGTAATTTTGTTTTCTAAGAGTGTAAGTCATGAAACTGAGAACAATTCCAATTCCAATGCTAGCATGACCCAGATATCACTGAAAAGGAAGGCTAAATGTCTGAGTTATTTAATAACAGATGAAAGTACAATTGGACTAGAGAAGTATATGGTCCAAACGGAGCATATTAAATAATATGCTGGAAAGAATTTGGGAAAGGGCAAGGTGGAAGAGAAAACATGAAAGCCCATAGGGAGACTGAATTTCACGTGACTGGAATGAGAAAGTCAAAAACTTGTAAATGAATGAAAAGATTTTTCCTATCCTTAAAAAATATCAATACTCAATCAAAAATAGCAGCCACTGGATTAGTTTGGGCATCCCTTGCAAAGGAACACACACATCTGTTGTGACTTTGTTAAGCTAACATTTGGTAAGTAGAGCCCTGAAGTGGGGGGTGATAAGTCTAGGTCTCAACAACAGACCACTGGGGAAATGGAAGTGGAGAGGTTTTATACTCACAGGCCCCAGAAGAAGCACAGGACATGCCTGCAGGAGCCACATAGGAGGGCACATGCCTTCATTAGGGTCAGTGGGTGTGGTGCTATAAGGTCCCCAGGCTAAGGCTGAATTGGTCACAAAAAGAGTGGGGTTTTAGTAAGCTCCATGGGGGTTATCTAAGGAGTACAGAGGAGAGGGCCCTGGGAGGCAGGGGAGACTTTATCACAAGGTCCGCTGGGAAAGTCAAATCAGAAATTTACACTTACTTGTGACTCTGCAGGTTGTTATCTAGGGTATGAAAAGTTTCAATCTAAAAATGGAACCAAAAATGGAATGAGGATAGGAAATGGAGACTCTCACACATGCATCCTCAGGAAAATGATACTTGGGAATCAAGACACTGATTTCCAATAAATGCCTGACTTAAGGCATTTAAATACCAGAATTTATCTCCTCACCTATGAATATGCACCAAGAACCATGTCCCCATCGTCAAGTCAAGGAACTTGCTGCTTGGCCACTGGACAGACTTTCTGCTCTTTGTACTCCTTGCCCATAAACCCAGCCCACCCCAAACTTCAGACTCACATGTAGCTTGCTACAGTTTGTGTTTCCTGAATTGCAGCTCCTCCGCAAGAAACACAATTTCTGGTAATCTGCATTTGCCTCTGTTTACCTCTATTTGGATTGACAGGAGTGTGAGCTTGCATGAGGGGCTAATGTCAGTATAAGGCCCCACTTGGTCAAATGAACTTGATACTAATAGGCAAAAAATAGACATGAGTGGGTAGAGGGAGAACTAGGCCAGTGGAGCCCACTAAGTGGGATTCAAAGAGCTGACCAGATAAAACCAGAGAACCAGAAAGGACTCACAGAATTATGAGTTAATTAATTGAAGTTTCAAAGGCCAGGAATGACTTGGAATACCCGGATATACCCTAGACAGAGACAAGTCAACAAAGAACTTCCCTGCCCTACCCCATGAGGAGCAGGGAAATAAGATGAGGGTCATGCCATTACAAAATCTACTTAGCCTGCAAAAAGGCCCAGCTTGTTTTAAACTTAATCTATATGCAGTTCTCGCTTCTTCCAGCCCCTTAATCAAGTAACTTTGTAACCAGGACAGGAGACAGGCCTCCCAAGTGTAAATAAACCTATGTGGACAAAGAATGCTGAGATCCAGACCCACACATTCACCTAAATAATCCTATTCTTAAAACAAAACTTCAAAGGAATTATAAATCACCTGTATACACCATTTCTTACGATGACTTCTACCCAAAAGGCCATATAAAACTCCAGACCTTAAACCCTTAAGCATGCCTCCTCTCTGAGGTTACCTGCACTCCCCTTTCTTCCAGTGTGTCACTCTCTCTGTTCTACTCCAGATAAGTAGGGAGGTGCTGCTGAGAGCTCTGATTTGGGTTTGCAAGTTCTTGTTGCCTGGGTGACCCAGACAGGACTGCAGCAGTATGTGCTTGCTCTTTAGTAGCCTTTCTTTGCCTTTGGGAAGTTCTCAGAACATAATCTCACTCTATCCAGTGCTCTGTGGCTCCCCCAAATCTTGGGGTGGTATGGACTTAGTTCTCAAGCTGTGCAGATTCAAGCAGACACTGGATGTCAGGCGACCCCAGCTTTAGAAGTTGGCAGGGGATGTGCCCTATGCCAAGCAGGGGTTGAAAGACCTTCTCTTTCCTCTCTCTGTTTTCCTTCCTCTCTGTTTTATTCAAGTAAACCTGCTTTTGTCTACCTTGACTCTGGTCTGATCCTCCCTTGGAGTGTATTCAAATAAAACTTTCATTCTCCTTCACTACTGCATCTCTGCCCTTCAATTCTTTGTTGCAGTGGGGACAAGAACGGATAATAAACTCAACACTCAACAATACCAAGATAACACCACCATGCAGTAACTTAGCTAACTGCAACAATATTGTATTGTTACCTTTATTATTCTTTTGGAATGAGTAAAATTACACTTTCTGGTGCAGAGATTGCAAATAAAACAGTGCAAAGAGAGAAATTTTGAAAACAGATATGTTGGCCTCTTACAGTATACAGCTTTTTCTGTCAGATCTTATCAATAATCATACTTTCTACAGTATATCAAGTGAGAAGCTGAATTATGGCAGAAGACAGACAAAATAATCTTATCCCTACCTATTAGATACTTTAATTTGTAAAATGAAATATCAGTAAATGAAAAATAAAAAAAGGTCACTACCTTGTCCAACTACTCTTTAGACTCTGCTTATCAATCTGCATATTTAGCCAATAAAGCGAATATATACTTTGGAATATACCATTCAATTTATAAACTTCTTACAAAGAAAATGAAAACATTTTACCTGTTAAATTTCCTGCAAGCCCTTTTACACAACAACGCTAAAAAAGGATGTGCTTTGTTTATCTGAGATATTGAGGATTTTCTAATGAAAATATTTTATTGTTTTTTTAGTTTCCTCAAAATGTGCAGAAACACTTAATGGTACTTTAGGCTTTCTTGAAATAAAAGGAGATAGCCTTTCACGTGTCTATGGGATGGCTCTTGTTGGCCTCAACCATAGGAAGGATATTAAAACGTTGGCCTATCATAAAATCACATTTTCAAAGTTTGGAACAAAAAGAATGTTCTCCAATTTACAAATACACTGATGATGAGAAATGGTAAAAGCATTTAAAACAGAAACAGAAGCTTATATCCCAAACTATTTGATTGTCTTTGAAGGGCCATAGTGAATGGAGAAAAGGATGAACAAATAGCAACTGAATCGTTTGACCTCGTGTATAAGTTGCAACAAAAACTCATGTGTGAAAAACATGACTCATTTTTTGGAAATAAGACTGCTTCAGAATCCAAAAGCATGTCTAAAATTGAAACTTATTTGGAATCCAATTTTGAATTCACAAGTTCAGATTAACTCTATGTACTCAAACAACTACACCAGAGAGATTTAAATTGTGGTAACATTCAGTGTATTTTGAATGTTTAAAAATCATAGACTTTTTAGACATGGATAGTCTCTACGATGAATTTGTGAATGCAAAAGTCCTGACTGACAAACAGCTCCTCTACCAAACAAGCACATATATACAAAGTGGGTAACACTATTGTCAATGTTTTTTATTTTAGCCACTATAATAGGTGTGTAGATGCTTTAATTCTCATGGTTGCTTTAATTTGCAGTTCACTAAGACATAGGATGTTGAGCATCTTGTTTTATGCTTATTTGCCATCTGTATATCTTCTTTGCTGAGGTTCAGATCTTTTGTACATTTTACAATTGGGTTATTTCTTTATTGTTGAGTCTTACGAGTTCTCCATGTGTTTTGGATACAAGCCCTTCGCGATATATGTTTTTAGAGAATATTTCTCTCAATCTTTAACTTACCTTTTCATTCTTTTAACAGTGTCTTCAGAGAGTTTTTAATTTTAATGTTCTACTTACCAATTTTTTTTTCATGGATTGTGCTTTTAGTGTTATATCTAAAACTCTTTGCCAAACCCAAAGTCATCTCAATTTTCTCCTTTGTTATTCTCTGTAAATGTTATACTTTTGCATTTTATATTTAGATCTATGATATATTTGAGTTACGTTTTGCAAAGGGCGTAAGGTCTGTGTCTAGATTTTTTCTTTTTTTTTGCATGTGGATGTCCTGTTGTTCAGCACCCTTTATTGAAAAGACTGTTTCAATATTTCTCCATTGAATTGTCCTTGCTCTTTTTTTAAAGATCAGTTGACTATAGTTGTGTGGGTATATTTATGGGCTCTCTAGTCTGTTCCATTGATCTAGTTTTGGATCCTTTTCACCAATACCATACTATTGATTACTGTAGCTTTGTAATAAATGAAGTCAGCTAGTGTCAGTCTTCCAATTTTGTTCTTCTTCAACATTGTGTTGACTATTCTGAGTCTTCTGCCTTTCTACATGTATTTTTGAATAAGTTTGTTGATACCCACAAAATAATTTTCTGGGATTGTGTTGAATCTGTAGATTAAGTTGGGAAGAGCTGACATCTTAATAGTGTTGTCTTCTTATTCATGAACATGGAATATCTCTCCACTTTGGGCTTATTTCAAAATTGTTGCTTTTCTCCTCATTGCAGAAGCAGGAGGGGATTTTTCTCTGATCTTCATCCTAAGAACCTGGTGGGGTTCTTAGATATGAAACTCACAAAGTGTGAGGGTCCCCTTAGAACTGAGGCCACTGGCACTTTTAACTCCTAAATTCATCAATGCTGAACCTCCAACAGTTCATCAATGATAGTTGGAAGTATTCCTGCTGGTACTGGGTCCAGTCATGCACTTTTGCTCCAGATTAGCTGTGAATCCCTTTATTCAACTGTCTCTTCAGATTTAGGGTAGTGGCTTGATCTGCGCCTTCAATTCTTTGATGGATCTAGGAAGAATTGGTGACTTTTCATTTGTTTAGCCATTTTCTTATTTTAAGGAAAGAAGTCACAATTTCTAAGCTCTTTACATGTCAGACCAGAAACTAGAAGTCTCTAGATGACACTATTGGAAACCTGAAAATTAATCCTTACAAACTGAAAAAGCATACTGTTTCTGGTAAGTAAAATCCTAAACACTCTATGCCCAAGTGCTTTTGCTGAGACGGTGTTTAGTTTAATGTTATCATATTGGATGGGTATCAAAACTCAATGTGCTGTGGCTATACAAAGAGCAATACTACAACTCAAAGTGAATTTTACATTTGACTATATTCAATTTTGCCACTACATAAACGAAAAAAAAAAGATAACCTAAAGGCTACAAAAGTTCAGAGATGTATTCCTGGGAAAAGAAACAGAATAAGTAGAAATATCCTATTCTATCATGGGACAGAGAAAAA
The DNA here is from genome assembly GCA_029783875.1 of Phataginus tricuspis. Taxonomy (NCBI): domain Eukaryota; kingdom Metazoa; phylum Chordata; class Mammalia; order Pholidota; family Manidae; genus Phataginus; species Phataginus tricuspis. The sequence goes on along the minus strand of JAQQAC010011420.1, from coordinate 44,760,958 downwards.
AAAAGTTTGTTTTTTTGTTAAATATAGGTACTATCTGCTTAATTAGTCCTGTTATGTTTATGTTCCCACCTTTAATAGGTATTAAATTTATACATCTTTAGAATAGATAATAATATAACCTGCAAAATATAAATATCCAAAAAGAATTTTAAGAGTTAAAGTGCTGTATCAAAGAACACAAAGGAACATAAAATTATTGTTATATTTTTCACACATACATTATTTATTGAGTTAGTCCTACTATTAATTACTACTAATTGCCACTGTTACTTAATCCTATTGTTGTTGTAACCTAAATAATAGCATTTCTGTAACACAAAATCAAATAGAGTAATACATAATTTCAAACAAATACCTATTTTTCATATTTGTATGTTAAAGTAATAATTCACAGTGGATACTTATTTAATATATATTATATTATTATAATATTTTGGTTGTGATATGGCTGAGTTCTGGGCTGACTCTCTAAAATTTGGTCAGCTTATTTGACCTACAATCTAAGAAGTATAGCCTTTCTTAGAGCTACTTCTGAGCAGGAGGCAACTGGCTAGGGGCCTGTCAGGGAAGGCCCTGTGATAGACCACATGAGTAAATGCCAACAGCCTAGCCAAGCAGGTGAAGTATATATCCTAAGTCACTACTTCCTTAATGTAATTTTCAAATATGTAATATAATCCATTAAATATGATCAGCCTTCTGCAGTACTGCAAGGAACAGAGGAAATGGACAGGCTGTATGCATGGCTGAAAAATGGTGAAAAAGAGAATATGTACATTTCCATATGAAAATGAGGAGGAGCCCTGTGTCAGCTCTGAGGCTTGGGGGAAATGATAAGAACAGGTTGAGGAAGACAGGTTGATGTAGACCAGAAGGTTGATCATAGGTGAGGCGTGAAGCCTAGAGCATTACCCAACCAAAATGACAAAGGTGGGCTTCTACATAACTAAGGGGATGGTAACAATGATAGCTTAAAAATTACCTGTCAGAACATGTGAGATCTTTACAAACTTCTAAAGCTGTTAGAAGGAATAAGAAAACTTAAAGAACTTGCCTGGGTCAGGGCAGGTATGAGGATACAGAATAGACTGTTATAAATGTGGGAGCTGCAAGCTAACAAAAACATGACATACCTGTTAGTATGACCCCATTTGCACATAAGGAGGTGACATTTGGGTGTCTGCACTTGTAGGTAAACCTTATTAAGTACGTTATTCAAAATCTTGTAGTGAACATACATTGCTTGTTCCTGCCTTGCTTCCTTTTCCTCTTTCAAAATTAATAACTGAATTTCCCTTTGTGAATCACCTGTCCATGTAGTTTACCTAAGACTGACCTTACCTGAACCCCATAGTTGAGCATGTGACTCAGTATTAGTCAATCAGAGCATTCTATACCTGATCATAGGGAACAAATCACAGTTCACTGACTTTTAAAAGGTAAATATACTCACATGTTTATGTCAACCTTGTTAAATCGATTTTTCATTGATCTCTTATAGACAGCTCAAGGTTGGCTGTCCTTTTATAATGTAAACTGATACGCGTATTGTACATGTTTGTTTATTGATTACATTGTTCCATTTTCAAAAGTCATTTTCATGACTTACTTATTGTTTTATTTTTGACATTTTGTTTTGTTTTCTGGTTCCCACTTAGTTATGATATAAAATTCTTTTTTTTTATAATGCTGAATTCTATCTGCTAATATTTTGTTAAATATTTTTGAATCTATATTCAGGAAGGATATTGGTGTGTTTTTTTCTTTGTTCTTTTACTTTTTTTTCTTTTTGTTCTGTCTTTGACTGTTTTTAGTATCAGGGTAATATTAACTTCATAAAATGAATTGGGAATTTTCTATTTTAATTCTCTAGAAGAAATTGTGATGAATTGTTCATTCTTCTTTAAATGTTTGGTAGAATTATCCAATGAAACCTCTTGGACTTGGAGGTTTTCTTTTGGGGAATTTATTAATTATAAATTTTATACAGTTATAGGGGTTTATTATCTGTGTGGGTTGTAGTATTTTATGTTTTGGAGAAATCGGTCCATTTTGTTTAAGTTATCAAATTTATGGGTGTAGATTTTTTTGTAGTATCCCTTTATTATCTTTTTGATGTCTATACATACATTCTGTAGTGATATTCCCTGTCTCATTCCTAATATTGCTAATTTGCATTTCCTCTTTTATTTCTCTTTAGTCTTCTGAAAAATTGTCTTGAATGACAATTTTGTTGACATTTCAAAGAGTCAGATCTTTGTTTCATTGATTTTATCTCATTTTATGTTTTCAATTTCATCTATTTCTCTTATATTTATTTCCTTCCTTCCTTCTAATCACTTTGGAATCATTTTGCCCTTCTTCTTTAGGTATTTGAGGTCTGAGCATACATTACTGATTTGAGGCTTTTCCTCTTTTGTAATATATGTATTTCATGCTTTAAAGTTCCCTCTCAACACTGCTACCATCACATACACAAACTGTATGTTGTATTTTCATTTTTATTCAAATTTGATGTATTTTTAATTTTCTGAACCCAATGTCTAACATGTGGTAGTGACACCAGCTGGGTGTCCTACAATTTAACTCACTTTTTAACACTATCTGCCTGGAGATAGAATCAAATTCTACAGGTTAAGGGGTCAGTTCTACAAGACTGCTCCTACCCTTTCAGACACCAAATGAAAGTACAGGTTGTTACCTGTACTTCTGACCACCAGGCTATAAATCAAAGATTCTCACTGTTCCTCTTTGGGTTCCATTAATTTGCTAGAAGGGTCACAGAAGTCAGGAAAACATTTGGCTTAGTAGATTACCAGTATAGGGAAAATGGAAGTTCCATGGCCTATGCAATGAGGTAATACTTAGCCCACTGCCCAGGCACATGCTTGCATACCCACTGGCAATATGACATTACTGACAGTATTGCTATAAGAGGAGTTCTCCCATTGCTAAAGGCAGAGGAAAGCAGGAGAGAAGAGATCCTAGAGAAGAAAGCAAGAGAACAGGAGAGATCAGAGCAGAGCCGGGGGCAGAGACTGAGCTGGAGGCAAATGAGATTCTAGCACACGACCTACTGCTGTGAGAATGAAGCTTGGTATGAGCCCTCTTTATCCCCCGTGTTCCATTGTCATTATTTGGTCTCACTAAATTCATGGTAAACTTGTCCATGGTTGAAACTCTCAGGTGAGACAACCAGTTTATTATAAAATAATGTAACTCAAGAACAGCCAGGTGGAAAAGATGCATAGGGCAAGGAATGGGGAAAGGGCACATAGCTTGGAGCTTCCGTGCCCTATGTGACATGCCACTCCTCAGTTCTCCACGGGTTCACCAACCCAGAAGCTCTCCACACCCTGTCCTTTGGGGTGTTATGGTGGCTTCATTACAAAGGCATGATTGATTAAATCATTAGCCATTGGTGATTAAACTCAATCTTTAGCCACTCTCTACTCCATGAAGGTAGGGGTAGGGGAAAGAATCAGAGAAATGTAAAGTTCCAAATCTCTAATCACAGCTCCACTGGCAACCAGCCCCCATCTTTAGGTGGAGATCTGAAAGCCACCACATTAGCTTAATAAAGACACCTTAATAGCTCTTATTACTTAGGAAATTCCAACAGTTTCAGGAGTTCCAGAAACAGGGATGAATACCAAATATCTGTTTCTTATAAATCACAAGATCACACCCTTGAAAAGAATGTATATTCTTCTGTAGTTGAATAGAATGTCTTGTAAATGTAATTTGGGTCCTTCTAGTTGATGTTTTGAGTTCTTTTATAACTTGTTGATTATCTGTTTAGCTGTTCTCTCAATTGTTGTGAGAGGTGAAAGGGTATCTTCCTACGACCCTCCTTACCCCAGCACGACTCAGGAGACACGGGCCCACGCAAGAGATTTTAATGGCTGAAAGAGAGAATGGCTGCCTCTGAGCAGAGAACAGCAGCTTGTGGGTGAGGAAGCGCGTTTTTAAGGAGTAGGGGTAGGGTGTGTTCCGTTGGTGACTGTATCTTAAGGGGTGGTGCAAAATGTTCAGAGATAAGGTGAGACAAGTCCAGACATGATTTTTTTCACCGGCCTCTGTGCTTGGGACCTTAGAGTAAATGGGGGATAAAGTACTACATTCTTATATTCCTCCCTTTTATGTTTTGTAAGTTGTAGAGGACTTGGGGAAGGGGTGAAGGTCAGTCTTCAGTAACAGCGATGAAGTTCATTTTTGTATTGATGGGGGGTGGTCCTCGGATGAGCCCTTGGTCTGAAGTGGCGATGGCGTGTCGTGTCCCAGGCTTAATAAGGAGCATTGTCTTTGGAGAGGGGTTCATAATCCTGTAATATAAGCTGGTTAAAGGTCTGGTTAGAAACTTTTTGCATTTGGGAGTGGAGTGTTTTTGAATGCAATTAATAAGACAAGCAGGATCAGGAGGATTAGGAGAAGGGGAGTAGCAAATGGGAGGAATATTTGCCATAGTTGACTAGGGATAGACCAAGAGGCGTTTTGGGCTAGATGGAGTTTATATAAGGGCTTAGCTCTGGACGTCAAGAGGGGCTCAGTGAGAGGTCCTCAGGATGCTTCATATAGGGGGGCAGCCAGGAATGAAAAGTTGGGGATCCATGAATGAAGGAACCCAGAAAGACCAAGGAAGGAGAGAATTTCATCTTTGTTGTTTGGAACGGGCATGGTTTGGAGAAGTTTTTTCCTGTCTATGGTAATGGCCTTGTAGCCTGGAGAGCTGAACTCCCAGGTAAGTGACCTGAGCGGAAGACAGCTGAACTTTGGAGGGTGAAACCTAATAGTCGTGTTCTGAGAGAAAGTTTAAAAGGAGAATAGTATCCTGTTGAGAGGTTTGTAGGGAGGGACTGCACAGGAGAAGATCATCTACATATCGAAGGAGGGTGGAGCTCGAGAGAGTAAGGGATTTGAGGTTTGTGCTATAGCTTGTCCAAAAAGGTGGGAACTATCTCTAAAGCCTTGGGGAAGGACTGTCCAGGTCAACTGAGTAGAAGTCTGGGTGGCAGGATTGGTCCAGATGAAAGCAAATAGATCTTGAGAGTCAGGATGGAGGGGGATTGTGAAGAATGCATCTTTGAGGTCAAGGACAGAGAAGTGAGTGGTGGAAGCAGGAATGGTGGACAATAAAGTATAGGGGTTAGGGACTACAGGATGGATGGGAACAACGGCTGCATTAATTACTCTTAGGTCCTGGACAAGCCGGTAAGAACCATTAGGCTTTTTAATGGCCAGTATAGGGGTATTGAAAGGGGAATTGGCTGGTCATAGTAACCGTTTGTATAAAAGTTCCTGGATAATTGGCTGCAGGCCCAGTAAACTCTTGAGGGGCAGTGGGTACTGAGGTTGAGTGGGAAAAGAGGCAGGGTCTTTAAGTCTGATAATTACTGGGGGGCAGGTGGCGATAGAGGGGGTGAGGGTATCCCAGGCTACAGGGTTGACCAGATGGGGTGGCAGAGGAAAAGGAGAGGGAGGAGGGTTTGCAGCGGGTTGGAGGGTGAGTAGAATTGGGATTGAAGGTGAGCCGGGGTTGAGGCGCAGTCTGGGAGCGAAAGTAATGGAAGCTCCAACCTTGTGTAATAGGCCTCTTCCCATAAGGGGGATGGGACAATGGGGAATCACCAAAAAGGAGTGAGAGAGGGCAATGCCTCTAAAGATGCAGTGAAGCGTGGGAGTTTGTAAAGGTTGATAAGGTGTCCCCTCTACCCAGACTATAGAGGACTGTGAGAGGGAGGGAGGTCCCCAAAACTCCTTAAGGACTGAGTAGGTGGCCCCGGTGTCCAAAAGGAAAGAGATGGGCCTACCCGCTACCACAGTGGTTACCCTGGGCTCCTGTACAGTGATGGTAGTGGTCGGGTGGAGGAGACCCAGGCCCCCTCAATCATCAGTTGCCAGACCCAGAAGGTCTATGTGTGGAGTGTTCGAGCTGGATGGCCTGGCACCTCTTGGTGTGCGAGGACAGGCAACAGCCCAGTGTCCCTCCTGATGGCACTTAGGGCATGGGCCGGGGGGCTTCCGGGGATTTGGGCAAGCTCTAGCCCAGTGACCCGTTTGACCACATTTGAAGCACAGACCAGGAGGTCCTCCTGGCTGCTTCTTAGGAAGTGAGGATACCCGAGCACCAGTGGTTGGTGTAGGTTGAAAGGCCTTAGCCAGCTTTTGATATTTTTGTTTAGGGGCCTTTTCATCTCTTCCATTATATACTTTGAAGGCCACTGCCAGGACTTCTGTGTGAGGAGTTGAGGGTCCCTTCTCTAGATGTCTAAGTTTAGCCTTAATGTCAGGGAAACTCTGGGTGAAGAAGTAGATCGTTAATAATTGTCTCCCATCTGGGGTCGCAGGGTCTAGGTTGGTATATTGTAAAAGAGCTTTGGTGAGGCGGTTTAGGAACATAGAGGGACTCTCAGTTTTATCCTGAATAACTTCTTGGAGTTTCTCATAGTTAATGGCTTCATTGGCTGACTTCCTGAGACCTGCCATGAGGCAGGTGATGAATTGATTTCAGCCAGTGACTTCCTCCTATGCAGATACTTTTACAACTTGGAAGTGTGAAAATAGTACTAATTTGGTTTATTCCTATTTCCTTCTGGTCTCTCCTAACCTTTAGACCATGTTCCCTCAGATTTAGAAGTTACCCCTAATATTAGAAAGAACTGTTATAACTTACTATAACTCTGGGGGGGAAACCCCAGGGCAATACCTTTGAAACCAAATCAGTCAAAGTGTTGGGAGTGAGGCGTTGTGTATATTCCTCGGTTCTTGTCCCTGTTGTGACAAAGAATTGAAGGGCAATTGACAAAGAATTGAAGTGAAGCAAAGTAAAAGTTTTACTTAAAGTTACTTAGAGAGAAAGTGCAGGCAACCTCAGAGAGAGAGAGAGGAACGCCCTGAAAGGTTGGAAAAAGTTAAAGCTACACACCTAGAAAGTGTGGGCGACCTCAGAGAGAGGAGTATGCTGAAAGGTTGGGGGTTCTCCCTTTTAAAGATTTTTCAGAAATGTGACAAAGGGCTAGGGTGTGGCCTTGTTAAGTGGTGTCAAGTATCTTTGATGAGACATTAAGCTTCTTATCAGTCCTCCAGGTAATTCTGCAAAATTAGCTTAACACAAGAAATTTACTGCTCTGGTCCCCTCCCAGGATGGCAGCTTCCTGGTTTGGGAGCATATCAATCAGGACTGTCTGCCCTTCCTCCAGGGTGGGCAGAATTATTTGTTTGCTAAAGAGTATATTAAGAATCTTTCTTCTTCAACTTCCTGGTTTTTTTTTCAAAATGCAATTTTGGCTTTAAGGTGGGATCTCCCTGCCTTTTTAAAACTGTTTATACATGGGCCTTTTAGCAGGCTAGAGTAAATCTTACAATGATCTAATTGACACAATGAAGATATAGGCTGTGCTCAGGTACTTTTCCTTATCTGGGGAATATTCATACATTCAAGGCCAAGTTGCCCTTGATCTTTTGAGCATTAACTAATTAACTCATTAACTCTTGAGTCTTTTCTAGCTTTCTAGTTTTTACTGGTTAACCGAGTCATTTCTAGCGGGCTTTACTAACCTTGTTCTCTTTCCACCCTGCTCATATCTATTTTCCTGCCTTAACAAAAGGGAGAGATACAGTGGGAAAACCTGTTTGTTGCCTCTAAGCAGTTGTCCACTTCTGCTCACCCGTGTCACCTGGCTGAAGAAAAAGGAACCCCACCCAACCTCTCCGACCCAGATGTGCTCTCTCCCTATTGATATGGAGATGGACTACTTCTCTCCACCCCTTGGAAACACCTATTGATATAGAAATGCACTAAGGCCATGCCAGAGATTCTGGAAATGTTGCAATTTTACCCACACTTATTATTAAGAAATGTAAATTACAGGAAAACCTCACAGAATTACACTCTAACTCTGCAAATACAAGCTTGAAGCCCTATTGATTTCTGTCACATGTCAATCATACGCCAGCTTCTGAACCTTTGCACTTGCTGTTCTTTCTACCTGAATGTTTCTTCCTTTTAATATTCAACTGGCTTTGGCTTACTTGCTCACTTTATTCAGAGCCATACTGAAAGGTCACTTTCTCAGAAACTCCTTCTCCAGTACCTTCTTCTGTAAGTTTTTCTCTTCCTTTCCACATTCTTGGACTACTTCATTTTTATTCATTGCACTAATTGCCACCAGGCCTTCTAGCTTATAAACCTATTTGTTTATTTCTCTTTCTATCTCTCTCTTTTTTTTTTTTGTCTCCACTTTAGAATGTAAATCTGTTAGAACCTGGGGTCTGTCAGCCTGGATCACTGTGATGTGACCAGTGCCTGACTCAGAAGAGGCACTTAACAAATATTTGTCAGGATTTTGCCAAAATGGGACTCAAAATAGTTGCCTTCTTATTTCTCTAGAATCTTTTCAGCACAAGTGTTTGAAATAAAAGATTTTATTACGTTTGGCTCAAATTATGCAAGTACAGCAATAACATCACTCTCTTGAAGAACAAATGATTTGGCCTTTTACGTCTACTTTCAAAACAATTTAATCAGTTCTATATATGGCAGAAATTCCTCTAGATTTGTGATAAGATGTTTGGATCATTCCTTATGTAGAGTAGCTATTAAATGAATTTCTCCCAGCTTTTTAAGGAATTATTTTGGCAGTTGCCATGCCTTTACATGGGAGTAGAGAAAAGGGTGGGCAGCCTGCTTTTATCCTAACAGTTTTCTCAAGAATCATAAATATATTCTTTCTAATAATAGGATATGATATGAACAATATGGGACAGTGAGTACCTACTACCTGGGAATGTCGAAGGTATTGTGAGATTTCCTCAAACGATGTACATACTAAGCATTGTAATAAACTAAACAATCCACATCAACTAGTCAAATGTGTCTGAGGGTATTCTTGGAAGGACTAAAAAACTTTACTTTTTATAATGACTGGATCCTGTGTGTTTTTTTATTTTTTCATTAAAATATTTATTTAGTTCATCTTGTAGGTAATATATGAATATATTCCATTATATGCATGTTTTTCCTATCCCTGAGAAAAGCAAATATCTACTTCTATTGTGTTAAGATAATAAATATTCTTGAAACAGTTTTAATATGTAATATTCATAATATATTTTAATATATAATAATTTAGCTCTCCTCATTAAAGAATTATGTTTTTGGCAATGTGATGGATTTGAGATGAGTTTACAAGCCTTCCATTAACTTAGTTTGAAACTTTTGGAATGTTAAAAACACTTTAGAATTTCAGAGATTTTTTTTCATATATAAAATTCAGATAAGAATCTCTATAATTTCTATAAGAATTAGAATATCTGTAAGACATGTATAAAATTTTCTAGGGCACAGTAAATGAATATAAATAATATACAATGAAATATTTGCTTTTATGCATTTCTAAGCTTTTCATGTAAATAAATTTATAATTAGTAAAACGAATTATTTGTCAGACTAAGTATATTGACTTTTCATGTGTTGTTTTGTGCAGAATTTTCCAGTGGAATCTGCTTCAGAATATTAAGAATACTTGAAGGCTAACTATTGGAATGTAAAAGTTCCTCTTTATAATATTAGTCAATTGCACAACACAGAAGTTGAGTCAAGAATGGGAGAGAGATTTAGAAGAAAAAGACCAAAAAAAAAAAAAAGAAAACCCAGAAAAGGTGGGATTTCAAGAGAAAATTATATCTAGAGAAACAGGCAACCCCAGGACTGGATGCTTGAGGGTGTATTTAACTCATTTGCTTAGATGTTTATTGGTGTTGCGCCCTTAAGAAAGAAACTTCTAACTTCTATTAACTGGTGAATTTAGATAAGACTGAGACATTTTTCTAACTGACAATAAAAAGTTCCCACGATGTGCCTTTTATGTGCTGTGGGATTTACACTAAAAGCTTATTCTAAACACAACTCTGTAAAATGTCTTAAAATCTGTTTTGGATTTTCTCTTTTAAAAAACTTTTCTATTATGGAATGTCAAATGCAAATAAAATAGAATACTGTAATGAACCCCAGGTACCAATCACTGTTATTATAGCCAATCTTTTTTTCATCCACTGATCCACACACTTAACCTCCTCAGATTATTTTGGAGAAAACCTCAAATAACCAATCATTTAAACAATAAATATTTCAGTATATATCTCTAAAAAATAAGAGATCCTGTTTTTAATTACAGGGAGATTTGCTTTATTGCACTTTGCAGGTTTATATTTTTTACAAATTGAAGGTTTGTGGCAACCCCGTGTCAAGTAAGTCTATTGGCACTATTATTTCCAACAGCCTTTGCTCATTTCATGCCTCTGTGTCACAATGTGGTAATTTTCATATTTCAATCTTTTATTACTATTATATTTGTCATAGTGATCTGTGATCAGTCATTATAACTCACTGAATTTTTAGCAATAAAAGATTTTTTAATTAAGGTATGTACACTGATTTTTCATACATAATGCTGCTTCACACATAACATACTGGATAGGGTAAACATAGCTTTTATATGCACTAGGAAACCAGAAATTTCATCTGGCTCACTGTTTTGCACTTTTTGCTTTTTTGCGGTGGTCTGGAACTAGACCTGCAAAATCTCCAAGGTATGCTTGTAACCACAATTGTATAATGTCTCCTGACAACAGATTGATTATAATTCTTTACTATCCTCAAATATCCCTTTAGTGTTCAAATTTTTCAAAGCAGATAAGGAGGACCAAAGGGAGAAAAATGAAACAAATAGAAAACAAATAAAAAGTAACAATTTTATAATCACATTAAATATAAATAGTCCAGACACACAATTAAAAAGCAGAGAATGTGAGATTAGATAAAAGTGTAATACTCAACTGCATCTCCCCAGAAGAAACTTGCTTAAAATGTAAAAATACAAATAGGTTAAAAGTTATTTAAACACAAATAGTTAAAAATTAAAAACTAAAAAGGATGGAAAAATGTACTATTATAATAAAACATTAAGTGGCCATATTAATAAAGTAGATCTTAGAGCAAATAATATTACTATGAATGAAGAGTAATTTCATAATGACAGACGGATCAATTCTCCAAGTGGATGTAACAGTCCTAAATGTCTTTTTATTTTATAATAGACTTTAAAAATACAAGAAGTAAAAAATGATAGAACTGTAAAGAGAAAGGGACACATCCATCATTATCATCAGAGATTTTTAACAAGCTTCTCTCAATAATTAATAGAAATAAACAGAAACACAGTAAAGATGTGGAATACAGTCAATGCTCCCTAATTGATGTTTATTGAACATTCCAACCAAAAATAGCAGAATACATAACTCTTTTCAAGTGCACATAGGACTTGCACCAATAGATGACATTCTTGGCTATAAAACAAATGTTAGTGTATTTAAATTTTTCTGATAATATAAAATATATTCTCCAATAAAAACAGAATTTATTTACAATCAATAACAGGAAGATATTGGGGAAATCCACATATATTCTGTAATTAAGCAACAGATTTCTAAATAACCCACAGGTTTAAGAGGTAATCACAAGTGAAGTTAGATTTTTGAACAGAGTGAAAATACCAACAGAAGATATCTTAATGTGTAGGAAGCAGCTAATGGAGTACTGAGAGAGAGAGCACAAAATGCTCATATTAAAGAAAGAAAGAAAGTCAAACAGCTCAGTTTCTAAGTAAAAATTAGAGTTAAGTAAACAGAAAAGGGAAATAATAAATGTCAGAGCAGAAGTCGATAGAAATCAAGAAAATAACAGAAAAATCAATGAAACCAGAAGTGGGTTCTTTGAGATCAATAAAGTTGATAAATATTGTCCAGATTGATCATGAAAAAAGGGAAACACAGCTTTTAAATATAAAATATGAGATGACATCAATACAGATTCCATGGATGTTAAAAAGATAATGCAGGAGTATTATAAACAACTTTATGCCAATATATTTGAAGCAATGAAATTTGGTGAAATGAGCAAATCCCTTAAACACATGAACTTTTAAATCTCATTGAAAAAGAATTAAATAACAGGAATAGTCCTGTATCTACTAATGAAATTTAACTTGTAGTTAAAATTCTCCCCACTCTAGGAGCAGATGGCTTCACTTGAGAATTCTACCAAACACTTAAAGAGTAAATAATATCAATTTTACACAACATCCAGATAACTGAAGAGAAGGGTATATTCCCACTTCATTCTATTAGACAAGAATTAGTCCAATACAGAAAAAAATACCTTAGAGATGTTACAAGAAACTACAGACCAAAATGCTCCATTAACATAGATGCACAAAATTTTAGCAAGTCAACAATATATAAAAAAGATGATATATCATTACCAAGAAAGGTTTAACTCAGAAATACAAAATTGGTTTAACATTCAAAGATCAATAAATATAATTCACTATATTGCCATATTATGAAGGAGAAACTGTGTTATCTCATATTCAGAAAAAGTATTTGATCACATTCAATATCCAGCAATGATTAAAAACTCAGCACAAACTAGGAAGAGAAGGGAACTTATTTAACCTCACAAAAGGCACCTATGAAAAGCCTTCAGGAGGATCATACTTATTATGAAATGTTATCTGACTTTAAGATAAGAAATAAGATAGCTTTATTTGAAAGAGCCCCAAACTGGAAGCATCATTCTATTAAGCATTGTACTGGAGTTTCTTGCTAATGCAATGGGGAAAGAAAAAAAAGCATTCAGACAGGAAAGAAAGAAGCAAAATGATCAGTATTTACAGATGACATAATTGTCTATGTAGAAAATATGGAATCTTAAAAAATGTATTATAATTAATAAGTGAGCTTATCATATTTTAGGATATAATGTGAGCATACAAAAACAGTTTACTTCTATATATTGACCACAAATAATCAGATATTTAAATTTTAAAGACACCACTTGGGATAGCATAAAAATATGAAATATGTACATAAGGATAAATCTGACATGTAAAAGACTGCAGGTAAAAACTTTTAAACATTCCTGAGAGAAATTAAACCAAAATAAATGGAGTGATACACTGGCTTCCTATCAATTCTTCACAAATTTATAATAGATTCAACATAATTTCAATCAAAACTCAAGCAGACTTTTTTTTAGAAATTGGCAAACTGAATTTATAATCCATATGAAAATGCAAAGAACCACTAATTGCAAAGAATCATTAGTTATCAAAGTACACTAATCAAGATAGTATGATATTGACACCAAGATAGAGCTATGAAAAGATACATAGCCCAGAAATAGACCCACACATATATAGTCAATTGATTGGCTGTAAATTTGCAAAGACAGTTAAATGGGGAAATTATAGTATTTCAATAAATACTCCTGAAACAAATGGATATCCATATGTAAAAAAGAAATAAAGAACTTGAGTTCATATCTTGCACCATATAAAAAATATTTACACAATTGGTCAAAGATCTAAATGTAAAACTTAAGGTTATAACACTTCTAGAAGAACACAGAAAAACTTTGCAACCATGGGTAGACAAAGATTTCTTATGTTTGGTACCAAAACCATGACCCATAAAAGAAAAGAAACTGATAAATAAGATATCATGAAATTAAAAATTTCTGGTTTTTGAATGACACTGTTAAGAGTATGGAGAGAAATGCCACAGACTGGGTAAAAAAAAAATCTTTTTTTTTTAAAGGGTTGTACCTCATAAAGGACTTAACTCTGAAATATATAAATATCCTTCACATTTCAATAATAAGAAAACAAACAATCCTGTTAGAAGAGGGGCAAAATGTTTGCAGACACACTTCACAAAGTTGTATGGATGATAAATAAGTACACAATATTCTTACATTATTAGTTTTTAGAACAAGCCAATTAAACTACAATAAGATTCTATCACACTTATTAGAATGGCAGAAAAGGACCGAACACACTATATATTACCAGAGCAGTGGTAAGATGTAGAACAATTGCTGGTGGTGGTTACTTTGGAAAACAGTTTGAAAATTTCTTACAAAATAAAACATATCCACCATATGGGTCTTCCACTCCTAGGTATTTACACAAGAGAAATGGCACTATACGCCAATACAGAGGCCTGTGCCTAATGACCTGTTCATTCTAGCATTATTTGTAGTAGCTAAAAGCTAGAAGCAACCAAAATGTCCATCAATAGGTGAATGGAGCAGTTGCGAAATGCCAATACAATGAAATACTGTACAGAAATAAAAAGGAATGGCTTCTTGTCTCACATGCCTCCTCATGCCCTTTGTTGTGTAGATAATGCTTAATCATTTCCAAAACAATCAGTTATCACTTCTTCCACACTTCCCTCTCCCCCTCTCCGCCGCTTTCCTCAGGCCGAACTTGGTGGTCTGGCTTTGTGTTTCCTTTGTATCTGTGATTAACGCCACATTTCAGAGGCTATCCAGATGATCATAAATTGCTTCCTTCTTCCTGAGCTAATAGCTAGCTGCATTCCCCCATATCCTTTGCAGTCAAATATGGCTATGTAATTGATTTGAGCAAGTGGAATTCAAGCATAAGTGGTGTAACTACCGCACCAGCCTTGGAGAACCTCTCTAGTACACTTCATCCTCTCTGTCTGCTACATGGATGATTAAACAAATGCTTTCAAAAGAGGACTGAATTATAAAATGAAAGGATCCTGGATACTAAGTGAAAATGGGAAACCAATCAACCTAAGGATTAAGAACATATGTGTTGAAATCATTATTAAAAGCTGCTTAGATTTCGGGATTTATCTGTTATAGCACTTAGCACTACTGCATCAAATACATTCCACAATCGTGCTGAAAACATTGTATAAATTATATTTTTATATATCTGAATCACTTACTATGTTGATTGTGGGTAAAATTGCAACATTTCCAGAATCTTTCTCCTGACTTTAGTGCATTTCCATTAATAGGTGTTTCCAAGGGGTGGTGAGAAGTAGTCCATCTCCATCTCAATAGGTAATTACAAGGGGGAGCGAGGGCATATCTGGACCTGAGAGGTTGGGGCCCCTTTTTGAAGCCTGGTTGCAAGACACCGGTGAGCAGAAGTGGACGAGTGCTTGTAGGCAACAAACAAGTTTCTCCCACTTTACTTCTCCCTTTGACTGATTTCAGTTTCAAAGGTATTTTGCCCTGGGCTGGGAAACTATTTTCTGCCTGGAGTTACAGTTGATGTAGTCAGCAGGATCTCTGTGCCTGAAATCTGTCTTCATGGATGTGACCCTTGGGTGGGCTGCTCCTAGAGATGGTGGGGAGATGCCTGGAACCTTACTTGTGGATGGTGGGGAGGCCCCAATGGCTGCAGTGGTAGAGGGTGTGGCTTCACCCAGGGACCCCCTATCTGTGGGGCTTCCAATTGGGGAACCCCTAGTGGGAATTGGTTCAAGGTAAAGAACCTTCTAGAGGGTTGAGGCCTTCCCCAGAATTGGTAAGAGTGGAGACACCAGAAACTGTGGAATTAGCCCTCTGTGAGATAGAAGGCTGCTTAGAGGCCTGGAGTGGCCATGTATCATCTGAGATTTGTGATGTTTGTTTTTTGAGATAGTGGAAAGGGTTATCAAGGAGACAGAGAGACTTTGGCAGAAGAGATACACACTTCAGCATCACTTGGAGGAGCTGGGCGATGACCTATGGGTTGCCCTTAAGAAAGAGTTACTGAGAAGACAGGTCTGTTGCTGGAAGATACGTTAGCAGCAAGGGAGGAGGCAGCAGGAGAACCCATTTTGCAAGAGGTCATGGGGGAGGGGAAGAAAAAGTGGTGCCTTCAGCCCCAGAGGTGGTAGAGGAGATGTCAGGGGAGGATGAGGGATGGGGCCAAGGGGTGAACTGTTGCTGAAGCCACCACCAGAGGAATTAGTCCCTCCCATATTTAGGGCCCACCTGGTTGTATTTAAGAAAAAAATGCAGCAATCATGTGCTCCTCAGAGGGAGGAGCCACCCCCTGCCCAGGTCGAGGAGCCCTCCCTGCTCCAGCCCTATACCCAGGATAAGCCACTGGGCATGAGTGTCTGATTTCGGCAGAAGCTGTCAGAACCCCTGCCTACATGGCTTTTTCATCTGTGGGATATGGGGGTGGAAAACATTGTTATGTCAGGTTCTGAATGAGTAGACTGGCTTCCCTGATGACTCACCCTTCCCTCTGGCAGTGGTTGCAAAGTGCCTGTCATTCCTCCGGAGTCAGGTGTTTCTGGATTGGCTGACAGGAACCATCGGGCAGTTTGGCCTAATCAGGATAATTTACCATATTTACCCACTAGCTGCAAATTGAATGCAGAGTTCTAGCAGGTGTTATGGGAGTTGGGCATGAAAAATATCATCTATAATATGGACCCCCAGGGCCCCGATGAGGAGTCACTGTGGAAATGAAAAATCTGGTGCTCCATACAGCTCCCCCATCTCTCTTTGGGTCCCTAGTGACTATTCTTGTACCCCACATAGGGCAACCCATAAGTGAGCCTGCCCATACTTTGGCAGATCTGGGGGAGGTTGAAACAAGAGCACAGAAGGAAGTACAGACTACGACTGAAAGGTGCGGTGCAAAGAGTCCCATAAAGGTCTTGAGGACCCAAATGCAGGTTGATTTGATAAAGGCCAGGGTAGTGAAAGAAAAAGTTAATGGGCAGCCCAATAGGATCTTGTTAGAACTGAAGCACCCATTAAAGCCAGGGCAGCAATTCCAGCCCTGAGGTCCAGCACATGGATGCCAGAGCAAAGCCCCATGTCTGGCCTGTGTCCTGCAAGACTTCCTGGGGGACAGCACTCAGTATCCAAGTGGGCCCTGGACCCCACTGGAGGATGACTGGACATCATGGTTTGACTTAAGGTGGTGGTCAAGGCCTCCACCTTGGGGGACTTGGTGGGGACAGGAGGCCACATGTAAAATTAGCAATTCATTGGTCCCCATTGAATGTCCAATGTGTCCTGGCACTTGTGGACACAGGAGCTGATTATTCTCTGATAATATGGCAACAGTGAGCATTTTCCTGGGACTCCCTGCTGTGACAGATGAAAGATGGCTATGGGACTAAGACAATTGGAGTGAAAAAAGCCCAAGTCACATTGGGGATAGGGCATTTGCCACCAAAGGAGTATGCTGTGTACATTCCTCCCATCCCTGAATATATTTTGGAGGTAGATATGCTGCAAGGCCTGTGGTTACAGACCACTGTAGGTGAGTTAAGACTGAGGGTACATGTGGTAAAGGGAGTTCCGAAAGGACATACTCAGCACCCACCTGTAGCCCTGCCTGTACCTCACTGGGTGACAAATACTAAGCAGTATAATTTGCCTGGGAGACACAAGGAAATTGGAGAAACTCTACAGGAGTTGGAGAAGGTGGGCATTGTAAAGCCCACTCATAGTCCTTTTAATTCCCCAGTGAGGCAAGTGAAAAATCCAGAAGCTCCTGGCATATGACCATGGACTACAGGGAATTGAATAAATTCATACCCATTTTGCATGCTACTGTCACCTTTATAGCAGCCCTTACAGACACCCTCAGTCATGAAGTAGGGACACATCATTATGTTGTGGACTTGCTAATGCTTTCTTCTCTATTGACATAGCAGAGGAAAGTCAGGGATAGTTTGCTTTCACTTGGGAAGGCCGGCAGTGGACATTCACTGTCCTTCCACAGGGATACCTCTATAGTCTCACCATTTGTCATGGATTTGGAGAACAGGACTTGGCCACATGTAAGACTCCACAAACAGTGAGGCTGTATCACTATATTGCTATTATGCTCACATCTAATTCTCTTGCAGATTTAGAAGGGGCAGTTCCTAGACTGCTGCAACATCTATAGGAGAAAGGATGGGTTGTGAACAGTACCAAGATTCAGGGACCTGGTTTGTCTGTAAAGTTCTTGGGGGTTGTCTAGTCAGGTAAAACTGAAGTTATTCCTGAAGCAGTCATAGACAATATCCAGGCTTTCCCCACCCCTACCACTGTGGCAGTATTACAAGAGTTTTTGCATCTTTTGGGCTACTGGAGAGTGTTTATCCAGCACTTGGCACAAATTCTGAAGCCCTTATACCAGTTGGTATGAAAGGGCATCGGGTGGGACTGGGATGAGACGTGTGCAGCTGTATTTACTGCCATCAAGCGAGCAGTCAAGGCCATATAGGCTTTGAGTGTAATGGACTCATCAAGGCCCTGTGAGCTAGATGTTCAAGTAACTGAAGATGGTTATGGATGGGGCGCATAGGTAGATGCACCAACCTATTGGATTCTGGTCACAGTTATGGAAAGGAGCAGAAGTCCAGTACACCTTGATAGAGAAGCAACTGGCTGCTGTGTACCCTGCCTTGCTGGCTACAGAGTCTATCATTGGAAGAGCACCGACCAATGTAGTGACCAACTATCCCATTGCAGGGTGGTTGCAAGACTGGAACCAAAGGCCGTGGAGTGGCGTGGCACAGATGCCTACACTGGCCAAATGGGGTGCACACTTATAGCAGTGTAGTGCCCTCTCTTATAGCCCCTTAAGTGGAGTACTCCTACACTTATTGGGGCCAGTGATGTATACCAGTGGAAAGCAGGAAGAACTTGCTTTTGGGCCACTGGTAGCCAAGAGTCTATCAGGAAAGGAAATCCCCTATAGCTGAAAATGCTTGGTATACAGATGGCTCCAGTCATGGACAGCCCCCAAAGTGGAGGGCTGTGGCTCTCCATCCTAAGACTGAGACAATATGGATAGAGGACTGAGAGGAGAAGAACATTCAATGGACTGAGTTGCAGGCAGTATGACTTGTGATCACCCAGAAGCCTTCCCTATAGTTGTCTGCACTGACAGCTGAACCATCTATCAGCCACTGACACCCTGTGGCTACTGACATGTTACCATGCCAACTGGATGGTTGGTCACTGGGCCCTTAGGGACAAGTGTTGTTGTAAGACCTCTGGACCTCTGGTCACACTAAGACAGTTACTGTATATCATGTGACTGGCCATTTGCCTTTGGCATCCCCAGGGAATGATGATGCAGACACATTGGCCCAGGTGTGTTGGCTAGAAGGAAAGCCTACCTCTGATGTAGCCCAATGTTTAAATCAGCATTTGTTGCATGTAGGGCAAAAGACAATGTGGGCTGTAGCCCGTTGGTGGGGCTTGCCATTGAACTTTGAAGAAGTCAGCCGAGCCCAAAAGGAGTGCCTTGTGTGCTCTAAGAGGGACTTATACCGAGTCCCATAGCAACATGGGACAATAGTAAAGGGGCCGATATCCTTATCAGGTGGTAGATAGACTATATTGGGTCTCTGCCCATGTCAGAGGATATCATTATGACATAACTTGTGTGGACACAGCTACTGGCCAGTTGTTGCTTTTCCTGCATGTTGTGCAGATCAGCAAATAACCAAAACGGGCCTAGAGAGTCTCTTTTCAGCCAGTGGCTGGCCACAGGTGATTGAGAGTGATCAAGGCACCCACTTACTGGACAACATGCATTACAAGAATGGGTGTAGCAATTAGAAATAATGTGGAAGTTTCATGTACCATATAACCCTACCAGGGCAGACATGATAGAGAGGTACAATGGTTTGTTGAAATCTGGCCTGAAGTCAGACACCAATAGTCTGTGGGGCTGGTCAGTTCATTTATGGATAGTGCTATGGTGTTTGAATGAGAAGCCCCAAAAATGAGACTTTATCCCCATGGACATGCTAACACACTGTGCTGCCTCTCCTATACAGCTGCATGTGCAAACCAAAGAGGAGTTAATGAAGCCAGGATATGGCCAGCAGAGCAACATCCTGCTGCCAGCCCCAACTGCATTAAACCCTGGAGACTGTTGAGTGGACGTGGCCCTGGACATTTCGATACATGGACCAGTGATGGCTGGCCCTTCTGGCACCTTGGGGAAAAGGCCTAGAAGATGGTCTCCTGTGTGTTACTTGAGTAACAGCAGAGTGGCCCCCAAAGATCTTGGTAGTGTACCCAAAACGTCCAGGAGGTAAGGGCATCTTATGAGTAAGTTTTGTTTTATCTTTATCTCCAATGCATGTACCTCCCATAGCCCTATATATTGACCCATCTATAACTCCCACAGGGAGAGGGTGAAATTCTGGTATACTAGACCAGGTCAAAATCCCATTCCTGCCACTGTCCTATTACAGCACCACTCTCTTGTCTGCATCCTATCTGATGGACAAGATTTGCCTATGCTGGTGTCATTAAAACATGTCTCTTACCTCCCTTAAGATTATTTCCTTCTACCATCCCTGTGACCTGGACCTGCCCTCTGGCTGCAGGTGCGGTGTGATGATTGCTCTGAACTCCCTACCTGTTTGGCTACTGACTGCCTGTGGAATGGGCGAGTTATGGAGTTTATCTCCATAGGACTTTGAACTTAGCTGAATCTTCCAGCTTGAGTATTATAATTATTTTATTGCATGTTATTAGTCTGGTTACAGTGCCTCAGTTTTCTCATACAGGGGCCATTGCAGAAGATGGGGAGCATAGATTGTGAGGCGAGATTTCTGAAGGGGTGGGCTCTGGGTGAAATTGCAACATTTCCAGAATCTCTTGCTTGTCCTTAATGCATCTCCATATCAATAGGTGTTTCCAAGGGATGGAGATAAGTAGTCCATCTCCATATCAATAGATAATTAAAAGAGGGAGTGAGGGCATATATGGCCCAGAGAGGCTGGGTGGGGTCCCTTTTTGCAGGTCATGAGAGATACAGGCAAGCAGAAGTGGACGACTCCTTGTAATCAATAAACAGGTCTCCCACTTTATTTCTTCCTTTGAATTATTTCAGTTTCAGAGGTATTTTGCCATGGGCTGGGAAAATATTCCACCCCCCGAGTTAGTATTACAATATTTGTATTCCTAAGTCAATGCAGATGTTCATGCTTGAATTACATACCACATTCATGAAAATAACATTTTAGACAATTTATAAAAGTATGTCACTTAATTATCACAATGTTGTTTGTGATATGAATAATTTTCTCTGTTTTATAAGCAAGGGAAGGAATATAAGAAGGCAACTAATTTGGACGGGGTTGACAGCCAACATGTTGAGAATGAGAAATGATTCCTTTACCTGCCTAACAGTACCTTCTTGAAATGTGTCTCAAAGTCTGTGGAAATCTGCAATTCATATCCATAACCTCGTATCTTATATTTTTCAGAAACACTTTGGCCATATTTGGGTCCCGTGGTTTTCTGATGGAAATGAAAGCTTTCAAAAAATCCCAGAGGTAAATTTCTTCTCTAGGGAACCTTATTAGAAGTCATTATTTTCCAAAACATTTTAGGTCTACTGTCTGCATCTATTTTGTTTTTTAAAAGTCAGTAGACTTATCTTTTTTAATAAGTTCTCTAGGCTTTTTATGAGAGGGAGAAGGTGATTTTTCTTCAGACAATGAGGTAGTTTATGATTTAATGGAAAATAAAACACCATTGAATTGTTATCTTCGAACAAGGACTCTGCAGTCCTTTGCTTGCACACTCCTTATTAATCTCCTTGGCAACGGGTAATCACTTGTTTCCCTTAAATAGATGAGATGCCAACAAATATGTAATAGCGGTTTGATACATCAGCAAAGAAAAGTGCTATAATGACAGCATAATAAATCTGAACATGAAAAGTTAATAGCCACGTTAGTGACAGCCTAACTATAGTGCAAGAAGCACACAGAGCCTGAATTTTCTGCTTCCGTTTCATTCTTTTTGTGATACCCAGTTCTCCCTAGAACGCTCTCCTCCCTTCTCCTGCTCCTTTTGCATAGCCTGAAACCTGTAAAGGGATTAAAACCCTTCACAATTAAAATAGACCTGCTTGTTAATAATTCCTTCTTTTTTCCCATAAGAAAGGATGTTAAATTTATCTGGATCCAGGTAAATATTTTTATTAAAAATATGATTTCGGGGTCATTCTTAAAGAGTTTAAGGTACGTTATAAACCCAATATGTTTACCTAAATATGTTGCCTTTGGGGTCTTCATCTTGATTTGTTCCCGTCAGAGTCATTAATCTCCATTAGGATATTTCCTCGGCTCTCTGACAAGTATCATGGATCTGTCGATCTGTCCCAAAGGCCAGTGCAGACTCGCTGCAGTTCTTTCACGGTGGAGCCAGGAGGGCTGGGGATGTGCTTAGACTTACTGCTTCTGAAGATGGACCTAGGTACGGTGACCCTGTCTGACTCATGGGGGGCCATGTTCTCTTCTCATTGTTGCTGGGTGTATATGGGCATTTTGCAGCGGCCAGTGGGTAGCCATCACTATAATTCATCCTCAGAATCAACTGGTACCAGTGGCAACAGATTTAGGCCAAAATGAGAAGCCGCTCAAACAGGTCTCTTACATCTCTTCACTTCTTTGATTTTAGCTCCACTTCCTCCACTTCCAATTATTTCTTCTGGACTTAACCTAGGGTGCCCAGTTCTATCTGTTTCCTGGGCAGAGTAACAGAGCCATCTGAAAACTGTGTCTCCTCTAACATATTAAGTAGCCCAACATAAAAAAAGTGAGATTAGAGAATAAAACAGATTGGAGAAGTAAAAACCTAAATAAATATAAATATTATTATACCATTAGACATTATTGCTATCATCTGCCAAGTACTTACCATGTGTCAAGCAGTGGGCTAAATTCCACATACATTATTTCCGTGGAACACAATACGGATGTTACTGTCTTGATTTTACAGGCAACTGAGGCTTCCACAGAGGTTAAACAGCTTGTCCAGGGTCACAAAACTTGCAAGTGACAGAATCAGTATTTTAATATACATCACCTTGTTTCCAAAGCCAGTGTAGAGTTGAAAGGATCATTCAAGGCCAATAAATAACTTTTCTACAAAATGTGGTTAGTCATCCTTCATCCAGAATACTTGGAGGGTGATTAACCAAACTCTGAGTAGTTCCAGGTCCTTGCCTTCCAAGGTATCTACTCCATTATTAATATAAGAGAGAGAAGAGCTTCTATGTGTGTAACGCTTCAATGTGCCAGGCACATACCAGTGAGTATAATCGTGGGCTCGGGAGTCAGACTGCCTGTGTTTGAATCTTTATTCCACCATCGTGAGACTTGGGACTCTGTACCTTCCTTAACACCTCAGTTTTCTCATTTATGAAGTGGAGGATGATATTATTCCCACTAATATAAGGTTATCATGAGAATTAGATAAGATATTAGACAACAACTCTTGGGGCTGTGACTGCACATAGGAAGAATTCAGCAAAGGTTACTTAGATGGTGACTTGTTTTTATTGTTGCATACGAGGCAATGTGCTAAGTAATTTACATACATTATTTCACCTGATCCTTTTGGTAATTCTATAAATTATGCACCATGGTTATCATTATTTTACAATTAAGAAAGATTAGGCACAGAGAGGTTTCCTGAGGTTACAGAGTGAGTAGTGGCCAAGTCAGGATTCTGCCAGGCATCACGTCTCCGAAACCTGCCTTAGCAGCAGCTGCTCTCCCGCTTCATTGTCAGACGGTACCACTGCTTAGAAAGCGTGTCTCTATTTGAAGCCAAACCATGTCCATGACACTTTAACCCCTTGATCTTACTTTTTGTTGTTAACAGTTCACATATCATGAGACTTTTCTTTCTCCTTCCTCCCACCTGATGCTCCACATCTCTCCTCAGCCACCCCATCCCAACAGTCCTAACATCCCAACAGTTCACTAACTGCTCATCATAAGTAATTTATTAAATATATCTTAGGGAAAATGTATAAAACAAAGATATGTAATCCAAAGCAAGAAAACAGAATTTTCATAATGCGTTTGACCAAAAGCCTGTCTTAAATGAACAAAGACAGATCTATTTAGAGATCTATGTGATGAAAAGTAATAATAGAGGCAATCCATTGGCTCTGGGGATCTCTCAGACAGTTCTTTGAGAGGAGTTGATTCTGTACCCTTCTTTGCCATGAGGAGAAGGGCAGACACATCCAGATTGCACTCTTCCCGGAGGGGCAAGGGGGGGGGCCTGGCTTAGCTGCCCAGGTCACCCTACACCCACCATGCACTGGGTCGGCCTTCCAGGAATCAGAAATTTTTGACAAGTCATGTGTCTGTTGCAAATTTGTATCATAGCAACATGCACGTTTTTTAATAAATAAATGGCTCTCCAAATAACTTTATTCACCAAGGAGAGATTTCAGGTTCTTGTCTCTCAGTCTGAATAAGCACTTGATGTTCTGTTCTTCCTGTGTTGAATCTAAAAACCACACCAACTCGTCTCCCTCTGTAAATTATTCTCCTAAGTGGAAAATGCTTTGATTTTCATGGGATGGTAAACATTGTTTTCAAAATTCTCCAGAGTTATTAGAGAAACGATGTCAGGCATGAGAGTTTGATTTAAAAGGGTGAGTCTCTGTCCAATGTCATTTCTGAAGCCACCACTAGAACACTGACTTGGCTAAGGAGATGTTCTGATTTCATTTCCAGTCAACAAGTACCCTGGCTGCTCTTCTCAAGAATCTTGCACTTAGTGGAAGGGGGGATGGTGAAATAGAGTAACAGAAAAAAAATGTGATACAAGACAGAACACTAATTTTTACACACATAATTCGATGAGGGATTATGCAGCTGAACCAATTGAATCAGGCTAAATTCCCATAATCGCTATTGAAATGCCAACAACTTCTATTTTTCACTTATATATTATCCCACCCCACTTCCATCCACCATGGTTTATGGTAAGCATATCTGACATGGCCAGGCTCCTGTACAAATGTCTGAAAAAGACTTGCCCAGCCTATGTAGACAGAATTTCTCCATTCTGAAAGTTTGTGGCATCCCTTCCCATATGCCACTCGACACCTTTTAGCTTGTCTTTCAGCTTTCTGAGATGCTCTCTCATCTGGAAGCCCTCCACCTACAAGTAAGGTACTCTCCTGGGTCTCACAGCGTTTTGCATACTGCTAGCATAATCTACGTTTATTTGTCTGCACGTCCATTACGTTCTAAGTGTGAACTTGTTAAGGCAGATGCTATATGTTAAGCTTTTTTTTAAAAAAAGAAAAATCTCAATTGCATCCCAAATTGTTGTTTCAAGAAAGTTTATTGAATGTTTGGATGGCTGGCTGGATGAATTAAATGATAAGACCTAAGAGTAGAAATTGTGACATCACTCCCTTAAGGCTTACTAATTAGAATTCATTAATTTGGGAGATGATTAAATAGAAGGAAAAGAGCAACTGGCTTTGAGGCAAAAAGACTTGGGTTTAAATACCTGCTACAGTACCTACTTCCTATTTGTTGTTTCTCTGATTGCCTAACTTCTCAGACCACGAACTATCTTTTTCACAAATTGGGCCTAATAAAACCTTTCTTGAAAGTGTTTTTATAAAAATTAAATAAGATCACATATATAAAGAGTCTGAATAGTAACTATTATTATTTCTAAACCTAAGAACCTCTGTACATTTTAAAAGATATTTTTGCTTCTAAATAAAAACTACTGAAGATTTCCCAGTACACCCAAATACATGAGTAGACATTCTTTCCTCAACACTAATGTTCAAACCAATAGATGGTTTATCACCCATGCGCATGCATGCACAAACAGAATCATGAGTACAAACTGTTCCTTGTTTTTCCCTGAAAATATGAGTTTTAGACTGGAAATTTTGGCTTGTTTATACAACACATATAAAGGGATAATACTAATAATGGTAATACTTAAATAGCATTTATTATGTGCCAGGTGCTGCTTTAAGCCCTTCACATATATTAAGTTAGCTAATGGTCACAAGAACACTAGGATGTAGATGTACTATTTAACCGAAGGGGAAACTTAAGCGCAGAGAAATTAAATAATGGGCCCAAGCTCATGCAGTGTGTAAACAGCATAATAGTTGAGCAAGTTCATTAAGGTAGCAGTGACATGAAGTCACCTCATTATAAAACTGGTGGTTGGATAGGAGCTATTCGACATTTGCAGAAGGAAATATACCTTATCAATCATGGTTAAGGAAGACTGACCCATAGATACACACTATCCTAGTTGAAGATGGTTGGAGCAGAAACTCAGAGTCCCACTCATGTGAATGGTATCCTTTCATTCTTTGCTTTCCACTGGCACCTGAACTTGCAGAATTCTCAGGCATGGTGAGTGCTACGCAAGGGTACTTACTCACTGTAAGTGTCCAGGGTGCCATTTGGATTTGGAGCACCCAATACTTTGTGTGGTTTGTCCCTGAAGTGAAGTGGGATGCATTGAGGCGTGGGCATAGCTGCCTCAGCTATCTGATCACATATGCTGGTCTCTAAACCCTCATTTTCATCCTAGTCTGTCTGCAAAGGCTTATATCTATGAAACATGATTTACCTGTCCTTTATTATAGAGACTTACAGAGTCATCACTGAATATGAAATATATATACATATATAAAATTATAATTATATATAATTAAATAATTTTAAAAATAATATAATTTAGGTTGTTTTATATATGGAAGAGGTGTAGCATAAATTAATACCAAATTCCAAAATAATGTTCACTTCAACTAAATAATGCATCTGTCCACTACAGAAGATTTAAACCAAAGTGGAAAAATCCCTTTTGGGGAAAAAGCCTAGTCACGGTGGTGACAGGATTCCAGTGCTGTACACGATGCCAAAAGTGATAGTGAAAAGCCACTAAAGGTTGTTAGAACCAGTAGCTCTTGTAGACAGTGGTCTAGTGTCCATCAGAACCATCTGGAGAGCTGGAGACAGGAAGGGCATCACTTCCGAAGGTTCTGATTCTCAGGAGAGCCCAGGAATTGGCATAAGGAGCTTTCCTGGAGATTCTGATGGGATGGTCTATGCACATACTTGGACAAACACTCCTGGAGGGCATCTTTAGTTGTTTAGTAGTTAATTCCATTTGTTTAAGTGCTTCAAAAGCTGAAAAGCATGACAGAAAGTATCTCTTGACCCTTACATCAGTACGCTAGATCCTAGTATGTGTAGGCATTCTACCAGAAATTGGAAGGTAATTTCTGTGAAGTCTGACACATCATAGATAATAACATGGTCCTCCATTAAGTGATATAGTTTAGTCCTCAGAGCTTGCAGGGTGCATCAGAAAGGCAATTCATGGTCATTTCCTGTAATGCGTTTCACCTGCTCTGGCTGGAGCCCTTGCCCGCAGACAGTGGGGGCAGGCAAAATGCCTTGCCCAGAAGTCCTGGGGTCCCACGATTTCTAGCTCCGTGGAAGAATTCATTAGGTTAAGCAGAGCCGCTCCTTGCTACTAGTAATTGATGACACTTCTAATATCAAGCTTATCATCGCGTTAAAGTCACTACAACTCAATGAGGACGAAATAAAAGGACTTTGAAATTTGAATAATAAAGGTATTGCTGAAAGCAGGGAATTGTTGACAAAAGCATTGAGGACTGGGCATAGATTTTGTACTTTGGTCTGAACATCTTGTATCACTGTGCTGCAGAGAGAATGATGGCAAACAGGGAGCGGCTCTGGTCCTGAAATGAGCCTCAGTCATCAGCGCCGTGAGCACCGTCACCATCGCGATCCTGTGGCCATCTTTATTCCCCAACGAATTTAATTAAAAGCTGTGCCCTTCAGCCTATACTACAAACATTTTCCACTTATCTATTCTTTATCTATATTTTATGATTCTTTGTTATTCTTTCTATGAAAGAGCCTGATTAAAATTTTGCATTGTGCGGTAGAAAAAAAATGAGGCAGTAGAGCTCTTGATTTAAATATTATCGCCGAAGCTCAGTTAATGTTTATTTTGGGGCAGCTGTCTGACTTCTCGATCTCTTTTATTTTACATTTGTAATATGGAAATGGTAATATTTTCCCCTTGTGATCTTGGAGAAGATGGAATTCAAAAGCTGAAGGGTGGGGTTTGACGTACAGCCTGGTACTGACTATGTCCTGGTGGCCACCCCGTCTCTTATCAGGTAGAGCACAGGGTGGGTTATAGCTGCACGCTAATAAAGGGTGCCTGACTAGATGGATGGCGGGTGGAAGGATGGGCAAATAAGAAATTCAGTCACTTCACTTATAATTTATAATACTGACTATTTCTCTAGGAGAAAGTTGCTGTCTTTTTCCTGAGCGGATTCCCTTAAAAAGCAACATATTTTATTAAGTACAAAGTATTCTGCAGAAAATATTATTGGAAGAGTCCTTATATATCATCTATTTTAACCCACTCATTTTATAAATTGGGAAGAGCCAAAAATAAACTGTCCTTATAATTTCTCAACCAAACCAGAGCATTTCTGAGCTTGAAATGGAGCATTGTTAATTATTACACCAGAGCAACAGGTTTGAATTGTACATGTCCAGGAAAGCGAGGATTACTCGTCAGCTTGCCCAGAGATGGCCCAAGGTCCTTAGAGGTGATGTTAGCCATCTCTTTTTTTCCCAGGTCAGGGTGTTTTTCTGATGACACCTGTCTCTTTCAACACCTTACCCTTGGATTACATGAGTGATCAAATAATTGTTTAAATGCTCATTGAAAATATGCCTAGCTTCCCATGAGTCCAGTCTGAGGCTAATCCTTGGCTTTCCTCTCTGATCCCATTTCAGACTCCTCTTCTAGGGACCCAGCCAATGACGACAGGATCGGCTGTGGAGAGCAAGGGGCAGAATGTTTGAGAAATAGAAAAGACGGAACAAAAGAGAGTTTTCAGGGGCCTGTTCTGCTGCCTGCCCCTCAAAGTTCCATGGTAAAGGTGGAGGCCTTGGTGGTACTGGTTTGGCTCAGGAACTAGGCAAGTCCTAAGACTAAATAAGCCCTTAACGGGGAGGGTATGAACAGTGGGTTGGTTTAAGTTCTCTGGGAAAGGGAGGTAAGCCTAAAATAGGTTAATTTATCTCCCCTCAAATAGATACGCTCAAGTCCTACCACTGGAAACTGTGAACGGGACCTTATGAGGGAATAGGCTTTTGCAGAGGTAATTAGTTAAAATGAGGTCATACTGGGGGAGGGTCCCCAATCCAATATGACTAGTGTCCTTAAAAGAAAAGGAACAGAGACAAAGTCCTGGAGAGGAAGGTGATTTGAAGACACTTAAGGAGAACCCCACTGTGAAAATGAAGGCAGAGGTGGACTTCTGGTGACCCCCAGAAATTAGAAGAAGGCATGAACAGATTCTCCCTCGGAGCTCCTAAGGGGGAACCACTCCTGACAGTGCTTTGGGTTTGGACTTCCAGCCTCCAGAACTATGAAAGAATGAGTTCCTGTTGTTTTAAAACATAAAATTTGGGGGAATTTATTTCAGCAGCCCTAGGAAAAGAATATACCTAAGTATACAATGACAGTGAGTTAGCATAAAGTGGCTTTTCTTCACAAATCCAATGAAACTGTGTCAGTAGCAGGTGTTGCTGGTAATTGTGCCCTCTGCCTCTCCCACCTCTCACCCAGAACAAATCCAAAGAAAAGGATGCAGTGGCCAAAAAAGGCTTCACTTTTTCCTACTTTGTATAGCATTTTGCTTCTGTTAAGTTCTGCACCTTTGGCTAAGTAAACTGCAAACCTAGAGAAGGTATGTTTATATAGTCTTTTCTCATTATAACCCAACCCACCTGAAACGCTCTGACACTTGAGCATAATTTCAATGAATGAATAAAACATGATAAACTGATAATTAGCTTTTGAAGGTGAACTCTTTAACAGGGGGGTAATTCAGTAATGTTTCAATTGTTTTTCCCAGCATCAGACCTTAGCTGACAGTTAGTTTTAGCTTCAGCATAACAATTCCCAGGCTATGTTTAGAAAACTATGAGCAATTTCCTAGGACTTGGCCAGAAATTATTCACAATGCCTGGATTACACACTTAGAAAAATGTGAAGTTGCATGTTAGTCAAGATTCCAAATCTAGCTTTGGCTTAGGCTCCTGGCTTGGAATACTTAAAAGAAACTTACGATCAACCATGTTTTTTTCATTTCTAAGCAAAGCAATGCGAAAGAGACCTTGGCTGTTGGATAATTAGCAATTAAAAATCATGGATATCAATATCAATGTCACTGGGTCAGTTTATCACACAGGCAGGTGATAAGGATAGATAGTTTGCATGCTTTGGATAATTCTATATTTTGAATGCTCTTCCTAAATGTTCGAAGCAATGGGGATTATTTCAAAAAATAAAAATATTTTTGTATGGATTTTTTTTCAAATGTTCTGGCGGCTTTGCACGCATTTGTGGGAAAGTTGTCTGTGGCCTTACGCGAAGAACGAAAATGTATTCAGCAAAGATATGCTCAGAAACATTATTATTACTCCTGAATTTTTCATGATATTTTACATGAAGAAATACTACAAGTGACAAGGACTCCTTTTCCTATGAAATATGCTTGGTGTTTTTTCCTAACATCCAATTTTTGCTGTTCGCTGAAGACAAACCCTCTTGTCAGGAAACACAAAGAAAACGACAGAATCCCTTTCTTGCCTGAATCGAGTCTTTCCTGGGTGCCAACTCTAAGAAATTCCATACACACTCCAGTCATTAATTTGTCACAGGCCATACTCGGGTGAAGAGCGCCTTTACTGAAATTGATGTTTGCAAAGCATTGCCCCTTATGAAACTGCCTATCCCACACGATACTCAAAAGCATTACAAGATGAACCCAGTGATAATGAATCAGGATAAAGGGAGGAGGGATGAAGAGGCCCCTGTAAAATAGTTGGCAAAAAAGTAATGTGGTGGTTGAGAACCTTGTTGTGGAAGATGCAAACCAAATGATTATAGGGGCCTGGCAAAAACAATTACGGGGGCCCCGAGTATAGATCATGATAAATGGCGAAACTCTGCTTTGTCCAAAGGGGACAGTTGCAGCTGTTGGGTGCCTAGTGGGAATGCAGTGACAGGGTTCTTAGATTTTTCTGATTTTTCAAGAGAAATAAAATGTCCAATTAAAAAAAGAATCTTTTTATTAAAAAAAAATGTTTGGGAGCTGCTGTTTTTTTAAACACTGTTCAGGCAAAAAATACCAAAAACCAAAAACAAACACCCTTTTTAGCCCTATGGAAACATGGACTATTATCTTGCAATATCTCGTCTGCACTAGAATTTTATTTCAGCAAGAGCTAACCACAAGGTTTCAAGGTTAGAAATGAAATGGTCGCTCTGCCTTACACGTCATTAAAATGTAGCAAGTGGTCATTTAAAGATGAGAACTCATCTTTCTAACAAGGGAGGAAGAAAGGACAATGGATGGGCATCGCTCAGAGACAAATAAAAACAAAGTATTTTACTTTTTTTTCCTTCAAGTAACACGTTTCTTTTGAGAAACAGTCATGAGACATGTTCTGTGAGTCACTAAAAGTTCTTAGTAGATACATGGAATAATCATGTTATGTAGGTTTTCTGGACTTCTCAGAATGGTTATTACCAACAAGTAGAGTAGAATATAGAGAATATACACTTACTTTGTTCTATTATTCCTCTTCCAAAGAGCCTTAAAACATAAACTAAGAAGGAAAAATCATTCCTAAATTAGATACATTGTCCATTGATTATTTATGGATGAGAGACAAATAAGCAACAATCTTTATTTCATGAACTAAGTGAAGGATAAAGACATAAATGGGTCGATTTCCTGAAACCACCAGTAATGTTATGTTTACCTGGGCAATTTTGATATTGTCAAAGAGAGAGGAGATAATGGCAGAGGATGTCTCTCTAGAGCAGCTGAGGGAGCTTTCATCACTTCCTCCTGATAAAAGTATCACTAGTATCTTTCTTTTATTGAAACTAAGAAGTTCTTAAAGACTTCCTGATTAAAGTTAAAACTAATTTGTTCATAGCTTCAAATTTAACTTTGTACAGGACCAGAGACAAGATAGAATGTGCTATATTTCACATTTCTGAGTCAATACAATTGATAGCAGCTTCATTTCATATGGTGGAAATTTTTGGCATATGGCAGGATTTTATTACATGACTTAAAACAGAAGAATGGCATGATACAAATGTGAATTATCCTGATTACTGTTTTAAATTTGGGACTTTACTGGCTTACAAAGGGCAGTTCTTTGGGTCTGCATATAAACAAATAAGAACACAAATAATCCTAATTCAAGTATGAAAATGTAAAACGCCCCGCAAAATTTCATCTCAATGGCCCACGACCACCTGGGGACATCTAGACCCTTGGATTAAAGGTTAGGCAGCATGATTTGTTCAGATGAAAAGAGCAAACAGCTGTTTACTGAACACATGGGCTGATGGAGGTGGCACGAATTTCCAGCCTGAGCATTTTGGCTTTGCTGCTCCAATTAAACTTGCAAATGTGCAGCTGAGGATGGAACCTGCTAGTTCTACACCAATGTGACGTCACTGCAGCTGACTGATGAATCAGAGACCCGTATTTGTGTGACTATAGGCAACTTAATTTCTTTGATCCTTGGTTTCTTTTTTTCTCTTTGTAAAATCAAGGGAGCCACCTACTGTACCCCTTCAAGGTTTGTGCTAATGCTTTTTCAAATATGAAGTATTACTATTATCAAGTAAAACTATAAAACCTGTTGCCAAGTAGTTGATACTGGACAAAGCCCTGCTTGAGTGGTCTAAGCTATGAGACTATAAGGAGGAAAAGATCACATAGCTTTTTTCTCCCTGAGTAGTTTTTTTGCAGGATTTCAAAAATGTAGGACAAACATAACATTTTTCTAAATTTCAAATATTACTCAATTTTTTGGATGGTGAATGCCAAAGTTTCCAATCACAAAAGCGTGGTTCAAAAACAGATACTTCAATTTGTGGTCACTAAATGCATGGGGATTAACCTATTTTTAGATCTTGAGACTAAGGCTCAAACTGGCTCATTTCAGTAAATAATCATAGTCATCACTCAATTCAGTTGATAGTGTCTGCTTGTAACTCTGTTAAGAATAATCATTTAAAAATAGCCCAACCTCCAGTTTTTCTAATAGTTGAATGTTTCACCTTACATTGGCTAATACTAACTTTTCCTTTGACTACTCTTAGGAGGCAATGTAAAATGAGTTATAAAATGACAATAAATTAAATATTACTAGCATAAATGATTGACTATGATTAAGTAAGGAAACCTTAGTTGAACTTAGATGTCAATGGCTAAAAAATGTTTTAAATGTGACTAATAAATATCTCAAGAAAAATAATGTTCTTAGCATACAACTCCATGTGCATATAAGGAGATATTTCTTGATCAAGGTGTTTTTTTTTTTAAGGACAAAATTGAGTATCTAAGATCACTACACATGATATTGCTTTGGCATCCAATGGGTTCCATTTCAAATATGTAGCAATATGGTTACTATTAATATAAGATGCATTTTAAAACAATTTTATTGAAATTTATAGGAATTAGGCTTAGGTTTTGGAACCACCTTAAGAGGCAGATGATCTGCTTTTACTAAATTCAACTTTTTTTTTTTTGCATAGCTTTGTAATCTAGTCATTATCCCAATTTTTTTCAGAAGGGAGTCATCAAAAGATCAAGTGAGTTGGCCGAGATTCCTCACAGATAATTGGTGTTGAAGCCAGAAACCAGGCTTATTGTTCTATGACCTATCTTGTGCCCAGATCCTTTGGCCACAAGGCTTTCCCCAATATCCAACACTTTCATACACTTTTCCCTAATCCTTTTAAAAAACAGATGTATTCCCATTAAATTCTTCTTGACTGTTTCATGAAAGCTAAACTTTTCAGAATCTCAAGAACCTTACTTCTTTTCTATCTCTAATCATGTTAGCTCACATACAATAGACACAAAGCATTTAATAGAGGGTCTCTGTCCAATATTAGCCTCGCCTAGTTCTAGTTAGGCCCTTTGGTCCTATTCTGAAATTATACAATAATGTATTTTAAATTGACAAGTATCTAATAAAGATGTTATTTTTGGCTAATAAAGTTCCTTATATGCTTACCATGCCTTGACCACACCATAACACCGTTTCTCAGTGGATTTATGTCTCACGAGATTTGGACAAATAGCTGAGTGACTTTTAAAAATGTTGTTTCCTGGAATAAATGCAATCTAGGCCCCCAATAAGGGGTTATTTTTTAGTTTGCTCATTGTCTTTAATGCTGTTTTATCATATCCTGCTTATTACCTGGATTTGGAAAAGATTTGATAAGGGTTCAGAATCTATACTCAAAATTAGTACCTTGTACAAAATGATACAACTGTGTTACCTAACTCAAACTACTGGCATAATGATGTTATTAGAGGGAATAGTTCTTTAATATCATATGCACTTGTCAACCTCTCCAGTGCCCTAAAGTGATTAATATTCCCAAGTGTGAAATTAGAGTTTCACTTCTTAAAGTAAAACTGACCTGATCACTGAAAAGAGATGATAATGCCATGGCTTTTGGGAAGGTTGCATTCTTTATCACTTTGCACGTATCTTAACCGTAGAACTGGTCACTGTACAAGTACTTACTTTCAGTTATACTTTTCTGCTCAAAATTATTTTAGTCCTCCTCTTTGGATATTACTTTTAGAGCTAACTTCTCAGTCATGAAAAGAACATGACCCTATTTTCTATGGTCTTAGTAAACTTGATCAAACTCTAAGAAACTCCACTTGATCATACATATTAATCACAAGATTTGACTTCAAATGTATATTGGCCATTTCTAGAGTCAACTTGGCCATCTAAAGAAGAAAGTCTTCCCAAAACTGAGAAGAGGGAAGAGAAGATGCTCAGACTGCAGGCAATTCTTGGTCCTTCCACACCTGAGTATTGAGGACCAGCCAGGAAATTCTTCAAATTCTGTGACCCTTTGTAACCTGCATGGACTTCTAATCAAGGTGAACATACCAGGGTTTTCCAGTGCAGAACCTGCCTTCTATCACCATTCATAATTAGGGTAAGCTATAAATTCATTCCTGGAAGTAAAAGCCTTGTGGGCCGCCTGAAGATGCTATATCTACATATTCATCTTTCCCTGGAAGCCCTGATGACCACTCTCAGAGCTGCTAAGTAGGCCATGGAGACTTGCCATATAAATGATTCATTTCACTTTCTGATAGTAGCCTTTGTAGTTATTGAAGCAAGTCATAGAAAGACAGAAAAGATGCCCCAGAAACACATCCTCCTTTTTAATGAAAACCAACAGCAACCAATATGTAAACATTCACTGTCATGATTTAGTTCAAACAATTCTTGCTTTAACAATGACAAGAGGGCATAACTGATATCCTTTGGCTATGGAGGCAGTGGTCTAAATAAGTAAGCCATTAGCTTAAATACGTGCAAACCCAGGCAGCATTAGTGAAGGGAGAAAGTACAACAAAAGGAGTAGGGATGACATTTTAAATATCTGTTGCTCCCTTCCACACCTGCACGGCCAACTTTCTATTGCTTTTATTGGGTTTGGTTTTGTTCAGAATTTATTATCTTATAGACTGAGATAAGAGATGCAGTATGTCCTTCATGACTTTAAGTCCAATGTGAATTGGCAACTCCATTGATAATAGTTGGTGAAGTCTACTTTCTGATTGATTGGATGAATGACCTACTGTGTGGTGTATACTTAGGATGGTCAGAAATACAAAGCACTTTTCTGGACACATGCAGCAATGTGAGTAGGTTGTGTGGTTTGCTATAAGAAAGTAGTTTTATTTCTAAGAAGATAGGAGAAGTAATCCTTTAATGCAGGAATAGTAAACCAACTCAGCTTTTATTCACCCTCACACATTATTACAGATGAAGAAATTAAGGACAAAGCAGTATTTGACCATTTAATTTTTACTGTGCTGGTGAGAGTCTATAATGGACTTCTCTGTTTGAACACTTCATGATGCTTTCCTGCATATAAGTAGTTATTAATACAGTGTCACCCATGCTTAGGTACAGAAAGGTAGTACTATAAATCAATTCAAATTTAAAAGAAGGGGTCTCTAGACATACTGAGTCATCTTTTTGCTTTGTGATCTGATTTCTTTAGGAAGGTTGAAACATTATGTGGTGTGGGTACAGAAACAATATTAATTTAAAATGTAATCATAAAGGAAACATAATGACTCTATCTACTATGTATTGGTTCTGTGCCTTAGAAACTTACATGGGTACAGCCACAATAAACTCTGAGTAATCCTATTTTTTAAAACTTCTTTGTCTTTTAATTTTTAATCCTTGGTTTCATGATTTCTGGCTCTCTTCTAATTTCCAAATGGGTATAAACACTCTCTTGGCTAAACAGTTCCTTGGCAGAAAAATATGTAGCACCTTCAAAAAACCAAATCATATCTCTGATGATAATGGCAATAAATTATTGCAATAAATGAGGGGAAACCCAATGGTAAGACTGTAATTCTTTCAGATGAGGCAATGATGATATAAACTGCCAAGAGCCAACTGTGTGTTTGCTTATGTGAACAGAGCCACCACTCTTCAAAGCTTAGGACCAGTGAGAAGAGCAATTTGTCATGTATAATCACCGGTTTTCTCAGAAGAGAAACAGAGTACCTCCCCAACGACTGTTTCCCATTTGTCTGGATGATGTGGATGAAGTACAACCATGCTTTTTCCAGAGGCATTTGGCTCTTGCAATGCATTTATATTTGTTTCAAGTGAAATCAGAGATGCTCTCTCTATAAATTCCTTGCCATGGGTGTGATGCATAGGAAGGGATATATAACCATAAAGTCAGACCTCCCTGGGGGATTTTCAGAGCACCACTGCTGACCAATCTGAATTACTGATCTTTATTCATGAAAAAAGTTCCCCAAGGAAAGGATATAGCAGTCTAAACTACAATAGACGTGGATCTGGTGTTGATAAGTATGTGTAGTGCGGGTAAACGATCACAGAGAATCCACTCTAAGTTCGGTGGTTAGGCTTCATCCTTTATTAGGTAGTGAGTAAAAGACAACTGATGACCACAACTCCAATTTAAGAGACCATTTAAACAAAATGGTTCCATAGTGAAGTGAGGCAGAAGGGATTTAGGTATTTCTGAGTTTTCTCATATGGCTGATGGAGAAAATATGGCTGATTCGTTTGTTCCCAGGCAAATCATTAAAGTTAGTAATGCCTTGTGATCCAGGACTCTTGTGTCCCACAGGCCCTGGCTGTGGACTGGCTCATTCACTTTGGTGAAAATGGGGAGGAACAGTGAAAGCACATTGTAGTGAGATTCATCAATCAACACCAAGTACTCCAACAGAAAGAGAGATTTTCTCATGTGTAAAGGTTGCTGGATAAAGGTTGTCAGGCTAACTTATAGTGAAAGATCAAAATACTTGACAAAGCAGAAAAAGGAAGCTAAAGTTCAACACAGTCCGAAGCTGGTCACCCGGGACACAGGCAGCCCACTGAGCGATCAACACAGGAGCAGCTCTCCAGCCGACTGAACTAGCAGCGTCGTGGGTGAGACAAAGAAACACAACACCGGGCTGTAGAGACATCGGCAAATGCAAAACTCATCAAATGCTCCCTCCCAAAAATTTAATGCTGACCAACATGTTTAACCGGAGATGTATGGTTTGAAATTCTTTTTACCAAATACCGATGGTATAATTTTTCCTTCTGCCTCCCTCCTCCCTTTTTTTCTTTCTTCTTTTTTCTTTTATTTTTTTTGTTTTCTTTTGGCGGTTTGTTTAACAAAAGATATATAAAGCCAACTGCTTTAAAGATACGTTTATATGACAAACGTCTAGAGCTAGATGGTGGAGAAGAATTCCAAAGACCATGTTTAATGTTGAGCACCAAGCACGCTGGGGGTAGTTCTTAAATATAAAATGATGAATGATAAATACCTATCTCTCAAATGGTTTCATCTTAAATCTTTATACCTCTCAAAAGGTTACAACAGTTTAGGTAAGATCAGTTTCAGGAAGGCCATATCCAGGCCCTTCCCTGTATTTTTAAATAGTCTTTACAAAACCTTTTCAAAAAATATTTTTTCTCTAAACCTAACTCATGTAGGGTTGTTTTGTACATGTTTTGTCCTTGTTCTAAGTTTGAGTGTCATTGTTCTTATTAAAGCAACACACTGGCTGTATCGAACCCCATCATAGTGATAGGTATATGTTAGCTTTCTATGGGAAAAAGCAGAGAGCCTTTATCACAAATTAAAGGCACAGCTATTTTTATGCCGTTTGTTACCAATTTAATGATAACATGTAATACGGGATGGTTATATAATTATTTATATAGATTTTCTTTTTATAAGTTATTCTCTTAATCTTTCTAACATATATACAATATACATATATTTATATATACCCCTGATAAATCTTGTTTTAAAGGTAAAACATCAACTCCTTCCAGCCTACTGGTGAATATCGAAGGCTGTCAGTATTTTACAACTCCACTAGAGAAGTGATGGTTGAGTGCATCTTACCAGTATTTCTTTTTTAACACTATATCCTTGGTCTGCAACTAACTCAGATTCACCTTTCTTGTTTTACTAACATTTAAGTATATATTAATTGTTTATATCATGTCAGTAGGAGATGTAGAAAACAACAAAAAAATCCACAATAGCTAACGTCTATCATCATATTCAAAGCAGAAATCTTTGTCTAAGAGACAGCCCTACTGGTATGATACAAAGTGGATATTGCAGAAATGCAATATTGTTTTTATCAGATATGTACTAAAATGAAAAAATCCTTACTTTGCATTATCATCCTAGGTAATGATTGTCCCTTATCCATGAAACAGAACAGTTGTAATGATTTCTTCTTTAACACCCATGATGCATGGGGTTTATCAGTTTATAGATGCAGTTTCATGACAAACACTTCACTCTTTCCAGCAATACTGCTTCAGGGTGGGAAAATAGCACTGTGTAAAAAAAATCACCTTTATTCATACTCCACCACCTCTGTGCTTAGCCTTATTCTGTTGTTCTCAACTGAAAGTCATCTCCAAGCAGGGCAGGAGGAGGGGAATGTGCACTAACCACGGGGACCTCCACAAAACCACTGGGTGTGAGTTTAGTTTTTGCCTGCTTCTTGGCATGAAATAGTTGTTCATTCTACCGTTTGCAATTCTTTAAAACCTAGTGGCATAGATTGAGACACAGCACTATAGTTTAACAAGACGTCTACTGTATCTACTTTTGTTGGGATAAATACCCAGTAATTGCTGTCACAGGAAGAGGACCAGCACGGGTACTACTATTCACAGTGTTGCTTTGCTTTTTTTGTTTTTTTTTCGCATTACTTTAATCTACAGAGTAAATTATCATATGTACATTGGAACCAGTTAATGCCCTTAGACAATGTATAGTTGTTTCATAAAGCCGGAAAGACAATGGAAGGGGAAACAGGTGCCCAGAAGCATAGTCACAAAGGCTCCAGAAGTTCTAGGTGCCGCTACAAGTGCTGGAGATCACTTCTAAAACAATCAATGCTCGAGAGGAATGCTTGAATTTGGAGAAAATATCACCCCTCCCCTCCCACCCCCTAACCTCCCTCCTTTTTTTATAATCTTTTCAATTCACTATCAAAAGTCCTGGCTCTTCAGATATACTTTAAACTATAAATAAACACTGCATAGTTCTCTTTTGTTGAGTTTTGTGTTTTTGTGTTTTTGTTCTTTTTTGAAAAATTATTGCAGTACGGTTGCTCCGGCGTGGACTTCAGTACGGAGCGAACAGCACAGGAGTGTGGGCGGTTCGAATGGGCCCCGGGGCCGGGCGCAGGAGCGCGGGCGGGAGCGCAGAGGTCTGGAACAGCGTGGCCGGCGCAGCACGCAGGCTGAAGGGCGAGTTCACGGCCACTGCGGCGGCGGCGGCTGCCGCGGCCAGCGGGCTCGGCAGGATGCGTGGAGCCAATGGCTTTGAAGGTTCCTTTGAAAAAACTAATTTCACCTGCAAGGGAGAGCACAAAGTTTTGGGGGCTTCACTTAGCATTTTAAAATAGAGCAGTGAATAACAGCAAAGATAATCTCACACTTGTGAGCTGACAATAAAAATCATGGCGAGTGTAGACATCTCTCCTTTGGGGGTGCTGGAAGAACCCCTGAAAACGGTTGATCTAGGATGCTGAAAAGTCCTCCAGAAAAGGACGCGGCAACCTTACTGTATTTTATTGTTCTTGATAAATACACTTCCTGAGAAAAGTATTCATTCACCTTGAGAAAAAATGGGTAATTTTTACTCCATTTTTTACACACCCATCACAGAATAGAACTTTTTAAGTGACTTATTAATGCTGTCAGCTGTTATCAGACTACCCAAGTGCATAAACTGAGAAGCACAGCACGGTGGGAGGTATTAATCAAGAGACATAGAAAAAGGAAAATTCCATTATCAATAAAGAATAAGGAAAACTTAATCTCCCCCCAAATTTGATGTTTTTGTTTTCTCTTTGTGCAAATGGTAACAATACTCTCCTCAATCCTAATGTACAAAACCAGTTCGTTCTGTGGCTGGCCACCTTGGTAAGATGGCTGTTCTCATGGAAAGAATGCTCCCGTTTTGGGAAACAGTTAATAGTGATAGTTAAGGTTTTGGGTGTTAACATTAACGCAATATGATTTCTCTGTTTATGTAAGAACACATATACAGTGGTTGTGGAAAGTCAGACATAAGCTCTTCAGGGTGTGATGGGCTGTGCCAAGACACCAACTCTGTGCAGAACACACAAGTCTCAATGCAACTAAAATTGCTTCGGTACAAAAGAGTAAATTGTCTTCATTTGCATAAAAATGGGTGATGCTACTAAATTAATTGGGTCAACTCGTATTGAGGTCTCTTGATAGATGATCACAGTTTTCCTTGAACTACATTTTCTTGCGTCAGCAGCACACAACAGCACCGAATACTAATAAGATCTATTTTGAAGACAGCAGATTTCAAAGTGCACAGTTCAGCACTTCTGCAGATAGGGGGTTCTTAACTTTTCCTTGAACCCTGGGTCTCTCTGCTGGAAGCTCTGGTCACTTCAACCAGAACAAAAAGCACATGCTCGTCAATATGAGTCTGAGGCATCAGGAGGGTCACAGATTCCCCCTAAAATCCCACAAAAATCGCAGGTGA
Source organism: Phataginus tricuspis (assembly GCA_029783875.1). Lineage (NCBI taxonomy): Eukaryota > Metazoa > Chordata > Mammalia > Pholidota > Manidae > Phataginus > Phataginus tricuspis. The sequence goes on along the minus strand of JAQQAC010011420.1, from coordinate 44,720,052 downwards.
GGACAGCAGTATGTATACTAGTCTAAAGGCACATTTGGGGCGATAGGAAGAGGACAGCCCCCAGGAAGTTTTTCCCCAGGCCTAAGTCCTGGGGTGAAAAATTACATAATAAGCCATGCCATCGAGACTGTGTTTTTCAAAATTCAAAACTGTTGAGGGTATCAACGATACCAATGATTCGTCTCATGAAGGTACTAAAAGGAGATGCAAGAATGCATTTTTCACTGACCTTTCCTGAAAGGATCGCCTAACATCAGGACCAAATGTCATGTGATCACCCACCTGACTCAAAGGAGGTCTTGGCCTTCCTCCCTTCCCCATGCTCTGTTGTAAACCTGAGCCCAACTCAGGAAAGTAAGATACTGGAGGGTGGCAAAACAGCCAAACAACTCCCGAACCCAGTAATTCTATTGGCAGAGTAAAGGTTGGACTTTCAAATCAGTTGTTTGTCATTACGTAGGTACCTCCACTGATTTTGTTTAGTAACTGCCCCCACCCACTGCCACCCAAAAACCCACGTGCAGCAGACAGTGGGACGTTAAGGACCTCCGTCTTTTGGGAAGCAAAGATGACACTCACCCCCAGTGGATGGGCCGCCTTCTGAAGCTTGTTGTAGGGACTGTATTTAGGTTTCGGGGGCTTCCCAGCAGCTCTGTCTTTGTGCCTTCTACTGCTAATATGCTATTAAAGGCAATTAAAAGTGACATCTTTAAAAAAAATTCATCCAAAAAAAACAAAAGAAAACAAAAAACAACTCTCGTACATACTGCTTTAACTTGGGGAAGGGTGTTAGTAATTTCATACAAGTTGCAGGAAGACAAAAATCACAGAGCATATGCACTTTTGTCCCTGGGTTCTGGCACCTGGGGAACCTCTATTTTTATGCTGTCCATTTTGGTATATTTTTAACAAATGGAAGGATCTTCTTTTTCCAGCCTTTCTCCTTATCACTGCACAGATCTCCTTTTTTAGAAGTTTACAAAGGAAAGGAATGTCTGAAGGAGCTTTATGTGCAAATAAACAAAGATGCCCAGGCCTTCATGAATTTATTTCCAGACTAATAGTTACCCTCACATTTGTATAGTCAAATGTCAATTCCTTAAATGCTCAAGAATAAATAACTAAGGTTCATAAAATCAGTGTGATATTGTACATATGCATGTAAAACACAACATGGTAAGAGGGCTGGGCCTTCAGTTAGCAATGTATAAGCAATCTCTTCGGAAGGCTATTCAGAATAAAAGTGAATGCAACAGAATTAGTCATCCCTTTAGCAGGTGGCTGAAGGAGTTAGAAATATAGTATAAAACCATGTAATAAAGCATATAAAATAAAAGAATAGTACAACGTAGAAATAGTATTAGCATGTAAATGTCTAAACAAATAAAAATGGAATGCTGCAATTTGACCTTTAAAGAAAATTAATGCTCTTGAGTAGGAAACCGGGTAGAGAAAATATCTAAAACCCCCTTTTCCTCCTACTCTGCATCTGTAAGATAGTACAAAGTCACTTCAGACAATTTCTGAAAAGACTTAGAAGCCATTACGTGTTAGTATTCCCTTGGCAACTAAAATAAGCATAAATAAATAAGGACAGTGAGTAGAAGATACGTGGATGGATGGGTGGGTGGATGGATGGACAGGAGCCAAGAACAGAAAAGAAGGGGACAAAGGAAGCACCCTAAGGGTGCCTCCTGTTCTCGTTTCTAGAACATGTGCCGCCTACCTGTTTAAGCTGTGTTTCCGAGTTGACATGCACATCACAGATTTCACAGTGAAATGTTTTGTTTTGCAGGCCTGTATTTCCCTTATTAACTGGTCCTTTGCCTTTCACACCTGCCCTAGGAAAGGCTTTGATAGTCCCGCTTCCATTCCGAGCTTCTAGCATGGTTTTGTGCTTAGTACCTGCCAGGAATATTGAGAAAAAAAAAAAGAAGAAAAAAAAGAGGAGGAAAAAAACCCTTAGCTATATTTGCCTTCAAGAAACACTACAATAACAAAAATGTGATGCCTAGATTTAGTGCAGATCTCCCAGGGATTATGGTTGAAATAAGCCTACGACACAGAAGACTAACTACGTGCTCTGACCACCTTATATGTTATTTAATCATCCATTGTTTTATAATGCCCTATATTGCAAAAAATCAGTATAGTATCTAAACTTGAGAGTCTTGAGACAAAACTAAATGGGTGCGACTTTGTTTCATTTCCTCTTGCTGTTAATAAGACATGAATGATAGCTGATGAGGAAGAGTGATTTAGTTGCTAAAGGTATAGTTGGAAGTGATGTGTAACAAATGTAATCAGTTTAAACATGGTGTGTTTACAGAAGTGGCACTAATTAAATACCTACTTTCTAAATAGAATACAAACAAGCTTTCCCAGCTATGTGTTTAAGGTTCAAAGAGGAAGAGAAATAGTATAACAATCTAATGACTGAAAAAAAGCCATTTTAGGATAGTAAAACCCACATGGATTGGCTATGTCATTTCAAATGTAAACACGACCAAGCCGTTGAAGGATGGGATCATAGGCTAAGCAGACTCACTGAAAGAAATGGTTCTTTTAAATAAACCAATAACACCTTTGGGCTGTCGCACATAACTAATGTAACTCTTTATCAACGTTTGTTTTTTAAAACCACAGAAGTTCATATTAGGAGTCTACCTCCAAAGTTTTGCTGACAATTTTCTTCTTAGAGTGATATGTATCATTTATTTTTTTCACCTAGTCATGTTTATGCTTTGAAATTTTCTCTTGTAATCATTTATGTCCTTTCTGCCATTCTGATTTTTAAAATCCTTTGTCAGTGATTTCTCCTTCCTAATTGTATTTATTAGATTGTTATCAGTTCTGCAAGCATAAAAAAAGATTCTTAACTTTTGGTTCCTGGGCCAGCCTCCCAGAACCACTGAATGCTAAGGACAGAAATATGCAGAAGCAGCACATTCAGTCAGCGCCGATCACCATCACCTTACGTAAGAGGCAGTAAATGCATGAAACACATTTAAATCTCTCTTTCAAAGTGATTATGACTTTACTGAGTTCCGTATAAAAAATGTGTACTTTGACAATTTTCCCCACTTTGCATATCAGATTCTTTTGCGTAACTATTAAAATGTTCATATTTCAAAGTATCGAGGAAAGAAAAAAGTCAACACTGTGTGAGCAGATTGGAGGAACCGGCTCCGGTGGCAGGGCTCCGGGGAGTAGCTGTGAGCCTTCAGGGATTTGGCTTTCGCCTCTTGCCCTCACAGCACAGTGACACAAACCTTCTACTTTTTATGAAGATGGCATAAGTGAGAGCAGGGCAAAACAATGTTCTAGGGAGCAAGAAATATCATACACAGGGTTTCTCTCACTCTGTGTGTGTGTGTGTGTATGTGTAGATGGCCGCCCAACCTTCTTTATCCAAACAGGTGATTTTCTCAAAACATTTTTTTTTCCATGAGGCTTCTTCAGTTGAACTGAGAAGCATTATACCTAGGACCAGTTTGGCATATAAATGCCTAAGAAGTCAGAGGCACACTAAGTCTCCCTGACTTTCTTGAGGGACTCTTGATTCTCTTTGGTTAGTATCTTTCATGACTGGGAGTCTTACCATTACCCTAGGAGATGCCAAATAGGAGCGGCAGGTGCTCTCTGGGCCTTAAACAAGGCCATGAACACTGCCCATAGCTGATGGGCTTAAACTAGTTTCTTGCATGAAACATGAAATGACAGATTTCTTGATGAAACAAGAAATTCTGCTCCTGAACAGACAAAGGCTTCTTGAAGGCAACTCCTGGGGTTTTGCTCAGATTGTATTCTCCATGCCCAACACAGAGCAGATGAGCAGTGAAGATTAGCTGAAGTGTTAGTTATTAACGAAGATCACCGAACAAGTATTTGTAAGGAGAGTTGTGAGCTCAGACTCTGGAATGAATGGTGTAGGTCAGAATTTGCTCCCATTAGCTGTGGAGTTTAGATTTATTCATGCCTCAGTATCCTTGACTATGGAAAAGGAAATGATCTCTATTGAAGTGTTGTATTAAATGCATTGATTACTTTAAGGGTTATTTTTTTTTACCTCCACATGTTCAATGAACTGTAGTCAATATTGTCCTCTTTTTCTTGCTTAGCATTGTTGTTTTGTTTAGGCAAAAACTTAGAAATCTCTAAGCACTTTAAGATTTAGTCAGGCCCATTCTTTGATAACTATCTTTTCTGTATATTAAAACAGTGAGGGATAGAATAAACTCTGTCTAGGGATAAAAAAGCTGGAATGAGCTTAGTGAAATTATCAAATGTTACCACTTCGAATCATTACCAGAAAAATCTGCCTGAATTAGTAATCAACATTAAGTATAAAAATATCAAAGTTTTAAAAAATTATATAGAGAAAAAGATCAAAATTAGTTAGGCAAAGTATTATTTAATTCCTAGGAGAATTTCTTTAGAGAAAAAGATAAAACACATCTTTTGTAATATCTGTGTCCATAACACACAAGTCAAAGGGGACTTCCAGATTTCTTGAAAAGAGTATGTCCTCTTAAGGTGTATTAAGCATTTTTAGACTTTTTTTGTGAATCATATGAGAAAGTATAAGAGAGCGATTTCTCTTCCGAAATTCTAAAAAAGGCAAAGCAAGAATGCCCTATTCAAATCCTGTATTCTAATGTTATAGAATATAAGTCAACTAAAGGAAACTTTGAATGGTTACATGGTAGTGAAAAATAAAAAGAGAATGAACATGAAATAACACAATTGGTCCATAGTTCTACTAATAATTATACTATAGTATTTCATCCTTACAAGGTGCCATATGACCTCTAACTCTGAGAGAGAGACACACACAGACAGACACAGAGAGAGACCCCCAAAGAGGACAACTGACTTACACATAGAAAAATTATCTGCAGATCTCAGGTAACAGTCTGAGTACTTCTAGTCTATTCCATTGGATCACACCAGAGGCAATGCTTGGTGCAACTTTGTTTTTTGGTTAAAAACACATTTTCCAGGATTACAAGGAAAACATGTTTTGAAAGGTCATTGGCTTCCCATGAGCTAAACAAGGCATGGCTCTACACTCAGTGCTACACTCAGGCCTATGTTATGCATATAATGTTTCTAAAGAAAAACACTTAGAGTAATAATCTAGATGCAAAGGACACATTTTCCCACCCTACAACCTAGTTGCATCTGTTTAAAACTGGTGTCCAAACCTGGTTTCCAACCCAACATTGGTTTCCTAAAATCTGGTTCTAGAGGAAAGCAGAAAAGTCTTAAAGCTCTGATGGAGGGGTACAGGCATGTGTAGGGGGCAGAGCAGTACTAAGGGCAGGGTGGTGATTGTGAACTGCTCTGGGTGCAGGTAATAAAGGGGTGTGTTTAAGAGAATTAGAGAATAATAATTAAATGGACTTAAAAAAGGCAGTCTGCTTTCCATTAGCACCATGAATGGCGACTGTAAATGATGCCAGTGATAAAGGATCACTCCCTACAAAATATTTTGTTGGTCTGTATTCTAAACAATTGATGTGTTTACTGTTGAGATTCAGTATATATTAAATCAGTACATTTTATTACTGGTCCTATAATAAACATCATATGTTGCATAGCAATGAGTTTGTAGAACTCTCCATTATACAGTCAGCTCCACACAGATCCAACTTTGAGTTTCTGTTTCCTTAGTAAGTCCATGACAGTTTGAAATCCTTTGAGCTCACAGAGGCTGCAGTTTATGCACTCAACCCCTGGGCATTACATATTTTTTAAGGTAAATAGTAAATAGTAGATTTCAATAAAGAACGATAGCACAGTGATTGATGAAGATGAGGAAACAGAACTGGAATTGATTCAGTTCTGTTATTCTCCATGACCACTTGAAGTTCTTATGTTTAAAACGGTGAACCAGTGCGTGAGCCACGTGGTGTAAGTTTTGCTCGGGGAGCCCCACAGGCCCACAGTGGTGACCACCCAGGGGATACACCTGGGCAGACTGCCCTCTCTCCCTGGTCCTTCACCCACTCCCTAGCCTGCTTCATTCGCCTCCCCTAAAATCTACTTGCCCCCAAGAGCCTGCATCTGATGGGACCCAAACTGAGACCCACCACACTAACCCTGTGAGAACCGCACACTCCTTCCCTGGTTCCTGACAGACTCTCGCTCCTTTACACGCACTGCATGGGGTTCCCACATCTGACCTAAGGGAAAAGATGTGGGAGGTCCGTGGGCAGGTGGAAGTTCTTTGGGTCCTCACTCAAAGGAAGGGCGGCCCTCACCTTCATTGCCCTTGAGAGGAATCCCAGACACCCTGGGCTGCCCTGTGCCCCTGCAGCTACAAGTAACCGCCGAGTCTGGAGATCACAGATGGTGGGGTCGAGGAGCATCGGCTTGTATCTCTTTTCTTCTTCCTTTGCCATCCCTGGGTCCGGCACAGCTGGCTAGTATAAGTCTAAGGTGAGCCCCAAACCAGCATTAGGCCCTGATCCTGGGAAAAGATGGCTGATGCAGGAAGGAAAATACAGGGATAAAGAAATCTGAGTAGCAGCTTTCAGGGAAGGGGAGTGGCCACAGCCCTATGATGAGGCTGAAGATTTGAAGAACATGGGAAGGAATGGGAACATGAAAACCGCTGGCCTACTGTGATATAATCAAATCATTAATTCTTCTTTGTTTCTCAATCAGATGTTTCTCATAAGAATTCAGGAAGAACACACAAATTCTTGATAAATTAACTACAGCCTCAAAGGGTATGGTTTGTTTATCTGTCTGTATTGATCTCTCATCAAAATGAATGTGTTTCTCTGTTACTATGCAGAATGATCAAGAGTTCTTGACAAATAAATGGGCTTTCAATGACGTTTATGCTCTCCTAATTATCTTGCATCCAGGAAGGATGTATTTGCATGAGTTAAACATGAGGCAAAACCTGCACAGTAGAGATTCTGACTTGGGGCCACAGGCTTTTCTGTGTTTCTTAGTCCCTGAACTCATGAACTCTTCCTGACTACAACCAGTGTCGTGCACAGGAGGTAGGAATTGTTCTCCATCTGCAATTTCTCACTCAGAGTTTTGAAGTCAACACTTGAATATTACTTGTGCAGCACCACGATTGGCCAATGACTCAGTCAACATACAGCTGCAGTATTAACTCAGGGCATGATGCATGAATGATTCTTTTTCTCTTGTACTTGCTGACAGAGTCCTGGCAGTGAACCCAGTCTTTTAGAGAAAAGCTGATCTTGAGCTGATCAGTGAATTTATTTATTTTCTCTTTCTAAATATTTAAATATATCTATACATATATATAAATATACTCTGCCTCTTTACATACATATAAAGAGAATATATATATCTGTGTGTGCATATATAAATAGATGTAGGTATGCATAATATCTCTATATGTAGATATAGATATGGATACAGATATAGAACAGGTAGATGGAATAAAAACATATTGGGGAAGCATTTCACCCTGGCTTATCAGTATTTTCTGTTGTGATATATTAAAGTTAGTGTTTAACTTAGAAAGACCTGGGTTTGAATCATGGCTCAGTCACTTAATTGGTCATATGCCTTCTCTGAGACTCAATCAAATAAGAAGTATATAGCATCTTTAGGTTGTTAGAAAGAATAAATAAAATATATGTTGAGATCATACCTCACTCAGTAGCTTCCCATAATAAACACTTTAAGTGGCCACAGATGTAGCCCAAAGAACATTATTTTCCATAAAAATCATAATGGAGAGGTTTCAACCAAAAGTACCTGGAGTTATGCAACCAGTTTTGCAACTATTTTATTGGTACAACTTTAGAAAACTTCATGTAGAGACAACCATGTGGAATTACATAGCAACCTAGAAATCAACTAAATGCAAAGCTTATGCTTTAGAACTGTATTTTACTTTATCTCCTAATGCTTAAAAACACACACATACACATGCACAAACACATACACAACATGGCATGGGAGCTCTGGAAACTCTCCCTTGGTCCCATGTGACACTTTGCATGTCATTTTTACTTTTTAATGGTTAATGAACTCCATGTAATAATTGCCAATTCTCCACCGCCCCTTTGTCCCCTGCTGCAAAAGATCTAATCTATTCAGAGGAAGATAATTGCAGAGCTGTTGAGACAGAAAAGAAATCGCTGCATCTCACCACTGTTGTGCGCTTCCAGCTGTGAGGCCGAGTTGACAGCAACCTTGCAGAGCGAACAGTAAAGAAGCCGTTTTGCCTTTTCTTCCTCCGTCTCTGTAGGACAGGAACTATTGCCAGTGGCTAGCGTGGGGCTTTTTTCCGCTTTCGAGGTGATCTCAGTTGTCATAATACTGTTTTTGCGAATTTCCACAGTTGCCGTCGTTGATATTGCTGGGGTCCCCGTGGTACTGTCTGCATTCAGAACAGCATAGGAAAAAAGAGGAAAAACTGTGATATTATTTTTCCCTATTTGGAAATATATCACTAAAATTACATTCTGCTAATAATGGTAAGGGCAGCTAGCCAATGCTGCTTGTCAACTATGAGTCAGTCATCTCATGAGGAAATTTACATAGATGACCACATGTAGTCTCATGCATTTATATAAAACATTCAGATGATTCTTGAAAATGTACACAAATACACTCTAAATTTTTTTCTGGGGGTAAACAAACATACCTACAGATTTCTTTTGTTAACATATGACCTTGGTACAATAATCTTCACAATATATTGTATTTTGTATACATAGGTTTCTATACAGATGACTTTAAAAAAATAAAACAAGACATGTTTTAAAAATATTTTTATTTTCATTTACTACTTGCTCCTTTTATTTTCTTCCTGCATTTCTTCCTTTAATTCAAAAAATAAGTACTGATGCTTTTGCATATGCTTGTGCAAAAAAATAAAAACAGGGAACCCTGATAATATATTGCTTTGTTCAGATTTACAGTTTAATAAAATCACCGCCCTGTTTACACAGAGTTGCATATTCAATACCAGGTACAAAAGTTGTCAATATACAAATAAGAGGAATTCTGGTCTGGCATATTTATTAAAGGCGTGCTCTGTTCCAGGCTGTGTACAGGGAGGTTGTGGCACAGTATTCAAACATCAATGGCTGCTCTTCACAAGAGATTCAGACGGTCATGCATGTTAATGTTGCATTACTGTTTTAAAAGTTTGGTGATCATGAAAGAAGCATTGGAAGCCAACCACCCTTTGGGGTCTCAAGTCTGATTCCAGATCTGGGGAGGTCAGCCTCTGAAGTGAAATGACCTTATCCTAGCTTCTCTTGGGTACACACACAGCTCTCATTCCAAATATGCCAATTGCCATGATGTTAGCGATCTTTGCCATATCCAATAGCAAACTGAAATGTGTTTCCTTTCTACTCTTATACTAGTACAAAACTCATTTCCTTTCTACTCTTATACTATTTATCCTTTTCCCAGCTGGCTGCTTCTTAACCTCAGATTCAAACTATTCCCAGGCTCTCTCTCCAGCTGCTCTTGGAACTTTTTCTAACTCCAGTGCCACTGTGGTCACTATCTAATGCCACACTGTGAAGTCCATGACAAATGGATTGGGCAGTGCTTATGAGGGACAGCGGTCTGCTTGCAACAAAGTGCTGTCCTCATGAACGCTTGCGTCTCCTTAGCTCTTACTATCAAAGATGACTGCAGCTCCAGGGTGCCTTTTCATATGGATATCGCCTTTGATCCAGATCCAGACATGGGAATACAGGTGAGGCTGGTTATGGCTTCTTTCCCAAACACGGCACCAAAACACTAGTCAATAAGACATGAAATGGGCTCTCGTTGAAGGCTGTTGTATAAAACAATTCATCTGAATCATTTTCTTTGTGACACTTTGCACACTTCTAATCATTTATGTAGCTGCTAAGGTCATCAAGTAAGACTCCGTCAGTGTCATGGAGAATGTTTATCAGCTATGTTAACACCCAAACACACTTCTGCTAAGTCTCTCATGTCTAGAGAAAAATAAGTAAAATTACTCTAGTTGTAAGTTTTGCCACCACTATACATGTATTCCCTTGAACACTGAAAGGTCCATTTCCTGATTAGTCAGTTTTACTTCTCTACTAAGGTATCAACATTAAAATATCAAGTATAGCCAGAAAATATTTCTAAAAATGCAGATACGGCATAAGATGCAATGACTACTTTAAGATAGCCAAGTAACTATTCATTAATAAGCCCTGATAAGCCACAAATGATTAAAAGCATATACATATGTATCTGTAAATAAATAACCAATGGCCAGTTTTTTTACTCAGTTTTTTTTGGTCAGTGTTTTATATACATAATTTCATTTAACCATCACATTAAGTTGTGCAAATGAGGAAATTTAGAAGTTAAGGAAATTTCTGCAGGTTGCACAAGTAGTATATGATAGCCTGGGCAAGATGTTTTGTGGAATAAATAAATTAGCGATCTTGAAAAGAAAATGTGAATGATACTTTTGGCCATGAATTATGATTTGCCATAGTAAAGTCACAAACAACAGTCAGCTAAAATCTCTAAGTTGTGTTTATTACCAACTCTGGGTAGTGACAACCATAAATACAGATTTATTTAAACTTAGGGTGGCCACATGCTAAAGTCAGAGTGTGATACTGTGGGTGTTTATTTAATTTAATTCTAAATTGGGATATCCCTAGCACTACCCTACTTCTAACAATTGTTCCACTGTATTGACAATATTTATTTTATGTCTTGATCTGAAAACTGTACATAGCATAGATCATAGTAATCCTAAACCAATTTCCTTATTTGCTGTGAATTTCATAAGAAAGATATAGAATAATATCATCAAAATGACCATCCTGCCTAAAGCAATCTACAGATTCAATGCAATCCCTATCAAAATACCAACAGCATTCTTCAATGAAATAGAGAAAATCGCTCTAAAATTCATATGGAACCACAAAAGACCCCGAATAGCCAAAGCAATCCTGAGAAGGAAGTATAAGATGGGGGGGATTACACTCCCTGACTTCAAGCTCTACTACAAAGCCACAGTAATCAAGACAATTTGGTACTGGCAGAAGAACAGACACATAGACCAATGGAACAGACTAGAGAGCCCAGATATAAACCCAAGCATATATGGTCAATTAATATACGATAAAGGAGCCATGGACATACAGTGGGGAAATGACAGCCTCTTCAACAACTGGTGTTGGCAAAACTGGACAGCTACATGTAAGAGCATGAAACTGGATCATTAGTAAACTCAAAGTGGATCAAAGACCTGAATGTAAGTCATTAAACCATAGAATTCTTAGAAGAAAACATAGGCAAAAGTCTCTTGAATATAAACATGAGCAACTTTTTTTTCCTGAATGCATCTCCTCTGGCAAGAGAAACAAAATAAAAAATGAACACATGGGACTACATCATGATAAAAGCTTCTGTACAGCAAAGGACACCATCAGCAGAACAAAAAGGCATCCTACAGTATGGGAGAATATATTTGTAAATGACATATCTGAAGAGGGGTCAACACCCAAAATATATAAAGAACTCACATGCCTCAACACCCAAAAAACAAATAACCCTATTAAAAAAATGGGTGGAGGGTATGAACAGACAGTCCTCCAAAGAAGAAATTCAGATGGCCAAAAGGCACATGAAAAGATGTGCCACATTGCTAATTATCAGAGAAATGCAAATTAAAACCACAGTGAGATATCATCTCACACCTAACAACAGTTAGGATGGCCAACATAGAAAAGACTAGGAACAACAAATGCTGGCGAGGATGTGGAGGAAGGTGAACCCTCCACTGCTAGTGGGAATGTAAGCTAGTTCAACCATTGTGAAAAGCAATATGGAGGTTCCTCAAAAAACTAAAAATAGAAATACCATTTGACCTGGGAACTCACACTCCTAGGAATTTACCCAAAGAAAACAACTCTCAGATTCAAAAAGACATATGCACCCCTATGTTTATTGCAGCACTATTTACAATAGCCAAGATATGGAAGCAACCTAAGAGTCCATCAGTAGATGAATGGATAAAGAAGAGGTGGTATATATACACAATGGAATACTATTCAGCCATAAGAAAGAAAAAAATCCTACCATTTGCAACATGGATGGAGCTAGAGGGTATTATGCTCAGTGAAATAAGTCAGGCAGAGATAGACAAATACCAAATAATTTCCCTCATTTTGGTGTATAACAATGTAGCAAAACTGAAGGAACAAAATAGTAGCAGACTCTCCAAGAAGGGACTAGTGGTTAGCAAAGGGGAGGGGTGGGGGGTGGGTGAGGAGGGAGGGAGAAGGGGGTTGTGGGGTATCATGATTGGTGCACACGGTGTGTGTGGGGTCACAGGGAAGACAGTGTAGCTCAGAGAAAGCAAATAGGGACTCTGCGGCATCTTACTGCACTGCTGGACAGTGACTGGAATGGGGCATGGGGGGAACTCGATAATAAGGGTGAATGTATTAACCACATTGTTTTTCTTGTGAAACCTTCATAAGAGTGTATATCAATGATACCTTAATAAAAAATATATAATAATAAAAAGAAAGATGTAGAACAAACAAAACCATGGATCTTCTAATTCCTGTGACAGCTACATTAGTGTCTTTTCTAACTCCAGAAGATAATGTACATTTACTCAAAAGACTCCACAAGATCACAGGTGATACATTGTACATGCATAGGGCTTAGTGAAGTATTTACATTTCTTAAGGCAAGTCCCTTGTGTGAGACTGTTTAGAGGAATTAGTATCAAAATGCTTACCTTCTGGGTGCTTCTAGTTTGTTACATCCTTTAGATCACATAGTTAAACATAGATCTGATGTTTTCTCAAGTCAGCAGTTAATTTGAAAGAAGTACAGTTATGTTTTTCATTTTAAATTTAATATATAGATCTGAGTATAAAGGTAGGATTACTGTTATTTATAAAAAGACATGGAATTTTTCACTTACTTTTATTAGTGGTAAAGGGGACATTTTAAATAAAAAGCAACATAAACATATTTTAAGATTATGCCATATATCAAAGTTGCAGAGAATATTACATATAACAAAAAGATTTTTCTCCATATGGTACATTAAATTATCAATTATATGTTATTCTTATTCACTCATTAAAACAGAATTGTAAATTGGTGGTCATGTTAATAGTACATACTCTTGATATGATGTAATGAGAATGAGCTCTGTGATCTTTCTCCCTAAAACTCATAACCTCTGTCTGGCCATGAGAGGGACATAAAAAAAACCCCTAAGTTTAGGAACAGTCTACACAATTCCTGACCAATAGTCCTCAAAATTGTCAAGGTCATCAAAACATGGAAAGTCCAAGAAACTGTCACAATTCAGATGAGTCTAAGGAGAAATTATGGCTAAGTATAATGTGGTATCATGGATGAGATTCTGGGGCAAAAAAAAAAAGAACATTAGGTAAAAATTTAGGAAATTTGAATAAAGTATGGATTTTAGTTTATGATAACGTAGCAATATTGGTTCAGTACATTTGACAAATGCACCATAGTAATGTGAGATGGTCACAATACGGAAACTGGGTGCAGGTATATGGGAACCCTCTGTAATATTCTTGCACCTTTTCTGTAACATCTAAAGCTGTCTAAAATTAAAGATTTATTATATTTAAGAAAAATAGAATTATAACTAGTCAATAAGTGGTGCATTATTCCAGTTACTTTGTAGAATCATTATCAGAAGGGATCTTAGTGGTTTCACTGTTATAGCCTTCTTGTTTTTCAGATTAGGAAATTTCTTAAGGTCACATAATGCTCTAGAATATAAACTGGGACTTGAGATCGCATCTCCCAGTTCCAAATCCAGGGCTTGTTATCTTACATTGCAACATTTCATGCATTCAAAGTCATTCCATCAACATTTATTAAGCAGCTATCTTGTGCAAGGTTCTGTACTAAGCCACTGAGGCTGGGGCCAATAAATATCCATTATATACTAAATATTTTATGAGACATCCCATAATGACTTGACAAAGTAATAATTAATGATTCTTAATCAGGTTGTTCATTGCTATATCCTTACACATACATGGCATGAAAAAATGCACTCCAATATTTCTCCAAAGAAAACAATGAATGAATGAAAGAAGACCAACAATTTTAGTTAATGATAGTAGAAGCACTTTTATAGCATTTACAGGTATGAACTTATTCAATCCCCATAAAAACTTAAGAGGGGCCTACTATTTTTATTCCCATCTTAGAGAAGAAATGGAGATATGGAGGGATTTGGGGACCTGCTCCAGGCTGCAGCTGCCAGCTGTGTGCAATGATTTGAGCTTAGGCTGACTTGGAAGCACATGCTCTTCATTTATTCTTTTCTTGTTAACATTTTGATTTTTTCATAAGAGAACTACCTCCCTCCCCTTCAGTTAATGCAAACCGGTCATGATTTATCATGCATATTTGAAGGTAGCATCTTGAAAATTTGACTTTAAAAGAACTAAACCTGGCTTGAGCTAGTGAGTCATCCATTTACACTGAGGTATTAAGTTGCTGGAAGCCCCTCAGCAGGAGTGCAGAAAAGACAAGCCTACTCCTCTCAATTCCTTGTGCACAACGGTTAGAGTAAACCACAGGCCTTCCTTCTTTCATCTTTTTCTCATTTTCACAATGAAAAACTGCAATAATGACTCACTTTTCTTAATGTTTCCACAAAGGTGGGTTCAGATTTCTTTGCACTACGCGACCAATGTCCTGTTAGGGCCAACGCATGTGACAGGGAGGAAGAAGTCGCGGGTGCGGTTCCGTGGCAAGAGGAAAGTCTGGAATGGTTTGGTTCCGCACCTCTGTGCTGTGTTTCTGCCAGCGCCCTGTGGCAAATACTCGTTTTTGCAACTGTCACTGTTTGGCTTTGGCATCCAAACAGATTGCTAAGACTCTGTGGAATGGACTTTAGTTGAAAATGAAAGGAAACTTGTCAGTCTTCAGAGTGGCTCATTTGTGGCCCTCATCCTTGTAAATACTTTAAAAAAATCCATGAAGCCTAAGAAAACATTCCAGAAAACATCCACAACTTGAATTCCAGATAATAAAATAGAGCAGCCAAGTTACACGGTCTGGGTAAGAAATTACCAAAGTCCCAGATACAGACTTACAACCCAAGTGGGAGAACAAAAGGTGGATTATTTAAGTTTCCTCCCAGGTAACAGGCATTGGTGTTATGACCCAAAGATGCTCATTGTATTTTCCTACAGGTTGAAGACTCGGAATTATACACAATTTATTTCTGTCTTCCCTGTGTGAATGTTGGTCTCATCCAGGCTGGCTACCAAGTGAACAGAACAGCTCCTTCCTCTCAAACATGCTGACATTCTGAAGCATAAAAAGGTGCTTTGCGATAAAAAAAAAAAATCACAAGTTCTTAGAAATTATTATGGGTGGTTTCATTCCTGTGGATTTTATTCACAGAGCCCAGTACCACACTCTCAGACCCAGGCAGGAATGGCCCCCGCATGGGACTCTGGATTTCTGAGGGCTCTGCGCATCACAAGTCACTGAAACAAGAGGCTGTTTTGGAATTTTTGATCTTGTCCCAAAGTTTTTGGAGCATTCAAATAACCAAATGAGCAAATGGGAACTATAGGAAGAGGAGGTAAGAGTGGCACTGGGTTCCCTAAAGGCCAGAGTATTGACTCCGACAGCCACAAGCTTGTGGCTGCGTGTGTGGCTGCGTGTGTGGCTATGTGTGTCTGTGTGGGTCTATGTCTATGTGCCTGTATGTGAGGCTGTATGTGCTGAGAGGTGAGAAGAGAAACCAGAGAAAGTGGCTTGTATGTTCAAACTCGGCTACCCCAAATCACCATGTAGGTGTATATCTAAGCAGAGAAAGTCCCCCCAAAGGTGTTCCCTCCCTCCCTTCTGCTATGGTGGCGTTGGGTGAGTGTCAAAGGGTCAGGAAATCCTGAGTCCACAAAATGAGGCTGGAGAGAAAGGACACCTCCCCTAGCAAGTGGGACCTGCCGGGGGTGGGTCCAGTCACCACCCCACAGTCCTGGCGTAGGGAACAGCTTGTGCCTTTGACCCTGTAGATCTGTGTTACCCCTTGGTAGGGCTCAGGGCTGACTCAGGTCCTGGGTCTATGCTCCCAAATGCTGCTGGTTTCCACAGTGGTTCAGAGACTCTGGTCACAGGGATGGACGTAGATCCCCCTCAGAAGGCAAGGTCTCTGTTTTCAGGGAAGAGAAGCTGAGTGGAGTTAGTTTTCTTTTTTTCTTTACCAGACAATTTGCCTTCATCCCCTTCTTTCAAGACCATAAATGGGCTTATTCTAGGATGGAAGCCTTGGCATGCATGTCTTGTCAGCTATGTGTAAAGGTTCATAGCTTAATATCCCAGGGATGTTCCTGGCTGATAACCTCTATCATGTTTTATCATGTTGGAGCCTTGGTTTCTAAAACTCAGTGGGGATTCTGTTCTCTACTCCTACGGTATATGTACCCTCCAAAACATAACTAGAACAGAGCTTGCTAGATATTTGGTAACTGATAAACAGAGGCTGCCATCAACAAATTTCTGTTAGCCATTTGCCTTTCTTTCAAAAGCTGAGGTCATATCCTGTAAGACACTAGACTGAAAACTGGCATAGCAATACAGATGGCAAGTCTCTGACCTGCTAACCTCAATATTCATCCTTAATCATTTTCGTCTTTTAATTTCTAAAACACTGTTTCTTCCATTCTGTGTTCTCTATGCCATCTTGGCTCTTACAGCATCCACCAATGATGGGGCCGAGATGTTGGAAACTTTTGTGAATCAGAAATAATCCTGTACTGTGAACTAGCGGTTCTGAAACTTTAGTATACATCGGGATCACCTGGGGAATTTGACAAAACAAACACAGAATGTTGATTCCCGCCCCCAGACCTGAGGATCCCTCTGCATGGGTTGCTGTCTGCATATCTGCATTTCTAACAAGCACCCAGCTGGGTGTTGCTCCTGGTGTGAGGACAATACTTGAGGAAACTCCACTGACAGATCTGTCCATTAGTTTCTGGTTTAGCTTAAACTAGCTTCAGCTTTAGAGCTATGATGTCACTCACATAGAAAGTCATGAATGTAAAAGGGGGAAATGAGGGATCAGATGACTGCTGTCCTGTTTTGCCTGGGACTAAGGAAGTGTCTGAGACACGGGACTTCAGTTCTAAAACGGAAAAGGCCTCAGCAAGTCTGGACAAGTTGATCACCCTAAGTGAGAATTCGGAATAAGTTAGGAAACAAGTCTCAAGAAGTATTTTAGATACTACCTAAGCAAGTAATGAACCTTTCTACTGTAAGATGCATTTTTTGGAGATACATGTGATAATAAATGAGAGAGGATGGAGATGCATTCAGATCCTTGCAGCAAAGAAAAAAAACTATAGCGTTTAATTAATCTTCCACTGAGCAGGTAAGCCAGGGGTTCTCTTGTAAGAATATAGTCTTCTCTCCCAAACCAAGTCTGTATGTTTCCAAGGGAATTCACTCCCTTTTAGTGCTTACAGGATGTATGCTTCAGTCCTTCCCCAAATAAATTAATCCAAAGTAATTTAATTCAAAACTAAGTCAATCAGAAGGCAGGGTGGTTAAACCTTGGCAGAGTTAAACGGTGGGCCTGGCGCTGCATGTATAACTCATAAGCCAAGAAGAAATGGTGAGTTTTGTAAGAATTTGTAAATATATATTAATATATAATAAACAAATTTTGATGAATAATGAAATATTTCTGATAAAAACAGCAAAAAGAGGGGGCAAAAAGCAAATCAATTTATTCCAAAGCTATTTTAAATGACGTGGATGCCACTAGGTTAGGAAGCTGTCCTTTGTAGTTTTTTAGCAGAGATTTTTGTTTTTCCTCCATAAAGCAGAAGAAAAAATAATCTTTCTAACTCTATTAACGGTAATTCCCTGGCTCTAAGAGTTTTGGGAAGGAACAAAGGGGTGCGTAGCACAGTAGCAGTTCCCTTTTCATTTATGAGAAAACCCGTGTATTGAAAAACCCGATTCGAAATTCGGCAAAAAGCAAGATGTGGTTTTCAGAGATTCCCTTATCTGATAGTTTATCTGTTTAGTGTATATAGTGAGAGTCTTCTCCTTCCGGCCATATGCATGTTAAAAGTAAGGGTTTTGCCTTGTGTCCTAACTTCCATAACACCTATTAAGAATTACGATGTGATAAATCATGAATCTTGAAAGCTTTTACTAATTGACATTGCACACGACGTGAGGCAGACCATGTCTTCTGATGAGTGAATTCAGAGCGCGCAGTGAGCTGAGAAGGTGGAGGTAGTCATGCCGGGCCACGGAGGAGACAAACGCTGCTCTAGGATCCTATTAGGCGGCCCACAGAATAAAAAGGAAGTGAAAAATGTCAGCGCTTCATTTTTTTTTTTTTTAAATCCATAGAGCTGTCTTGAAGATAAGAAAGCAAGGTCTCATAATGGATGGCACAATGCTAAAATATTTAGTGTGGATACTATTGAGAACATTATCCCATCTGGTCTTGCGCATTTTATTGTTATGTGTAAGAGTTTCTTAGCAGTTTTCATTACAATGTTAGTGTTTCATAGATTAAGTAGAAAACAGTTTAATCCTGAGAAAGATACCATGATGTAACTGATAGGCATTTGTCACACTCTAGACATCTAGACCTCAGAACTGTTTTCGAATTTCAAGGTACCAGGAAAGGAGTTTTCAAGAATTAAGTCCCACCAGACAGACTGTGGGAAATGGGTGGCAAAGATGAGAGAACTACAGAGAAAGGGGATCTTCAGAACAACCGAGAAAACATACATTTGTTATGGCAACTTTTCAACAACAGCTAAGCATTCCATTTAAACTGTGAGCAATATCTCAAAACTTAAAGTACCAGTTATTACACCCAATTCAATTTATTATTTTTCTCTCTGTAGGAAGTGGGGGGAAGAGGAAGGTCATCATATAATATAATCACATTTTGACAGAATTTCTCTCCTCAAAGTACTTGTTTCCCTAAAATGTTAATAGGCTTCAGCCAAGAAGATTTTTAAGAGTTGGAGGACAAATAAAAATTAGAGAAAAATGTGATGTGCACACTAAGTAGAACAATGAGAAATCAGAATTCTACCTATTGTGTACAGAAAGGTCGGCTGCTGAAAAATTAATAGAACTGCTTAGAAAATAAGAAAATTCTGGAGAAATGCCTCTCTTTCTCAGCAAATCCAACAGAAATCATATAAATCAGATTTTCATGAAATTCCAGATAGAAAATTAACTCTTCTATTATTCCCATAAACTATCAAATTGTTCCAGAAATTCCAAGCTAGAGCAGACTGCCTCTTGCACAAAAATTCAATACACCATGTATTCTTTTTGTTTTTGAGAATACATTCATTGTAATTTATCACCATTTTACCAAAACACTAATTAAAACACTAAAAAAGGTCAATCTCTCTTCTGTCTGAATGATGCAGAATAACCATTTGATTTTCCTTAGGCCTCATTTAAAAGACTAGTTATCTTGGCATTATTTAAATAGCTTTAAATCCAATTATTTATTTTGACTATATCCTTAGAAAAAAAAGACTTCTTGGTTAGCTTTATGAACGAAGATTTCATTCAACACCTTAAGATACATATATCTTAAAGATAGAGCTGTGATAATAAAGGAGATACCATCTGAGAATTAATTCCAAAATAAATTTGTATTCTTTGATGGTTAGTACTGGCCATTGTGATTCTGTCAAATGCTAAACATCTTTATTGCTACAAAAGGCTAGAAAACTAGTCTCATGCAACTTGACCTCTCAAAGGATGACGACATTTGAATTTCATTTCTCATTTCATGATTAAACCAGAATACCATATTAGAGACCATTTGAAATGAAGAGAAGTTTTGGAATTTCATCATTCATTTAGATAATTTGAAAATATAAGTTTTAATCAAGCCTTAGAAAAGAGTCATTATTTTACCTAGGATACATATTTGTATAGCTGCTTTTAATTATCAGTATTTATCACTAATTATCACTACCTGTTTCTCTTAACCAAATCCCAACTGTGAAAATTAAGATTTAAAGCCAGCACAATGGGGTAAACCCCTTTGTGTTATAGATCACTTTTTGAAAACGAATTTTCTTGGGAAAGAACATTTTCTTTCCTTTTTTTTTTTTTTGTATTCTGTTTTTTATAAACCTGTTTTAAATTAACATTAGGTTCTTTTGAAGATGTTTCTCTAGAAATGGAAAAACTGCCTTACCAGGGCGTGACATCCTTACTGGCAGGCTTCTCTGGCTCAGAGCAGCAGCCAGGCCGTGAGTGCCAGCCATCCAGGGCCGGAGGCGTGGAGTCAAGTCTGAGGGGGTGGGGAGGGTGCGGGGCAGAAACCACATCCAAGCCTGGCACTTGGAGGGCTGTTGCCAGACTCAAGATCACAGCCAGCTCACGACAGCCAATTCGCAGGGCTGGGGAGAGAAGGCAGAGCCAGAAGGCCAATCTGGGAGAGAAGAAACAGCCCTGGGGTATTTGAGGACGTGGCTTTACATGGTGGCAGGAAGACAAGGTGGTGACCTTGTCAGGTTATTTGTAGCTCAAAGGCCTTACCTTCTGGGCAGCTCTGTCATGGTTTTATGGAGGAAAGAGCACTCGTGGCTCCTACCTGCCCCAACCAGAGAAGGGAGGAGAGGCAAAGGGACAGATGGCGGCTGTGTGCGTGGAGACTTTGGGCTTTAGTGCCCCTGGATCACGCTGCAGGAAACTGGGATGGGCGGGCAGGCATGCCCAGGGCTCAAGCTGTGGGTCTCCTGACTCCTCTTTTGCTCAAATGCCTACTTCCCACCTCATCAAAAATAAAATAAAATAATAAATAAAAAAATAAGAGAACACGTGTGCATGTTTTTTCCCCTTTCAGATTTCAGTTTGCACTGTAAGCCACCCCTCACTGAAGACAGTTCTAGAGAAAGCAAATTAAAAGCTTCCCAGGTTGGCTGGGAAACAAACAAATAAACAGACAGAAGAGTGACCAAGGATTGGGCAGGTCTTCGGCTACCAGAGCTGAGCTGTGCTACGGCTCAGGGAGGTCATCTTTTCTCACAAGATCATCCAGAAAACATCCCTGTTTAGGCCTAGCTTTATAAAAACACAATGCTTTTTACCAAAATTGAAGCCTCAGATAAATTTAGCTGGATAATTTAAGTGCACAGATAAGTCTAAGTATCAGGAGAATTCTTGAAGAATGCTTAGACATTGAAAATACTGTTTTTCACACGTGACATTCAACATGCAATAAATGCATTTTCAGCACGGCAATGCTGTAATTTCAGCAGTTGTTTGCTTTTTTTTTTTTAACACTTCAGAACAATTACACTGTGCCCTGATCTTCAAAATACAATTGCAAAGCCAGTAAAAGTCTCTTAACTGCCTGACATGTCAATCTTGGTTAATAAATGCTTCCTCAGACTGGAAGCTTAATGAAGTTGAACAGATCTGAATGAAATAGAAATTATTTGTATTTGCTTATTAACTCTGTTTTTTGCAAGATAAGAGAGAAGTAGAAAGAAAAGAAGCAAGACAGAAGAGCAAGAGGTACATGTCTTATTTGTCCTTCTAAATCATGGTTTATAGCTAGAGAACTTTATGAGCTTCTCCTTTAAAGGATATTTTTATCAGTCAACCCAGATGGATCAATATGACGAATGAATCCAAGGATTGGGATGAAATTCTTCTCTTTCAATCTCTGATGGTCCCATCATCACAGATGTTCCATTTCTACTGAAGGCTATATCCTGTTAAGATCTCTGAGATGTTAATGGAAAAGGTGTCACCAGTTATGATGATTTATGAATTCTGATGTGAATATCACTGAAACACGCAAATGCAGGGCAAATGCCAAAGAAGTCTACAGCTGATTTTCAAAGATTTATTTTATACAATATACTCAGAATGATAGATAATGCATCACTTGAAGTCAGATAAAGACTGCTTCTTCAACTATTTTTATGCCTCATTATTTTTTGCTTTTTAAAATTTTACATGATATAGAGTAGTCTTCTCTAGTTAGTTCAACAACCTAGCTGCCTAGTTTTGTGGGTCCTTAGTCTAAATGTCATTGCGGTCACACAAATCTGCTGTCAGGTATAACAGTGCACTCTCACAGGTAAACCTAAATAATCACAAAATCAAACAAAAGTGTGTTAAAGAAAATTCAAAAGATATGGTAGTAATGCTCTATATTTGTTAGTCCTCCTTAACTTTCAAATAACTTTTGTAGACACTTCTCTCTTTTTATCCTTAAAATGGTAGTGTGAAATAGTAATTAAGAGCTCTTATTTTATAAGAGAAAAAAATGGCTTATAGGTAAAATGTCACTTGCTAGAACCACATAGTTATTAACTAGGGAAGCCACTACCAGTACCAAAATTTGTTACGGCTTATTGTTACCACCTGGTAGAAAATACTATCTTTGGTCATCAAGAGCAAAGTGTAACAAAATTACATATTGATAGGACATTGTGGAATCATACAGCAATTTTCTTTTTTTTTCTAAGATGTTATATGATTAGAACACTATACACATTTAATTTTGAACTAATTTTATAGTCTTAGAATAGACATATGTGTTCAACATTTTTGTGTAGTAGTATTACTACATTATTTAAACCTAATGGACCATTTCCAATTTTTAATACCTACTCACATTTACTAAGGTTTTTGGCCGTACTTTTAGAAATTGCAATCATTTCAAACAAAAGACAAAGATACTCTTTTAAAATAGGAGTTAGACCACATCAGTCTTCTCTTCAAAATACAATGGCTCCCCTATTTTACTCCAAGTAAAAGCCAATGTCCAACTGAAAGCCTTACACCTTAGAACAGAAACAAGACAAGAATGTCCTTCTCATCATTGCTACTGAAATTCCAGCCAGGACTACTAAGCAAGAACAAGTAATAAAAGGTATCCAGATTCAAAAGGAAGAAGTAAAACTCTTTCTATTCACAGGTGACATGATCGTATATATAGAAAACCTAAAGAATGTGCAAAGAAAATAGAAATAAATTAGAGCTAATAAATGAGTGCAGCAATGTTGCACAAACCAAGATCAATGTACAAAAATCAGTTGTATCTCTATACATTAGCAATGAAAAATAAATTGCTTATCTATGGATTGGAAAACTTACTAGAGCTAAGATAGTAATACTCCCTGAAGCAATCTGCAGCTTAAATGCAAATTCTATAAAATTCACAATGCCCTTTTTTGCTGACCTAAAGTTCATATAGAAATGAAGGGATCCCAATAAGGTTTTTCAACAATATTGAAAACGAAAAGTTGGAGTACTCACATTTCTTGATTTCAAAACTTGCTGAAAAGCTGCAGTGTGGCATAACTATAGACATACCTAATCTACAACAGAATAAATTAGAGAGCCCAGAAATGAGCCCATACATCTATGGCCAATCGATTTTTGAAAGGGTGACTGACATTCAATGTGGAAAGTACAGTCTCCTCAACAAGTGGGCCTGGGAAAAATGGATATCCCCATGCAAGAGAAGGAAGTTGGACCTCTGCCTCTCAGCACGTACCACTCACAGTGGATCAACAGCCTAACTGGAAGAGCTAAAACTAAAAATCTCGTAAGGAAACATAGTTGTGAATACTTGTGACCTTGGATTAGGCAATGGTTTCTTTAAAATTAAACTAAAGGCAAAAGGATGAAATGAAAAAATGCATATGTAGGACTTCATCAAAATTTTAAAGAAATTTGGCATGTCAAAGATACCATCAATGAAAATAATAAAAATGACCCACAGAATGGGAGGAAATATTTGTAAATTATACATCTGATAAGGGTCTTGTGTCCAGAATACATAAAGAAAGAACTCCTACAAACTTAACGATAAGAACACAGTCAGTTAACAAGTGGACCCAAACTTGAATAGACATTTCTCTAAACAAGATATACAAATGGCCCATAAACACCTGAAAAAGATGTTCTACATCATTAGTCATTAGAGAACTGCAGATCAAAACCACAATGATATGTCATTTCACACCTACCAGGCTGGATATAATAATGATGACAAATTAAAAAAACAGTAAATAATAATGTGTTATTAAGGATGTGGAGAAATTGGAATCTATGTTCATACATTGTTAGAAGGAATATAAAATGCATAATGGTTGGGGAAAAGTTTAGGAATTTAAACATAGGGGGAACATAGGATTCAGTAATGCCACTTCTAAAGTATATATACAAGATAAGAGAAAATATATTTTAACTCACAAACATGCAAGTGAACTCTCATAGTGGCACCTCCTAACCACCCAAAGATGGCAACAGAAATGTCCATCCGTCAATGGATGGATGGATACTCAATCACGGTTTGCTCATACAATGGAATATTACTCAGCCACCCAAAGAAATGCAAGTGCTGATATGTTTTACAACATGGAAGAATCTTGAAAGCATTATATTAAGTGAAAGAAGCCAGTCACAAAACACCACCTATTGTATGATTCCATTGGCCAGAAAAGCCAAATCCACAGAGACAGCAAATAGATTGTGGTGGCCAGGGAATGGAGAGAAGGGGAAGAAAGGAGGTACAGAGTTTCTGTTGGTGGTGATGGAAATGTTCTGGAATTAGTTGTAATAGCTGCACAACATTGTGACTGCACTAAAAACTTCTTGATTGCACACTTTAAAATGAGTACAATAGTGAATTATGTGAATTTTATCTCTACATTTTTTTTTTCCCTAAACCAATACCCTTGCAATGGCCAGAAGGTTCTCTGTGGTATGGTCCTCCATTATCCATCTGACTTTATCTTCTCCACTTTCCATTTCGTTCTCTCTATAATAACCACACTGCACTAGCCTTCTTGCTCTTTTTTAAGCAATCCAGCCTACTCCCACCTTGGAAACTTTGTGTTTGCTGTTCCATTGATCTGGAATACTTTTCCCCAGCAAATCCCATTACTCAGGTCCTCCCCACCTTCAAGTCTGAGTCACCTTCTCAGCGAGGCCTTATCTTACCACCCTGGGTAAAACCGTATCCCTCCATGCATGCCTGTAATTCCTCTTTCCCTCCATAGAAATGATCACATTCACATATGCTATGAAATATATAACTACCTAAGGGTTGTTTATTATCCGTCTCCCCAGTGGAATGTAAACTCTATAAGAACAGGGGTTTTCAGTCGTTTTGCTCTCTGCTGATTCTTAGCATCCAGAATTGCACCTGAAACATAATAGACCCCCAGTAAATATTCTTTGAATGAATGAATGAACAATCTAAAAACTCAGGAAATAAAATGACACTTGGAAAGGAAGAGTGGACAGTAGGAGAAGGCGGATAAAGACCCAACAACAGTGTGGGATTCCATGTGTGAGGAAATTATTTTTTTATCTCTTTAAAATTTCTTTCTTTTGTTCGAGTATGACTTAATTAGGTGATTTAAGAAAAATGGATATGGTTTTTTAAAATGAGGAATCTTGTTACATGATTTCTGAAGTCCCATCCCAGCTCCAAAATAATGTGATACTCTGAAAAATAAGATGTTTATAAAAACTCAGCTGTAAAGATCCACAGACTTCCTAAAGAAGTGATTAATAATATCTGAGAATTACATTCAAATAATTCTTCACTAGCCCTCCAGTTATCAACGGCCAACAGCTGAATTAGATATGGTATATGTGGAAAATTATTTTCTGAATTTGCAAAGCTATGTCAGTGATATGATTTTCAAGGCACTATCGCCATGTCTTCCCAACCCTTCCACTCCCATTTTGCTAGGTCAGGAAGAAAGGGATGACACAGTCCAGAAAAGAAAGTTTTCTGAGACTCTTGAGGAAAACAACCATCTAACTTCAGGCAGCTGAAAAGAGATTTTAATGTAAAAGCTAGTAATGTAAGAAAAAAAGACTATAGGAAAATCTGAACTCAAACATCAAGTAGCTGTGTAAAACCTATGATGGACAACATTAAGAAACAGACCGAGGGTTTTTTTCTTTAAAACTATAGGTAAAAGTATTAAAAAAGTTTACTTTTAATAAGTATTATGGTTCTTTAAATCTTGCTTTAAAACAAAATGAATTTTATACTTATTATTAGGACTGGCTAATACTTACACTTATGCTTATTTTATGTGTTTTGTTTCATTTTGTTTTATTTATAGAAACAGCACCATTACTGAGTACAAACACACACTGATTTTTTTTTTCCCCAAATAGTTTATTCTATGAGGAGCCTACCTGCTAGGATTATCAACCTTTGGAAACTTTACAAGCAATTTGACCTTGTCGCTGAGACTAAGTAATTTCAAATCTACTAGTCCATAAATTGGTATAGCCACTTGGGAAAACATTTTGATATAGTTCCTCAAAAGGTTAAAAACAAGGCTACCATACAATCGAGCAAATCCCATCCTGCTCAAATGCACACATACCTATGAGAAAGGAAAGCATATGTTCACAGAGACTTGCACACAAATGTTCACAGCAGCATACATACCCATATAATGGGTAATTATTCTGTCCTACAGAGGAACAAGTCATGATACATGGTGTAGCATGAATGAACCTTGAAAATATTATGGTAAGAGACATCAACCACAAAGCACCAGGTATTATGTGATTCTATTTCTATGAAATGCCCAGAACAGGCAAATCTAGAAAGGCAGACAGTCTATCAGCAGTTGCCAGTGGGGTGGGGGTCAGGGCATGGAGGGTGACTACCAGTTTTCACGGGGCTTCTTTCATGGTTTCTAAAACTAACTGTGGTGATGGTTGCACAACTCTGTGAATACACTGAAAACCACTGAATTGCACACTTAAACGGGCAAACTATAGAAATTGTATGGCATGTGAACCATATCTCAATAAAGGAGTCATTAAACATATGTAATCAACTGTGAGAATTCCCCTTAAATCCTAGCTTCCTCATTTCTTGTTTGCTGTGAGACAGCACGGCCACACGTGGCTCCTGTCACCTAGAGGATGAGAAGACGGCAGAGGTTGTATCCACTCACGTTGGTGCAGGGGTGGATTTCAGGAGTCTCAGGAGGGGATGGAGCCCCTGGGTTTCTTATGCCTTCAGGATGCTCTCTCTGGAGGTTGGGCCTTGTAAATGAATACATGCAAATGGGAAAATAGTTTGCATGTATCTGAAGCCAAAAAGAATCTAAAACACAACTATTATCACTCTTCTGCTAAAAACCTTGTGGAACAAAATCTCAACTACTCTGTATAATATTCCAGTCAGCCCTTGAGAGCTCCCCAGCTTCAATACCAGCTCCCCGACATGCTACATTTCATCCTGTCAAACTACCCTAGTTACCCCAATATCTGTGCTCTTTCCCAGCTCTGTAAGCATCTTTTGGCCAAGGCGCAGCACTTCAAATATCATTGTAGACATTCAGTGTTTCCTTCTCCATATGCTTATAACCCCTTGCCCATATTCCTATCTGGGTACTAATTATGTTACTATGATTATTTTTTAAATTAGTAATCTTTTCCCCAGACTGTGAATCTCCCAAGGGCAATATCTGGCACATGTAAAGTGCTTAAATAAGGTTCTTATTATTTGGCTGAATGGATGAATGATTGAATCTGGTGTTGCATTTAACTATCTCTGCTGCTCATCTCTGTTCTACAGGGAAAAGAAGAGGAAGGTGGAGTGAAATGATATTTTGTAAGTGAATTGTAAGTTTAAGAAATGGTGTGGGCAATCTCAAATTAAATGGGTGAACAAAAAGCACAAAATTGGTGTGGAATAAGCACAAGATTGACAGTTAGGATATGTTTTCTCTCTGTGAGTTCTCAGTTCCTATCAAAAAGCATTCCACTATGCTAAGTATATTTTGTTTTGAAACAACACAGCCCATAGACACAAGCCAAACTACCTCTAGTGCTCATCCAGGGTACCAGAATTTATTGTATTGCTTGATGAAATGAAACAGGTTAGGCATTCAAATTGATGGACTGTCTACACCGAATTGTTACCTTTCTAAGATATGTTCAATGGTCACCATGATAATACCCAATTTTCACTTTAGAAGAAGACTTTAGACTTTAGCCTTCAGCTGGCGTGTAAAATGGGAGTCCCCTCCTTGTTTTTCCTGTATCTGGAAATACAAAACTTTGTTCTAGGTCTCAGACTCATGTACACCTTCCCATAGTCTTGCTTCACAACCTAAGCTGCAACGAGCATAGGCCCACATCACTAATATCACTGGCTGCTGCTAAGTCACCTGTCAGATTTGCTGAATTCTCAGTCAATTTACTCTGAATGTTAAGTTTGCTCTTTTGTGTCCATGTTTCTGTTGCTGCTGTTTACTTATGGATTCCCAAAAGATTCAGGCCTGACCTCAGTTTCACACTCAGATGCCCTTCCAATAATACAATCTTTTTTTCTCTCCAGTGTAGACAAACTAAAATTGAAATATCCTTTAGTGTTGTATGCCCGAACTTGCAAGAACGACGGATGTAGATCTGGAGTAGAATGCTTTTGGTTTCTTTACCTGCTTGAAATTCAGAGGCATCAGCCTAATGCTCTGTGCAACTATTTCATTAGTATTTCACATATCAGATTATGTGAGAAATAGTGTAGAGAGCTACAAAGCAGTTGACGGCTATTGAGCATTCATTATTTAACTTTGCTTATACCAGATTATATTCAGTATAAAGCTTTAACAACATGCTTTCAAATTATGTTCAGTGTTGGGAGACTTGAACTAATTCACCTAAAGACACATGGGGACAAAGAAAACCCAACCAACAATTGTTTTAACTATTATATTACATGTAGCTTAGAAATTAAATTTTTGTATGGAACCTAGTGATGAAGCCACAACAAATGATTCTTTTAATAAACACACAAGTGTTTACACATGTGGTCTTTGTGCTCTGTAGAAGGAATATTTCATATTATTTTCTATTGACTAGAAACATTTTTAAGGAAAGTTATACAGAAAAGTTACTTACTAAAGCAGTTGTAAATCTAAAATTGATGGTTTTCAAATATGATATAGAGTCACATGTAGAACTTTTAAAGAAAAGAACAATTAGTTAGGACAACTGAATTTGTGATCTAGTTCCTGAAAGACTCAAGACTCATCTTTCTGTCTTGGAAAAAGAAAGATGATTGCCTTAACATCTAAGATTTGTTTAGTATCGTACAATTTGCTACATGCTTTTACAACCATTCATTTCCACAAAATCCTTTAAAATCAGAGCAGGAACTATTTCTTTTCTTTAAAAAGACCAGTATTGTTGATAACATTGTGTTGTATAATTTAAATTTGCTAAAAGATAAATATGGGAGCTAATAGAGGTGTTAATTAATTAGATGGGGGGAATCCTTTCACAGTGTCAATGTACCGCAAATCACCACCATGTACCCTTTAAATATCTTACAATTTTGTATGTCAATTATATCTCCATAAAACTGAAATAAAAAAACACACAGAAGCAAATGTTGGGAGACTTGAACTAATTCACCTAAAGACACAAACTGCATCGCAGCGCCCGGACCACTGTGTGCCTCTCCCGTCCCATAAGGCATCTGAGGGAATTGAGGTGAGGGATGAATGTGAAGTGAAAGAACTGAACGCTCTCTGCTTTTCATCTTCCAAAATCATTTTCAACGTTTAGTGTTTCCTCTTGGATCTTCACATTTTTAATGATCTGAAGTTTTTAAATCTAAAATTCCTCTTTGAAATTAAGTTTTAATTTTGAAGAAGACAATTTAAGAGAGCAATTATAGTCCTGATGTTATAAATCCAAATTACTCATGTTGGGCCAAATGTTAAATAGTAACTTAATTGCCTTCAAATTTCCACAGCAACTAATTAGGCCTGTGGCCAGTTGAAATCACACACTATCAACTTGTGGCTGCACATTTCAAATATTCACAGAGCACTTGGGTGCTCATCTGAGAGTGTGTTCCCTGGGCAGCTACAAACGTCCAGGTAAGCTACTGGCCGGGGCAAACTGGGACAAAACACATCTGCAGCCATATCAATGTATTTTTAACCTCTGAGCATGTACTATGGCTTAGATACTCCCTGGGACTTTCTAGTTCTTAGCAGAATAGATACAAGCAGGTACTTGATTACAGAGTTGTTGCCAGATACATTTTATGAGCAAGCTAATGTTTTTGGCCCTTATAACGTTCTCATGGTAAATTTCACAGTCTGGCACATTTGCATGTTCAATGCCAAGAATAACAAGACCAGAACCTCCATAGTGCCCCAGACTGGTTGGGAGGTTGGAACTGCTATATGCAAATCTAAACACAAACTTTTCTACTTTAATTTCATCTCCTTCTTCCCCCCACCTCCCCAGAGATAGCATGCAAGAATTATTTCTCAGACTATAACCTTATGAGCCAGGATTTAGTCTCAGACTGTAATTTTGTGAGTCAGGAGTTAGTCTCTGGAGAAAATGGTGTACAATGAATATCTAGAGCAACGATCATGGAAC
Source organism: Phataginus tricuspis (assembly GCA_029783875.1). Taxonomy (NCBI): domain Eukaryota; kingdom Metazoa; phylum Chordata; class Mammalia; order Pholidota; family Manidae; genus Phataginus; species Phataginus tricuspis. Next base: position 44,689,599 of record JAQQAC010011420.1, on the reverse strand, counting down.
AGACTGGAAGAGAGATTTTCTTCCGAGCTGATAGTGATGCCGATGATATTTCCTTGTAATCAAGTAGGTCGAGAGAAGAAATATAAATGGAGATAGATACGTAAAATGTAGGTAAATAAATATTATTTTAAGGATAAAGGTAGACACCAAAATACATGTTAACATGATGCGAGTAATAAATAGCAATTTTTAGGAGGCTAAGGATAAAAACAAATTGGAGGCAAGAGAGAATACATTAAATTTTAAATGCTGTAAGGTGTGAATTATGGAAGGCTACCTTATAATAATTATATTTGAGAAGTAATTATGTAATTTATGTACTATATAATATGCAATATGTAACTACATGTAGTTATATATATACTATATATGTAATATATAATTATCTGTAAAATGATTACATAATGCATAACAGGGTAAACTAAAAAGCTAAGCAGACAACACCAAATAAAACAATGTTTAAAGTATTATTTGGTGAAAATATGTACAGACTTGAAAGATTAAAAATGTAGACTAAGCTACAATGATATTAAGAGCAATACATATAATTTTATTAGTCTAGGTAATTAAAATAGTAAATATACAAAAATAAAATAGGTTAAGAGGCAAAATAAAGTAGAACATAAAATGTTCAATAAACAAGATTAGAAAACACTACATGTAATGCGATCCCATTTTTGTAAAAAAGTACATCGCATATATTTTTAAAAGGAAACAAGAAGGTAATATTCTTTGTATTAAAATACATACACAACTTATTTTCACAGTTAGAAAAAAAACTAATTACTTAAAATAATGAAGAGGCAGAGAGCCTGAGCACAGTAAGGCTGTAAAGCGCGAAGCCAACCGCTGAGACCCACAGAGAAGCCCCCACGGGGCAGCTGAGCAGGTCTGAGGGCATCTTCAGAGCCGAATGCCCTGCGGAGGCAGGTGCAGCTCTGCCCTTTCACATCCAACTTTCAAGTCCCAGCTCTTTAGGAGAGATGGCTACTTTCCTCTCACCTATGAGCCTGGACTCTCTAGCCTTCTGCGCAGCTGCCTGTAAGAAAGGACAGGCGCCCATTTCCAGGGGGTCACGTGACAGGTCAAGTACTGGGAATGAGGAGAAACCTTTTCAGATCTGTGGTCCCTCATTTTTCACTGTGACAGACCTTACTAGATGAAATCTAAAATTTATGGACAGAGTTACACGTTTACAGTTTTAGACATTACATTTTTCTTCCCAGATTGGGACTATCTGTTATATAGCATACTTGGGAGAGCCACTTAGCATCGGTTTCTTCATATGCATCAGGAATGAACCTACGTCCCCTACTGTTTTATTTTTAGGACGCTACAACACATATATGAATGTAACAATTGAAAAAAAGCAATGAACTGAAGTGAGTTCAGCAGAGGTAAACACTAGCACAATTCTTAGCTTAACCAAGGGAAGCAAAGGTTACAATAAGCCTTAAACCATATAAATCTCTACCTAAGGCAAATATTTTAGATTACAATATTCTCAGGGTATTTGATAAAGCAATGCCTCAAACACATAAAGCAGATTTCTGCAGAGATTTCAAAATAGCTTTATAATCACTGACTGGAAGTTTAATGTAGAAATACCCATATACTTAATTGTTAACCGTGTAATCTTATATTCTCAAATGGAAAACCAAAAGCTTTTCTTTTTAATGGATCTACTAATCTGAAGCATAAATCTTAAGGCTAATAAATGCATTTTTATATTTAATACAGCACAAAAATATATTCCCGTGCTGTCTCTCTCTCTCTCTCTGCGTCTCCCTCTCACAGGCACACACACATACACACACAGGCATACCTGCACAGGGAACCTCAAACCCTCAAATGTTTGTTGCTTTTTTTCTCTCTTGAACATTGTATCAACTTCAGAAACAACAGCAGTCAATTCTTCTCCAAATAGAACTGCAGTTTTGAAACCACAGCTGTTAGGAGCTGCAGTTCAAAGTTAGTATGTTTACGCCATGTTTTCAACTCATAGGCTCCAAAAATTCCTTTTTTGTGAAAAACACAGACACACATCCTCAATTATTTACAGCCCCTGGAAAATAAAATACATACACATGCATGCAGCATGTGCATGCACACAATCGCAAACACAACTCATGAGCACCATTTCTTCAAAAAATTTCTGGGTTAAGATAAAAAATTCACAGAAGATATGTAGAATATTATGCATGAATGCAGAAATATACCCATGTGAAATGAGATCCCTGCTTACCATACATGACTCACTATGCTGCTTTTTCAGTGGGGTGCAGGCTGAGGGATTAAAGCAGATTTATGTGGCCATCATGTGACCCCATGGCTGGCCAAAGATTCTGCTACAATGTGAGAAGCTATAAATTTATTTCTCATTAAATAGTCATCCTCACAGGAAGATTTTATATCCCAGCACCCTTTATATGGGGCATTTTCTGCTAAATATTACTTCACACCTATGTTTTCCACTATTTCCTTGACTACTTGAAAAACCTAAATTTTATTTTCCTGTAGGAAACTGCATTTATATCTAGAGTCTTTCCAATTTCTTTTACTTTTAGTTTATATGTTTACATAAACCATTAAGTGTTTAATGAAAAACACACTAATTTTTAAAGACTGTTCTCTTCACAGAAGATTCCTTTATTCAAAACCATGATTATGTATATCTCAAGTTATTTTAAAGTACTTCCTTTTCTCAATGGGAAGAATCACATATTGAAATATTTCATGCAGAGCTTAAGTCTAATGGGCCTCTCTTTTTCCTAATCATACTTTTGCAAGCCCCCCATTCTCATCCCCAAGAGGGCCATATGCTCTCATCACCTGGCAATGGTCGATAACACAAGACAAAACATTTTAAAGTCCAGGAAAAGCCATAAAAGAATGAATGAATCAGAAGCCAAACCTGTCAATTATCACCAGGACTTAAGCCTAAATTCTCAAATAATTTCTCCAAGAATATACTAGAATTATTTATTTTTCTTGGCACTCCTGTCTTACATCTGTGTGAGTTTCACCATGGTACATTCTGTCCTGACCTTGCTTTTTCCTTTAGTGTGAAAAGTAAGCCATTCAGAGTCCACCTGTGTGAAGTTTATAACACTTCTGTAATCTGCTTATCACCCATTTTATGTTAATGATTAATTGCACGGTAGACCTAAGCTGGGCACTGAGGGTAGGATTTGGCACAGAACCAGACTCACTGCCCACAGACTGACCCCTCTCTCAGGCTCTACGATACTCATTCTCCATGACACTTCAGGATACAGAGACTGCCATGAGCATGAAGAGAGATGCTCTTCTGCATAAACTCGTACTGACCACCTCTGCGAGGGTTTGCAAGGATGTCAGAAAGTTGCTGCCATCATCTATTTTGATAGCAAAGTTCAGAATCTTACTGTTTGTCACCTACATCAATAAAATAGCTCTGTAAATGATGTCTGCATGTCTTCTATTACATCACCTCAAGCCATTCTAATGTGTATGTTTATAATCAATTTTTACCTTATAATATGTTCAATTGCATAACATTTTTGGGAACAAAATACAATGACCTTAATATGGTTTATAAGGTCCTTAGGGATCAAGATCAGGTCACTTCTTAATTTTCTAGACTTATCTTTCACCTTGCCCACTCCTCCATATATCCATATATTCACTTTGCTCCAGTCATATTGAGCTTCCCTCATTTCCTTGAAAATCATTTTTATCTTATGGATTTTAAACATTGCATCACCTTTGCCTTTAACATCATTCCTCTTCATCATCTGGGTATGCTCATGGGTCCCTTAGCTAAGAGAGTTCTTTTTCCAGGAAGCCTTCAAGGATCCCTTAACATCAGTTGTCACCCCCTCCTACACGTTGTTTCTAACAGTCATGGCTTTCAACACCCATATCCCAATTTCCTGCCTACTAGCTGCATCCCTCACTAGTCCGAGAGCTCCGTAAGACACGGTAACACATTCATCTTGTGCTCCATTATGTTTTGTGCTTCCTGCTCAAGGCATTTATTAACTCATTTACTTATTTTTAATAAATAATATTTGTTATAAATAATAAACTAAAAATTTGTTGAATTAATGACAAGCTGGCTTTGTTTCCTTTAACACCATGTTCCCTCCCACTTACACATGCTCTCTTTTCTCCCTCCCTTACGTCTCCAGGAGTTATTGGCCCTAATAAATAAATACAGAAAAGCCCGGAGGACTGGGAACTTAGGAGAGTTTCCATTACTGCCCTGCCACTTGATAAATGACAGCACACTAGCCCAAGGAGATGAGGCTTGCCCAAGATACTGAGCTGGAGAGAAGCACGCTCTGGACCTGAACTCAAATCTTCGAAATCCCTGGTCCATGTTCTATTGATTACACCACGCTACCTATGATCAGGAATTTATCAAGTCCCTCCTGGCTGTAGCATTTACACTTTCATCTGAGCCAAATACTGATGGGAAGAAGGTAGCTTATTTCATTAATGTCTCTTCATCAGTGTGCTCACCAATAATATAGGAAAATGAAACTGAGAAGGGAACTTCATTAGTGAGAGTCCGTGTCAAAACTTGAACACATGACACTTATTTGGCAGCTTTTCAAGTCTGGAAACCAACAATGGCTTGGTTTTTCTTGGTGCTGCTGTTGTTAGATGTTCACAAAATATTGTGGATATTAAGTACCTTTTTTGCCAAAGCAGTATTCTGATTCTGAGTGCACAGTTGTTTAAGGACTAAGTAAGACAGTTTCTTTGAAGTGTTATTACTGATGCATGCAGACTTGGAGGAACAACATAGTTTTCAAAAATGGTTTAAGGTCCTTTTTGTCAATCTGACGCATCTCCCCTTGAGTCTAACCTGGGAAGCAAAGAGAGAGGTCATTGCTATAAAACATGCTGATTTCAGTTCAGTTCCACCACTACAGCTTCATCCTGTTTGTAGATGCCTGTTGTCAGTGGCATCTTTTTGTGGGATTCCCTGGTAATTCATAATACCCTCGCTCTGCCCCAGCAAACCTAGGCTTCCCCACGGTGATCATTTGAGGCTCATCTGGGTGCCACATTCTTCAGGACCCGGAAATTCTGCTTGTGAGAATATGCATAGTAGTTAGGAGCGCACTGGAAATGCTGGTTCTGCCGATTGTGTGTGGTATGATTTTGAACAAGTTAACATTTCTAAACTATGTTTTTGCATCTATAGAATGGGGTATTAAACAACCCATCACTCACTTAAAAAGGCTAATTTCTTTTTATTGAAGTATAGTTTATATACAGTATTATATTGTTTTCAAGTGTGTAACACAGTGATTCAACAGTTACCCACATTATTAAATCCTCATCCCAACTAGGGCAGTTACTATCTGTCAACAAAGATTTTAAAGAACCATTGGCTATATTCTCTATGCTGCACTCCCATCCTCATGACCAACTTATATTATAACTGAGATTTTGTGCCTGTTTACCCCCCCCTCATCCATCCCCTTCCTCATGGTAACCACCAGTCACTTCTCAGTTCTGTGAGTCTACTGCAGTTCTGTTCTTGTTTTGTTTTTAGATTCTACATATAAATGAAATCATATGGCATTCATCTTTCTCTGCAGAAAGGCTAAAACTTAAAGGACCAGCAATGGCATTTGAGGGTAGATATTAGGCAAATGAGACTTATCTGTTGTCTGTAGGATATGAAATGCTACAGTCTCTTTAGAAAAAAGTTCCACAATTTCTTCTAAAATGAAACATTCTCCTATTCTAGAACACAGCAATTCTACTTCTAGTTATTTATCAAGAAAAATTTAAATATGTCTACCAAAAAAAAGCATACGCAAATGATCGGAGTAGCTTCGTATATAAAACTCTGCTGGGAAAGATCCCAAATAGCCAACAGGTAAATGGATAAATTGTGGTATATTTGCTAAATGGGATAATATTTAGCAATAAAAAGAAACAAATTGTCTAAAAACAACATGGATGAACCCCCAAACCCTATGTTATGCAAAAGACATTAGGTACACAAAGAGTACACAGCATGATTCCATTTATATCATATTCTAGAAAAGTCAAAACTAGTCTATTGTGACAGAAAGTAGATTAGCGGTTGCCTGTGAGTAGAGGGAACTGACGGGAATGGGGCGTGAGTGAACTTTCTGGGGTGATGGGAAAGTCTGGTCATCATCTTGCTGAGGGTGATATTTTCACTGGAGAACAGATTTGTCTAAACTCATTTAAAATCGGTGCATTTCACTGTATACAAAGTTGCCTCAATGAGATACAAAGTAACTAAATTTCACTTACATTCATTTTTATATAGTAAATGCAACATGGGAGGAGGCCACAGACTTTTGGGCCATGAACTTGGAAAATAATCATGGTCACACTACTAAATGCCATTTCAAAGTGGCAAACCACTTTGAGGTTCCCTCCTGAAAACCTGCCAAAGTTTTGAGTTCACATCCAGCTGACCCCAAGCTTCACAAAACACATTTTAGTACTTTGCTTTCTTTTTGAGGACAAAATATAAGCACCTTATGCTAATCCTTTGTAAACAGCCTTTTTAAAAGGGAATTTAAGAAATGTAGGGAGCATCAAAATAAGCAGATTTTTTTCAGCTATAGTAATTCATACCTTGGTCATAAATCAGAGAAAAGAGTAGATTTAAGTGCATTATGGGAAACGTTTTTTAGTTTGTTTTTATTGTAAGTTATCCATTGGTGCTCAAGTTCCTTTCTCTTTTCTAAAATAACTATATAGAGTGATGGACGTTCAATTACTGAGAAAGGTTTTTAAGTTTTCTTCCCCTTATTTAAGTGCAACAAGTAATTTGGTCTAGGCATGACCACTTAAAGCTCAAGAAAGAATTATTAAAATGGAACTCAACATATTAAACAACCATACAAAGGAGACTCAGAGAGAGAGGAGAAAAAACCCCAGTAATTGTTTTGTGGTCTAGAAATTTAATACTGGAGATTCAAAGCAATCTCTCATTTCTTGCAAAGTACTACACAAAGCAGGTGCATTAGGAAAAAATTGATGGGTAAGACGACTGAGAATATAGCTACTAATGGAATGTGTTGGTTTTAAAGTTGGATAAAGTAGAAGTCCAATCAATGAAGTATAACTGCTTTTCTCTTACCTCTTTGCTTGCTGTGTGTCGCACATACACTTATAGCCATTTGTTTCCCCTTGAAAATTTAAGTTCATTGTCCGGGGTAAGGGGAACATATAATGTACTTCTTTTTTGTTTTTTTGCTTTGCCTAATAAGTGCTGCACAGACCAGCTCTTCAACAAACGTGCACTGACAGAACTAAAGAATTAAGAGCCCATTATGAAAGTCCTTTAATATTAAAAATGTGCTAGATACTAAGTAATTTTCTAGGTAGCTGAGGAAAGTAGGCAGGCACCCAGCGTTAGGATTCTCAGCCCAACGTCACCAGAATTGTTCTGAAATATGATGGGGGTGGGTGTATTCTGCCTACATCGTCAAGTTCCATAAAGCTGTCAGAGTAGAAAATGATTGAGAAAACACAACATAGATTTCTGTATAAACCTCTTAAAAATTTTAAGTGCCATTTGATGACATAGGGAACTATGCTAGGCACTTTAGAGGGGATACAAAAATTAATTTAAAAAAGTATGGCAAGAAACCTCTTCTCTTGAAGAGCTTAAAACGAAGATAAGGAAGCAGACAAGAACACACCCAATGGCGCTACAAGGAGACATAAGAAGGGGGTTAGAGCACAGAAGCAGGCGATGGATTTGATGCCCAAAGAGAAAGTGGTGACTCCCTTTAGATAAGATGATCCTCAGCCACAGTGGCACAAACATGCTGCCAACTTCTTATGCTTAAACCTGGGGTGTCTGTGTTCTCTTGTTTCTCTCACCACTGAACCATTAAATCCTCTCGTTTCCAAATCAAAAGGTACTTGAATTCCATCTACCACTTCTGTCCCCACACTGGTCCAAGTCACCAGTTACTGCCTGGTCTGGTATCATGGCCTTCAATCTGTCTCCCTAATTCTACTCCTAATTTCTAATCTACACCCTCCACTACAATGAAAGTAAACATTTTGAAACATGAAAAAACGACTACCACTTAAAACCCTCCAATGGCCTCCCATTACTCTTACAGTCCAGCTGCTTGGCACAGCTTACAAGGCCCCAGCGTGCTTTGGTCCCTGCCTTACCATACATCCCTCTCTCCTTTCGTAGAGGTTGTGGTGGCTGGGCTCGGTTCAGCATCTTTGCCGGAGGGTAAAGGGCTACCAACTCTGAGGTCCCGGTTCACTCCTACGCAGTCCTGGCTATAGTTCACTTTCTACCAATCAGATTGCATGGATTGGAAGAAGGGATTTCAACCACAGCTCTGCCTCCTTTTCTCTGGCAGGCAGTGGGGAAGAGGTCTGGCTTCCCTGGGGAATTTCCGAGGTGTGGCCGTTTGCTGGTTGTAGTGTCTCCCTGGTACTGGATCCGGCTCCTTGGCAGCCCAAGCAGGGCTTAACAGGTCGTCTGTTCCTTGGCTTTCCTAATGAACCTGTCATCCCTGTTATCCTTCCTACTAAAACAAGCAAAGGTGAATTCTAAATCCTGCTGTTCAACCCTGAATGACATATTTATTTGTAGTTTATCAAGTGTGCCTAACTTTTTCTTGCTTTAAAGTCTTTGTACATACTTTCTTCCTTGACTGGGTTGGGGTCCACCTATTATTTCACTTCCTGGTATGAATTTTATCTCCTCAGAGATATTTTCCTTGATTATTTAACCCAACTTAGATGGTCCTCAATTTTTCCCTTAAATGCTCTGCTTTTTAATTTAATAGAGGTTAACATAAGCTATAATATATAACCATATATCATAAAATATCAGATATTCTGTATTATACCCATGAGATATATCTCTTTATACCTTTATCTGTCTCTGTAATCTATGTTTATATCTATGTCACCGTGTCCATCCCGCTCAGCCATTGCACCATAAGTTCTGCCATTTGCTCAGCGAGGTATATCTATGCCTTGGAGAGTGCCTGGCACAAACGTTTTTACAATAAATCTGTTGCTTCTAGGAGTTGTCCAGGTTTTCAACCAGCCCATTCTTCTTGGATTGCTTTCCACTGACCACGAATCAGCTGGGGAAACTAACAGGGGGTCTCTCTCCCGAGTGGCTGGAGAAGTGCCCCCGGATCACAGCGTCGGTGCAAACCTCAGCACAACTGTCCGAGGTGGTGGAACGGCAGTCGCAGAGCGCGGGGCTCCGTCTCTGTGCTGTCCTGTCTCCCGAGCACCCAGCACGGTGTCTGGGCTGTCAGGAGGTACGGGAGAAATAAATGGTGGTAAATGAACGGATCTCATTCCGTCCTTTCACGTGAGAGTAATACGAAGTCAGGGAGGTTAAATCATTCTCCCAACGTCAAATCTGTTGTTCAGAGGTGACTCTAGGCCCGGTACCACCAGATACACGGAAGTTATCCTGTTCCCTACCCCATTCTCTTACAGTCCCAGCTGCCAAACCTCTGAAATTCCTCACATTTTACTTTTGAGATTAGAAATATATTTCATTTACTTTAAATCCTGAGAGAGAAAATTGAATAATTACTTTGGATACTTAAACTTTAAAATGGACAGAATAGTTTCTAATCAAAACCTTTTCACAAATCTTGCTGTTCGCAGAAACCAAAGTGCTTTTATGCTGCTTGGAACCCATATCTAGGTTTTTGCTAACAAAATATACATAAATAATAAATTTCTTATAGCGATGATTACATTCTTCATGACGTTTTCTTGAATAGTTTTATATTTTAATTATGACCGAGATACATTTGGTGTAATTGATAAGGACCCTTTTCTCCAGCTTTTGATATAGAAAACACACAAGCAATTGAGAGAAAAGAATTTGCTTAATTTTTTTTACAGCTGAATCCCTGACATGGTATTTATTTTTATATGGTATACAGAGTAATAAAATGCTACTGCAATAGTTAGAAATTTAAAAGAAAAAATACCAAAAATTTTTATGTGTGGGAGCCACTAAATGTTTTGTGTTATTCTATTTATCATTACTGGTATTTGAACTGCCATATATACTAGATAACATGTTAGACTAAGAATTTTATATTGAAATATATATGTATTCTATAATGACATGTCAGAAGGCATCGGTTTCAAATCTGGAGCAGTCAACTCCTGTTCTTGATATTTAGGCAACTAGTATCACTGCAAAGTAAGAATATACCTTTGATTAAAATATCAAATGGCCCTTTTTTTCAACTTTTGTGTTTAGGAAATTAGGCATGTGATATACATTTACAATTTTTTCATAAATACTAAAACAAAGGCTTTCTCTTTTCTTAAAATGCAAAGCCCTTCTTTAGACTGATCTCTCTATATTAAACAGATCAAGAGGAAAGACTTCCCCAGGTCCAATGTTCCAAAAATGTAAAAAAATACAAGGCGTCTTTATTTTTCTTACGAGCCAGAGAACTCCATTCTGTTCAGTTAAAGACCCACACGTTTAAAATGTCAGGTCATTAACTCGTTCAGTCCCACGAGGAAACAATCAATGCAAACCTACATTACTGCAAATCAAACTTAAGACAGGAAAAAAGATTACATTTTAGAGATACTTAAATTTCGAATTGAAAGTAGACTCCATTGGCACACTTACGAAATCTGTTTCTCTTCTCTTGGTTTTTACGGCTTGATATAAAATCATTTCCAGTGTCTTAGGTACAGAAAAGACCTCATCTTTTAGATTTAGCTTGTGTGGATATGCATTTTGCATACTCGGTAATTCATCAACAGACACACGAGCATGTTGCTTTCTCAGCAACTGCTTGGGCATATGGATTAAGAGGTAGAGCATAGTTAAATATTTCTGATTATCTGAACATCGCTCTGTAAAGAGTCCTCAACTCTGACCTGCAGTGTTAGACATTTAAACAATGGAAAATTTGGGCAGAGACGCTGAAAGTCATGGTAGCGTGTGTGGCAATTTTACGCTACTAAAAGCATTTAAACACAGAATTAAATCCCCTGTAGCTGTGGACTGAGACTAGATTTAAACACTGTCACCATGAAGGAAGGCCACTTCTATTTAATCATTCCCTCAGTCCCTGAAGCAGACCAGACAAAGTAAGCATAAACGGGAAACTTCTAAAAGGAATGCTAATTCTATTATTTGCCTAATCCTTCTAAAAACCAGGCCCTCTGATTCCCTCACATATAAATTGGAACACTAGTAACGACGTTTGAGCTCAATTTTCTCTTCCTTACAGTAGAAGACACTACATATATTTGCTTGAATTATGTCTTCAAGATACTTATACTCTGGGTGGGGCATGTGTTGTCTGCTCGTGGGTGCGTTGGAAGGAGACCTATCCTCTCTTATTTTGCATTTGCAGCATATAAAATACAAGTTTTTAGGTGACAGTGGCTACCCTTTTCAGATTACAGAACCTGAACTTCGGTCAGAATTAAAACAGAACATTTCTCTTCTATGGAAGAAAAGAAAATTCTTTATCCCAAATCTATTTCTTATCTCCTTTAAGCTTTCACTTTTGGCAGAACTTAATTCTCCGCAAAACACTAGTCCCAGGACTCTCTCATTCTTTCCCATACCTGGAGGAGCTTCTGGGGTGAATCTCCTGGGGGCAAGTTGCATCCATATTCACAGCCCTCTCTCTGTTCGCACCAATTGAAGGGTCCACAGTTATTCTCTGGATCGCTCTGCCACCGATTGCCTTGGCCATCTTTGTAACCACCCCACAATTCTTCTAAGACCTTCCAGCTCACAGTCTATAAGGTACTGTTACCTCACCCTTTACTATGTCTGGTAGCCCAAATCCACCAGCTCACCCCTTCCTTACCTGTCTGATTAACACCCCCAGGTAACGGGTAGTGATGGCACCATATTTACAGTTTAGCAAAGATCTCCCTAACATACTTCCTTCTTCAATCGCTGCTGGATCACAGATCCTGTGGCCTGCCAGATTGGTCTCTAGTGTTAAAGACCTGAGTCTTGAATCTACCGTGTCTGTCTTTTCTTGTTGGAGTTCCATCCTCCCTATGCAGCCCTGGCATTCAAGCTCCCTATCAATCAACGTCATGTTCATTCCTGCAGCCTTCTTTTTGTTCATACTTACTTCTGCCAGGCTTGCTTTTTCCCTGACATCCCACAGATCTGTGTGCAAGCAAACACTTCCTTTAAATGTTACATCTCTCCTTGAACCTCAACCCCAGATGCAAAAACCAGTAAACACATATGCAGGCCACCCATTTTCTGTCCTATAGGCCACCACCCCACATTCCTAAAACACACACATCTATGGGTGACAGTGACTTTCTCTACTACTACAGTGGAGTTGCAGGGGGCACCTGCCACGATTGACCAGAATCTCCAGGGATGCGCATGAAAGTGTCCTTGGCTCACTTCTTGTTCCTTCGTCCCTTCTAAGAATTTCTTTCAGAAAGGAGTATTTGCAGCCTCTATGAGGGTAGGATGAAATTTCAATCAATATCAATTAAAGAAGAAAGTATGTCTGTTGTTTATTACTCTAACCTAAACCCCAGCACAAATTTTAACACGTTAGATGTTCCAAAATACGTGTTATATAAACAAATACTTACTGTGTGGGTGATAGCATCATTGTTCAAAATGCCCACACACTATCTCTACAGCGCCCTTCCCTAGCAGAGGATTGTACGTGCCTGCACCCCACTGACATTAGGACTCATCATGGGACTGATTGGGTGCCCCCCCCCCAGAAATGAGTGCAAGTGACCCATACCACCTCCTAGCAGATGGTTTAACAGATAATGTATGGCCTACCATATTTTTTCCCCTTGTCCCATAAGACAAGGGGTGCCCAGATACGCTTGTTCTATCAGAGCCTGTTCAGAAATGAAGGCATATTCCTCAGAGTCACAGCAAAGAACCAACCTTTGTTTTCATAAGCCATTGAGATTTGGAGGTCTAGCACCATAATGTAATTCAGTGTAAGCTGTCTGATACCAAGAGAATCAAACATTTGAAGTAGCATGATTTTCTTTCAGTATTTACTAGAGTTTCTGAAAGAAGGAGCAATCCCTTTTATTCAAGTTGGTGAGTATCTTCAGTACAAAAACACTAACCCCAGTAACACAGAAAGCAGACTGAATGAAGAGACAGAAAGAGATGAAATCTTATTTTTTATCTTTACCTTTGTTCAAATCGAGTAGCAGGAGAAATATGAGGAAAAGAGGATAAAAGGAAGTTTCTTAACTTTTAGGTCATATGAACTTTATAAAAGGTGTATAATGAGCTTGTATTATGTATAATTAAAATAGTAGTAATAAACAAAAATATGACGGGATGAAAGTGACAACCATAATTTTTTTATGAACATTGGGTAGAAACATTTTTGTGACTATATTCACTATTTCAGATCAAAACATAAATTATCAAGATAATGTGTTTGAATTGGTAACCTAGAAGTACTGATATTATTCCCCCAGTAGAAAACTTGAGAAGATTCTAGAGCTGTAAATTAATTTAGTTCAATATTCAGGCAGTACAATTTCGTCTAAGGATACCACTTGAGAAATTTATCTTTGCTTTTATGTAACTTTTGTGGAAAATTTCCTTCTTAGATTTGATCCATAATTTAGCATGTGTAATTAACACATGTAATGATGTGTTAATGATCTCTTAGTTATACGGCATCTAGCTTCAATGAACACAAAGTGCTCTATTTACTTAATTTATTCTCTAAACATATGCATCTGGAACTAAGTTTGGACTTAAATTAACTCCACTAAAGAGTAGATTTCTGTAAAAGAAGATTTACTTAAGGGCAAGAATAAAAAATTAAGACATGTAAATATTCTTTTGCATGACAAGCTAATTTAAGACTCTTGGTTTAGAATTAAGAGTACTAGAAAAGTATTTCCACAGTCCTATCAGTGTTCAGCAGGCTCCTAATGGCTACCTAGAACCTTACATTTTCATTAACATTGTAAGGACTTAATTTGAATGAAAGGCTACTTCTCAGCTGCAGGTGATTCTACATATTCCTGCGTCTATAATTTGCTTTACTTATGGCTGTCTTTAACATTAGTAGTCATTACAAAATGTACTCAGACAGTATTAATGCAAGCAGAATCTATGGTAATTACTGCTACTTAAACACACAGATTATTCCTTCTGGTCTACTTTTCAAAAATGAAAATAAAATCTACAACCACCAGAAATGAGAACTGCTTTTCAAATACACTTTGTATTAATATAATTTCCCCATATTAAAACAGCCACACATAGAGATTGTGGTATATAATAGAGATGGTGGATTCATGTATTAATTCAGAGATAAGAAGAGAATTAAAGAAAGATAAACCCCTCACCTGTATGGGGAAAAGGGGGGCTCTCAGGAGGATGTTACTTGTTAGTACAGTAAGGTTAAGGCCTGTTGTCCCTCAGAATCCATTCCTCCTCCAGAGGTCGCATCTTCGACTGCCTCCCCCACCCGTCCTTATCACATATGGCCAGATCACCAGCCCCTTCCAATAAGGAAAGATCCAGAAGAGGAAAAGGGATTTCTTGTTCACTTTAATGATCACTAAAATTATAACACATGTGGCCTGATTCCCTAGCCAAGTTATTTGACTGGTGATCTTTTATATCTGACTTGCTCGATTTTGTAAGCTCAGCCCATGCACATACTCATCTCCCAGTAATCCAGTTTATTTCAGGGCATATGGATCATTTCAAAGTAGCAAGCAATTTAAAGATCTCCGGTGATTCAAATATACTGAGATGGATATTTGGATATGGTAATCTCAATGATTTTAACTAAGTAATAGTATCATAAATCACTAAATTTCATTTTTAAAAAGCACATTTCAAGTTTACTTATCACATAAGATAATCCTAAAATATATATTTTATCTTCGAGGTTTGTGAATTGATTTATTGGGGCTTACTCCATGCTAGGCAGAATAAGAAAAGCTGTATAGGACAAAAATCACTGTCTAAGCTGATAAATCACATAGTGACTGAGTTCACCTGGAAGGGATACACTGCAGATTTCTACTATCATAAAAATAGGGGCCTAGACAGAATTTTCTTAAATTTTAGGAGCATAAGGAACATATTACATAGCAGAATATACAGACTAAAAAATTTAATACTAAAAGGATGTGATCCAATAAATGAGATAAACCAGTTAAATAGAAAAAAAAAAGGCGATGCCCACAGATGAGTAAAAAGGGGTTACTGAAACTCCAAAAATAGGTATTATTTACTACAAAGAATATAATCTTTGGGATTGTTCCAAATTGCCTTTTCAAATTTATGGATACTGATTGTGTATTGTCATTTGAAATGCTCCACCTGGTACTCCCTACTCTGATGTAACAGTGGAATCTCAAATATAGAAGGGACATAGCTCACAGGGCATTTGATTGAAATCATTTCCTCAGTGGTATTAAAATATATTTTTAGCTAAAGGACTCATTCTTCCTAAAAATTATTATGCACAAGTCCAACTGTTAGTCGGTAAACACAGAGATTGACAGTGGAGTTCTGGACTTGACAGCCCCATCCTTTACGGGGCTCAGTGAGAGCCCCAGAGTCCAGACACCAGGTTGTAAACCATATGCCCCATGCATGCTCCCATCTAAAATGCTCCGGCCAGCTTACTCTGTTTGCTAAATTGTTTTTGTGCAACTCCAGCAACCGTGAATTCATTACCTCTCAAGGCAGCCCAGTCCATGTTCAGATAGCTTTTAAGTTTTTAGAGAGGCCTTTCTTGTTGAATTGAAATTCATCTTTCTGAAGCTTCCTTTCATTGTCTGGTTAGCTACTATATCTCTGGGGCCTAGAACATACATGAATGTAGTAACCATTCAATATATAGTTGTTGGGCAAACTAATGGATAAACAACCCTAGTTATTTATTCTTAAGTCATAAACTCTATAGTCTCTTTTCCAAATAGCAAAGTGTTGGACACCATTCTCAACACCATTCAAGTTCAGTGTTACAGCTGCTTCAAGTACTTCTCCTCTGTAACTCAGTAGCCAGTGAACCGAGGCCAACTCTTGTCCACTGTCCATTTTGTAAATAAAATTTTATTGGAATGCAGGCACATCCATTTTTTTATGTATTATCTCTGGCTGTTTTCACTCTAGAATGGCAGAACTGAGTAGCTATGATGGGATGGAATGGCCTGCAAAGCCTGAAGTGTTTCCATCGGGTTCTTTACAGAAAACTTTTGCTGATCCTTGCCCAGGACAATTAAAGTGAAATATAAGCAGTGCCACCAGACACCAGGAACCCAGGGAACAGGGGAACCACTCCCTCTGGGTAAAGCTAACTTCTGCCTAGAATTTCTTTAAATCAGCATTGCCCCAACCTCGGCCATCAGAATTAATAGTGAAATTTTTAAAAAGTCCCCATGCCTGGGCCTGAAACTGGGGCAACTAACTTCAGAAACTCAAGGGCATGGCTCTGAGCACTCCCTGTCGTACTCCTATCCTTCTACCTTCACACCCTTGAGCTTATTTCTGGTTTTCTTATTATTTTTGTCGCTATTTGTTTTTTTTACTTTGACATAATTTTAGACCAATAGGGAAGTTGCAAAAATAGTATATAGAGAGTTTTGTGTAGTTTTCATCCAAATTCCTATAATAATAGCATTTTCTATAACCATAGCAAAATTATCAAAATCAGAAAATTGATGTTGGATAGTATTAGTAACTAAACTGGAGTTTGTGTTCAGATTTTATTAGTTTTAACAAGCATTCTTTTTTTTTTTCACAATTGGGAAACGGACTGTTTTATCACTTCAAAGAAACTGCCTCATGCTATCCCATAGTAGTCACAGCCTCCCTTCAACTCTAAAGCCAGAAAACTACCACAGAGTGTAATTTGGAGAATGCTACATAAATGGGACAATGAAGTATGGAATCTTTTGAGACTGGTCTTGTTCACTCACCATAATGCCCTTAAGACCCACCTGTGTTGCTGTATGCATCCATGATTTACTACTTTTCATCGTTGAGAAGCACTTGGATCAATGTACCACAGCTGGTTAATCCATTCTCCCAGGAAAGGGCATCTGGGCTGTTTCCAGTATTTGTTGAGCATTAATAGAACTGCTCTAAAAATCTGCATCCAGGTTTTTGTGTGAACACACATTTTCAGTTCTGTTGGGTGAATTCCCGGGAGTAAGATTGCTGGGTGGCAAGTACAGATGTACCTTTACAGGAAGCTGCCAACTATTTTCCTCAATGGCTACACCAGTTTGTATTCCCACCAGAATGCATTCCAGTTGCTCTGCACCCTTCTCAGTACTTGGTATAGTCAATATGTTACTTATTTTACTGTAGCCATTCTAGTATGTGTGTAGTGGTGTCTTACCATGGCTTTACTTTGCATTTCCCTAATGGCTAATGATGATGAATATTTTTTCATATGCTTATTTACCATCTGTGTATTTTTTGATGATTTATCTGTCAAGCCTTCTGCCTTTTTTCTAATTGGAATCTTTGCCGTCTTACTATTGACTTTAATGTGTTCTTTATATATTCTGGATACAGGTTCTTTGTCAGATGAGAACTGAAAACATTTTCTCCCATACTGAGGTCTGTCTGTCACAGAACAAAACTTTTAATTTTAATGAAGTCCTATTTATCATTTTTTTTCTTTTATGGATCATGTGTTTGGTGTCAGGGTCCAGTCAGGAGAAAGAAACTGAACAGGAATTTGAATATAGGAAATTTACTATCAGTGTAATAGGAGATAGCTTAATGATGACTGGCTGGTAAGAGGTAGAGATCTCTCAATCACACAGGACTAGCAGATATAAGGAGCGGCCACTACCCCTAGGGCTGAGGTCACGTGCCTGAGGAAGGGCCAGCCCCTCCCAGGGCTGAGTCCTGGGCCTTGTCAGAGAGGCTATGGCCGTGGCTCACTGCATGGTTGAGTTTGCTTTGGGGCATTGCTGGTGGAATTTGCTGGAAGTCTGCCCTCTAGCTACCGGGAAAGCTGTTTGTGGTGAAGCATCTAACAAGAGGCACAAAGCCACAGAACTGCCGTTTGGTATTTTGGAAATAAAATCTACAACCACCAGAAATGAGAACTGGTGGCCTGTGTGCGCTCTGGCCACCATGCTCTGTAGGATCTGAGGATCTATGGGCGAAGCTGTCCACAGGGGTCTGGCTAGCCAAGAGAGCCCAAAAAGACAGTTTTCTCCTGCTATGTCTCTTCGGTGCCCTCTACTGACAGAGCTTGACAGCAGGCCAGCAGAGTGTCCACGCAGATCATTTTCACAGGGCGAACTGGCCAGCGGGGCTCTGCCCTCAGGTTCAGAGTGCCTGCTGGAGCAATGGTGAGGCATGGCTTCTTTGTGCTCTCCTGGTGCAGTAGAGTGTGTACAGTCAAGCGGGTCCATCCTCCAGGGCTGCTGTCTCCCAGGTCTAGGAGAGGGCTGGCGAGAGCAGGCTTCTCTTGGGGCTGCTGGGGCTGCACCTACTGACAGCTCCAGGTCGCAGGCTGCTCAAGTGCCCGGGCTGGCATATACAGGAGGAAAACAAAACAAAAGATACTAACAAAAACAACAATGGGGAACTTCCCACTGGGTCATCTTTAAGTCCTGAGGTCCTGAGTCAGTCCTAATTCTCTCCACCCATCCAAATCTTCTGATAAATGCTTTATGTATTTTGTCCAGGCTTTACAGTTGTAATTAACAGGAAGATAGGGTGGAATATGCTTATTCCATTTTCTCTGGAATCAGAAATTCTCCCTAGCCTGTGTTTGAATTGATTTATTTCCCTAGACCACATGCCAAGGCTTGTTCCATATGTAGGTGTTTCTGAGCCACGGTCTTGCAATGATTAGCTGACTCAGCGAGAGTTCTCAAAAGATCTACAGGTTCTTCTGAACCTGATAGACAGGGCTTCCTTATTTGCTAAAGCTGGAAATGGGCCATAATGTGGGCAAAAAAGAAACACCATGTTATAATGAAGGGCACATTTTATTAATCACTGGAGTCAACATGAGGAGAGAACTTGAATTGTCCTGAACTGTCAGCGGGTGAGGGCGACTGCCCATTTGGCACCCTTGATTCTGACCTTCGGGGCACATCAGAGGTCCCAGGCACCGTGGCACTCTTCGATACACTCTCATTCCTGATCTCATTAGCTGTCAGCTTCTGCCACGGGCTTTCCTTTCTGATGCCATTTTAATTCCCCCACTCCCTGCTTTTTATTCTGTTTGTCAGGATCCCAGAAGATTAGGGAAACCCACTCATTTTTCTTTTTTTTTAAGAGACACACTCTACTAGCCACTCTCTGTGTTTGAGCTGTGTCTCTCTGCCCCCATTCCCCAGCACTTCTAATCCCCTCCAGGGCACCATAACCCTACCTCAAAATTACAGTACAAGCTAATAAAAATGATTGCAACAATAGACAGTAACAGTAACCTCTCTACCACTTCAGAGTATTTGCTGTCTGCCAGGCATCATGGTAGGTGCCTTAACTGCATTATTGATCATCCTCACTGCAATTTATTACTTGACAGATGAAGTGAATTAAATGGTAGAGATTAGAAACCTAGAGTCCGATTCCAAATCTCAACCACTTTTCCCAAACCAACCCACTGCCTCTATCTGCACCCTGCCGCCACCTCTGTACCACCCTTGTCAGGCTGTATCTTTAGGTATACATAGGTAGGATTTCCATTTCAGTTTTATCTACTACACAAGACCAAAAGCTCCTTGATGGGAGTGAATTACCTTAGGCGTTAAAATCCCTAAGATAACTGATGCAGAATTCCATGTTAGGCATTGAGTGGCTGCTGATTTTCACAGCTGCTGATTTAGAGGTTATCGCTCTCTTTAACTGCCTTAGAGAGATTAAAATAATTTATCTAGAGAGTCACAAATCCAGCCAATGACCAACTGAGTGGAAGGAATGCTCAGTGAATAATGAGGCTAATCTGACTGATGATCAAAATTTGACCACGCATACATATGCGCACCCAGCTTGAAATGAGGTGCCACCGAATGCATTAATTTATAGGCGAAACGGAGCCAAGTGACATAAACGCAAGCGAGCCTTTCAAAAACACGCATTTCAGAGGCTCATATTTGACGACGACACCTGATAAAGGCACCCATCACTCATGCCATAGCTTCTCATCCTGATTACAGAGTACAAGCTGTCCAGTTCTCTGAACATGATGACATGTTATCAAAAGATGATAAATGTCCTCACAAACAGGTAGGGCTAAAAAAAGTGCCTGTAATATCTCTGTGGGGTTTTGCAACAATAAACATCTTATCTGTATTTCCTATCTTCTGGGGAGTAAAAGCAGAGGCTTTAAGTACCAGGAAAGCTCAAATGTAGAGGTAAAATCAGAGGACTTGGGCATTGGAATCGACATGACACCACATCTAGGATAACCACAATCCAGAGCTGGAACTCGCTCCAAAATATTCCTAACAACTAGTCACACAGCCAGTACCACAATTTCTCCATAGTCAGGAAAATAGCTGAAGTGCTCTATTTGATAGGAAGTTCTTTGGCTGATTCATTCATTCATTTGATGACTATTTATATCATGCTTTTAAAAAAAAAATGAGCCAAGATTGCACAAGGCACCAGGGAAATAGTGTGAGGCACTGTGAACAATCCCTACTCTTAAGGAACATTTAATTCTACTGGAAGTGGCAGACAATAAACAGAACTGCACAAGAGATACATTATTTACAAGTGTGATGGACAGTCCATGACGTGTTATCAAAAATAAGTTCCTTTTTTGCACTGAACCTAGTAAGTTCCTCTCTGCTTTTTCACCAATTAGACCAAGTTGTATTCTTTAATGCTGTACAACAAGACTGTTTTCATTCTACGTGGTGATACACCAGGTATTCAAGAACAGCTAGTATCTTTCTCTCAAAACCTCTCCAGGGCAAATGCCTCCAGAGGTTTTCAAAAAAATTATTTCACATCTGACAAAATGTTGTGGCCCTTCAATCACCACTCCGATCCTACACTCTAGGTTTTTTCCTATGGAAACGCAGTGGTTCCTAATGTATCATCTTTGCTTATAATCACATTTGTTACAAATAATTAAATGAACCCAATATGAATGCAAGAGGGCCTGAACATGGAGGGGAATACACGAATATTTAGTGACCGTTGTCTCTACTGCACATTCTAAATGTCACCTAACATCATGAGATTAGATCTGACACTATCCTCGTCCCCACTGCCAATCCTGTGCCTTTTCTGATATTTCCAAATGTAATCACACACACACATACCATATAATGTGCACATACATAACAACAAATATATAGCAATAAAATGGAGAAAACTTGACTGAAGAAAGGGACTCAGTATGCTTACTGAAAACATAATGCACATAGCTGGATCACATCGTGCACTGCAGAGGCAATGTACCTACTGGTCAGGGTCAGGCCTCCAGGTATAGATTTGCTGGATTTCAATTCTGCTTCTATCCTTATCAGCTGGGTGACTCTGGGCAAGTACTTAACCCCTTTGATCCTTAGTATCTTCATTCAGAAAATAAGACCAGAACCTTGTTGATCTGTGGTGCAAATTAAATAAGTGGATCTATGTAAAATATTAGAGTATTTGACTAAGTACTATAGGTGTGCGTGCTGTTGTTACTATTACCATTAAATATGCAATGAAAATGCAGTTTATTTATTTGCTAAAAACCAGTCAGTCTTCCTTAAGACCTTCCTCCATGCTCAGCTGGAAGCAGGTGGGATGGTGGACCTTAACACTGTACTTATATTTACATCATCACAGTCTCTCCAGGTTGAACTTTTGGACTTTTTACAACTCTATGGCACAGAGTTAAAATTTTATGTCTTTCTCTTCCTGTACTTGATTTCTCTCTTTCCTTCCTTCCATTTACTTCAGGAGGATTGCAATTGGTCATAAAGTTTATGCTAATCTTCCTGGCAGTCAAGGCAAAAAGGGAAACACAACTCATTATGAAAAAGGAAGAAGCATGCCAGTTCCACAGACAGCCAGTTTCTGGTCCCCACATGGCATCTGCACATCTAGAATAGAATCGTCTACCACACTAACACCAAGGTAGAGCTCCCAATCTTGTTCTAGTGCATCTGATTCTCTGTAGAATTCCGAAGTATCCCTTTGGTTATCCTGATTCTCAACCTTCTGTCCATGCAATGTGACAGTTCTGTAGGAACAACACAGAAAGGACATTAAGGAGACTGCATTTGGAATAGACTTGGGTCCATGGGCAGTTTGCTACTTAAGTCTTGGCTATTTTCTTAAGCCAGGGTTTTTAGAGCATGAATAAATCCAGTCAGCTTCAGCTCTTTGGAAGGAAAAGTTCGACATTTATTTGTTCAGTCTCTCCAAACCAGTCCAAAACCATTACCTGAAGGGAGAACTCAGAATTGGATTTCTCGTCCCAGAGGACAGCCTGTTGCTGCCAGAGTTGGCCTAGAGCCCTAGCATGTAACTAGCATATGTGCAGTTAGAGTCTATTAATAAACTGATGAAAGCTCGCCGGTTGAAAGCTGAAGAATGCCATTTAATGCTCCCTTTTGCTTTTAATGGACTGAAACCTGTTAAAATGCTGCTAAATAATAAGACAAATTCTTCTTGCAGTTGGTAGAGAGACAGGAACACACACACACATACACACACACCTGGGAGATTAGTTTCACAGCCGGCATGGAGCAAACCCAGAGTCTACAGGGTCCAAGGAGCCCCACGGAAAGGCTGGAGGTGACACCTGAGATGTTCCACTCAGACAGAACTTCTGTGATTATCTACATTATCACCATTTCCTGCAGCTATTAAATCAGTGGAGCAAAAAATAGGCACATTTGGTCCACAGACAGAGAGAGCCAGGTACAGCGGGGAAAGGATGAAAATGGCACAACAGATGCCTCCGGGCTCTCGTATCAAGGTGATTGCTCCAAAGGGCCCTTCCGGGGACTCTAATTCAGAGAATGGCTTATTGAGCGTAAAAATGAGAGAAGTTAGGCAATGGAGTTTTAAAGACTCTCCTCATTCTTTAACTTCCCAGATGGGCTGTTTCATCTATTTTTGGATTTGTGATGTCAAATCAACCAGCTGATACAGTCGTTTTGGTGAGATTTCTGATTTTGTGGCACCTGTCAGGATCGAGCTGCACAACCAACGCTTGGTTCTCTCTTTCCACCTCGGAACTGCCGTCGGGCTGCTTACCTTAGCCTAGGGTGATCCTTGACTTGAAACAGGTTCCAGACGATTACGAAGCTCTTGCTGTGTCAGAATGTGGCCTCAATGCCGAGGGCGTCTCACCACTTTTCCAGCCCTGGAAGCCTCTTTTTGACTTCCTTCCCTGTTTTTCTAGATTTGCATTCATAACCTTCCTGTGCAAACTTGAGGCTATCCATTCATCTTTTATATCTATTTCTAACATCCTTTTACTGCAGCATGTAGCTCTGATGTTTTGGACCTTATACAAACCTGAATTCGGCTCCAGTTCACCTTAGCCACCACAACCAATGTATCCTTTCTAGTTTTGTCCCAATTCTCTCCTTGCTATCCACATCTTGTCCTGTTTTTTCTACTGATGCTGTTTGGACAGAATAGAATGGAATAAAATAGAATAGAATAATCACTGTGGCAGATGCCATTTTATAAAAATCTCGCATGACCACCTCACGTTTTGATTTGGCCACTCTGCCATCACTGGGTGGAATTTAGGTCCTCTCCCCACGGTGCCTGTCTCAGCCGACTGAGTGTGGACAAAGGCTAATGTGACTTGGAGGCTAGGCATAAAAGGAAACAGAGTTTCAGCCTGGCTGTCTTTTTAGAACCTAGATGCCATGCTTGGAGGCGCTAAGGACATATGGAGTGGCCACCAGGAGGCGCTCTGGAAGAAAGCTGAAGTTCCAGCCAAAAGTCAGCATCCATAGCCTGACACATGAGTGAGTTTTGAGGGCTCTAGCACGAGCTGCCATTTGACTCTAACTACACAAAGCCCCCTGTTCCTCCACTCGACCAAAAATCACCTACTTAACCTTAAAATCATGAGAGATTAATAATAAATGATTGTCTTTTCCACCACCAAGTTTGGAGTGGCTTGCTGTGCATACACACATACAGATATTGGGGAAAACATTATGTAGCTGGTATTTGGAGGCACCAAGACCAGGGATTTGCAAAGTATGGCCCATGGGCCAAATCCCACTGCCACATGTTTTAGCAAATAAAGTTTTATTGGAACATAGCTCATTTGTTTACCTATTACCAAGGGCTGCTTTCATGTGACAGTGTCAAAGCTGAGTAGCTGTGACACAGACTGAATGGCCCACAAAGGTTAAAATATTTCATACCTGGACCCTGACGGAAAAAGTTTGTTGAACCCTGATCTAGAGAAAGGGCTGCCTTTTCTTTTCCTTTCTTTTTCATTTTTCACAGTGGATTTGTACCATTTGCAACTTAATATATTTGCATCCTATCCAGCTATGCAAAATTTTGTATTAATTTGTACACTAAAGGTAAAGCTTACACATAACACGCTCATGCATTTCCATAAAGTTTCATTGAGGCAAAATATACCACAAAGATTCTAAGCAGTCATGCACGTGGTTGCCATAGTGCTACTGTTGATCCAAGTATGAGACCAGGTACTCAAAAATAAATATGTTCACTGACCAAACCAGGGAGTGTGATTCATTATAGAAAATGTATTTTTCTTTCTGGAGTAGGAATATAGCTAATAAAACTGGCAGCTCCTGACTGCAGAAATTTACACTGGGTGGGATTTTGATGAAGACAAAACAAAGGCTTTCTTGGTTTTCAAGTAAAGGCAAATATTCTTAAAAACCAATATCTGAACTAAATTAATCTGATGACAAAGTACCCATGAATTGAACGGGCCTGCTTTCCTGATACCAAATATGTTTTCTGTTAAAAAACTAATTTGTTGATCAAGTCCCACTTGGTTTCTTTCCTTCATTACCTGTGCATTATTAAAAAATTACAATTCAAAAACAATCTTATACTCCCCCATTAATTGCAAGTTTGATAAGAGATGTACCTTTACCCCTTTGAATCAAGGGAGTAATAGTGGAAAAACTCAATGCATATGACAGCCATGACAGATAAATCATTCCATTACTGTTCCAACCACAGCTAGCAGATCAGTGGTTTTTATACAAAGTCACATAATCTGGTTGGCATCTTGGATTATGTTGAAATAAGAAACTGGTTTTCACCTACTGTCTCAAAAACCTTTTTAAGATCCTTTCATCCTTCAGGGAGATGAGAATACCCCTCCACCCTGCCTCTTCCTAGAACACAAAAGTTGATGCATAAATGGTACCTGGAGATAACTAAAAGACAGATACTACATCACTAATATTTTTCTAAAATAATTAGCAAGTGTGAGATTTATAAGAAGTTTCTACTAATGGAGACAACAGTGATTTCTGTCCCATTTCTGATATGGTTTTCTGCAAAGCAAAGTCTTTAAAATGGGGATGTCATTAACTTAGAAATAACTCGTCACATTTTTAAAGGTTTTTATTTGAGGATAAAATGTAATAACATATTGAGAATTTAAAAGCTGTATACATAAAAACAACACTTTTTTCTGCTTAGGAAATTGCTGACTTTATAGGGAAAACTATGACCTTGAACTCTGGACTAGATTACCTTATTTTTAAATATCACTATATACTGATGTAAAATGTCTTAATAACATAGGAGGAAGCTTGCATTTATGGGCCCTGAACCAATTCTTTCTGGGTTACTGGATTTTCAATTACCAAAATTACAGCACTCAATATCGCATTAGTTGCCTGAAAGAATTAAAGCACTTTTCCAAAGTGGAAATTCCCGGGAGATAATACACGTCCTGTGAGACTCTAATCTCTTCCAATTGTAGGTCATCTTGCATCTTTATTTGACCATTTTGTCTATTCATTTAAAAGAATTAACATTTGACTGCCAAAAAAAAAAAGGCCCTTTCTTCTTTGGTATTTAAGACCTGAGTTTTGTTCTTCAGAGAACTCTGTCATTGTCTAGAAGAATTACAAAGTCAGCATACACAGAAATATGAAGGTTGATAGAGTTTCAGGTGCTACTCCTAAATTATCTGCTATAATTTTACACAGATCAAAGATGTTGTTTTCCAATACATAGGAATCTTTTTTGTCTGAAATAATAATAATAATGATAATAATAATAATAATAATAACATGGTAATAATAATAATAATATAGTAATAATAATTAAAAACAGCATTTTTTTGTTAACAAAATGTAGAGCAACAAAAATCTTGATCCTTAACCTTATCTTCTTTCACCCATCCTCCGTGCAGGTGAAAACTACAATAAAGATGTGAAGAGCTTAAATGTGGGCAGACACACACCTTGGAATCTTTTAGCAGGTCCAAGGTTTGACACCCAAAGGCAAGCATTTACAGCAGCAGCTTTGTGGGTGTGAGAAGGTTTTGCAAAGTGAGAGTTATCCTGGATAGTCTAACAGACAAGATGATATCAATTAACAACCAAAACTGGAGCTAGTGCTAACAAAAATTGTGGGAGGATTAAGAGTTTCGCTGTGCAACAGGAGACAGTGAAGGAATCAGAACTTAGTTCAAATCCTAGCTCTGCTTCTTACAAATTTGTTGACTTCAATCAAGTTATTTAACTCGGACCTGGTTTCTTTATCTGCAAATTAAGAGCATCTACTTCCAAGAGGCATATTGCTCCCAGAACTTCCACAACCCCTAGCATAAAATTTCTAATTTGGGATAACCTTTTGTTCTAGGACTCTTTCACCAAAGTGAGTCGCTAGAGGACAGAAGCAACATCTAAAGAGGAGCAAATACTAAGTACTTGCAAAATGCTTGTTAAATGAAGTATTTAGTCAAAGGAGTTATCTTAGGAATTCTATACATTTGACATTAAGTTTAGCACATGCTAGCTAATATTTGTCCTTGTCTACCTCCCTCCTATCTAAGGGTCATTCCTACTGCTTTAGACTTTCCTGACACTATATTTTCTCCAGACAGACCATTCCCTACCTTGGATTACATTTGGAGTTTATTTCTTGTTTTATTAACCAGACTGAAGACCCCTTGAGGGCAGAACTCTTCTGCATCTTAGTTTCAACCTTGAAGTATCTTATATATTACAAAAACACTAGCAAGTGAAGTATAAATGATGGAATAGATAAAAGAACAAATAAGTAACTTGGAGGTCATGAGTCAGACTCTCACATCTATGGCCATTTCAGAGAAAGACGGGAGAGCTTTTCTTTTCTACCAGTTCTACTTTCTGGGCAATGTGGAAAAAAATGCGTTATATTTTTCTCTTGTTTTACTTAATTCTACTAGAGAGTTGGCAGCGCAACAGAAGGCTGAGCAATAAATAAAATAAGGTCAAAATGGGTCAATAACATTACCGATACACATTCTGCATTTTGACCTTCGCCTCGGAGTCTGGCCAGGAACCAACTGTTAGTCTGAGGGTGATTGATTTGAGTAAAACATCAAGACTGCCCCTAAACTGACTCATAACAAAAACAAAGCAAACTGGAGTGCTGGCTGTGCACTGACCGAGTGGCACAGCACAGGCTCTACTCCACGGAGTTGAATATGCTCTCTGCCCTCAAATTTAACCTGGTACCGATGGCACAACTTGCAGTTAGTATACAGTCGCTCTGACTCCATAGAGCCCTAAAAAAATGTTCTTCACTCTCATTAGAAACTGGAGTAGCACAGTAATTTAATGATGAATCTGAATGCAATTATGATAATTAAAATAGCAACTTAATTTTATGCTGTCTTTGGGAAATACTCAACCCGAGGGTTGCCCATTCAAATTCTGACTTATACCAGTTAATGTCTTTGATTTGTACTATAAATTAGTTAACTGTCTTAGAATTTCAATTAGTAAAACTTACTGACTATATGCATTCAAATTGTTACTACATATTTTGGAGTGTGTCAGTTTTTACTGTTAAAAGAATTCTTAGGATGACTTTCCTGAATAAAACTAACACAGCACTATTTACTGATATTTTCAATGTAAACCTGCCAGTTTGGGATAAAAATGCATGGGGTAAAGGTATATGCTCCATCAAGGAGATGAAAATTTCATGATGTTGACAAGTTGGAAGACAGGTTAGGACGGAGGACAGAGCTTACACAGAAGCATGGAAGTAGGAATCATCCTGGCAAAGAGTGTGAATGTATTTGCGTGTGTTTCTGGGCACCCACACATGTACACGAGCACATGACATGTGGATCCTCTGTGTATCAGTTTGCCATGACTGGAATGGGCTGAGGTGTAAGGGAAGATTTTTTTCTAAGCAAAAGCACATATACAACCTGCCCTCAGTCCTCAGGTGATTTTCGTGGGCTGAAAGTAAGGAGAGATGTGGAGGATGCCAGAATGGCAGGCAGGGGCTAGATCATAAAAAGTTCTGATGCCACGTTTAAGAGTTTGGAATTCACAGAACATAAATGCAAGTATAATTCTTAATTTAAACAACTGTTTCAGTTTGGGTTTTACTAAGAATTCAGTAGAGGCTTTACGCTACTGAATGCAAGAAACATGCTGTTAACATGTTTTGTTTTACACTTCCAGTTTATTATTAGATATAAAACCCTTCACTTTTCCACTCTGGAGACAGGTATCCACAGGTATTAACGTTTTTACAGGTATTCATTTCATATTCTTTCATATTCGATCACTGTTCAACTTTTCTTGTTGTAGTTAAGATTCTAACTTTAAGAATTATTATGTTCGTGGTAAGAGGAGAGAGGATTAAAGATGGTGGCATGAGAGGTGAGACAGAGGCTTCCTCCTAAAACCGCATATAATACAAAAACATAATTAATAAAACTACTCCTGAAGAAGCAACAGGAAAGAGGACTGTGCCAGACTGCATACACATAGAGAAAAGAGACCTCACAGAACAGGGTAACGTACCAAAGCTGTGGCCTGGCAGGACCCAAGCTCTTCCCCTACCCCAGCTCACCGGCGGGAGGAAGAGAAACGGAGTGGGGAGGGAGTGGAGGCCTGGGACTGATGAATACCTAACTCTGGAGATCTTCTCTGGGAGCACAAACCTACATTTCAGGGTGCTTGCATGGTACTCTCATGAGTGGTGGGTTGGAAAGCTAAGACAGGCAGAATTCTTGAAGAGACTTGAGATTCCAGCCACTTGTGGAAAGCAGGGATCCATATTTGGCTGCTCTGGGACAAAAGAAAGGCATGCAATCTGAGAGACTTCCTAACAGCAAGAGGGCTGCTAAAGGCGCAAGGATTGCACAGTGCTTACTGCTCAGGAGAAAGCACAGGTAGACAAAATTGTCCAGGTGCACTCTGCCCAGCAGGTTAGGACCTTTCATGATCTTCAGGTGCTCCAGCTCTCTGGCTGGCTACACAGCGCTGAGGACACCCTCCGGGATATGCAGCCGACTGTGCCTTTCTCCCGGCCAGCCCCACCTGGCGCGCAAACTGGCAAACCCTATCAAGGCGTTACGCCAGCCAGAGGGAATATCGGTCTACAGCAACTACAAACACAAAGCATAGAGGCTTATACCTGTGTGCTCGGCCCACTGATTCAGGCAGTGGAGACAGGCATAGCAGCCAGGAAGAAGGAAACAGCTCTTTCCTCCCCCCAGGCACCAATACCACTCCGCAGCGACCCCCAACATTGCTTCAAGGGCTGAGCAGCTCCAGGGAGTAGAGCTTCTGGGCACTGGAGGGCATCATATACAAATAGGAAATGCCAAAGGAGCCTGGTTCAAAGTAAAATTATTACTACAACTCCTGAGAAAGATTTAAATGACATCGATGTCATGACTCTTCCGGAAAGGGAGTTCAAAATAAAAATCACTAACATGCTCATGGAGGTACAGAAAGATATTCAAGAACTCAGGATGAATTCCGGTCAGAGATCCAATTGTTGAAGAGCACAGTGAAGGGTATTAAAAGCAGATTGGATATGGTGGAGGAGACAATAAATGAAATAGAAACTAGAGAATAAGAATACAAAGAAGCTGAGGCACAGAGAGAAAAAAGGATCTCTAAGAATGAAAGAATATTGAGAAAAATATGTGACCAATACAAATGGAACAATATTCGCATTATAGGTTTATCAGAAGAAGAAGAGAGACAAAAAGGGATAGAAAGTGTCTTGACGAGGTAATTGCTGAAAACTTCCCCAATCTGAGGAAGGATATAGTTTCTCAGGCCATGGAGATGCACAGATCTCCCAACACAAGGGACCCAAGGAAGACAACACCAAGACATATAGTAATTAAAATGGCAAAGATCAAGGATAAGGACAGACTATTCAAAGCAGCCAGAGACAGAAATAAGATCACATACAAAGGAAAGCCCATCAGGCTATCATAAGACTTCTCAGCAGAAACCTTACAGGCCAAAAGGGAGTGGCATGATATATTTAATGCAATGAAGCAGAAGGGCTTGGAACCAAGATTACTTTATCTGGCAAGGTTATCATTTAAATTGAAGGAGGGATTAAACAATTTCCAGATAAGCAAAAGCTGAGAGAATTTACCTCTCACAAACCATCTCTACAGTGTATTTTGGAGAGACTGCTATAGATGGAAGTGTTCCTAAGGTTTAAGAGCTGTTGCCAGAGGTAATAAAAGCACAGTAAAGAAAATAGAACAGTTAATTACTAAGCAAATGCAAAATTAAATTATACTCAAAGTCAATCAAGGGATAGACAAAGAGTACAGAATATGATACCTAATATATAAAGATGGAGGAAGAAGAAAAAGGAGGTGAAAAAAAAATAAAACCTTTAGATTGTATTTGTAATAGCATATTAAGTGAGTTAAGTTAGACTCTTAGATAGTAAGGAAGTTAACTTTGAACCTTTGGTAACCACGAATCTAAAGCCTGCAATGTCAATAAGTACGTACCTATCGATATGCACCCTAAATGTAAATGGACTGAATGCACCAATCAAAAGATAGAGTCAGTGAATGGATAAAATGCAAGTCCCATCTATATGCTGCCTACAGGAGACTTACTTTAAACCCAAAGACATACACAAACTAAAAGTAAAGGGATGGAAGAAGATATTTCATGCAACTAATAGAGAGAAGAAAGCAGGAGTTACAGTACTTGTATCAGACAAAATAGACTCCAAAACAAAGAAAGTCACAAGAGACAAAGAAGGATATTATATAATGATAAAAGGGTCAATCCAAAAAGAAAATATAACCATTATAAATATCTATGCACCCAACACAGGAGCACTTACATATGTGAAACAAATACTAACAGAATTAAAAGGGGTAATAGAATGCAACGCATTCATTCTAGGAGACTTCAACACTCCACTCAGTCTGAAGGACAGATCAACCAGACAGAAAATAAGTAGGAGACAGAGGCACTGAACAACACATTAGAACAGATGGATCTAACAGACATCTACAGAACTCTACACCCAAAAGCAGCAGAATACACATTCTTCTCAAGTGCACATGGAACATATTCAAGAATAGATCATATACTAGGCCACAAAAAGAGCCTTGGTAAATTCAAAAAGACTGAAATTGTACAAACCAGTTTCTCAGACCACAAAGGTATGAAACCAGAAATAAATTAAGCAAAGCAAATGAAAAATCTCACAAACACATGAAGGCTTCACAACATGCTCCTAAATAACCAATGGATCAATGATCAAATAAAAACAGAGATCAAGCAATATATGGAGACAAATGACAACAATAATTCAACACCACAAAATCTGTGGCAAGGCCGTGCTAAGGGAAAAGTATATTGCAATACAGGCCTACCTTAGGAAAGAAGAACAATCCCATATGAGCAGTCTAAACTCACAATTAACGAAACTAGAAAAAGAAGAACAAAGGAGGCTCAAAGTCAGTACAAGGAGGGACATAATAAAGATTAGAGCATAGATAAATATAATCGAGAAGAATAAAACAATAGAATCAATGAAAGCAGAAGCTAGTTCTTTCAGAAAATGAACAAAATTGATAAACCCCTAGACAGACTTATCAAGAAAAAAAGTCTACTCGCATAAACAGAAGCATAAATGAGAAAAGAAAAATCACTCTGGACATCACAGAAATACAAAGAATTATCAGAGAATACTATGAAAAATTATATGCTAATAAACTGCATAACCCAGAAGAAATGAACAACTTTCTAGAAAAAAACAACCTTCCAAGGCTCACCCAGAAAGAAACAGAAAATCTGAACAGACCTATTACCAGCAACAAAATTGAACTGGTAATCAAAAACCTACAAGCACAAAACCCCTGGGCCAGATGGCTACATGGCTGAATTTTATCAAACATTTAGTGAAGACCTTATACTCATCCTCCTTAAAGTTTTCCAAGGAGTAGAAGAAGAGGGAATACTTCCAAACTCATTCTATGAGGCCAGCATCACTCTAATACCAAAACCAGGCAAAGACACCACAAAAAAAGAAAATTACAGACCAATATCCCTGATGAACGTAGATGCAAAAATACTCAACAAAATATTAGCAAACCGAATTCAAAAATACATCAAAAAAATCATCCACCATGATCAAGTAGGATTTATTCCAGGGATGCAAGGATGGTACAACATTCGAAAATCATCAACATCATCCACTACATCAACAAAAAGGACAAAAATTACATGATTATCTCCATAGATGCTGAAAAAGCATTTGAAAAAATTCAACATCCATTCATGATAAAAACTCTCAACAAAATGGGTATAGAAGGCAAGTACCTCAACATAATAAAGGCCATATGTGACAAACCCACAGCCAACATTATACTTAACAGTGAGAAGCTGAAAGCTTTTCCTTTAAGATCGGGAACAAGACAAGGATGCCCACTCTCCCCACTTGTTTCAACATAGCAGTGGAGGTCCTAGCCACAGCAATCAGACAACACAAAGAAATACAAGGCATCCAGATTGGCAAGGAATAAGTTAAACTGTCCCTGTTTACAGATGACATGATATTGTAGATAAAAAACCCTAAAGAATCCACTCCAAAACTACTAGATCTAATATCTGAATTCAGGAAAGTTGAGCGATACAAAATTAATATACAGAAATCTGTGGCATTCCTATACTCTAACAATGACCTAGCAGAGAGAGAAATCAGGAAAACTATTCCATTCACAGATGCATCAAAAAGAATAAAATACCTAGGAATAAACCTAACCAAGGATGTGAAAGACCTATACTCTGAAAACTACAAGATGCTTATGAGAGAAATTAAAGAAAATACCAATAAATGGAAACACATCCATGCTCATGGATAAGAAGAATTAATATTGTCAAAATGGCCATTCTGCCTCAAACAATCTACAGATTTAATGAAATTTCTATCAAAATCCCAACAGCATTCTTCATCGTACTAGAGAAAATCATTCTACAATTCATATGGAACCACAAAAGACCCCAAATAGCCAAAGCAATCCTGAGAAGGAAGAATAAAGGTGGGGGGATCATGCTCCCCAACTTCAAGCTCTACTACAAAGCTACAGTAATCAAGAAAATTTGGTACTGGCACAAGAACAGACCCACAGACCAATGGAACAGACTAGAGAGACCTGATATAAACCCAACCACATATGGTCAATTAATATTTGATAAAGAAGCCATGGAAACAGAATGGGGAAATGACAGCCTCTTCAACAGCTGGTGTTGGGAAGACTGGACAGCAACATGCAAGAGAATGAAACTGGATTATTGTTTAACTCCATACACAAAAGTAAACTTGAAATGGATCAAAGAGCTGAATGTAAGTCATGAAACCATAGAACTCTTAGAAGATAACAGAGGCAAAAATCTCCTAAATATAAGCATGAGCAACCTCTTCCTGAACACATCTCCTCGAGCAAGGGAAACAAAAGCAAAAATGAACTCATGGGACTACATCAAACTAAAAAGTTTCTGTAAGGCAAAGGACACCATCAACAGAACAAAAAGGCATCCTACAGTATGGGAGAATATATTTGTAAATGACATGTCTGACAAGGGGTTAACATGCAAAATATATAAAGAACTTATATGCCTCAACACCCAAAAAACAAATAACCTGATTAAAAAGTGGGCAGAGGATATGAAGAGACAGTTCTCCAAAGAAGAAATTCAGATGGCCAACAGACACATGAAAAGATGTTCCACATCACTAATCATCAGGGAAATGCAAATTAAAACCACAATGAGATTACCTAACACCAGTAAGAATGGCCAGCATCGAAAAGACTAAGAACAACAAATGCTGGCGAGGATGCAGAGAATGGGGAACCCTCCTACAGTGCTGGTGGCAATGTAAGCTAGTTCAACCATTGTGGAAAGCAATATGGAGTTTCCTCAAAAAACTAAAAATACAAATACCATTTGACCCGGGAATCCCACTCCTTGGTATTTACCCAAAGAATACAACTTCTCAGATTCAAAAAGACATATGAACCCCTATGTTTATCACAGCACTTTTTACAAGAGCCAAGATATGGAAGCAACCTGAGTGTCCATCAGTAGATGAGTGGATAAAGAAGAAGTGGTACATATACACAAAATGGAATACTATTCAGCCATAAGAAAGAAACAAATCCTACCATTTGCATCAACATGGATGGAGCTGGAGGATATTATGCTCAGTGAAATAAGCCAGGTGAAGAAAGACAACTGCCAAATGAATTCTCTCATTTGTGGAGTATAACAACGAAGCAAAACTGAAGGAACAAAATAGTAGCAGACTCAGAGACTCCAAGAAGGAACTAGTGGTTACCAAAGGGAAGGGGTGTGGGAAGGCGGGTGGGGAAGCAGGGAGATGGGGATTGACAGGTATTTTGTCTAGTACACATGGTGTGAGGGATCACGGGGAAAACAGCTGTAGCACATAGAAGGCAAACAGTGAATCTGTGGCATCTTACTACACTGATGGACAGTGACTGCATTGGGGTATGGGGGGGACTCGATAATATGGGTGAATGTAGTAACCACATTGTTTTTTCATGTGAAACCTTCATAAGAGTGTATATCAATAATACCTTAATAAAAATAAAGAGTATATGTCAATAATACCTTAATAAAAAATTTTTTTTAAAGAATTATTATTTTCTAGTTGAAATATTTTATCATTACATAAGCTTATGGCTACTCAGATCCTTAGATAGGCGTAAAATGGGGAAAAATATCCCTTTATGAATTAAAAAACCATACACACACACACACACACACAGATTCAGATGTTTCTAGAAGTGTGGCATCTGTAGATAAAGCCACTGGGAGTTTAATTTAATTTTAAAATTCACCCAGATGTCTGGCATTTTGTAGACACTGGTTAGGTATTTAGCTTATCATTATTTTTATAGATTTCATATCTCTGGTAAAGAAAGACAGACAGTCACACGTAGAATGTGTAAACAGATCCATAGGTTCATGCATACACACACGTACACACAAGTAAGGGACCCAGTTGCTTTGGAGCATAACATAAAATTATACACTAGCTTGTCAATTTAATCTTAATTCCCCTCTTATCTTGCACACCACACATTAGCACCTGAACAAAGCTGGGTGACAGGTCCTTAGAAACTTTAGGTCCTTAACTGCTTCACTCATTCATTATATTGAGGAAGAAAACAAGTTCTTGTTCAGATGAAGAATTCATTGTCAAATTCTTCTGTGATTCAAGGAGTGGTTTTATGCAATAAAACTTATCAGCTTAAGAGAACCTGCAAAATACCATTCATCTTGATTTTTTTAATGCATGAAAAGGAGAGTATATTTTAATTTGTCATTTCTGCATCACCCCTAGTTTACAATTTGTCATCACTGATTCACATACAAAGATACTGGAACCACAATGTTCAAATGTGCTAGACATTTTTTTTTCTTCTGAATTTCCCTTCTCATTTTCGGTCTCTCTAGAGATCTGCTACCAGCACACTCTGATAGCACTTATCACACATCTTGAGAAGGGAACACTTGATCAAATCTCTTTCTTTGACCAGTCTGAAGCATGTCACGAGCCAGGGCTAAGAAAGAAAAAGCAATTTAGGCACAAATGGTCTCACAATGGTGTTTCAACTGCTGTCCCAAGATGCATGCAATGAGGTCCTTTATCATAGTAGTGATTATCCCAGAGAGGCTTTGTTTGGGAGAACGGGTGAGGAAAGAAAGACCCCAGAGCTAGCACAATTTCCACTACGCCAAGAGGGCCATTTGTACACCACTGCACCAGATCTGTAAGTACCGACAAAAATGTGTACCTTTTCAAATGACTTTAGATTGCCTCTTAAACTTCAGCAGAGTTATGGACTCAAGCCACAAAAAGTGTTTGTTTCCCTTCTTACAGAAAATGTACAATGCTGATTATAAAGACCTGACATAGAGGACATTTCAGGGACAGTTAAAGACAGAATTTGCATATAAACCAATGTGTGTATAATATTTGTTTTTATATATTATGTATTACACTATATAATATCTACAAATACGTACCACATTATCAGTGATATATCGCTTTCTGGTGTCAAGTGCTTGCATTTTGTTATAATTTTCAACATTTGGGACATTTGACTCCTATGTTGAGAAAAGCAAATATTTTCTATCTTCCTTATGAAAACAGAAATAAGGCTAATTCCCACTTGCCCGCTACTGAAAATGGTGGTCTGTTTTCTAAATGACGTCAGTATTGGTGTTGCCTTACAAACTATTCATCCACCATCTTTATTTCCAGTTTACCATTCTCACGATTTGGCTTCTATATAAATGAACAGGAAAAAAGTGTGTGCTTAGCTTAGTCTGGCACTGGGCCTGATGGAAACAGCTGGCTCTAGAGGGTAATGCTCAGGAAAGAGCCCAGACTTTGTGATTTTATTAGTGTCCTATTTTCCCAATATATATTTGTTTCCAGTCATAGGTCATTATTTTACATTGGACACCTACTTTGTCATTAGAAAAGTCTCTTTATCATTCTAAGTCCCTGAACAAATAATGTGAATTAGAGTCAATTATTAATCCAGAGCAAATAAATGCTCCTTTTGCAGACACAGGGCTTGCCAACAGCAGATTTGAAAGTATTTCACTCTTGGCACCTTGGATCAGATGATACAACATCCCTAGATTATAATTTTAAATTTAAAAAAAGCAAAAGAGAAAAAGAATGGATACAAAGAAGACTGAACCGTAAGAGTGAAAAGTACAAATTTAAATAGTATCATAGTAGCTTTATCTAATGAATATATTTGCAATTTACTGAGACTAAAGAGAATTATGTAATAGAAACAGGGAGAGATGTTCTCAGATCTTACCAATTAGATGACTAAAGTAAATCTATGTACTCAGGAGGCTAATTAACTCTGATTGTTAGACACGGAAGGGGCAGTAGAAATGTCAAGTGTCCTTTACCTGGGCAACTGGAGAGTCTAAAAACAAGCAAACAAACTTTACGGGTTAGACTTGATGACCTTGATGAAAACCTGCAACTCTGAAATTTGATGAGCAGGATCTCAGAATTCCTTGGATTAACGAGAAGCAATGTTCTTTCATGGAACTATCTACACACAAACACAAAGCCTAAAACTTTGCTACAATTCAAGAACAAAAACACCACGATTCAAGAAACAAACTGTTTCAAGTTTTAAAACTACTACGTAAAGTACTCTGTAAAGAAAAAATAAAGGAGTAGTCAAGTATGTACTCTCACTGAGCATGTCATCTAGCAGTGGGAGAAGGTAAGGACGTATAAAATTATATTTTAAGAATATTATAGGTAGTTAGAAAGGTATAGATTCTTATCGGACTTCACAGGCAGAAGGGAGAAGAGAAAAGTGACACACTTTCAAGAGATACATGTAGAAGAACAGTATAAGGAACAAAGAGGCAGGAAAGGCGTGTGTCTCTAATGGAGAATATTGCAGTAAGCAATGGAAGTTTGGAAAGGTAGGCTGTGGTTAAAAGATGGAAGACCATGAGGCTCAGCATCAAGCTACATGGAAGGTTTCTGAATGGGTCCATGCTGTGCCCATGACCTGAGTAGTACAAACAGGCAGCAGAATGAAGGACGTGGTTGTCAAGGAGCAAGAATGGAGGTTCTGGCAATTGTAACGGGCAAGATACAGACCTACGAAGCCAGGAAAGAGTTGTAACCATGTGTGAAAGAGTAAAAGATGTTTTCTGGGACTGGGAGGGAGTAGATTTCCAACCACTGAACAGATGTGCACACTGAGGTAGACAACTAGAAGGTTTCAACTCTGTGAATCTCAGGACCAAAACAACACTGGAAAAGACAGGAGGGACAGAAAGCTGGGGACGATGTTTGAGATCAGGTCTATTGTTTTTTGACCTTGTAAATGTTAGATGCTGACAAACCACCCAAGTGAATAACCAATAAGCCACAGAAAATGAACCCAGGCTTTAGAAGAGCGAGGCTAGAGGCGTGGAATGCTGAGACATCTAAGCACAAGGGAGAGCATGTTGAATTGCTGCTCACCAGTATGTGCTTCCCCTCCTCGGAGGGGATTCTTCTTCCCTGCCCACTATAATCAAGCGTACCCAGGTGACTTGCCAGTGGACAGGGGGAGGAATATTATGTGTCACTTCCACTAAAAAGCTTTAAGAGGCTATTGATTCATGGTCCACTTTTTCCCTCTGACATCGAATTGGTAATGTTCAGCTAGTGACTGCTTCATTAGCCTGGGCCTGGAGTGAAATGACCATGGAAAACAACCACAGCTGATATGTGATGTGACTAAGAAACAATTAGCTGTTGTAAAATCACTAGGATGTGGACCAAGTCATTTATTACTTCAGGTATAACCTAGCCTAAACCTAACCGATAGACCATGGGAATGAATGAGATCACCACTCCTTCCCAAGGGGCGAAAAAATTAAGGGAAGATCAGACGATGACCTAGCTTGGGACTTAATCCAACAACTTTGATTTTGTCATTTCATAGAAACAACAATGCCAACTGAGTTACATTTGAGCATAATTTAATTTTTGACATTACTTTTGCAGTATTAAAAAACCTGAATTAAAAAAAAGACTTACTAGATCAGACAAAATCATTCTGGCCATCTTTGGAAATGTTTGCTCAATGAAATATTCTGTAATGACTAGCAACCACACTCATATACCAATAGTTTGGGGTGTTCAATATATTTTTTTTAATGTTATTTTTGACTGTAAATTTTTCTTTGTAAAGAAACACTTTGTAAAGTGTTTCAACCTAACAATCCTCATTAGATCATAAGAGTTAAAAGTATGTTTTCATGTTAGGGAGTATCTCTTTGCCTAGAGAGAGAGGAACCAGACTTTCTGTGAGCAGTTGTTGGTTGATCCCTGAACATTCTCCTTGGCTCACTACTCCAACATGCAGACTGTTACAAGTAATGGGAAAAAAAAATTCAAGATCATAAAGTCAGTGATGGAGCTTACCCCAGCGGTCATGTAGACTTGTTATCCTAAGGCAGCAATTGAAACCCATAAGATACAATTTAGGAATTTCAGAGGAATTGTCTGTCAAAATTATTTTATCAAGTAGATTTACAATGAAAATTTGCTTTATGAGTATTCTATTTCTTGTATTTTAGAGGATTCCAGGAAAACCCCAAAACCAATTTTCTAATTCAAGTTCACAATGCTTCTGGCCCTGTGCACCACTGTTGCCCAAACTTTTGTTAAGTGCTCATACCAAATCATTGTATACTTAGCATTTCTAAGAGCAATTATTCTTTTTTTTGGATTATTTTTATTAAGAATGCCTTGGTAAAACTAGTAAAATGTGATTTAATGCATGCATTTTTTATGCATGTATAAGTTCACAAGTCACAAACCAATCTTGCACATTAAGCGAAGGGTTATAATATTTTACTGTTAAAAAACACATGATCTTTTGATACTTGTCTTTTTCGGCTTGGCTTATTTCACTGAGCATAATACCCTCTAGCTCCATCCATGTTGTTGCAAATGGTAGGATTTGTTTTCTTCTTATGGAAAAATAATATTCCATTGTGTATATGTACCACATCTACAATTACATGTGCAATATTATGGTTATTAAACTACCCCCTTCATCGGGTCCCCCCCACCAACCCCATTACAGTCACTGTCTCAGCGTAGTGAGATGCTATAGAGTCACTACTTCTCTTCTCTGAGTTGTATAGCCCTCCCCATGCCCCCCGAACATTACGTCTGCTAATCGTAATGCCCCTTTTTCCCTCTTATCCCTCCCTTCCCACTCATCTTTCCCAGTCCCTGACCCTTTGGTAACTATTAGTCCGTTCTTGGGTTCTGTAAGTCTGCTGCTGTTTTGTTCCTTCAGTTTTTTTCTTTGTTCTTACTCTGCACATATGATCAACATCATCCACCACATCAATAAAAAGAAGGACAAAAACTACATGATCATCTCCATAGATGCTGAAAAAGCATTCGACAAAATTCAACATCCATTCATAATAAAAACTCAACAAAATGGGTATAGAGGGCAAGTACCTCAACATAATAAAGGCCATATATGACAAGCCCACAGCCAATATTATACTTAACAGAGAGAAACTGAAAGCTTTTTCTTTAAGATTGGGAACAAGACAAGGATGCCCACTCTCCCCACTTCTATTCAACATAGTACTGGAGGTCCTAGTCACAGCAATCAGAGAACACAAAGAAATAAAAGGCATCCAGATTGGCAAGGAAGAAGTTAAACTGTCCCTGTTTACAGATGACATGATATTCTAGATAAAAACGCCTAAAGAATCCACTCCAAAACTACTAGATCTAGTATCTGAATTTAGCAAAGTTGCAGGATACAAAATTAATACACATACATATGTTGTTTTCCTATACACTAACGATGAACTAGCAGAGAGAGAAATCAGGAAAACGATTCCATTCACAATTGCATCAAAAAGATTAAAATACCTAGGAATAAACCTAACCAAGAAAGTGAAAGACCTAGAACCTGAAAATCACAAGATACTTTTAAGAGAAATTAAAGAGGACACTAACAAATGGAAACTCATCCCATGCTCTTGGCTAGGAAGAATTAATATTGTCAAAATGGCCATCCTGCCTAAAGCAATCTACAGATTCAATGCAATCCCTATCAAAATACCAACAGCATTCTTCAACGAACTGGAACAAAAAGTTCTACAATTCATATGGTACCACAAAAGACCCCAAATAGCCAAAACAATCCTAAGAAGGAAGAATAAAGCAGGGGGATCTCGATTCCCAGCTCCAAGCTCTACTACAAAGCCACAGTAACCAAGACAATTTGGTACTGGCACAAGAACAGACCCATAGACCAGTGGAACAGAATAGAGAGTCCAGATATTAACCCAAACATATATAGTCAATTAATATACAATAAAGGAGCCATGGATATACAGTGGGGAAATGACAGCCTCTTCAACAGCTGGTGTTGGCAAAACTGGACAGTTACATGTAAGAGAATGAAACTGGATTACTGTCTAACCCCATACAAAAAAGTAAATTCGAAATGGATCAAAGATCTGAATCTAAGTCATGAAACCATAAAACTCCTAGAAAAAAACATAGGCAAAAATCTCTTAGACATAAACATGAGCAACTTCTTCATGAACATATCTCCCCAGGCAAGGGAAACAAAAGCAAAAATGAACAAGTGGGACTATATCAAATGAAAAGTTTCTGTACAGCAAAGGACACCATCAATAGAACCAAAAGACATCCTACAGTATGGGAGAACATATCACAAGTGACATATCTGATAAAGGGTTTCCATCCAAAATATATAAAGAGCTCACACACCTAAACAAACAAAAAGCAAATACACCAATTAAAAATGGGCAGAGGAGCTGAACAGACACTTCTCAAAAAAAGAAATTTAGATGGCCAACAGGCACATGAAAAGATGCTCCACATCGCTAATCACCAGAGAAATGCAAATTAAAACCACAATGAGATATCACGTCACACCAGTAAAGATGGCCACCATCCAAAAGACAAACAACAACAAATGTTGGCGAGGATGTGGAGAAAGGAAAGGGGAACCCTCCTACAGTGCTGGTGGGAATGTAAATTAGTTCAACCATTGTGGAAAGCAGTATGGAGGTTCCTCAAAAAACTCAAAATAGAAATACCATCTGACCCAGGAATTCCACTCCTAGGAATTTACCCTAAGAATGCAGGATCCCAGTTTGAAAAGGACATATGCACCCCTATGTTTATTGCAGCACTATTTACAATAGCCAAGAAATGGAAGCAACCTAAGTGTCCATCAGTAGATGAATGACTAAAGAAGATGTGGTACATATACACAATGGAATATTATTCAGCCATAAGAAGAAAACAAATCCTACCATTTGCAACAACATGGATGGAGCTGGAGGGTATTATGCTCAGTGAAATAAGCCA
>JAQQAC010011420.1:44413308-44647096 GCA_029783875.1 Phataginus tricuspis | reverse complement strand
AGGGAGGATGGGTGGGAAGGGAGGGACAAGGGGGAAAAAGGGGCATTACGATTAGCAGACGTAATGTTGGGGGAGGCACCGGGAGGACTGTATAACTCAGAGAAGACAAGTAGTGACTCTATAGCATCTCACTGTGCTGATGGACAGTGACTGTAATGGGGTTGGTGGGGGGACCTGATGATGAGGGTAGTCTACTAACCATAATGTTGCTCATGTAATGGTAGATTAATGATACCAAAATAAGAAAATATATATACCGATAAAAAAAAAAACACATGGTCTTTGATTCTAGAATCTTATTCTCTGTCCATTAGACCCCAGGTATAACTGTTCTAAGAAACTAGCTTGGAGACACATCTTGTTTTTAGGATCGTGCTCCTTCCTAATCATTTTGAAGAAGAAGGCAGTAACAAAAAGGACACGTAGTAGTTTTAAGAGAACTCTAGTTTGTAAGCATAGGTACCTCTGATTTGTGTTGCAATACAGATGGGATAAGACAGGGGCTTTGGTGGAGTATTTCTAATTGGTAGTTTTGCAGAAATCCTGGTTTGAGGATCGAATGTGGCTTAAAACATCCGGTGAGTGTGCTGGGATTGTCTTTCGATCTGTATGAGCTGAGTTTTCCTGG
Organism: Phataginus tricuspis; assembly: GCA_029783875.1. Classification (NCBI taxonomy): domain Eukaryota; kingdom Metazoa; phylum Chordata; class Mammalia; order Pholidota; family Manidae; genus Phataginus; species Phataginus tricuspis. The sequence continues at coordinate 44,646,468 of JAQQAC010011420.1, read as the reverse complement.
GTGTAAGTCCCATGGATTAGGGAAGCAATGTCCTTCCTGACACCCATCACCTCCTCCTTTGTCTTTAGAATATTTGTACTAAGCTTACAGACTTTACTATCCCTTCTGTCCCTCTGAAATTTTCTCTAGCTCTAGCTTGAAAGGGCATTTCATCATTTCAACAGCATTCTGACCATTAGGCAAGTTCTGGCATCTCCACTGGGAATCTCTTTATGTTATATAGGTTCCCCCACAGCCCAAACCAAAACTTATTGCCATTCACCCTCTAAAATCTCTGTTTTATACTTAACAGAGTATCAGAGTAACAGAGTAACAGAGATTTGATGACTGCCACCCTTTCCATTCTGGCCCCTAAACCGAGGGATGGAAGCATGTATTCATAACTCATTTACCTAAGAGACAGAACACATGTGGGAGCCTTTCCTAACCCAGCAGCATGTATGTAAGAAGTTTTAAATGGCATGCATCGTCAGTGTAACCGGAACTTTTGTGCATTTTAAAGAGGAGTCAAGGTAACCCAAATAGCCTTGTTGATAAAAATGCCTAGGAGTAGAAAAATTTGGGGACAAATAAAACTTACATTAAACTCATCTCTTTGTATCAAACCCTTTATGTCAAACCTACTATCATTTTGTAAAGGAAATATATTTCTGCATGGCACGTGTGGTCCCAACTTGTGCCCCAATACATGGGAGCAAAAATTACACTCACCTGCCTCATTCCCGCTCATTCCCCACAGCCCCCAAAACAAGGCATTGAGTTTTCAGTTAATAGAGAAAAGATTAAAGCTTTCTCTAAGGCTTTACATCTGAATTAATAAAACAGCATCATCCCGCTCTTGCTCTGGATCCTAAAGACGTGAACCCGACGAGCACTCTTCCTTTAGTGTGTGGCGACACAAAACTGGATGAATCAGAGGACCAAGGAGTGAGAGAAAACGCAGCCCTCCATCGGACATTTTACTCAGCACCCACACCGCGCCACACCAGGCGCCAGGGTGGGAGGACGACAGATACACCCAGGCTCAGTGAACACACAGGGTTCCCAGGGAGGGAGGCATAAGGCACCACCAATGATACCGAGGCAAAGGACTGTGTCATGGCAACCCGGAGAGAAGTCATTATCCTTTACAGATTCATGTCGGAGTGAGCATCTCTCCAGATCCTTGGAGGAGTATTTATGTGTATAATGGATGCTACCATTTATAATAAAAATTGCTTTGATCCTTTACATTTGCCTGCTGTAGCATTTTATATTTTCATCTCTCATGGGCAGAAGATTCTCATCAAGTTGAGATATTGCCATCGATGATGATATGAGCGTTTTTTGACCACTGACTGCCACCTGTAGGAACTGGAAAAGGACCGACGTGTCAGCCCTGTGCTCTAGAAAGTGATTTATTAAAGGTGCATCCGTGAATCAAACAGGATTTCCTTTTATGTAAATTTTGAGGACACAGTAGCCTTATACTTGAAAATTCCAGTGTAGTGAAACCTCAGTGGCTTCCCTGCTGTCAATAAACTGGTTATTTGCAGGAGTTATCCCAAGGGGCCATTCAGAGGCCATTACTTCACTGCGAAGGCTCTGTTATACAGAATAATTGGTATCAATAACACTTACCTGTATGCAGAAGGGAGGTTACCCAGCCATGACAAGCCTGGAATCACATAGCCACTACTGAAACAGCACAATGTTTGGGATTTATGAGAATAAAGCTCTGCCAGCAGTAATGCCCTTACGGGAGCCTTCTCGATTCATTTGGCATATTCCTCTGTGCACTCAGTTACATCACATCTGCCTGCAGTTATAGGCTAGGTGCTACATGCAAGATGCAAATGATACACCCTAAAGGTTTGCTTCTCAAAAGGGGTTAATGGGGACGCGGTTTCAAATGCCATTACGACTCCTGTGTTCCTCTAGGACAGTGCCTGGACTGCGCCCAAGGCAAAATCGGCAATGTAACAGGTGATTATCTCAATCTCTTAGGGGCATTGGAGGAAGGAGGGGAAACAGTCACCATTACCCGGAAAGATGGGTCAAGCATGGATCACATGGTAGGAACATAAGTAAAGAGACACAGGGTTAGGCAAGGGAAGGAGCCCCCACACAACGATGACGACGAGAACAACAGAGATCATCGCTTAACCTGTTTTGTCAGAGCTGGTAGTGATGGCATTGGTAGTGATGGAGGTGAAGGCGGTCTTTACGCTGTCCTTGGCAGTTACAGATTTCTGCTTATTTTTCATGGCTTCCAGTGCTTTGAGCTTCTTGGCATGTTTCGTGCCTTTGTAGTGGGCCGCAGCCTGGCTCTACAAAGGAGAACAAAATGAACCGTGCAATCAGGCTCATTTCTGAACTGGCATTCTCTGTATTACTGCAAATACAGACTCCCTTTCAATAATAGGTACCGTTCGAGCTAATTCTGGCTGTGGCCAAACAGTAGAGGTTCTATTTAGAATGATGCTAGAAAGCAATGGGAACCAAGTTCTAAAACCTCTGGGGGCAAGGTGAGCTACCCTATTGTTCGAAGAGAAATGTAGCTGAACAATAACCCACCAACATTCTCTTGGGGGAAGGGAAGAAAATAAGACAGCGCTCCTGTATCACCTTTGTTCTGCCCCAGAAGGTGCTGGGCGCTAGGAGAGAGAAGCTCTCACCTCCTTGGCTCAGGAAATGTGTTTTTGCTTTCTACTATGTGTCTTATTAATACAGTCCCCAAAAGGCGTCTACCAGGAAAATTCACATATAAAAAGGGAAGTGGCCACCTGGAGACTGAGATTGAGGCGTGAGAGCTGAAAAGCAGTGAACTGCCTAAAGCTAAATGAAGTGCACAGAGGCTCCGCAATTTTTTGATTCTTTCTTTCTCTCTGCCTCCTACAGAGGGTAGTCTGAGAAATTAAAGGCAAGAGCATTCTTTCAGCACGGGGTCTGCTGTGCCCTAGCCCACGGTCAGGAGGCTCCAGTAGGTGTGCCTACCCAGTGGGGCCAGTGCAACTATTGCTCGTGCCTTCTGAGATTTTTTTTCTAAAACAGTAATACACATCTTCCCAAGTTTATATTTTCTTCGCACTGTTCTTTTTGTTTGTTTGTTACTAGACACATTAATTGAGGAAGAGAGCCGTTTTAAAGAAATCTGTATTATTAATGTTTCTTTCTTGGGAGAAAAAGCCTTTGTGGCTTGGGGAGAGTGGAGGCAGGCAGGGAGATTTCTTAGATCAAAAAGTCTTCCAGCTCAAAACCTTTAAAAATGTCACCTCACAGAGAAAACATTTCAATGGAGGATTATGTCTGTCAGACTGCCCATGGCTTACCATTGCTTATTTAAACCCCATGTTCTATTTTGCCAGAAAAATAATAATCACATTGTCCCCTTCGTCACAGCAACTGGGGTAGACAGGGTGCTGAAGTATAATATCTTTGTATAGATAGATACATGAATAACCTACACCTTCATCTGCATCATTCTGACAACATCCTCAGAGAACTAGGTACCCTTATTGAAAGAACACTGGACAAGGAAATTATATATTAGAAACAGTTTGAACAGAAAGGACACTCATGCATCAGTTACGAGTTTTCCAACAACACATAACATCAAAAGACATAGCGTGAGCTGAAATATGAAGTTAAGACTTGTTATAGCTAATTAAAGAACCAGATAGGCTGGACTGGTTTGATTTTATATGGAGAATGCCGCTTTGATGAATAGAATTGTGTCCCTCTTTTTCCCACCTAGTTCTCCTTTTAAATAAATCAAGTCCTTTGGCCCTAGCTTTCAAGGCCAGTGTGCTACATGAAATTAAAACCACAAATAGTTGGTCACCTTCTCTAGACAGCTGGCTACCTAATTTCCCTGAAAGCAAAGGTTCTCTCTTTTCTGTCAGCATTCCTACCCCTGGTACAGAAGAGAATATTTTATATATAATCATATTAAAAGATAGGGTTTAGACGAACAGTGCTATCTCCATTTATTCCTCCAAGACACACATTTTAACGTTCCTAATGAATCTGCATTCTCAGTGGTATTTCAAATTAGATGAGACTTCGTTTTAATATACCACAGAGCCAGGTGAGGGCTCTATTTTGTATAGTAAGAAACTTACTCCAAAAGAACCCTTCAAGAGAGTATTTACACACCCTCAAAAATACTCTCTTGTAGGTGCAGCAGAGTCAAGGCTCCCAAACAAGTGAAATGGCTCAGGGGGTGGGAAGCAAAGGGATGACAAAATGAACCATAGTTGGTGAGCTACCAGTTGAGATAACCCAACATATTAAAAAGCAAAATGAAACAAAATAATAAAAAATGCATACTTATTTAATTGAATAATAGTTCCAAAGCACCTTGATACTATTTTAATTAGAAAAGGTAACCAAGCCTTCCCCAAATTTGAAGAACGAAATGATATGGGAATACATAGTGCTGGAGAGAGAGCAGAACATGTGGGGTTTAGGGAAATGGTGGGGTGGAGAAGAGTGAGACTGCTAGAGGCGGCCCAGGTGATAGTGTTCGTGCAGGACGTGCGTGTTGGGGAGAAGGTGGGCATATGAGTTGGAAACCAAATGTAGACAGATAAGTCCTTGTCATTGACTTTAATGTTTGTAGAATGTACTGGACTGCTCTGAGGTTATACTGCTATTAATCTTTCTAGTCTATGTATATTGACCCCATAATTCTTGGTGTACCTTAATACAGGTACGTTGTACAAAGGTATGTTCCTTGTGTAAAGGAATAAAACCCAGCCAGCTCTCCTCACCCCTTCAGGCCACTTCTCTGGATGGGATAGATGATTCCGCCATCTGTGAACTTTCTGTGGCTGGAGGAAAGGCTGCAGCCTAAGAAGGAATCCTGCTGGGGGATGTTTAAAAAGCAGCAGTTGGCCAGAGATGTCTCTGTGGTCCTCACTGCCCTTTCTCTGGGCAGAGAGGCACTGGATGTAACATAGCACACCACATTCCCTCTGAGGTTGTTTCCGGGTATTTATGGGTCAGTCTTGGAGTTGTCATTCCCAGAAACATAGGAACCATCACACACAAGCAAACAGTTATTGTCATTATGGCACACTGCAGAATTCTGTATTTGAAAACGAGATCATAATCAGATGATCATAGTACACATAGAAGTAAGCAGAACAGAAGTTGGGCTTTGGTAATTCGTTTTTAAATAATAAGTGGAATACTAGGCGACTATTTAATAAAAATCACCACTGCCGACCTTGAATAGCACATGATGCCATGATATCCAGCAAGTGGCATCCCAGAGGCAAGTCCTAAAAGGACAGGCACACACACTCCTGCAGGATACAGTGATGCAGCTTCACTGCCACCCACATACTAGACAACAGGAGCCAGTCTGATGGCCATTTTCCAAATTTTATTTTCAGTGTTTCAAAACAGCTCCCAATTTAAATGCAACTGAAGTTCCAAGGTAGATAAAGATAATTGTTAAATGGCTAACACTGGGACAGGAGTTTCATTCATCCTTTTGAAACACACACACAAACACATTTTACTTATATAAGTAAGAGGCTACTTTACAAATCACCATTATCCTACGAAACGCACTGGAAATGTAATATTCATGCATCATTTTATTCTATTAGTACCAGTACCTTGTACACTTTTAGTCTACATATCTTTTATATAAGGGGTCTTTAATATGCTTTTTAAAACCTATGAAGTTTATCTTAAGCATCCATATCTGATTACTACAGCCATTTCATTTTTACGAACATATGCAAAAAAGACACGGTGGCATTTATTAGTTTGTGATATCATGACATTTTACCACATACTAATTTTTATTAAAGTAAAACAAACATTATCATAATAAAATTCAACATCAGGAAAAGGAAGAGTGGTTTTTAAAGAAGTCACAATCCCCTGTGGGAAGGAGACAGATACACTTAGAACCAGAGGATTTTTTTTTTGAGAAATTATCTGATATTTAAATTTTCAGTTTTAGAAATTTTAGAGTGTTTTAAAATTTAGAAATTTAGAGAGTTTTAAAATTTAGATTGTTGCTTTGGAGATGAAGAAAAAAATGAAATGATAAAACATTTCCCTAAACTCCAAACCACTTATTTTAGATTTATAGTTTTAGAACTATAAAAAATTACTACAGAAAAAAAGCTTAAAATTCCATTTTATCTATGTACAGTTTTATTTTATTGTTTTTTATGTTGCATATATTCACTCAAGTCTAAATACTGAGACTTTGACCATATGGGTCAGACTGGTATACACTCTAATTTGTCAGTGCCTGCTAAATGTTTTAAATATCACTTTTGTATACACTAGCAGAAGATTCCCAAGTCCTAATTCCATCTTAATTCCTTTATTATCACCTCTCAGCTTCATTAACATTTATATAAAGCATTAGTTCTCATCGCGTGGGTCCCCGGACCAGTAGCAGAGGAAACAGCAGCTGGGAGTTTGTTAGAAATGCAAATCCTTAACCTCCAACCCAGACCTATGAATCAGAAATGATGGAGGTGATTTACAAGCTCTCAGGTGATCTGATGCACACTGAAGTAGCATCTTAACTGAACTATGTGTGCATTTTCTCCAAAGAGGGCCCCTTCTTGTATAAGTGGCCAAAGTCTAGGGTTTTTTAAATTAACGTTTAACCATTTGAAGACTGAACATTTACATATATCTCAATGTGAGCAATGCATAATACCCAAGGAAAAATCATTCAAAAGTTTCTTTCTTTAAAAGCAAGTCATAAGATATCAAAAACAACTCAGATACATATGTAACTGGGGAACTTCTATCAGAGGGATGAATACAAAATAGCAAAGGAACCTTAGAAATCTCCATACAATTCTAAAACCCCACCTAAGTGCCCTCCAGGTCCTTGTGATTTTCTCTTTCCAGTTTTTCTCTTTCCTCTCCAGGCTAATTATTATTGCAGCATGACCATGAGCCCATTACTTTTACCTCTATACTGAGTGCTTTGCTACGATCCATTTTGTGGGGGGTTGTGGGAATTCCCAGATCTGTGAAAAATTAAGCACAAGCTAAGCCCTATATCACAATTCCTAAAACTTCACTATAGTAACTGTCTAGTTCACTGTTCTGCTTGTATCAAACTGATTTAGTGTTAGTTATGTCTAGGATCTTTCATTATGTGCTTAGGGCTCTTGATTGAGTTTCCAGCCAGCAGGCAAATAAAAACCACTCTGTAAGCCAAGAGAGTGCCTTTCTGCTACTCCACTTAACAACAAATTTGAAGAAGAGTTTAAAGATAGAATAGTTAATTGTTTTACATTTTCCTTACTGTAGTGGATACATGTATCTTTCAAATTCTTTTACATAATGGGGAACATGACATGACGTAGATATTTTTTATCCCTTAATTGCATGTCCCATAAAGAATATTTAATAAGTTATTGTAACTTGTGATTGTGTAGATAACATGTAAGTAGATGACTAGATTATGAATAAAAATGAAAATTCACTTGCATTGAGCCCCAAAGTGAAAAACATGATTCAATTAAGTGTTCTCTCTGAGCTCAAGTGATTGATGTTTTGCTTTAAATGTGTCCCTGCCTTCTCTACTTTTCACTACAGAAATGAACAGTAACAGTTGCAGGAGTAGAAAAATAGGGGGAAAAAAAGATAATGCCATAAGAGTAAAGTGATTTTTATACACTATCACTATCACCAAGAAAAGAACATTTAAACAGAAAGGAAAAGCAGAGTGGCATGTCACAAATTCTCAGATACAGCTCTAACTTTTATTTTGTAAGCAAAGAAAATACCTTGTCACCAAGTACTTATCTGGTTGTGAAGAAATAATCTAGATGGACTCATTTATCTTTCCAAAGCCTCTCAACTCATCCACAAACATCATGATTTTTAAACATCGCATATTTGATGTTTTCAAGTATTTAATGCGAATGATAAAGTAGAAAGTACTTATTTGAGTAAGAGGAGCTAATTTGAGAGGTTTTGCATGGTTCCTGCTGTGAAACCAGTTTTGTACATCTGGAATCCAGAGAGCTGGCTCTATGGTCTCTAGTGGTGGGGCCCTGACGGGGGTCGCTGGCTAACAGTGGGCTCTGGAAGTGGGTGTACACGGCCTAATTGAGCCAAAAGGAACATTTAGCTCAGCTTAAGTTTGCTCAATATTTTTGGGAGCTTTTTGTAAGCCAAAGACCTCATATGAGTTTTAACCCTAGTGATACAATCTCAAAAATTTCTTATATGGAACTGACAGAAATCAGAAAAATCACTGTCTAACTGCTCAACCAGTATTCAACATCCCTTCACAAGGCTCGTAGCTTAATACTTTGCTCAGAGTGTGACTGCTATGTACCATTTAAAAATGTGTGGGGAACTAGAAATGTTGAATCTAATTACATCCAAGGGTCAAGCTGTCATAGGTGCTGGATCAGCAGCAGTGAAAATCATCTTCATGTCCTGGCATGATGTGCATGCTTCCTCTAAGTGACCCCTAACTTCCTCCTCCAGGCAACCTACATAGCCATTCCCCACCCCTACCACCCATCACAGTCACAGTGTCTGCTCCCTAGCAAGAATGACTGCTCGCAGTGTAAGGGCTAGCCCTCCCATTTATTCTCTTAAGGAAAATTCCACAAGAAGAAATAACTTTCAAGACTTTGTGTGACTAGCTCCCTGTGCTTGCAGTGACTTTACTTGCTTGGCAGATATCTATTCATCACCTCCTCTATGCAGGCTTGGGTAGGCCTGCCTTATAGCACTTTATGTCACTGCAGTTAAGGGCTAAATGTCTGTTTCTCTTAATAGAGAGTGAATCTCTCAACAGAGTGAGAAAGACTTGATGTTACTCATCATTCTGTCCCCAGGACCCAGTATAGATCTCCAAATAGGTGCCTATTAAATGCACGTTGAATTAATTTCACATTTTGATTGTAAAATGGAAATATGCATATGGTGTCTCAATGGATTTTGTATGTGAACAGGGTTCAACTTAATTCTCTGCCATTCTTTGGCACTTTGCCTTATCTGTTGAACACACTTCAGGGAATTTTTATGGCACTTAATGCTGGAAAGCATCTGGCACAAACACAAACTATTATTTTTTCTCTGGGAGAAGCTTACCATCAACTGCAAATTGTGCTATTTATGGGAACTCTCTTTGCATGGGTTGTAGAAAAGGAATAATAAGGAGATTGTTTCACTTTAAAAAAATTTTGATGAATAACTGACAAGTTTCTTTTTTAATCCAGGAAATTCAATGAATAATTCCAGTGATGACTGCATTTTAAGATTTATCTAAAAGATATGTTCCTTTAAATACACATTTTCAGTACTCAGAGAATGTTATTTCTCTGTTAATACCATTTTTAAACTTTCAAAATGGAATACCTTATCCTCTAAAACAATATAGAGAAATGAACTATGACATCATTAATCTACTTTCTCCTTACAAATCCACATAATAATATATACCCTGTACTTGCTGAAGAAGAGCACCTTCTTTTAGAGACAATGATTATATTTCCTACTTCTCCATAAATCAAGGAAGGGCTTCCCTCTATAGTTTCATAGCATTTCTAATTTCTAATTCATACATCTGAGAATTGTTCCAATTGTTCCTGTAATGAACTTGTCCCAAAGCTCTCCTCTAAAATACGCACTTGTTAATGAGATTCAGCAGGCCCACAAAATAATGGTCTGTATTTTCAGCAGATGTTAGTGTTATGCACCACAACAGTTTTCTGAAGCAGTTTGCGTACACTGGGAAAAGATGGTGTGGGGAAGTTGAGGTTCCTATGGCCAGGATCCTCACTGAACTTAAACTACCTGATGATGTAACTGGCCTGTTACTAGGCTACCGCTTCCACACCTTTAGGAAATAAGCTATTATTGCACTATATAGAGAGTCGGCCCAGTGCTCTGGGCAGAGGCAGAGATGCTAGAGCTTGACCTACTGCTGGCAGAATGAGCCGGGTAACAAACCCTTTCACCCCAAGGACATTCTACTGTCATTTCTTTGGTCACATTGAATCCATAGTGAACTTGCCCAGGGCTGAAACCCATTGGCAAGACAATTGGCGACAGTCGGCAGGGTTCATTGTTGACCATGGAAAAAGACAGGCTGCCCTTAAGGGAGGGGTGCTTCAGTGGGCTTCCCCTATGAAGGGGAGGCAGTGGATTGTCACTCAATGGGTATATGGTCTGAGGTGGCTTGCCTCCTAGAGGGCTGGGCCCCACCCCAGGACTGGAGGCAAGTGGAGGTGACACCTGAGGCTGTACTTTGGTATAGTAAGTAGGTCTTTTGAGAAGTAGAGTGCCCGTGAGGCAGTGGGGACTTGTGGGTTGACTGCTTCTCACAGTATTAAAAAGTCCTACAGAAGAGACCCAAGAAATGATGGCACAAGAAGGCAAGCTGCAAACTTCTGTGGATTCCCTAAAGAAGGAAATGACATTGACCAATAGTCTATGGGGATGGTCAGTCTGCTTATGGACCATGCTACAGCATTTGAATGAGAGACCCTGAAAGGGAGCCCTGAGCCCTATAGACATGTTAACACATATGGCTGCCTCCCCTATACAACTGCAAGTACAAACCAAGGAAGAATCACTGAAGCTGAGAATAATATCTTGCTGCCATCAACAACTGCACTGAACCCTGGAGACTCCATTGAGTGGACGTGGACTTGAACCTTTTGACACATGGACCAATGGTGGCTGGCTCTCCTGGCACCTTGGGGACAAGGTCTGGAAGGTGGCCTCCTGTGTATTCCTGGAATAACAGCAATGTGGCCCCCAAAGATCACAGTAGTATATCCTGAATGGCCAGAAGGTAGGATCATCTTACCGGGGAGTTTTGTTTTATCATTATGGCCAGTGCATGCACCTCCAGTAGCACTATACATAGACCCTTCAGTAGCCCCCATGGGGAAGAGTAAAAGTATTGTATAGTAGACCTGGAAGGGACCCCCTTCCTGCTACAGTCCTATCATAGAACCACTCTTTTGCATGCATCCTACCTGATGGACAAGATTTGCCTATGTTGGTGTCATTAAAACATGTGTATTATTGCCCCTAAGGTCTTTGTGGATTGAGAACCTCCTCTGGCTTGAGGATCGTTATAATTTTTGTTCAAACTCTTGTTGTATCTTAATTTTTGTTACTATCTGTAAGTTGTTGCTCATTATTGCCCCTAAGGTCTTTATGGATTGGGAACCTCCTCTAGCTTGAGGATTATTATAATTTTTGTTACTGTATCAAAATCTTGTTGTATCTTAATTTTTGTTATTATCTCTAAGTTGTTGTTAGCCTCTGTTCCTGTTGTGGAATCTGGTTACAGTGCTCCAGCTTTCTCACACAGGGACCATTGCAGAAGGTTGAGAGCATGTAGATTGTAAGGCGAGAATCCTGGAGGGCTGGAGTGTGGAGAATTTGGGGTTCCTATGGCCAGGATCCTCACTGAACTCAAACCACTTGATGATGTAACTGGCCTGTTGCTAGGCTACCATTTCCACACCTTTAGGCAATAAGCTATTATTGTGCTATATAGAGAGCTCGGCCCAGTGCTCTGGGTGGAGGCAGAGACGCTAGTGCTCGACCTACCGCCAGGAGAACAAGCCGGGTAATAAACCCTTTCACCCCAAAGAATGTTTTGCTATCAATTTCTTTGGTCACATTGAATCCATAGCGAACTTGCCCGGGGCTGAAACTCATTGGCAAGACAGATGGAGAATGAGAAAACAAAAACCCTAAGAATCTAGACACTTATAGGCAAAACCCACCCATATTCCAGTCCTTTTGCTGTTCATTCATTCACAAAGGACTCACTGAACTGTGGCCAGATGCTATTGTAGCTACAGGATAGAGTGCAGACGAGTCAGATTGATAAATAAGACATTTATAACTCTTCCATCTAAAAAAAGGAAATATAGAGAAAATGAAATAACTTTGAAAAAAATCCTAAATGTATTTGCAAGTACTATTGCAAAGGGGTTAAACTCCATGCTGCATAAAGAATATATAAAAAGTCAGGAGAAAGAAACAACCCTTAGAAAAATTGGCAAAGCCTTCACCCAATTCAATGAGATCAATTACATCACAGTACCTAAAGCTTCTTGGGATAGAAGTGGTACACACTAATGAGAAAAAATGTGACCTTTTGGTCAAAATAAAGGAAAGCTAATGTTAATGTATAAATCAATTTGGTGCCTATGTTAGAACTCAATATGAAGCAAAATTGTGAATAAACTACTTTTGTGAAAATTGTGGGTTTAGGAAAAAAGGAAAAGAAAGGGCTCTTAAATAAGAGAAGTTCATCTGATCTGACCCACTGATTCTATCCCTTTGACCAAAGAGCCTGAAGTGAGATGTTTTATCAACAAAACCTGGGGAAATTATGCATTTCTTAAATAATGGTCTCCTTCTGGGTTTAGCAAAATATTTGGTGGGCAGAAAAATGTGTTCGTCATTATTGTTGTTTTGAACTTTCGTATAACTGAAGTTGCAGAAAGGTGTTTTGGCCTTGGATTAGCTTTAGAGGAAGGGTAAGCTAGGCAGAGACGACTGGGTTACCTGGATGTATATAAGTGTATCAGTCCTTGTTATGCCAAACTTTCTTCCTATTGCCTATTTTATGTTCCTTGGTGCACCACGATGAATAGGAATTGTGCTAACAAGAAAGAGTCTAATCCCAAACCTCCCAGGAAAAACACAGTATTTCCCAAGAGCATTCAGCAATCCTTGGCAGAATAGTGGCCGGAGGGTTTTCTTCCCCCAGGTGATGCGTGGAGGAAGAGCTCAGGGTGTCCTAAATGCATCAAGGAGACTGCTGTTCTTTTACAGGCGGGTGCTTGGGTGAGGCAGTTAGGGAATCCATCTCATCTGTGCCAGGCAGTGTGCTAACGGCTTTAGATGGATATTCTCACTTAACTCCTTGCAAAGACCAATGAGGAAATCAAAATTATCACAGACATTTTAGAGATTAAGAGACTGAGACTCTGGAAACTGGGGCAAACCAACCACATAGTAAGGGTGTAGCCAAGTCCGTCTCACTCCAAAGACCACAGGTAGGTCCTCCTCAACCCCAAGGGAGTGGACAATGGAAAACTGCCTATTATGTGACTTCACAGTGGCTCACCTTGCAGAGGACATAAGTAAGACTAAATAGTACATAGACAATAACTATTACTAAGACATCATTATTGATGTCTGTGGTCACTAGTTCATATAACTTCATGCATAGTCTATCTCAGGCCCATGTTTTAGATACTATTATCATCATCATTCTACCTGACCAGTTCGATTCCTTCAATACCAACTCCAATAAATTAATGCTGATGTGCTAAACAAAGTGTGGAAAACTATGGTGATGTCTGTTGATATCCCAAAATGGGAAGCCTTCATGCATCAGGAAGTATCACTGGGCACAAGTCAGCGCTGGCATGGAGAGCCTTATAGGCTTGACTGAGGATCATGTTCTTTGCTCTCTGTTCCATTGTGAGGCTGCTCAACAGTTTCGAGAAACATAGAATCATAAACATGTTTGGATCTTTCTGAGCTGTCTCTGGCAGGAGCAAAGAGGCTGGATGGGAGGAGGAGTGCAGATGTGTGGGAGGAACAGAGGGTGGGATGATTATTGTGGTGGCCCAAGGAGAGATGGCCACAGCTAGGAATTAGGTGATGGCAGTGAAAGCAGAGAGAAAAGTGTGCATACATTTGATTATGTGAGTTAAACATGGCAAGAATTGATGTGGATTTTAGAGGGTGGTCTCAGAGATGCCCCACAGCTTTCTGCTTCTTGAAAACACATACGTGATTGGAATTATGTTTCCTAGAGCTGATTGATATTCCAAAAATCCAAATATTTGAGGGAATGGCATGAGTTGGGTTGGGATATGTTGAGAATGCGGAGTCTTCAAAACATCTAAGTAAAGGTGGGCTCTGCAATTAGTTTTAGCTAAGTCGAGGAATTATCATCAACAGAGGGCTACTGAAGCTCTGGGAAAATGCCATTTGAAAAGCAAATAAAATATTTTTTCCTGTGTAACCACTGAAACACAATCTTTAATCAGCTGCAACATTTGAATGAACGAACCGACTCCAACTGACAGTGTAGGGAGAATATGTTTCCAAATTCTTCTTTGAGCTACATCAAGTATCCTTTATCACTTAGCTTTAAAAAGTCTTAAAGTGCTTAAGATCTTCAAGTTCCAGCCACTGAATGAATCATATCCTTTTCATCCTCACACCAAAGTAAGTTAACTAGAAAGGAAGGACACGTTTCTCTCTGCTACGTAGACTATCTTATCTCAGCATCTGGTCTCTTGAGGGTAGATTCATAAAGATAAAAGTTCTTTAACTAGAGCAGCAAAATGAGGACTGGCAAAGGACAGCTAGTGAAGGCTGCAATGTAGCGGCCTCCCAGCCTGGCAGTAGGTCGTTCTCAATTAAAATTATAGAGGATGGAATTAGCCAGTTACAGGACCTTATTAAAGGGTAGGGCAAAAACAACGAGGCAGGATGGGAGTACTAATCGAGAGCTGACGAAATGTAAAAAAGAGCTATGCTTAATGAGTATTATTAACATGTCCTGAAGTAAGACTGTCTTAGCTGAATAGTTTTCATCCTGCCATCCAGAAAATGGGAATTTAAAGGTTAACTTCATATAGATTTCATTATCTCCCCATGATAAATGTGGGAGAAAGAGCAGAACAAAGCAAGCACACCCAAAAACCCCAATGTCACACGTCTCTATTTAGTATGACCAAAAGAGAAAGGGTTTGTTCTGTAAATCACATTTTTAAAAATGTTTATAAATGTGACATTTAAAAGTCTCAATAATTAGAAAATCTAAACTCTCTCTGGCTTCTATATGTGAAGAAACAAACAGCTGCAACTTTGTGAGATTATTAAAACCAAGACTCTGGTCTACATTTTTTTCACTATTTTCATATGTTAATTTTCAATTTTTAAGTGGACCTTTAATTTCCATGCCTTGGGGATGGTGTCCAAACAGGGACTGCCTTTGACATGTTTTTCCCACAGTATTTATGATTAGTACTAAGAAAAGTAAAGTTTCTCTAAATAAGAGTTATTAAAATTTTGTAAATATTAAGAAATTCCTAATTGGATTTTCTATATTTCCTGAATGTCTAGATATGAGTTTACCAGGGTCAAAGTAAGTTAACAACGTAACTAAAAATCTGTCTTTTCATGAAAAATTGGGATATTTTGGATCCAGTCTTAAATATATGAGTTGTCTAAATGATGCTTGTTAATATCACCACTTCCACTGCTTAAACCAGCAAGTGATTTCCCCCCTTGGGCATAATATATTAACAATTTATTTTTTGCAGACAAGTGCACAAATATGATTAGCTTTTGCAAATTGCTCTTTATTCTGCTACTGGTAAGTAATTTTTATATTATTACAATGTAAACAGATGCTATTTCCCACTACATATTCAGCTGTAATGAGCTAATTTAATGTTTTAAAACAACAAAAGAACTTCAGTAGTGATTCAATGATTCAAGCTGCATGGAAACCAAGAGAAAAATCAAACACCAAGCTTGCAAATTTGTTCCAAAATTCAGTGTTCAACAAAGAATTGTGGAGCCCCTTGAGAGGCTTTATTCAAAGTTGTATTTTAATCCTTGCAGGGTGAGTTCTACAAGTACCCTTTCAAGTGGAAGGGTTCCATGGGTTGCTCTGCTTATTGTACTCCCATTCCCTGAAACTCAAACTAACAGTGTCACTCCTTTAGATTAAAGATTAGATGTATTGAAATGTTTATTTAGCTGTTCATTTAAGTATTTATGTATTCAACAAATGTTCGTGCTGTGGGGCATTCCAGTGGATAGACAGGTATTGCAGAGTTGAAGAAGATGCAGCAATGGAAATAGAATAAACACCTCAAGAACCTAGTATCACGGAAGCAAAAACAGACAATGGCTTCTGGAAGGCAGTAATTATCGCTGCTGCCTGCTGCTGCCGAGTCAGGTTAAAGGAGAAAACAGAGGGATCCATTGGATTCTGCAGCATGTATATTGATGATTGTGATACAAAGCAGGACAACTTAGTGCTTAAACGAATACCTGGAACAGTGGATTTTGTAAAGGTCTGGAATAGATGAAGGATCTGAATGCCTGGTCCTGGAATTTCCAACTCTGGTGACTTCCAGACAAACTTTGTCCATCTGACACTGTCATTCTTAACTGACCGCTATCATGCTATTTAATCCTAGTATATGTCTCTGTATTATAAGTGGATACCTAGAAAGAGAACTGCATTTTGATTCTATCGTTTATAAAAGCACAGAGTTAATATTTTTTAATAACTCATTTTCAGTGAGCTAGCCTAAAATAGTTTGACCTTTTTTAAAACAAAGTCCCTGGAGTAGAAAATCTTGAAAGTTTACATAAAAAGAAGGAATAATGTAAAATAACCTATAATTAAATTGTCCAATATTAATCCTTTTAGGCTTTCAGGGATTTTTTTTTCTATCAATAGGTATACAGTAGGTGCTCAATTTCTGAATGAGTTATACATTATTATACAAAAACTAAGATCACATTCCTTATTGGTTCGTAAAATACTTTATTCACTTATTAATATATTGTTGACATTTCTGCGTTTGATAAAATTTTTTTGGTTCACACCCAAATGATGATTGCTCCTCTTGGAGAGGTGGTGTAGCTTGGTACAGTAGCAGCAAGCTAGAAAAGTGAAGGCACAGCTCCCAGCTAGTCT
Organism: Phataginus tricuspis; assembly: GCA_029783875.1. NCBI lineage: Eukaryota > Metazoa > Chordata > Mammalia > Pholidota > Manidae > Phataginus > Phataginus tricuspis. The sequence goes on along the minus strand of JAQQAC010011420.1, from coordinate 44,629,757 downwards.
CCTAACTTTATTCCTACACCCAAAATAAACCCTTCACCTCCAGTATAAGATTTTCCCTAACCCTAAGACTGAGCAATGGTACAAAAGGTTATAATCAGGTCATTGAGTAAAATGATTTAGTGGTTACTTTGAAAGTAAATTGTTAGAAAAAGTAAATGCTTTTCTCCATAGACCAGTATTTTAAATGGGCTACCCTCCGGCCCTCAGGTCTTCAGTATCCTCACAGTCTCTGCAATGGCCATAATTTGCTAAGTCACCAGAACTGTGGAGTGTCTGACAACCAGAGATGCTCACTACAGAAAGACTATGTAAAAGAGGAATAAATGTCTATGTTCTCCAAGTCTCTCTAGTTGTGGGTCTATTTGTTATAGCAGCTTAGCATTAACATAACTAATGTTATAAAGACTTTCTAAAGATTTTCAGGTAAGGAGCAAAGAGTATAAAGGTATCCTAATAATGATGATAATAGCTACCAAATATTTGCCAACTAATATATTTTATGTACTACTGAAAGGACTTTATGTAAAGTTCACAGTTTGTTTCAAAGTTAGATTTTGTTATATCTATTTCATCAATGAGGAAACTGAGGTTCATAATGTATAAGTGACTTGACACTCCTAGGACCTTCCTGTCTCCAAAGCTCATGATCCTTTCATCGCACCATGAAGAATTTTTCAAATATTTCTGTCTCCAATGCAGATATTTAGCAAAAAGAAAAAATAGACACAGGGAGGGGAGAAGAGAAAAAAAAAAGTCTTTTGTGATGGCACAGAATTCCCACTGTCTTCTATGACCCTCTATCTTTAACCACAGAAACCAAACACCATAATGTTTCTAATATTCTGGCTAGTTTCTGGGGGTGACGTCAGGGACACAAAGAAGAACTTAGCAGCTCCTCTTCCTTGGCACACAGCCAGACTCCCCTTCTCTTACACTTAAGTGGCTATATGACTGAGGGACAGTCAGTAAGTGTGAGTGGACATCATCTGCTATGGACACAGCCTTGCCTTATTAAAACTTCCCAGGCTCTTTGCCCTTCTGCCTGTTCGGTGTAGACAAGCACAGCCACCTTGGAAGCTACACATTAAAGATGCTAAAACCACAAGATGGAAGAGCCCGATGCCCGAATCATCACTTCAGAGAGGTGCTAGAGGATGAAGGGCAACATTTAAATACCTATTATTAGAACCATTATACATCTTTTGATTGATATTTGCAGCACAGTTAGAGATATGTTAAACTGTCAAATGCATCTATCTTCTTATCATGTTTTAAACCTAGATAAACATAGAGTTCCCAGCCAAGGTAAAGAAGAGATAGTGTGTGAGTAGTTAGGCACAATTAACTCTGAAAAATTATTTCTTAGCTAATCTTTGTCTGAATGAAGTACCAAAATGCTTTGAAAATCTAGACGCCCCAAGATTTTAAGAGAAGCAGGAATGCAATGTACCTTTCTTTGGGCCTCTCTGGGTGTTCCTTTGGATAGCCTGGAGTATCCGGGAAATATCTAGGAAAGGTGCTGAATCATGGATCTGGACAAACTCAATCACCTTTCCTATATAATTCCCTGTCAGTTCTTACTGACTCAATACATCCCTGCTACGGTCAGCACAGCCAGTGTCTCCAAATGCTCTAACTGGACCCCAAGGTGGGACCATGACTGAAGGGGTTTCTCAATCTTTCATCAAAGCCAGACAATGTCTTCTTACCACAGTGCAAGGGGAATTTAGTTTCTGATATCCTATTTGACTTTGACAGAATAAATCAAAAGACTCTGCTCCTTCCTGAAGAGACCTGCAAATGATTGATGAAACTCCCCAAGATTTTAATATCGTGCACTTCAAAAATAAGTACTACTTTTATTTCAGGAACTCTTCAAATCTACAGCTTTTTATGTTTCTTCATTTTTCCAGGCTGTCCTTTCTCATCATACACTTAGAAAGTCTAAAAAAATAAAATAGTTTACTCATGCCTTTTAAAAAAGTCTTTTTAGGAGACACAGAGATAACCTTGTGATTTCTTTTTTCAGTCTTACATGAATTTCATCTATAGATCTCAAGTCCCTTTTGCAAACATTCATTCATTTTTCACTATCTTCAGCTGAAGAAGATAAGAAACACTGCCTTTTAGTAGGTGTGTAAATGCAAAACAATGAATAAATCTTAGCACAAATACAACCCAAAAGGTCAAAACCCCAGGTCAATAAGCAATGCATTAGGCATAAGTCTGATTTTAAGTAAAATGGAATGAAACTAAGTTTGGATTTAATGGTCCTTAGTTTAAATTTTGACCTTCCATTCATGGACTCTGGGACCTTTGGCAGGTTAATGTTCTCCAAACCTCAGTTTCTTCATTTGCCAAATTATTACAGGAAAGATTCCCTTTTTCTTTGTGAGGATCAAATCAGAGAAGTAAAATTTCAGTGCCTTGAACAAAGTCTGATTTTGAATGAGAAGTTCTGGAATATCCATTCTGTTCTTTGATTTACTTACTCTTTATCACATTAGAACCCTGTTGTGGAAGGAATAGCTTTGTCTCTATCCAAGGGAAATCTCACATCTCATTTTGAGAACCCCAACTAACTGCCCTCAGTCATCTCTAATCTATGATAGTGGGAAGAATTAAGAGTAGTAATATTGTTAAGGTAGGAAAAAAAAAAGATGTTAAGAGTGTTTTCCATAGTAACTTAGAAGAGTTATGCTGTAACAGACTCTCAGTATGAGCAAAAACGTTTATTTTATGGGTATTTCATTCTGAGGAATTTGAGAAATCTAAGTACCCCCTCCAGAGCCCAGAGGATGCAGGATCTAAAGTTGCCTTTCCACACTGCCCTTCGTACATCTAAAGGAAACCAAGATGGAAGCAGATGCCTGAGTTGGCTCCAGGGGAAGTGCAGAGAGAACAACTTGCTGGGGTATGAACAGAACAAGAGAGGAGTAAAATAGGAAACAAAAAAGAGGAACGCGATCAGGGAGGACAGAATTCCTGATTCCCATGCAAAAGGACTCATAGATGACTAGGTCGGAGAGGCAAATACATTTGGGAACATGCAAAGTCATCTAATAAATGATTTCCTTACTGGCAAGGGGCTAGATCTTCCCAACCTAGTATTATGGGCATAGCTATGTTCTTCAAAGTTCTTGCAAAGAAATCATTCTTACCAGTATGTAATACAGAATAAAGAGGAGCTGTTCAGTTACAAGCTGGAGTGGAAGGACGCAGGCAAGCGATCCTTCACTTCCTCCCCATCAATTCTAGGTGATCACTTTTCAGGTGATTACTGAGAACTTTCTTTGGGACTCTTAAGACTCAAGAGGAAGGAATAGAGAAAAGGGATGTTCTCAGAGGTACCTTCCAGTTAAATGTTATTTACCACTATCAGTACATTTTTAAGAAATAGGGAGCAAGATACGTAGTATGAGGCTGTTAGGACATTTCTAGATTTCCATTAAAAAAGAAAAAAAAACAGTGAAAAAGAGCAATTCGCTTTCAGATGAAGTGTGTTTCTCCCACACCAGATTGCTGTCAGAATAAACAAAATGTATTTGTATGCACAAATGCACGAATCCTATTAAATCACCAGGGTTTCACCAGTTTTGACCTAGAACATCAGCAATTTCATATGCCCATCCTGACAGCGGGGAGAGAGGAGCATGAAGGAAGCCATGTCTGCGGGAAGGGGAACAGAGTGATGGGTAGTACACATTGCAAACATTTCATCCTATTCAACATCATATTTAACTAAAATAGATTCCTGATTAGATTTTAAGATATTCTTAAGAATGGAACATTTTGGCTTCCTTCTAGCTATAGCATCAATACGAATTCTCAAAGCCTAATGAGAAATATTTTTAGGACGAAATCATCTGTACCCTAAATCTAAAACAAGTACAGGCAGCATCTGTACAAAAGTTTATATCTGTCAGTTGTCCATAGTATAATATTCTGAGTGAATATTACAAATAGAAACATATCCGGAGGCGTCCAGGGTCATTTTCTTCTTCACATTTCAGTTTTCCCTTCACTGATTCATCCAGCATATACTGAGTTTCTTCAATGCTAATCAAATGCTCATGATAGCCATCTGTCTTCCGGTCAATTTCTACATACTGTATATTCAAAAACACACTTAAGGTAGTAAATCAAAGCACTTTACAGAGGCCAATAGCCTATACAATTCATTATCTGACACTCCAAAATACCACTAACCTCTGATTTGGGAGAGTTTGTACAACTGTCTCACACAGGTCCAGAAATTCGAGGGTTAAAGATCTAGTGACTCACACGGAGTCTGCACTCCATGAAGATGGATATAATCACTGCCATAAACTGACAAGCTATGCATAAAGCTACGGTGACAAACAAGGCCACGAGGCATCACAGGTTCCTGAAATTACTGATGTACTACCAACCTCCAGTGAGCGCAGGAACAGGTGGCCCTCGCCCTGCAGGCTGCGGCTCTAAATCTTCCCAATGGACTGGGAATAAGCACTTCACCATTTAACGTGGGCACAGGGACTCACTCCATCACGGGGCCTGTCGCATGAATCGCTGGCACAAAAAACTTTTTCCGACTTAGAAAACCACAAGCACCATGCGATCACTGGTCAGTTGGAAAACACCTGTTTGTTTTTTTTTTTTTTTTTTGCCCACCCTGTCTTCTGTTTGAATATGGAGGCCAGTTTCTCTCTGAGGAACATTTCGGTGCCCTAACCACTTGAACTCTAGTTATCTTCCAGTAATCCTAGAGGAGTAAACCTTTTGTGAATCTGTAAATGGCATATAAATTTATTTATAACTATTACTGTGCATCTATTACCCATCTGTATGACTCAAAATGCCAACTGCCTGATACCAAACAGCAATTCCCTGGATATCATTTTCGAAACATGTTAGGTCAAGCCTGAATTTATTACACAAGATCTTGTGGCTTAGGATCAGACAGCAAGAGAGAGAAAACCCAGAATCAACCTGTCAGCTACTGAGTCAAGCTATATTAAGCTCCCAGGATTAATTTGTGTCATCTATCTATATTTTTAAAAATAACTTAATGACCATGCATTTTCAAAGCTTTACTGGAGGGAAGAATTGGCCCAAATGATAGAATACATCGGCAGAGGCCAATTAACATCCAACTATCTAATTGAGGAAGAAAGAAAGAAGTAACATTGGACATAGAGCAATCCCAGCCATGTAATTTGTGGTCTTGGAAAGACACTGGGTATGAAAAACATTATTACTTTAATGTCAATATGGAATATAAGAAGGAAAGAAAATTAACTCAAAATACCGACTGTGAGTCTGCTGCCTTGCTTACAATGCTCCCTTTAATCCTCAGAGACATCTCCTATGGTAGTGTTATCATCTTCATTGCAAAAGTGAGAATCTGAGATCACAGAAGTAAAAAACTTGCTCAAAATCACGCATCTAATAAGCGCTGGGATAGGATTAACCTGACCAGAGTCCCTTAGTCTTTTCATTTCATGAGGCAGGAGCAAATAGTTACTTGGAGAGCGACTCCTGTCTCTGAACTGGCACTGCGGACAAGGTGCAAAACTAAAACAAGAGTCTGGGTGACCCAGCAAGGGATCATCCAAAGATGTAAACAGACGGCCCCACCACACCCTCGCATGCTTACTCTGGCAGGCTTAATATAATCTCCCTGCCCCCTCCCCCTCCAGAATGCAACAAAAGATGGTTCAGTTCCCTGCCACAAAGAAACCGGAACTAAGCTCAACTTTGCTCAGCAGCAAATCACTCACGTGCTGACCGGAGGAGGAGGGGGCTGTAGTGGTGCTGCACACATGCGGCTCGCTCGGATAAGCACAGCTGGGCTGAGGAGACCTCTTTTCCTAAATTCTGTTGCCAAGCTGAATTTTATGATCTTCGCTGGCAGATGATCAAATGCAAACTCTTAACTTACAGCCAAGTTATTTTACAGCAGCTGTTAGAAGAACTAATTTAGAATGCAAATCTAGTCGTTAATCTATGGGAAAACTGTTGCAGTGATGGGTGGCTTTTGAAGCAATAGTTCAGGAAAGAGACCCCTGATGCCTTCTAGTATTATGGAAGAAGAAATATTTAGCTGCCACTTGTGTTTATTTGTTTTCTTTGAGCAATTGCCCCCATAGGAGGGATTGGAGTCCTACGGAAAGAGGGCCCAGGTGTTTAAAATCTACCTCAACTCTCTTTTCTACGTAAGAAAAATTGATCAGAAGACAGATGTGTAGATTAAGTTTCTGATAATGTCTTTTTTGTATCTAGGACTTCACTACTTTAAGCCAAATGGCCCAAAGGACAAGGCAACTGGGATATAACAATTTGCCTAGAATTCTTTAGATGTCAGCAAAGTAGAAATGTCAGCACCTCTCACTGATCCTGCCTCTAAAAATTCTGTTACCTGATTTATCAGTTAAAGTTGAGAAAGTCTTTTTTTCTTTTTACTCATTTAGCTGCAAGCTTACGGTGGCCTTCCAGAATACTTAATACATGAGGGATTCACTGAACCATTCCACAGCTTTGATCTTCATCTCTTCAGTCGAACAAAATCTTAGGAAATACTCGGTGTTGGTTATTAGGAAGTCTTTTACTATTCCACTGGGTTACTGAAGAAACCTGGACTTGTGCAATTATCTATGAAGATCTCATGGCAACTGTCAGAGTTAATGCAATAGAAAAACGTATGCCTAGAGGTTCCTGTTTTGTTAGGCATAGAGAGTGATTACTGCAGAACTTCAAATCAATTCAAAGAATTATTAGAATAAGAATAATGGAAAATTGCTCTAGTGAGTAAAGAGCAAAAGAGGGAAGACACATCCATTTTGTTGCTGTTGTTCTTTAGCTTGGCTTTGCATACAACGGAGAAACACCTGGAGTCTAAACAATTTAACTTTGAATATTAGACCAGAAACCCTGAACCCACAATGGGGCTCTAACTGGTCACTTTCACATGAGCCAACACGCACAGAGGCAAAAATGAAATGTGCCACTAATCACGCCTGCGTGCGCTCCTGCTTTTCTATCACTTGTCACCCCTACTTTTCCCAGCCAGCTGTCTATGTGACTGATTTACATGAGTCTGTGGTACAGACCATGGGGCTTCTACTGGGATTAGGAAAATATGCTGGATTCTTCACAACCACAATAAGAAGCTGGAGCTGGATCTATTATGGTTAACTAATAGTAACTTAGAGAATAATTCCTTTCTCCATTTGGAGAAACTAATTAACTAATAATCCCCTACGATCTACAGGATTAGCCACTGCCTGCAGGGAGCCAGCCCTTGATCATCCTACATTTTTTCGTTGATCAAACGGTGACAACTTATCTGGAAACACAGTTAGTTCCCTTGTCTTTCATCTTACTGTTGCCCCAGCTGACATGTGGGAACTCACATAACTGGGTGTCCATCTTATTCATCGATGCAGTGCACGATGGAGGGCCCCAACAATGGGTTTGGTGTTAAGATACAAAGAAAAGCCTCGATCCACTGTGAGACTCTTCAGTGCCCACGGACAGACCAAAAACTATGATGTCAAGAAAGGAAATAAGCTCATGGGAGGAAGGCCATACGCATGTACCAAGGACAAACTGGGACAAAGGTAGCTTCTTCTGTCTCTCACAGTGTTTCCATTTCTTGCCACAAAGTGTGGGCTTCCATGAGAGCAGGAAAGAGGAGGAAGCCACATCAGGAGAGAGCTGGGATATTAGAAAGCTTGGGTGAAATATAGCTTTGATATATTTAACTGGTAAGCCTCATGACATCATTAAGTCATTAATTTATGTATCAATAAATATTTATTAACCACTATATATTACACACTCTAAGTACTTGGGTAAAACAGTGAACCAGTCAACAATCTTTGCCCTGAGCTTACATACTAATTGGCAGTGGACAATAAACATAACAAATAAATAAGTTATGGAGTATATCAGAAGGTAATTAATTCTTAGGGGGAAACCGTCAAGTAAGGAAGGTGAGAATGAGAGGATTTGAAATCCTAAACACAGTGGTCATGGAAGCGTCATGAGGTGATGATATTCAAAAGTTTGAAGAAACAAACCCTGTAGAAATCGAGGGGAAATTCCAGGCAGACCAAAGAGTCCATGCAAAGACCTAGAGGTCCGAGTGAGCGTTTGTATTCAATGTATAGTAAGGGCAGGGCTGAACTAGCTTGAGGGGAGTGGAGCACTCGAGAAAAAAATTAAGGGAATATTAAAAACTCAGTAATTAAGATGAATAATATTTTAATGCAATATTTAAAAAAATAAGGTCAATGCAAAAAAATATCCATACTGATCAAAATATCAAAATTTTAAATAAGACAGGATCTGACCCTTCCCTTGAACGACCCAACCCCTCTTCATTCTCCTGGTTCGATAAAATTTATTCACAAACACAGGTGGCCAGTCCATGGGTCATAGTTTGCCAACTTTATCTCGTTACTATTGCATTTATTATTTGTTGTGATTACTGAGTGCTTTAGCAACCCTTCAGTTTTGCACCTGAGGGCCACGCTTGCCTCGTGCTGGTCCCCACCCTGCAAAAGAAGCCAGCGTGGCTGCAGAGGAGCGAGCAAAGGGACAGCAGGAGGAGGAGAGGGTGGAAGCGCTCCTGGAACCACATCTCACAGGACCATGAGCCATTTTAAGGACTCTGCCTTTCATCGAAGTGAAATCACCCCCACTGGAGGGTTTTAAACAGAAAAGCCACCTGATCTCCATCTACATGTTTCAGATGATGAATAAAAAGAGGAGAAACAAGGAGAATGATTAGGAGGATGCTTCTAAAAATCCAGATGGGAGACAACAGTGGCTTGGACCACAGTGCTTTCATGAAGTAGTAACAAGTGGTCAGATTCTGGACATATTTTGGAGATAGACCTGACATGCTTTGTGTAGTATTGGACAGGTGGTTTGAGATGGAAAGAAAGAACGATTCCAGTACTTTCACCAGATGACCCAGAAAGATGGAGTGGCCATTATCAGAGAAATGCTGTCTGTGGCGAGGCCTGGGGGAGTGAGCCGTGCCCTTAGTTTTGAACATTTTAGGTTTGAGGTCTCTGTGAGCTGACCAAAGACAGATACTGAGTGAGCAGGTGACATATGAGTATGAAGTTGTAGTACAGATTTCATCTAGAAATACAAATATGGACATCAACTTGAAATATGAATGAGTTCTTCCCCTCCTCCACTGGCAGATACTGAAGCCATTCTTCTGTGAACTAGAAGCGAGAAACACTTTATAGGGAGTATATCTCTTCATGACATAGGGTTATGCTAATGTCCATTTTTTCAAGATTCTTCAGTGGCCTAGGAGTTTGTTTAGAAACAAAAGAAACTAGGTTCTGTAATATGAAATACCTTTGGTGGAAACTCTGTTTCCATGGAAGCTTTACTTCTTAGCATTTTTTTTCAATTTAAAGATTGGCAATGTGTTTTAAACTAGAGACTTCCCAAAACCTTGATGACATTTTCTGCCAATAGGTAACATGCTAATAGAATTACAATGGAATTAAACATCACTTGAGAAGCACTGGAAAGAGAGAAAAACCTCTTCCCTGAGTTATTTATTTAACATAAAGATCTATCATTTCATATTGGTCTCCAATAAATTGTAATAAATTTTTGAGCCCATCTGAGTGTTTATGATTATACAAATATGGCCACTTATGTCAGGTTGATTTTCAAAGTTAAGTTATACACTGTGTCTACTATTTCTAAGTGTAAAAATCACACAGCAGGCTAAGATGACAAGTTCCTGTGGCAAACCACCTAAGTAGCCTTTCTGGGCTAAGGTGAATTATTTGACCTACTCTTTCATGACCAGGTCTAGTGTTTTGATTTCTAATAAGGAACAAGAGTGCATGGAGCAAACTATCCATGCTACTTGTTAAATTTAAACCTGCATTATGACAAAGTCCCCCTGACAAAAATGATCAGCTCCTGTCCTGGTAAGATTCAAGACCACAGATCACCAGTTTGAGCTTTTAGCTTAGCTTTTCAATACCAAATCACATTCACTGTAGTGTGGTTTATGGTTCTATGTAGATCTTCTTATTTATTAATGCCATTTGTCCTTGTTTTGTTTCATTGATTAAAGTAAGAACCTAACTGTCAGTATCAGATGAAAAGAGCACTCTTTGTTGTCCTATTTCACTCAAAAATAGAAATACATTGTTTCTATACTAGGAAGTTCTGCCATAGAAAAAAATGTTAGGTTTTTCTAATTAAGCTTTTCAATAGAAAGGCATAGTTTCTAATCAAATCCATATTATTCTGTAATTTCATATCCTATTCAGTTGTCTTTATAGTTGCACTTCAAGTGTTAAAACATCTTTTACTCTTCTCTATATTATTGTTCTGGATTTTATAAACTAATAAAAGCACAACAAAATACAATAAAGAGAATGAGGAATACACACAAAGAACATATTAAATGTTTATTTAATCAGACATGTATTTTAAAAACTTGATGAAATCAATAAATATTTTATGATGCTAATGTTCTATCATTTCTCTAGTACTGCTCTGAAAAGATTACTATTCTAAGAAAAGTGAGTTGGCTTAGAGAGATAAGAAATGCTTTTACTCCATATAACATTTATTGCAGACATAGCTAAGAGTAATGCTGACTTTGAGCAATGGATTTTAAAACATTTACTTCTCAAAGTCTTCTTAAACCATGAAGATAGCTAGTGTTACTTAATAAGATAAAAATTAAAGATAAATATTCCTTAACTCAAGTCAAAGCATAAAACAAAAAGCCTAACTTAGGAAACCATTAAAAATCAACAAATTTAGACTTGCAAACATTCTAGTAAAACATATGCTAAATTGTTTTTTAAAGACATACTGAATATTCATTGAATTATAACTCATGATTTTAATTTCTACAATAACTGCATTAAAAATGAGAAAATAAAGGAACAACAGACCATAAGCTGTTGTTTTGAATTAAGAAGGCGTAAGCAAAAGATAATAGTAACAGTACAGTACAAATCATCAACCAGACTCTGAGAGCTATTTTGGGAGAGTATTTTCTATGCGAGGCAGTTGGAGTCAAGACAGACATGAAGACTCAATGAAACCCAAATGTAAATGATGAGACCATGGACAAAAGCCTTGAAGGAAAACGCTTTCCCCATTGAGGGATGATTTGTGCTGGCCTCCAGGTGTAATATTATGTGCACTGATGAGCCGATCAACAGAACAGAACTACCCAGCTGTAATCAAGAGTGATTGATGGTCGGGACAAAAAAGTTGATTATCATGACAAGTTCGCTGATGCAGAGAAAATAAGCTCTGCTTGGGAAATGGATAAAACCTGTTCAGAGACCTACCTTCTGAAACCTTATTTATAAGGGAATCTAAAAGGAGGTTTAAAGTTACTGATGAAACTGATATGCTGATAAACGTGCTAAGAATAAATTTGCCATCCACCCATATCCAGAGATTTCCTATGTTAGGAATTTAAAAGCTCATTTAGGCCCAATAAAAAGTAAACCACATATGCTCAGTGTTACCTGTGTGATTCTTAAAAGCAATCTCTCTGCTTCTCAAAGTATCACTGAAAATCACACATGGACCCAGGGAATTGAACTTCCATAGCACACCACGCCTCCAATTGCCCTCCTCAGCTCCCTCCTCACTAGGAATGAGTTCCCCAAATGACTGCAACCTTTACCACTATCAGATTCAATTAACATCAAAACATAGATTTGGACTGAGACAACAGACTCCAGAGGCAGTATTTTGCATTTAAAATGAGGTTTGGCAGCTTAGAAAAGGTGAATCTGGGCCAGAATGTTGGGTGTTAAGTACAGTGTTCTAAAACAGTAGCTGGGATGCAAAGAGAATTGACTATGAAGGAATACAGCCATCTTTTCAAGTTCTGGTTCAATGTCACAGAAGAAATCCCAGCACCATAATCCAAATGTAATGTGCAAAGCATAGCATGCCTGGTACAATTTCAGTACCCTTAAATCCACTGTAAATCCAAATAACCACTCCTATACTAGTTGTCATAGGAAATATTCAGTGTGAAAAAGGTAAAAGGAATGGGTAGGTTCATTTCATCTATATAGAGATCATTGGCCACGTAGACCCTTAAGAAAGGAAATGTATTTCGTCACAATTACTTTAGTTCATACAAAGAATATGACGCAGCAGCAGAGAAAGAGAACAGTGACTATTAAGAAAGGTAGGACACAAAGGGTCGCAAAAAACCAAACTGACACAAGAACAAGCACTAATATGAATTACCTTGTGTTCAGATTCCTTTGCTCCTCTGCCCAGGAACAAATCCCTCTACTGTCCTAGTTTCCAGGGCTATGGGGAAACTGATGATTTATTAAATGCTGAAGGAAGCTTTACTGAAATACAACAAAAAGGGCAAGGAGCCTGATAAACAGGGACTACTGAGCATGGAAAGGGATGATCAGATTTTATTTTTGAGACTTTCCGTTGTTGGTGATCATTAATCCAGTTTCGACGTTTGTTTTCTACAAGTATTGTTAGTGCCTTAGTAATACTTTGAGGTGTGTATACAGTTGTAAAAAGAGATAGAGAACAATTAATGAAGTTTATATTATGTGTACCAAGCAATTTCTGGGCACCTGGGTTACACCAAGGATTTTATTCCATGGCTAATAAAGATTTCATTAAACAGTGAGGAGTTTGCTAGTGGGATCTGAAATATTCAGAGTATAATAATAAAATTAAAGTTGGAGATTTTCGACTATACTGATTTTTTGGTTTTGGCAAATACACTAAAATTCCGAGGTGGCTATAAGGCAAGCTTTCAAACTCATGTGAATTTGTTCTGTGTTCTGCTCAAGTCTAATTCCACTTATTCAGAGTCTGAAATGTCTCAATGTCATTTTATTTTAAAAAGCTCGCCAAAGAGGCACATTGCTTCACTAGAATCCTGTGCTCCTTAGGAGCTCATTTTCTCCAGAAATCTCTAGCAACCACTATTTCTTGCTTGATCATTCTGTACAAGTTCCATCTTCTGAGAATCCCTGGAAGAGCTGGAATTCAAGAACGGAATTCAATTCCACTCAAGAAGTAGAAGCTAGTGAAGCCGAGGGACGAAATGGGGCCCAAACGCACACTCAGAGTATAAGCGCTTCAAAACAGACATCCCTGCCGCTTGTTTCAAATGCAGCCACAACCTACAGTCCATCTCCACACCTTCCAGAGCCGGCTCCACACACGGCCCAAAAGCCCAGAGAAACCTCAGCAGGAGCCAGACTTGTCTCCTTGCTTAAGGAATGGCCCTGCCACAGAACTGCTTTTGAAGAAGAACGTGCACCCAGCTGGGCAGGCCACGGCACTCAGGCCAAAGCTCTCAGCAGCTCTGAGTTCTCCGTCTAACAGAGGACAACACTCTCCTAAGAAAGAGAAGTTTGAAAGCTGCCTGAAATTTAATTTATAACTGGGTCCCCTGAAAGATCCTTTGGACTTAGCAGCAGCAATGGACTTAAACAGGTTGAGAGTTTTGAATAAATGCAGCTTTGCCAGGCACAAGTTGTCCCTGTAGTTTTTAAAAGGAAAAAGGTGAAGAGTTATTAGTGGTGAGAACCTCCAGTCAACACAGAAATCCATTAAATACAGACACTTTCAACAGGGTAGATCCCTTCAAGTACTTTTCTTAAAGATGGTTATGTTCAAGCTTCTACATTTCTTATGAAGTAACTTAACACTCAGAGAACACTTGTAACTGAGACGTTCAAATGGAATTTTTAATTTGGGACAAATTAAACGCAGTTTAAAAGCCACATAGGATAGCAGATGTAACAACTTCTCTTTTCCTTTATAAAATTTAAGCCTGCTTATAAAGCAGATTTGGAAAATAAAAGTAGAAAGAGTAAATAAAAGAATAGTTCTTCAACTCTAGTACAACCACCATTATTAGTTCTTGTTTTCCTCTCCATCTAGGCAGTATTTCCTTCAAACATCAGCCTCCGCAAATAATGTTGATTTAAATGCTTAAATGTGTGCCTTAAGACATGCTATTAAGAAAGTTTAATTATCTAATTTGGCCATTGGTAGGAAAAAAATATACCTATTAGCATCTCCTTTATTATATTGCCACATCTGGCGGTGCAAGTTCTGACAGAGCTACGAATTAAAGTCGGATATATTGTTCGGTTTCACTACATTGCTAAGAATGTGAGTGAGTGCTCACCGGTAAGCCTGCTCAGTGTTGTAAGGGAAGGGGCCTCAGGCCCTCTCTCTGGGTGACAGCCTGACTGGACAGGAAGACCACAGATCTCCATCCTTCCATTTAGGGTCCACTGGAACCTGTGGATGAACTTGCTGCGCCACCTGAACCAGACGAGGCAGAAACAGCCAAGACGTGACCCTGTGTGGCCAGCAACTGGCAGGGAGTCATGGATAAGTCGTCTGCCCTTTCCACACCTTTGTTTCCATGCGTGAAATGAGTCAGTTTTCTCCTATCTCTAACATTTTATGAAATGCTCTTGGGAAGTTAATCACAATGACTCTTAGATGCTATTTTATGATTCCCTAGTTAAGGGCCTGAGATCTTATTTCCCATTCTGTACATAGTCACTGCATAATCATTCTTTTAATAATAATTCATTTAATAATCTTGCATCATGCTGACTCAGCTATAAATTGTCTCTCAAAGGCATACTTACTAACTTGCCCAACCTAATGATATGAATTGCTTATTTTAAGGTGCTGATAAAATAATTGGACAAATTAAAACCTTTCAGTTTTTAATTGGAAACTTTTTGTAAAACCCTATGTATATTTCATAAAAATGTCCAGAAATTTTGTAAAGAAAAGGGTAAAAACTTGAGAAAGCAACTGATTTAAAGTGCATACAACATAACGTGCCATATACAAAGGTATCTTTGGGGCAAAAAATGGAAAATGTACTCTATAGGAAACAGGTATGGTGTAACACAAAACTACGGAGTTTATAAGATGAAGGGTTAAAAAATAAATAAAAGCTTAGAGGGAAAGGAAATTGAATTTTCATGATGCAGGGATGAAAAGAATTACAAACTATTATTTTCATTGGAAGGGTAAGAAGCTTTGAAATGAAAAAAGGCTCATAAGGCAGAAGTACTTTCCTATGTGATAGAGGATTCAACCAAACATACAAGTGAATTACAGTGTTACTTTTCCTAAGTGATTCTAGGTTTAAGAATGGAAATAGGAAGATAAATTCCAGATCTACCTGGGAATAACAAAGAGGTAGTTGTATTAGGATTATAAAGCCTTTTTAGGGATTAAAATGATCCAATATTTTATTTTCTCTTTATTTAGATGTTATTTTCTTACATAGGGATGAATGGATGATAAATATAATTGATCTTGGCATTCAGTATTAAATATTTCAGAAAATTGGTATTTATGGACATGATCAGTCAGTAAGTAAGCAAATCTAATATTCCAGCACATTGGTTCCCATATCTACATAAAACGGATACAGAGACATTTTAAAAATCTCTGAAGTTTTTACTCCTGTATTTCAATTTTGCAATAATTACATTCTGTTTGTAAACCGTACTTAAAATGTTGCTAGGTCATTTATAAACTCGGTAACATGGGGTCTTCCTATTTAAAAAAAAACAGCAATTTTAAACATTAGCACTACATAGTGAACTTATATGCAAGGTTCGAGATAAGGAAAAATGTAAGGGAAGTGAATTCACATGTGTCCAGTTTATATAGAACAACAAAACTGGACTGGGCCATTATCTGATAAATTCAAGTGGTCATGATGTTCAGTTCAAACCTAAGTCAAACATCTAAGGGAGTATCTGTGGGGGCAGAATAATATTTAAGCCCTGATCCCTGGAAACTATGAAGAGGTTACACCACCTGACAGAGGGATATTAGGATAGCAGATGGAATTAGGTTGATAATCAACTGACTTTAAAATAGAGAAATGATCCTGGATTATCGAGATAGGTGCACTGCGATCACAAGGAGCCTGAAATAAGGACTTGGTTGGCCATTGCTGGCTTTGCAGGTAGAGTGGAAGATGGAAGCTAGAAAAGAAAGGCAAGGACTGAATTCTCTCCTGGAGCCTCCATGAGGAACAAGCCCTGCAGACACCTTGGTGTTAGCCCAGTGAAACCCACTGCTGATTTCGCACCCCCAGAAGTATAGAATAATACATTTGTGTTGTTTTAAACAACCACATTGGCGGTGATTTTACAGGAGTAACCATCTAGAGAATGGGCAGTTTTTTGTGACCCAGCCGATTAGTCTAAGTCCCCCAAATACTTCCACCATTTCATTTTACCACATGCCAGACACACCTTAAAGTGAAGTTGTGATAATGAGAAGCATTCCTCGCTAACAAATGTATACAAATCCCTATGTCACTGTGAAAGTTCATTAGCAAAATAAATTGCTGTTCTCAGTCACCAAGGAAATAAGATTGTTTTAGAAAAATATATAAATGTTCTTTGTTATGTTCTTTATGTAAATGTTAATCACAGATGTAAATATATGTTTCCTAAAATATTCCTGACAATATTTCTAAAGTCTTCAAACATGACTTTGATACCCATTTAAAATCAGAAATACTCAAAAGAGAACCAAAAAGAGGAACTGCCTTGAAATGGTGAGTGACCATTCGTAGGGAGAGGGACCAACAGACCTAGCATGGATGTGGAGCAGAGTTTTCTTACATTTAGTGGGAGTGTGGACTCAACGAGTTCAAAGTCGCTTTCTAATTCAGCTTATAGGAATTGGTACAGAGGAAAATATTGACAGTGAAATTGTTTGCAAGAGGGGATATTTGAAATAGCCCCATTAGATGTAAGAAGGTGGCAACACGGGTCCTGGGAGACTTTTGCATCATTACGTGATAAATTCTGAAGGAAAATATCAATTCCACTTAAGAAGAAAAGGAACCAAGAAGGGCCTGCCTGAAATAAGTTCCAGAACACTGTGGTGGTCCACTGAGTATGCAGAAATGGTCACAACTGCAGCCACTGAATTCAGGACTCTTTTATTTACATATGGGGAAGAGGCTTCTTTATCTTTTTTAACGAAAGCTGGATGAGATGATTATGTAACATTCATCACTTGAAAATATTTTTTTGTTAATTAAACTAATAATTTGTTAATTAAAATAATAGTAAATTTATTAAAATTTAAATCAAGGCACTCAGTATTAAAAAACAAACAAAACAAAAACAAAAAGCATGCCTTCAAATAAAATGCTATATGTTCAGTGTATTTTTTTTTTAAGAGCAGCAAATGTTATTCAGGGGCTATTCAGGCACTCTACACTTCTCTTGTATAAGCCAACAGAAGGGATGTTATAACAGTACTTGACTGTTTTATTTGTAGGTATGAGTTACTAAGACAGTAGCATTTCTTATGAAAATGAAAGTGTTCTTTATTTATGCCACATCTCTTTCCCATGCCTCATTATCTCATACGCTATCCCCCTCACCAGAGCACCAGGGGGACCTACTTGCCTAGGGAGATGGAGTTCTAGCATTATCCAGAACCCAGATCTTTTGATTATCTCCACACTGTTCATCAACATAGGGCAGGATAATGGCACATTGGAGGGGCCGTTTTGATAGGATGGGGTCCTCTGCTTGCCTAGGTACCAGGGTGTTCAACTCCTACTTCTTCCAAACCAACATTACCTTTCTTTTCTGTATTTCTCACGATCAACTCCACACAAAGCAGGGTGGGAGTACTTTTTCACAAGCCAAAATCAGCTTCCCTGGCAGGAATCCAGAGTGCACCCCGATCCTTAGAAAATGTATGAAAGATGTGACTAATTGTGAATAATCTGCAGAGCACTGGTCCAGTTCACACAGGTCTCCCTTCTGTCATGTTCTCCGCTTGTTTGATTCGATAGGGGCTTGAGTGCCTGAGGTTTTTAGGACCCCCTGCTAAAGGCTAATACTTCTAGGACAGTAATTTGAGAGCTGTAACACATATAATTTAGGACACAGAGGTTGCTCTGGAAGTGAGGACCACCAGGACAGGCAAAGAGAATTTATAAACCCCAAATCTAGGCCTTGAAATATAATTTGGAACCTACCTTATTTCAGAGGTGTAATTTATTAAAAGCCTCATGGTTCCTAATTTGTATGACCTAAATTTAGCATTCCCAAGAAACTAAAAAAAAAAACAAAAAACCATTAAACTACAAGCATGTAAGATTTTGTATGTGTGATTTCCTATAGTAAACAACCATAGTAAGCTCCAAAATTAAAGCACATGAGGAGTTAAAATGTTATCTTTGAATATTGATATGCTCAGTTATTGGAGGAAAATGTTAAAGAAATCTCTTCTGCAAGATTAGAACAGCATAATACTTTTTTTTTTTTAGTGAATACTAAATGATAAACTTACATCAGAATTAAATCTCAACTGGCAAATGTTGCAAGATATGATTTGTTTTCTTCGATGAGGAAGAGGAACGCCGAATGTATGATTTATTACAGCTTTCTGAATCGGGTCCATCTGCAATGAGAAAAAAATAAAACAAACAGAAATAAAGCTTGTCAGTTCCATTGGAATGTTGCCTGTTTCATTAAAGAGCCAATTCGTACAGCTTCAATCTACTGCTCACATTATAAAAACCATTTTTATTCTACGAAACGGCATTTCTACTTTCTTGGCAAATAGACAATAAGCTTGAAGCTCAGCGTGATAACGAAATGATATATGTGCCCATTAGAGTCCGCATACTAACTGTTTTTCTCATTTAGGATCAACAATTGTCTCAGTTTGATAATCTTAAAATATAATTAAAGGGTTTATCAAAGCAAGCTATCGCAAAAGCCAGCAATCTTATGCAGAAGTGTGTCTATACATGCCCTTAAATGGACTTCAAAACAGACTTGGTCAGATGAGGAGCCCTGAAAATAAAGTATGAAACATTATGCAACATTAACCCTATGCTACGTCCGTTTGGTACCTTTTCTACCTTAAGAATATATTACACACAATCCTGCCTTCCAAGAAGTCAAACATCAGAGCTATCAATTCATTTGAAAATCATTGATTGACCACCTTATATATAATGTTATTTTATGGACTTATTATTTGAGATTCAGAGAATTTAGGCTAGATGTCAATTCTCTCTCTACCCTATATTCCCAGGACAAGAGAAACAAAAACATGTCAGCAATCCAGCTCTGAAAAAACTTAGCGTCTCCTCTCCAAGCTCTGTCTGATGGTCTGCATGAGTGGTTCTTAACTGTTAAAATTTTTGACCTGCTTCTTAATAGTTGTGTGACATCCTCTTTGCTTATCTATGTTTATCTGTTAAGGTTGGGATGAGGTTTAAAAGTAGTAATTCATGAGATTTTTTTAGCACAGTCAGTGCTGGGCACATTAAGGAGTCAATAAATGTTGGCTTTTACATTTTCTGTCTTGCAGGACATGAGAAGATCAAGGTTAATATGAAAGTCATATGCCTAACAGTCATTGTCAGCACACTATTCATTTCCCACATGGCCGAAAAACATTGCAAAATGACTTAAACGTTACATATATAGTCCTGACTTCTGTTGAATGCCTGCAAACTTTGCAACTCTTTAATATTCATCACATACAAAGTTCTTATGAGAGTCCTCACAATGGGTTGAAATAGCTCAGATATGATTTGACACACACACACAGAAAGCTAAGAACGTGTCTGTGAGTTGATGCTCTAATATTCAGCGCCTGTGATACATTGTAGTTGGTTATTTACCCTAAGTAAGTAACTGATAAATTCCACCTCCTTTAGCGTGTTTCAAATCATCAGAACTCCAGTGAATTCAATTCATAGGATCCCTTCACTGGTAGCTAGGAGGAAGTTTCTGTCTCTATTCACAACTCCTATTAGGTGGCCTAGCCACTCTCAATGTACTGTTCTAAATAACGACAATAACAGCAACAAAAAAAAATAATAGCAGTCGGCATTTATTAAGTGCCTTCTATATGCTAAGCACTAGGCCAAGCGCCTTATATATTAAACAGTTACAATGATCAAGAGGAACTCTTTTACGCTTACTTTAAATTTTTTCTTTGATGTTAATTTTGCCTGGATTCTCAATGAAAGTCTACTATCTCATTACTTTTCTGGTCACTTCCAGGTTTAACAAATTCTAGAACCCTCTTCCCTCTTACTAGTGAATTCTACTATACTTCCTTTTTAACCAGTTTTACTTAAGCATAATTTACATAAATAAAATTTACCAATGTTAAGTGTAGAATTTGATGACATTTGACAAATATATACAGTAATACTGTTTATCACATAAAACATTTCCATTACCTGGAAGAGGTTCCTCCTTCCCCCTCTGTGGTGCCTCCCACCCCGGTCTCTGAACCCACTGATTTTTATCACTTACATTTTTCCTTTTCTCAAAGTTCATATAAAGGGAATCCTGCAGTATGTGGTCTTTTGTGTCTGGCACCTTTCATTCAATATACTGATTTATGATTCACCCACGTTGTTACATGTTATCTGTAGCTCATTGCTTCTTCATTACTGAGTAGTATCTCTTTGTGTGGATACACCACCATGTGTTCATCCATCTGTCAGTTGATGAACGTTTGACTTGTTTCCAGTAAATTGTATACTCTTCAAATCTTACTATACAAACCAAAGCTCATTCCTCATTTCAGTTTAGCATCCTAATTCAAACATTAAAATTTACTTAAAAATTACTTTTTTCCTTAGCTTGGAACTATTATCAGAAAATAGGATGAAAGGCTATAGGAGATGATACAGGATTCTCTCTCTCTCTCTCTCTCTCTCTATCCACGTCCCCCACCACAAGCTCCACACCTTCCTCAACCCCGTCTCGCCCCTATGTCCTCAGAACCAAAATGGACAAGCACAGAGCTTGAGGAGCCAGCAGCCACACAAATGTGTGAATCTGGGCTGCTTCAGTCGCCTTCATTTGGCTTCCTGGGGTCACACTTTCACTGCTTTAAACATGCCATTACAAGGCTTCTCTGACAACAATCACAGAGATCCCTGGAGGATAATTTCTCTTTTAGCCAATAGCTAAAGAAAAATTAAAAGCAGAAAGAGGTCACTGACTTAGAAGTAGTTGTCTCATTATGCTATATTGTATCTGATTGGTGCATAAATGGGGCCCATTTCTATCATGGGATAAGGTGAATTATGCCTATAACCCATTTAGAAATATTGAAGTTCTCTTATAACGATGCTATGAAATAAAAATGAACTACAGTTTTATATTAAAGATTCTCACTGCAAATGCAAAGTGATGAGTTATTATCATATATTGGTGAGCAGCTTATTATTTTAGTCTTTTAGTAATACCAGGGAAACAGTGGCCACATGCAATCCATATCTGTGTAGGAGGTATTTTGGAACTAGATACTTCATGTAAATGTGGTATATTCTCTAGCTTTCATTCTTATGTTTGAATTGAATGATGTTCTGGTCACTGTGACTATAAAGTCAAATTTTAAAATGCAAAGTAGTGTATACTTCTTCAGAGACAATTTTACTTCCCAGTATACTTAGAAAAAAATAACCTAACAGGATTATGTTTTAAAAATGTATTTCACAAACTACAGTTACATCAACAAAAGTAATTATCTTTTATCACTTTAGGTATCTAGTACAACAAAATAAGTTTAATGCCTTTACTAATGAACATAAAGCACATTCACCTCTCTAATAGATGCATCTATAAATATATGTAGAACCAAGGCATCATGCAAAGGCAAAATCTAAATAGCTGTTAAATATTTACTTCTGTTGTTAAATAGTTAATTAAATGATACCACATGGTTTGTAACTAAAAGTAGCATCTACTTTAACTCAGGGGACAGGCACCAGCCACTTTGATCATTTTGTCTAAACATACCATTATTTACCATTATAATCAAACATTTTGTTCAAAAATAAAATCATATAGGTTGGCTTTTCCCCATAAACCAATAGGTCTGGTTGGTCAAAACAGTCACATCTTCTTATGTGTGTGCATATTATAATTAGGAGTTTTTCCACAAAAGCAGTTTCAAGAGATGCCAATGTTTGCAGGCAAGAAAGAAAACAAGTTCTTGGGTCATCTTGGGTCAAATAAGTTGTAGGAAACTTAGGTACTACAGCATGGACAGTCACGGCACACAATAAGATATTAATGTCCCACAATGAAAATATCTCCTTAGAATAACATATGAGATCATTTAACCAGCACTTTTGTCTTTTCTTTGTTTTTAAACTTAGCAACCTTGTTCAGTGCATACAGTTTAGAAAACAGCAATCTGGGAATAGTCATTATAAAAATATGAATAAAACGTAAAGTCTTTAGTATGCAAGTATAGACACTAACCTAAAAAAACGTAACACAAAGAAATCAGATCCACAAAAGCTTCAACAGAGTTCATTTAACCTATGCAGCCCTGAATTTAAAACCAAAAGATGGTACAGTCTGTATGTTATTTTAAGACATATTTATTTAAAACAGTATGTTTTGAAAGTGAATGTTTTCAAAATATGTTATCCAACCTCCCAAAACTAACAATGGCGAAGAACGGTGTGCCACCTAGTGCTATGCCTCCCCGAACTCTAGACCAAAATTCAATTTCAAACTCAGCCTATGGCTTTATTTAAAGCCAAATGAATATGTTTTTCTTCATTTTGGGCTTGAAGATCTTTGCATTTCTACCTCAGGCCTAGCTATTCCCTCACCTCCCTGCTGGGCATTCTGCTAAATTGACTTGTAAATAAGTACACAAGTGACAGCCCGGGGCACAGCCGCCACCACTCAGCTCCCCTGCTCTAGGACGTCTGCTGCACTTTCTGAGGATGGCTGCTAACCCTGAGATTACGATTCCTGCTTGAAGAGACCACCTCTCTTTCTGTTCCTGTTTATCAAGGCTTTCAGTTTTGAAATGAAAGAATAAGAACTTAAATGCCAGGAAGTTTATAAGTTCAGAAGTATAAAGGTTGTCTCTCCCAGCTGGTATTTCTATGCAACAATGGCCAGTGACAATAACTGTGAAGGTTACACTTACGGGCAGTTAATGTTTTATTTTTTAATGTTTATAAGCATTATTCCTATCCTAACAGCTTACTGAGGAGCTCGTGTTTCCCCACTGCCTAGTTCACACAGCTAGTAAGTGGTGGAGACAGACCCACAGCCTCCCACTCTGGCCCCCTTCCTCCCTCAGGTACCACAATCAAGCTTTGTGATATCCATTGTCCTGGATATTTTTGACTGTGAGCTGTAACAGTATAAAGTGACCCTCATGGGTTTATTTTCTCAACTATGAATTAGTAAAACTTGAGTTTGTGTTATTTATATTCACACATTAGAAAACACTAAAAAAAATTCCTAATAATCCTTCTCCACAAATTTGTCTATTCGTAAAATTTGCAATTTTTTCTTCTATCTTTAACTTTTTAATGGACCTCTAACTTACATAGATCTTAAGTGTATCATTAGTTGTATTTTTTAAACATGTTCATACTCCCATGCTATCACTATCCCAATAAAGATACAGAACATTCTCAGCATTCTAGAAGGCTCCTAGCCCTGCTTCTGCCCACTCAATAGCATCTAGTGGTAACCGTCATTATTAAATCTATTACATAGATTATTTTTGCCTGTAATTGTACTTCATAAAAATGTAACTATATAGTATATATTCTTGTGTTTATGGCTTCTTTCAGTTAACAATTGTGTCTGTATTTTGTTCATTTTTCATCGATATAGAGTATTCTATAATATGAACATAACACAATTGCCAATTTTACAGTTGCTGGACATTCGGGTTGTTTTCAGTTTGAATCTATTATACTAAAGCTACTATAAATATGTGTGAGCATGGATATAGCCGTCATTTCTCTGAAGTACATAACTAGGAATTAAATTCCTAGGTGGTAGGATATGCATGGGTTAAGGTTTAATAGGTACTTCCACAGCATTTTTCAAAACGGTTGTTGCAATAGTGCAGCGCAGTTCTGCCACCAAGTACGTGGAGTTAGTGTTGTCTCTGCATGTAAAAGGCACAGCCCCCAACAAATCTGTCCTCCCCCCAGAGTGCACCTGAGGGTTCAAGAGTCCCTCAGCCACCTATGTTTCTGACAAAATGACCATAAATCATGGGTTACCATGACCCTGCAGGTTTCATAATCTGCTAGAATGATGAATACAACTCACAAAAGCACTATACCTATGCTTACAGTTTTCTTATAAACGATACATACCAGGACCAGCCAAATGGAAAGCCCCATAGAGTAAGGTCTGCGAGGTTCCTGAACATGGAGCTCCCATGTCCTCTCCCCGTGGAAGCAGGAAGAATTACTCTTGACACCCTTCCAACCAACAAGTTCCCCAAGCCTTGCTGTCCAGAGTTTTTATTGGGGATTCATTACATGATTCATTGAACTCATCTCTGGCCCTGTTCCCCTTCCCCAAGGTCAGACTGATAGTACCTGTTCAAAGCCCAATCCTCTAATCACCTGGCTAGTGTTTCTGATGACTGGCCTCCAGTCTGAGTCATTTCATTAGTATAAACTCAGGTGTGACCAAGGTGTGCATGATTAACAAAGGCACTCTTATCACTCAGGAAATTCTAAGATTTTAGAGGTTACCTCCAAAGAACTGATGACTAAGAGCCAAATTCTATATTATACAATAGTTGTACATCTTTGTACTTCTATTTAATTTTACATAGCTATAAGCATAACAGAATACTCTCTCTTCTATTACTTATCAGTATATCAAAAGAACACTTTCATTTAACTTCAGTTTTCGTATTTACCAACTACCTGGTGGCATGCAATTTTGTTAAATGACTGCACCACAGTTCACTTACAACATAGTCTTTCAGATACTTAGGTTGCCTCAGCTTTAAGCAGCACTGCACAGATCATCTCTCTGTGTGCAGCTTTTTCTAAGAACCATAGTAACTTAGAGCTGAACGGAATCTCAGGGATCATATTTTGCCCTCCCTTTCTATTCACAAGACCAGTAATACCCAGACATGAAGTACAGGTAACACAAAAAGTGGGCAAACAACCAATCCCCCCGCAACTACTAGGTTCTCGCAGAGACAATACAGGACCCTAAGTCTAATGCTTCCTCTTCTCCCAAGAGTAGGAAGTAATAAATGGTTAAGATGGAGTCTAAAATGTTGCTGCTTTTTAAAATTTACTAGCCATTTTATCTTTCTAAGCCTCCATTTCCTCACCTCCAAAATGGAGTGATAATCACCTTAGGATATTGTGAATAATGAATTACAGAAAGTGTATAGAAAGCCCAGTATTTGGCAAAGAGAAAGCACTCAATAAATGTAGCTACTTCTGCTCTTATTTTATTTTATAGCAATAATACTAAAATCACTGTTCTTTTCCAGAAGCAGAAAACCTAGGAAGAGAAGAAAGATGCTTCAAATGATCCATGTGTTCCAAAGCTGTCCAGGGAAAGATACATAAATTTAACTACAATAAACTTTAGATTTGAAGAAAACAATAGGTCATTTTAAATGAGCACTTAGATGGGTGGGGCACTGTTCATAGGTCTGTATGTCAGGTTTCAGTAAGTCTTCACCCTATTCCTATAAGGCAAACACTTTTTTTCCCTGTTAATAAACTTTATTTCTTATATCAGTTTCAGGTTCACAGCAAAACTGAGCAGGAGGTAAAGGGGAAGATACTTTCTTTGGTCCTATTTTACATATGAGAATGTTTAGGTAGAGAGACATGAAGTTAACTGGATTAGGGTTTCATAGCTAGGCAGTTCTAGAGCTGTGATTTGAATTCAGGGGGTCTGATATCACCATCTTTACTCTTAAACACTGTACTAGTTTTTCTTTCATCAGAAAAAGGAAAAAGTAAGTATGCTTAGAAAAAAATACGAGGAGAAAATGTCGGCAACATCTAAGTCAGTCTAAGATTCTGTGCTCTGGCTACACGGAGGAGCTCTAAAAATAACTACATAAAAGATAAAATACCAATGGCAAAATGGTCAAGGGATATTAAGGGGAAACTTTCAGAGAATATCTGAATAGCCAATAAGAAATAAAATGCATTGGTTACTATGGACATGATATTTAATATAACAAGGAGATAGTTCTTACACGGATAGTTGGTAAAAATAAATCTGTCAACATTCGGTATTGACAAGGATTTGGGAAAAGTGCAGAAAAATTCAGCAGCACTTAGTAAAACTGAAAATGAACATATAACCTAAACATTCAACTTCTGGAGAAACTCATGTGAACCAGAAGG
This sequence comes from Phataginus tricuspis, assembly GCA_029783875.1. Lineage (NCBI taxonomy): Eukaryota > Metazoa > Chordata > Mammalia > Pholidota > Manidae > Phataginus > Phataginus tricuspis. The sequence goes on along the minus strand of JAQQAC010011420.1, from coordinate 44,603,524 downwards.
TCATTACAAGGAATTGTGCGGCAGTTTTTGTTTGTATTAGCAAAAATTTTAAAACAACCCAAAGCCAGCAGTAGGAGTAAAATGGCCAAAGAGCTATAAGATGGAATGTCATACAGAAGTTACGAGGAATTCATAAAATCTTTCTTTATCACCATGGACAGACAAAATACATAAAATTATCTACAATATGACATCACACATTAAAAAAATGACATGTGCATAGTCAATAAATCAAGGAGGAAGAAGCGACTAGGATAGCACCATTTTACAAACCCTAAAGAAATTGTGTATCTAGGCAATGACCATCAACTACTGCTAATGAACAAAAAAGAGACATCCAGACATCAGTTGTCTCTAGAAGAAGTACAATACCACCTATGAGGAAGCCTCGCCCAAAATAACAAACCTGAATCTGATTTAGCCTCTAAATGTAATTACCTGTTTTCAGGAAAGAGAGTGACAGAAGAACATGTCAAAAGTCTCCACATCAATAAATTCAGCCAATTCCAAACTGTGGGAAACTACAGAACAAATGACAGGCTTTTGTGAACCAATAAAGAGCACGAACATGCTATGGGGAACACCTGCAACTGTAAAGACACCGAGGAGACACAGCAATCAGTTCCAAACAATGGTCCTTACACGGGCTCTGTTTCTAACAAACTGTACAATAAACATTAGGAGACAAATGGGGGAACATAATGTTGGGTATTTATAATATAAGGAATTATTTCTTATTTTAAGTTGTGATAACTCTAGTATGGTTATGTGTTTTGAAAAAACCACCATCTTTTAGAAATATATACACAGTGAAATATATACTGAGGAAACAATATTATGACTGTGATTTGCTTCAAAATAATTGAGGGTATTTGGGGGCTATGTAGATGATATAGATGACAAAAGATTGGTCCCAAGCTGATAATTACTGAAGCGGGTGATGGCTATGGGGATTTTCATTATGCTCTTCTATCTGTGACTTGTTTACAATATTCTACAGTGAAAAGTAACAATAATCACATGTACAGAAAAATCTGTGAATGGTGGGTGCACATATTTGTATATAAAAGTATGTGAACTAGAATGGAAGGACGAGTGTACACCAAAATCATAACAGTTATTGTGTCTCGGGGACCTGAGGATAGGTCTAGGACAGTGGCTAACGAGGACTGGAGCTACATACATATATCCTCCAAAATGTGAAACACCTGGAAGCAAAAATGACAAAATATTAACAGTTGCAAAATTCTGGGGGAATATGGGCTTATTATATTTATCATACTTTTATTTCTCTTACAAATTTGAAAAGTAAAAGTTCATGTGAAAATCATTCAGCAGATCATACAGAAGTGAAAATAACTTGAGGCATGATGTCTGTACTCTCCTCTCTCTGGGATTTGGGCTGGTAGGGCATTCAACAGGAATACCACCCACCAAGCCCAGGACCCAGCTCTGACCTGGCAGGGGTGTTGAAAGGGGGTATACATCAAGTCTCCTGGTTTCTTTACTTTTGCCAAATAGCAGAGGACATGTATGAGTTCATTCAACAAATAAATTCATTCAATAGACGTAGGCTTATTCTCATCAATCTCAGAATCTGGATACACCTGACTCTGTAGATTCAAATCAAGTAGAAAATATGTCACTTAAGTACATTAAAGGCATTTTCAAGGCACCAAGTTCTCTTTACCTGGAAGTCTTTTGCACATTCTACTTTCTGTCTTGAAAACTCTTTTCCTCCTGCTTTCTAGTTTGTCTTCCCCTGGCTAATGTCTACACACTTTTCAGGACTCGTCTCTTCATCCAGAATTCTTAGCTGACTCCCTTCAAGTGGGCTTGGCCCTCCCACTCAGTCAGCATAACATTCCTCACAGTATCTAAAGATATCTCTTGACTGGTTTGTCTCCGAACAGAGAGAAAGTTAAGGCAGGGCTGGATCCCACTATTCTTTGTCTCAGCAATTAACAGAGTGCTCCCTCTTATCAAGGACTCAACATACATCTGCTGAGTTAACAGATAAGTAAAAAAAAATTGAAGTCCAATATCAGAATGTAGTCTTGGAATGGTATTAACAACAGCAGTGGAAAAACCTGGATTCATAACACAACCTTGGGCATAGGGGATGAAGGAAGCTTGTTAGAAGCAAAAGCATGTGGAAAATGACTTTGCAATACCATATGGTATACAGGATGTGAACTCTTGAGAGTAGAATCTGCACCTGCAAGCCACGGAGCAGAATTTGTATACAATGTATTATCATCTAAGCACCAGGCCATGGTGGATGGGTTCTCTTATCTACGCCTTACGTGCTAATATCAGACCGTTTTCCCATCTGCCATCTTCCTAGACAAAGACTAACAGCTATGCTGCCCACCTGATCAGTCAAGGAGAAGCTGATATTGTTCAGGAAACCAGTGCTTGAACTTAAATGAGCAAAGGCATTTGGAAGCTCTCCAAGTACTCAGGAAACGTCCAAACATAAGACACATTTCACCGTCAGTAGCTTTCTGCCGTGGCTATTTACCTAACGTTCTATGAGTAGCCTAATAAAGTGAAACAGAAAGTGCAAAGTAAAGGATGCATGAGCTTGAGGGGATCTTAAGCCATTATTTTTCTTAGAATCATTTATGTGCTCAAGCAAATTGCATTTAACCAATATACTGTGGCTCTCTCATGGGATGCCCATAGGTAACTGCACTCTTGAAATTTTTAAGTGGAAACATGGAATTGCTGCCAATACAATTTCTCAGTTATGGAAGGTTAAGTCTGGGCAGAAAACTTTAGAAATCATTTATTTGTGGTATTTTTGTAGGTAGGGGCTATGTTTCACCTATATTCATATACCTGTGGTTCTCATTCCTTTCTCTGTAACCCAGTGTACACTTAATGTATATTTAAACTTTATTGAAGCTTCATAAGTGAGAAAAGCTACACCACAAGGGATAAGGGGAAATCTGAGAAAAAAGGAAGGAAAGAAGGCAATTTCATTCCACTGATGGGCGTCCTTGTTCTGCAATGAGACTTTTTTTCCCTGCACAAAAGAGTATTAAATTTCTTTAAAAAGAATAAATATTGCCTGATCACACTAATTTCACCCTGTGGAGAAGACTCTGGTGCTTAATTTGGACACTTTAGAAACTTTGTTGTGAGCATTACAGGGACTTAATTGGACTCAAATGATATGATCAGAATCCTGTTTCTGGTGGACTTAAATAGCAAAATCTCTTTTGACAGTTAATGCTGAGGGTGCCTGCCTGTGTAAGAAGTGAGGTTTCTCAGTGGTCTTCCTGCCTGGTCTCTGAATAAGGTTTGAGATTATTAAACCCAATAACCCTGGAGTTGGGATTCCATTTACGGAGAATGCCCCAGAAAGCCTGGCATTATTAATTGAGCAGGAAAATAAATTCTAGAAATCCATTCTATTACCAGCTGTCCAGACACACAACTGGTTCCTAAGAAGATCATTGTAATATGGGCCAGGTATTGAAATATGCTATATTCTGAGGTTAGAAGAAAGATAAGGACAATATACTTTGTACATAAATCTCAAAGGGCTAAATTGAAAGGATTTTTCTCTTATTCTGAAATTATGTCCTTCTTACTTCTCTATTGTTAAAGTCCTTTCTTTTAGAAAAGTATGGTTCTATTGGATGGATGGATGAATGGATGGATGGATGGATGCATGGATGGATGATGTTCTGGCTTGAAACAAAATGTGGAAGTTCTAAGTTAACTGGCCTTTTAATATTCCCTTTTTAATATTTTAACCATGTATTTATTTCCTAAGCCTTTTGTCACAAAGTACTGCAAACTTGCTGGCTTAAAACAACAGAAATTCATTATCCCACTTTTCTGGAGGTTAGAAGTCCAAATCAAGATACTGGCGAAGCCATGCTTCCTCTGAAACTTATCGGGAGAATCTCTCCTGCCTATAATTGACTTTTGGTGTTTTGCCAGCAATCGTTGGCAAACCTGGCTTATAGATGCACCACTCCAATCTCCTACCTTCCTGCTCGTGTCTGTCTCTGTGACCAAATTTCCCCCTTTTATAAGGACACCGGTCATATTGAATTAGAGCCTGCTCTACTGAACTCACTTTAACTTGATTATCTTTTTAAAGAGTCTATTCCAGATAATGTCACTTTATGATATCCTGGGGGTTAGGAACATATCTTCTTTTCAGGGACACATTGTAACCCATTACAAGTGGAATGGACAATATAAAAAATTTTACACAGGCACCAATTCTAGGATTTCCTGGTAAAAGGAAAAATTTTAATTTAAATTTAAATCAGTTTCCTTGTCTCAGCAGCTAAAAGGGAACATTTCAACAGCCAGTGGATCACTGAGTCCACTCCTTGCCTGCCCTCCTCCTAACGTGATCACTTTTAGCCTCAAAGAGTTTTGTGATCCCTGAAAGTCTGGGAAGAAAATAAAAATTCAAGGTGATTTACATAGAGATGAGGAGAATGGAATTTAGAGAAGTAGTACAGATCTTTACTAGTAATCCCTGCCCATGTTGTAGACAATGTATTTTGGAAATGTCACAAAATTAAAGTTATAAAGAGATTATCCTGATTTTAATTGCAACTTTAAATTTGGGTCTACATGTTTTTTCCATTGTATTTTTTTCTTGCTCCTTTGCTTGTTTCTTTAATTCACCACTTAATGCCTTTGAGAAAGTCTAATGATAACTGGGACAGCTCTTTTTTCACAAATTCCATTTCTGTTAGGTGATTTATATGGTCTCTTCTGGCACGAAACATCCAAGAAAACACATGCCAATAAAACCAAGCACGTGGGACTGTCCTTGCTTGTCTTTGTTTTGTTCAAAAATGCAAAGATGTTCGTATATATGTAGGTTTGTATGTGTTCGCACATGCATGCATGTTATTTATGTACCAATTTATGTTCCAGTACTTATCCACACACTCTCTGTGTGAAGCCTCTCACTGCTTGGAATTTGGCAGGGCTCCATTTCTTCTGCTCTGCATTTGGGCTAGTCTTGCTAATTCTTGAAATATTCTACTTCTCCGGTACTGAAATAATCCATTCACTACTTTACATGCACATTCTTCCACACCCCAATCCCCATAGGTGGCCCATATACCTGTTTCTCTTAGCCAGTGATGTGGTATTCAAGCCATTAAGGGGCATTGTGGTAGACAAACACTGCCTCCCATGAACTTACCAGGCCCACGTCTCTGGATTCATTTTCATTCCTGCTTGCCTCTGGTATTCTGCTCCAATAATACAGATCTGCTGGCAATTCCTTGCCTAATCAGGTGTGGTTTATTGTCTCTATCTTTGTAAGGATCTTTCCTTTCTTCAATCTTTATAGCTCATACATCACATGCATAATTCCTGCCTAGCCCTCCTAATGCTATTTCTTTTCCAAGAGGATCTCCTCTGGTCTCTCAGTAGGCACGGCTAAAGACCATTCACTCCCCCCATCCTCACAACATCGTGTATGTGCCAGCAGCATGCCAGACAGTATCTGCCAATCAAATATTCTACAGATAGTTCTCCCCTCCCAAGATAGCAAAAGATGTGGTCAGTTTCACTCACCTTTGAAAAACAAGTGCTGAGCATAGAAAATGCTCAAGAAAGGTTTATTGTTGAAGAAAGTAATTAGATATGTAAAAATAGTCACTTCAGCCAACTGTCAATTATTTTAAGGAGAAAACTATACTAGAGCCCAAGATATAATTCTTGATATTATTCAATTTTGTAGAAAAATTGTATTGTCATCTGAGGTTGATTATGTTTTGTGGCCTTGATGTAAATATTCTAAATAAGTTGCATGTTTAAGACGTAAAAATAATAATTTGTCTCTTAAAATGCTTGCTACATATTTAAGGCAATCATTCTCAACCCTGGCTGTACAGCCCGAATCACATGGGGAGCTTGTACAGAGCCAGAAGCCCAACACAAGGCAAATCTATTCAATGTTTAAAAGGCTCCGTGGGGAATGGCTGAGAAGCACTGGTCAAAACCTTGGTAAGAGAACTGACTTCCTGTAAATAAATGCTTTCACCAGACGTTCCCAGGATACCAATGACTTCTTTCCACCAGTAAATAATTTTTATCCAAATAATCCTATAAAGCATGTGGTATTATCCTTTTTTTACAGATATGGAAACTGAGGAATAGCCAGGATTAATGATTTGCCATGGTAACCTCTGTATTACCAGGCAGCTCCACTATTTAAGTCCGGGTTTATTAAAATCTAGTGTTCTTCCTACATATCACATTGACTCTCAAACATGTATAATAGCTCCACAAACTTCTGAACTCGGTTTAAAAATTGGATCTGAATTTGGGTTCTTGGGAATTGGCAAACCTCAAGCAGGGACACATAGACATTTTTTAAAAAAAAGAACAACTCAAAATAAACAAGGGCTATTATAAAGTCTTTCCAACAACTCACTTGCTTTTATTACATTGTAGGCTGTATTTAATTCCCAAAGTAGTGCTAAACCATTGTTGACTTCTCTAGCTTTCTCTGCTTTGACTGTTTTCCCCTTCCTGACCTTTTGTAAGGACTTAAGATTAAGAAATTAATGTAAATAACTGTATTTGGAAGCTTGAATCAGATAAAATGAAGGCCAAGTGGTCCACAAGATGTTCTCCATTGTGGAGATCAAGGAAAGATGAAGCCAAGGCTTTCTGGGTCTTCCAGAAATCCCAAATATCAAATCCTCCTGAACTCTAAAATAAAGATAACCCAATACCTAAGAACCTCTACTAACTGTGAAGCTACCATTACATGTTGGTTGTATTTTAAAAACTTTTACCATATAGATACACATGAGCTAATTTTTGAAAAACCACAAATACAGTACTGTTGGAGTATTAGTGGCTTACTGTATGAACTACAGCAAAAGCTGTATACACTAAAATATAAACTGACGCCACTTAAACCACTCTTCCCATGGCCCGAAGGGGTTTGCCAGTCTCAGAAGGATTCCTATAAGGAAACCTATGGAGAACCACTGATGTAAGAGTTATCTTGTTAGTGGGAACACTACACAGAAAATTTTGTATTTTCCATGCACTTCAAGTCTTCTTCCATAGGGACTCCAGGAATATAATGTGTTAAAAGTCTTTTATATTTTTGTTTATTTTTATCAAATAATGCACATATGGTAACAAACTACTTTGCTTCAGGTGAAAAGCAAAGCATCTCCCACTCTAACCCTCACAGTCCACAGGTAAATGCTTGACATATTTACTATTATTATTATTAATTATTTTCTGCCATTTGACAAAATAGTTCTAAGTAACATGGAAACATATAAAAAGAATAACACTGGAATTGGATTAAAGATGGTGGCATGAGAGGTGAGACAAGCCTCCTTCCAAAACCACACTTAATATGAAAATATAATTAATACAACTAATCCTGAAAGAGCAACAGGAAAGAAGGCTGTGCCAGACTGCATATACCTGGAGAAAAGAACAGACTTCATGGAACAGGGTATTGTACCAGAGCAGTGATAAGGTGGGACACAAGCCCTTCCCGCACCCAAGCTCACTGGTGGGAGGAAGAGAAAAGTAATGGGAAGGGAGTGGAGGCCTAAGATTGCTGAACACCCAGCCCTGGAGACTGTACAGGGAGTACGAACCTACATTGTATGGTTCTCTGGAGATTAGTAGGGTTTGAAAGCTAAGACAGGTGGAACACTTGGAGAGACTGAGATTCCAGCTGCTTGTGGAAAACAGGGATCCACATATGGCTGCTCTGGGACAAAAGGAAGGCAGGCAGTCTGAGAGTCTTCCTAACAGTGAGAGGGCTGCTAAAGCGACAAGGATTGCACAAAGCTTACTGTTCAGGAGAAAGGGCAGGTGGACAAAATTGTCTGGGTGCACTCTGTCCAGCAGGTTGGGAACTTTCAGGAGTTTCAGGCGCTCCATCCCCGCAGCTAGTTACGCAGCTCCACGGCCACGCACTGTGATATGCAGCCTGTTGTGCCTTCCTCTCGGTCAGCCCTCACCTGGCTCACAAACGGGCAGATCCTGCCCTGGCATCAGGCCAGCCAGAGGGAAGCCCCACCTATGGCAGCTACAAATGCAAAGCATAGAGGCTTACACGTGTGTGTTTGGCCCACTGGTTCTTGCAGTGGAGACAGGCATAGCAGCTGGGAAACAGGAAACAGCTCTTTCCTCCCCAGAGGCACCAGTGCCACTCCCCTCGACCCTGGACATCACTCCAGGGAATAGAGCTTTTAGGCACTAGAGGATGCCACATACAAATATGAAACACCAAAGGAACATGGTTCAAACCAAAATCCCACAAACACCAGAAAGAGGGCCAATAGAAACTGAACTCATCACTGTTGCTGAAAGAGATTTCAAAATAAAAATCATAAACATGCTCATGGGGGTATAGAAAAATATTCAAGAACTCAGGGAAAAATTCTGGATGTAGATTCAGTCATTACAGAATCCAGTATCAGAAATGAAACATACAATGGAGGGATTTAAAAGCAGATTAGATATAGTGGAGGAGATGGTACATGGAATAGAAATTAGAGAGAGGAATACAAAGAAGCTGAGGCACAGAGACAAAAAAGGATCTCCGGAATGAAAGAATATTAAGAGAACTGTGCAACCAATACAAACGGAACTATATTCGTATTAAAGGGGTACCAGAAGAAGAAGAGAGAGAAAAAGGCATAGAAAGTCTCTTTCAGGAGGTGATTGCTGAAAACTTCTCCAATCTGGGGAAGGAGATAGTCTCTCAGACCATGGAGGTACACAGATCTCCCAACACAAAGGACCCAAGGAAGACAATACCAAGACATATAATAATTAAAATGGCAAAGATCAAGGATAAGGACAGACTATTAAAAGCATCCAGAGAGAGTAAAAATATCACATACAAAGGAAAACCTGTCAGGCTATTATCAGACTTCTCAATAGAAACCTTACAGGTGAGAAGGGAGTGGCATGATACATTTATAGCAATGAAGCAGAGGGGTCTTGAACCAAGAATACTCTACCTGGAAAGAATATCATTTAAATTTGAAGGAGGGATTAAACAATTTTCAGATGAGCAAAAGCTGAGAGAATCTACCTCCCACAAACCATCACTACATTGTATTTTGGAGGGACTGCTACAGATGGAAGTGTTCCTAAGGCTAAATAGCTGTCACAAGAGGAAATAAAATGACAGTAAAGAAAGTAAAACAATTAATTACTAAGCAGATGCAAAATTAAATCAACTACCTCCAAAGTTAGTGAAGGGATAGACAAAGAGTACAGAATATGATACCTAATATATAAAGAATGGAGGAGGAAGACAAAGGAGGAGTAAAAAAAAGAATCCTTGGATTGTGTTTTAATAGAATACTAAGTGAGTTAAATCAGACTGTTGAATAGTAAGGAAGTTATACTTGAATCTTTGGTAACCACAAATCTAAAGCCTGCAAAGGCAATAAGTACATACCTTTCGATATCACCCTAAATGTAACTGGTCTGAATGCAACAATCAAAAGATATAGAGTCACTGAATGGATAAAAAAACAAGACCCATCTATATGCTGCCTACAAGAGATGCACTTCAAACCCAAAGACATACACAGACTAAAAGTGAAGGTATGGAAAAAATTATTTCATGCAACTAATAGGGATTAGAAAGCAGGAGTTGCAGTACTTATATCAGACAAAATAGACTCCAAACAAAGAGAGTCACAAGAGACTAAGAAGGACATTACATAATGATAAAGGGGTCAGTACAAAAAGAGGATAAAACCTTTATAAAAATCTATGCACCCAACACAGGATCACCTACATATGTGAAACAAACACTAACAAAATTGAAGAGGGAAATAGAATGCAATGAATTCATTTTAGGAGACTTCAACATTCCACTCATTCCAAAGGACAGATCACACATACAGAAAATAAATAAGGAGAAAGAGGCACTGAACAACACATTAGAACAATTAGACCTAACAGACATCTACAGAACACTCAATCCAAAAGCAGCAGAATACACATGCTTCTCAAGTGCACATGGAACATTTTCAAGAATACATCATATCTTAGGCCACATAAAGGGCGTCAGTAAGATAAAAAAAACTGAAATTTTACTAATCAGCTTCTCAGACCACAAAGATATGAATAACTAGAAATAAATTACACAAAGAAAACAAAGAATCCCACAAACACAGGGAGGCTTAACAACAGGCTCCTAAATAACCAATAGATCAATGATCAAATAAAAACAGAGATCAAGCAATACATGGAGACAAATGTAAACAGTAACGCAACACTTAAAAATCTGTGGGACGCAGCAAAGGCCATGCGAAGAGGGAAATATATTGCAATAAAGGCCTACCTCAGGAAAGAAGAACAATCCCATATGAACAGTCTAAACTCACAATTAATGAAACTATAAAAAGAAGAACAAATGAGGCCTAAAGTCAGTAGAAGGAAGGACATAATAAAGATTAGAGCATAAATAAATAAAATCGACAAGAATAAAACAATAGAAAGAATCAATGAAAGCAGGAGCTGGTTCTTCAAGAAAATAAACAAAATAGATAAACCCCTAGCCAGACTTAACAAGAAAAAAAGAGAGTCTACACACATAAACAGAATCAGAAATGAGAAAGGAAAAATCACTATGGACACCACAGAAATACAAAGAATTATTAGAGAATACTATTAAAAGTTATATGCTAACGAACTGCATAACCTAGAAGAAATGGACAACCTTACAGAAAAATACAACCTTCCAGGGCTGACTTAGAAAGAAACAGAATACCCCAAGAAAGCAGCAGCCCAGTTTGAGAAAGACAGATGCACCCCTATGTTTATTGAAGCACTATTTACAATAGCCAAGAAATGGAAGCAACCTAAGTGCCCATCAGTAGATGAATGGATTAAGAAGATGTGGTACATATACACAATGGAATATTACGCAGCCATAAGAAAAAAACAAATCCTACCATTTGCAACAACATGGATGGAGCTGGAGGGTATTATGCTCAGTGAAATAAGCCAGGCCGAAAAGGACAAGTACCAAATGATCTCACTCATATGTGGAGTATAAGAACAAAGAAAAAAAAAAAATGAAGGAACAAAACAGCAGCAGACTCACAGACCCCACGAATGGACTACCAGTTGCCAAAGGGAACGGGACTGGGGAGATGGGTGGGAAGGGAGGGATAAGAGGGTAAAAGGGGCATTACGATTGGCAGACATAGGGTGGGGGGCCATGGGGGGGACTGTACAGCTCAGAGAAGACAAGTAGTGATTCTCATCTCACTACACTGATGGACAGTGACTGTAATAGGGTTGATGGGGGGGACCTGATGAAGGGGGTAGTTTAATCATCACAATATTGCTCATGTAATTGTAGGTTAATGATACTAAAATAAAATAAATTGTAAAAAAAAAAAAAGAAAGAAACAGAAAATCTGAACAGACCAATTACTATCAATAAAATTCAATTGGTAACAAAAACTACGTAAGAACAAAATGCCTGGTCCAGATGGCTTCACTGCTGAATTTTATCAAACATTTAGTGAAGACCTAATACCCATCTTCCTTAAAGTTTTCCAAAATGTAGAAAACAAGGGAATACTTCCAAACTTATTCTATGAGTCCAGCATTAGTCTGATACCAAATAAGGCAAAGATACCACAAAAAAACAAAATTACAGACCGATATCCCTGATGAACATAGATGCAATTAGATGCAAATATTCTCAACAAAATATTAGCAAACCAAATTAAAAAATACATCAAAAAGATCATCCATCATGATCAAGTAGGATTTATTCCAGGGATGCAAGGATGGTTGGTACAATATTAGAAAATCCAACAACATCATCCACCTCATCAACAAAAAGAAGGACAAACACCACGGGATTTCCATAGATGCCGAAAAAGCATTTGACAAAATTCAAAATCCATTCATGATAAAAACTCTCAATAATACGAGTATAGAGGGCAAGTACCACAACATAATAAAAGTCATATATGAGAAGTCCACAGCCAACATCATACTTAACAGCAAGAAGCTGAAAGTTTTTCCTTTAATACAGGGAACAAGACAAGGATGCTGACTCTCCCCAAGTTTATTCAACATAGTTCTGGAGGTCCTAGACCCGACAATCAGACAACACAAAGAAATAAAAAGCATTCAGATTGGTGAGAAAGAAGTCAAACTGTCCCTGTTTGCAGATGACATGATATTGTACATAAAAATCCCCAAAGAGTCCACTCCAAAACTACTAGATCTAATATCTGAATTCAGCAAAGTTGCAGCATACAAAATTAATACACAGAAATCTGTTGCATTCCTACACACTAATGATGAGATAACAGAAAGAGAAATCAGGAAAACAATTCCATTCACAATTGCATCAAAAAAATAAAATACCTAGGAATAAACCTAACCAAGGAAGTGAAAGACCTATACTTTGAAAACTACAAGACACTTATGAGAGAAAGTAAAAAAGATACCAATAAATGGAAATACATCCTGTGCTCATGGATAGGAAGAATTAATATTGTTAAAATGGCCATCTGGCCTAAAGCAATCTACAGATTCAATGCAATCCCTGTCAAAATACCAACAGCATTCTTTAATGAACTAGAGCAAATAGTTCTAAAATTCATATGGAACCACAAAAGACACTGAATAGCCAAAGCAATCCTGAGAAGGAAGAATAAAGCTGGGGGAATTATGCTCCCTGACTTCAACCTCTACTACGAAGCCACAATAATCAAGACAATTTGGTACTGGCACAAGAACAGACCCATAGACCAATGAAGCAGAATAGAGAGCCCAGATATAAACCCAAGCATATATGGTCAATTAATATATGAAAAAGGAGCCATGGACATACAATGGGGAAATGACAGCCTCTTCAACAATTGGTGTTGACAAAACTAGACAACTACATGCAAGAGAATGAAATTGGATTATTGTGTAACCCCATACACAAAAGTAAACTTGAAATGGATCAAAGACCTTAATGTAAGTCATGAAACCATAAAACTCTTAGAAGTAAACATAGGCAAAAATCTCCTGAATAGAAATATGAGCAACTTTTTCCTGAACGCATCCCCTAAGGCAAGTGAAACAAAAGCAAAAATGAACTCATGGGACTACATCAAGCTAAAAAGCTTCTGTACAGCAAAGGACACAATCAACAGAACAAAAAGGCATCCTACAGTATGGGAGAATATATTTGTAAATGACATGTCTGACAAGGGGTTAACATCCAAAATATATAAAGAACTTATACGCCTCAACACCCAAAAAACAAATAACCTGATTAAAAAATGGGCAGAGGATATGAAGAGACAGTTCTCCGAAGAAGAAATTCAGATGGCCAACAGACACATGAAAAGATGCTCCACATCACTAATCATCAGGGAAATGCAAATAAAACTACAATGAGACATCACCTCACACCGGTTAGGATGGCCAGCATCGAAAAGACTAAGAACAACAAATGATGGGGAGGATGCGGAGAAAGGAGAACCCTCCTACACTGCTGGTGGGAAAGTAAGTTAGTTCAACCATTGTGGAAAGCAATATAGAGGTTCCTCAAAAAAGTAAAAAGAGAAATACAATTTGACCTGGTAATTCCACTCCTAGGAACTTACTCAAAGAAAACAATTGCTCAGATTCAAAAAGGCATATGCACCCCTATGTTTATTGCAGCACTATTTACAATAGCCAAGACATGGAGGCAACCTAAGTGTTCATCAGTAAATGAATGGATAAAGAAGAGGTGGTACATTTACACAATGGAATACTATTCAGCCATAAGAGAGAAACAAGTCCTACCATTTGCAACAACATGGATGGATCTGGATGGTATTATGCTCAGTGAAATAAGCCAGACGGAGAAAGCCAAGTACCAAATGATTTCCCTCATTTGTGGAGTAAAACAACAAAGCAAAACTGAAGGAACCAAATAGCAGCAAATTCACAGATTCCAAGAAGGGACTAGCAGTTACCAAAGGGGAGGGGTGGGGGAGGGCATGTGGATAGGGAGGGATAAGGGAATTGAGGGGTATCACAATTAGTATACATGGTGTTGGGGGGGATCATGGGGAAGACAGTGTAGTACAGAGAAGGCAAATAGTGACTCTGTGGCATTTTACTACACTGATGGTCAGTGACTGCAATGGGGTATGGGGGGGACACAATAATAGCAGTGAATATAGTAACCACGTTGTTTTTCATGTGAAACCTTCATGAGAGTGTATATCAATAATACCTTAATAAAAAAATTAAAAATAAAGAAAAGGTAATACTAACAAAGAACAGAATTTAACATGTATACATTATCACACTTTCTTTTTCTTTCCATACTCTGGTGCATAGTCTTTTAAGGTTTTAGTAATTCCAATAATCTGTTATTTAACAACAACAGTAATATGGCTCCACTTTTCTGTTTGGTTCCAATAACTTGAGTCTGGTTGAAGTTGAAGTTTGAAGTTATTTGTTTTCTCACATTTGTTTCCCCCTCAATTTCCAATTTCCAAATTCTCTCAACTACACTTAGCCTTTTAAATGTTCAAAATTTTCCTAGTGAAATATTTTGTCCTCGACTACAACCCATTCTTCTATGTTTTTTCTAGGGTGACTCTAAAATTTAAAAGCTAACAAGCAGTATTATCATAATTTTGGCTTTATCAATATTTCTGTCTGCTGACCCGACAATGTGACAGGATCAGATTTCTTTTCCTATGGCTCCAGTGTTACAAATCTGGGCCCTTCAAAAGGAGAATATTTTAGTTTCAAGCAAAGAGGTTCTACTTTCTTATTATCCATCAACTGATTGAAATTCTGTCCAATTTTCAACTACACATATATAAACCATACTTTAGTAATGTTTCTTTTTTACTTTTGCTTTTTTTTTTTTTTACAAACAATGTGTTTTTAATCTTAATCTAAAATGAATGTTCCTCTTCTCAATCGATCCTCATGTTTTGGCCTCACGAGTCTCATGCTTTCTTCTTCATTCACTCACCATTACACCTGCAGACACTAATGCAGACCTCCAAGTTTCTGACTTCAAACTTTAATTTTTTTCTTCTGGACATTTTCATCCACCATTTATCTGGCTTCTAGAAATGTTTAAGTCTTCATCTTTGGCAACCCCAAACACGCTTGTTCTTTTGCATCTATGTTTTCCTTTTGTATTTCTGAAGATTTCTTTCAAGGAAAACTTGGGAGAAAAGGAGTTGTATGGTCTTTTCCCAGTTTGAAATAAAGCTAGAAGCTATTTCTAAATGTGTTTTAAGTAACAAATCTGAGGAAAAGTAACCTTTGCTCCTATAAATGTACAGTAGTCCAAAACAACCTGATTTCTGATATCAATAAATTACAGTTTGCAGGTAAAGGATTATTGTTGCTCATTTGATCAGAAAAATTACTCCGTTTAAATAATCACCCTTCCAAAGCATATTTTAACATCAAGTACATGGTTTAGGATCATGTCATTTCCTCTGAAATCTGGGAATTCTTAGTGAAAGTTGCTTTCCCCCACTTAGGATACATCATTCCTTCATCATGAAAATAACATATGACAGCGAAACACTGCATTTTCATTCTTCCTCTGCTGCTGAATTTACTTTGTATTTTAAGTGAACTTTCTAAACCAATTCTCTACATCTTTCTTGATGATTTGCATTTCACAAAAACATCTTGGCTGACAAAAAGCAAACAGAAGAATGACAATCACAATGGAGCAAATGTACTAGTACTAAAGACTCCTGCTAATTACCTGGCAAAATAATTGGGCTGCCTGAGCACCTCTGGGATGGCAATGTTAACGCTTAAGAAAAACACATCACAGATCAAGTGTCAGGCTGCTAAACTGAATTTCAAACAATTCCAAAACATTCAACAGGAAAAGATCATGCACCACATGACATAGCTTGGCAAACGACACCCTGTAACCATTTGCACTCTAGCATATCAATCCACACAGGAATAAAATAAAGACAACATGGGGTTCAAAAATGTGGTGAAAGGGATAGCTGAGTGTTGGAAAATGGAGAGATGAAACTGGTTTAAAAAAAAAAAAGGTGTCCTGGAATACAAACTTTGTGGTGGCTAGGCTTGAATTTACATTCAGAAATGGCTACCTACTTGGAAAAGGTTACTGGGAGGATTAGATGAGACCATGCACAGGGAGCATTTGAAGCAGAGCCAGGCATATTCAGGATCCATAATGATGTTGTGGTGTTTGGACACCACCATCCTCCAGATACTGAGTTCCAAATAACTGCAAGAAAGAATAATTCCCATGCTGTTTTTCTAGGGCTTAAGTTCATGCCTGAAATATACAATCATTAGAAAAAAATTCTATATTGATTGTTGAGAGATTAGTTGATATGGTAACAAATTGAAAGCAATGATTAAAGACAAATTGGGGAGGGTTGATCAGTTTGATAAGGTTTTAAGGAAAAACTGAATATGTAGACTGTTCATGCAGGCTCAAATGAATAGGAATTATTTAGATAGAAAAGAGGAAGTGATAATTATAGCAGAAACCACCCATGTACAGGCATAAATGAATGTGATGTTGTCAGTGAACATTTAACATACAGGTATGAATGGAGAATGGTATGAGTTGCAGAGAAGGAAGTGGCAAGGTAAATTGGGGCATGCACATAAAATGTGCACTATGCTAATGAATTTGGCCTTCTGTCCCTTGAGGAATTTTATGCTATAAGAAAACATTCAGCTCAAAAGTATATTCAACAATATTTGTATTTTTAGAAAACATATAGTTTAGACAAGACCCCAAAGGAAGAAAATCAGTGGGGATCAGGAAGATAATTCAGGAGGCTATTGCAGTAGTCTAGCTGAAAAATACAGGTCATAATTCAGACAGAGTGATTGGGAGGTTGAGAAAGAGATTGGGGATTTTTAGGAGACAGGCTTTTAAGTCAGCATTATTATCTACTTGAAACAAGCCCAAGGAAGGCTGATTCTTCTCATTTGGGTGACTGAATGGATAGTGACAACAATAACCATCACAGAAATAAAGGAAGAATGGAGAATTTCAGAAAGCTGTGTGTGTGTAGGTGTATATGTGGGTAGGGGAATTAATGATTTCATTATTGGAAACATATTCCATTTTATGTGCTAACAGCAGGTTTTACATGAGATACGTAGGAAATTAGAAAATAAGTCTCAGGAGTTTAAAAATGTATTCAGCATTGAAGTTACACATTTATTAATTCTTGGTGTAACTGGTGTAACACAGGAGTGGATGGTATGGAATAGACTTCTGAGTAAAATTAGGAGAGAGGGGACTACAAAGAGATTCCTGGAGGGGGTACTGATGTCTGTGGATAGCAGAGGGAAAAGATCCGACAAAGGAGCTGAGGAGGTAGGAGTTGGAGGAAAAACAGAAGAGGAAGAGTAGTTATCTAGGCGGGAGAGTATCTGGAAGAGAGTTATCTTACAGACAGTTTCTGTGCAATTTTGGAAGACTTTATTGACAGTAGATACTATTACCACTTTTAGATGTCCAGTTTTAATGTCTAAAAGCTCGTAGGGTCTATATTCTACATGGTAGGCACTCGTGATCCAAAGGCAAGGTCAAGTTCCTGGCCTCAATGAATCTGTGGTTTGGGGGGGAAGACAGACATATGCAGGTAGTTGTGGTGCAAGGCAGCATTATAACTGCTGTAGAACAGGGTCATAGTTAGAACATAGGGAGAAAATAACAGATTTTGTTGGGGATGGGTCATAGGAGGCTTCATAGCGGAAGAAGAGTTACAAGAGCAAAGTGTTTTTCTCCTTAAGCTTTCTTGGTAGTTTTAATTACACTCTTTTTAGATTCTCATCTCTTAGCTAAATGGAAATTTTCTGATAAATGACAACGACTAACTTCTTTTAAAAATCTACTTTTACTCAAAACTCCATGGTATTTCATGACTTAATTTTCAGAATGTATAGTGTCAATATTTAGCTAAAGATAAGGACATACTCATTTAATTGAAGTATAGACAAAATGTAACTATGTCTGCAAGAATAATAACTATCAAAAAGTGCAGAACCTTATAGAGATAGTTAAAAAATACATTGAAAGACATTCAAGAAGAACTAAGTAAATGAGAGATGTAATTTGAGGACAGATTAGAAATAATCAAAATGTCTCTTTGTTCTTCCAAATCACAATAGAGTCAATGCAATGTGAATCAAATAGCTGTGAGGTTTTTCATGGGACTTGACAGGATGCTTCTAAACTTAACATGGGAGAGGAAATTATCAAGAATAAACAAGCCACACTTAAGGAATGAGAATATGGGAGGCCACGTCCTACCAGACATTAAACCTTCTTATAACGTTATCGATAAAGACAATTGTACTCATCCAGAAAAAAAGAATGAGTGAACATTCTTCTTTTCTAGACCAATGAAACAGGCTTGAAGCCCATGAACAGATTCACTTTCAAAATGTAATGTTCTCATTCATCCATTCATTCACATGAATCACTGAGGGCTGATTCTGTGCTAGGCATCTTGAAGGTTGCTGGGGTTCCAACAGTAAGCAAAACAGACAAAAAAATCCTTTCTCTCTACTGTGCTTATATTATACTGGGGGAGATACACAATAAAATAAGTAAGACAACCACATACAAATTCAAGTCATGACTGAGTGATGGAGAAAAATAGGGCAGGGAAGAGTGACTGGGTAAGCTTCAGGAAGAGTTGAATCTTAAATGTGAATGGATGTGGTCTTGTTGAAAGACGACTTCAGAGGAAAAGCCGGGGGGAGGTGAGGAAGAGAAGAGTGTCAGGCAGAGGGCAAGGCACAAGCAAAGGTCAAGAGAGACAGAGGGTGCAAGGATCTGAGCTTAGGATGCAACGGGTCCTCACAGCCGGCTCCCGGGACAAAAGAAAAGTGCGCACTCTTTTTTAGCGGTCTTAAAGAGACAAGGGACCAGGATCATCCCAGCACACTCAGCCCAGCAGGCTGGGAGTCCTGGGGAATTTT
This sequence comes from Phataginus tricuspis, assembly GCA_029783875.1. NCBI lineage: Eukaryota > Metazoa > Chordata > Mammalia > Pholidota > Manidae > Phataginus > Phataginus tricuspis. The sequence goes on along the minus strand of JAQQAC010011420.1, from coordinate 44,584,531 downwards.
GGACCCCTTGGCTGGCGACTGGGAAAGAGTAGCCGCACTGAAACTTCACATAGAGATCAACAACCTCCCATTCGTTCCTGCCCCGGCCAGAGGTACAAAGGGCCCTGCGGGGTGGTGCGGCCGCAGCTGCGGAATAGTGGAGCAACAGAGCAACCTACAGCATCGCCACAAAAAATACTCCTGGTGGGTGCTTTTTTCTTTTCTTTTCTTTCCATTTTCTTTTCTTTTCCTTCTTTCTTTTTTTTTCTCTTTTCTTTCTTTTCTTCCTTTTTTTCCTTTATTTTTTTTCTTTTTAAAAGTCTTAAAGAGCCCAGCTGACATACGTGGCACCTAGCAGTGACCACTTCTATCACCATGAAAAGACAGAGGAATATGGTACAAACAAAACTCACCCAGACCAAGACAACACCAGAAAGGGAAGTTGAAGGGATGGAAATGCACAAAATTCCTGAAAAAGAATTCAGAACAAAAGTCATAACCATGCTGATGGATCCACAGAGAAATATGCAAGAGCTAAGGGAGGAAGTGAGGGAAGTGAGGAAAGACAATGCAGATATCAGATAAGCGATGGATGGGCTTAGCAGCAGACTGGATGAGATGCAAGAGACTGTTAATGGAATAGAAATCAGAGAACAGGAATACAGAGAAGCTGAGGCAGAGAGAGATAAAAGGATCTCTAGGAATGAAAGAATATTAAGAGAGCTGTGTGACCAATCCAAACGGAACAATATTCACATTATAGGAGTACCAGAGGAAGAAGAGAAAGAAAAAGGGATAGAAAGTGTCTTTGAAGAAATAATTGCTGAAAATTTCCCCATGCTGGGGAAGGAAATACTCTCACAGTCCATGGAAGCCCACAGATCTCCTAACACAAGGGACCCAAGGAAGACAACACCAAGACACATAATAATTAAAAAGGCAAAGAACAAAGAAAAGGACAGAGTATTAAAGGCAGCTAGAGAGAGAAAAAAGATCACCTACAAAGGAAAATCCATCAGACTATCATCAGACTTCTCAACAGAAACCTTGCAGGCCAGAAGAGAATGGCATGATATATTTAACGTAATGAAACAGAAGGCCCTCAAACCAAGAATATTGTATCCAGCACGATTATGATTTAAATATCATGGAGGGATTAAACAATTTCCAGACAAGCTAAAGTTGAGAGAGTTTGCCTTGCATAAACCACCTCTACAGCATATCTTAAACAGACTGCTCTAGAGGGAAGCATTCCTAAGGCTAAAAAGATGTCACCAGGGAAAATAAAATCATACCAAAGAAAGCAGACCATCCAAATACTAACTAAAGGCAAAGAACAAAACACCTAGTATATAAAGAATGAAGGAGGAAGAATAAGAAGGGAGAGAAATAAACATCACAGTGTGTTTAAAGAAAGTTAAGTTAGATTGTTAGATAGTAAAGAAGCAACCCTTGAACCTTTGGTAACCATGAATCTAAAGCCAGCAATGGCAATAAGTACATATCTATCGATAATCACCCTAAATGTAAATGGACTGAATGCACCAATCAAAACACACAGAGTAACAGAGTAGATAAAAAAGCAAGACCCACCTATATGCTGCTTACAAGAGACTCACCTCAAACCCAAAGATATACACAGACTAAAAGTGAAGGGATGGAAAAAGACATTTCATGCAAATAACAAGGAGAAAAAAGCAGGTGTTGCAGTACTTGTATCAGAGAAAATAGACTTCAAAACGAAGAAAGTAGCAAGAGATAAAGAAGGACATTATGTAATGATAAAGGGGTCAGTCCAACAAGAAGATATAACCATTATAAATATATATGCACCCAACACAGGAGCACCAGCATATGTGAAAAAAATACTAACAGAATTAAAGCAGGAAATAGAAAGCAATGCATTCATTTTAGGAAACTTCAACACACCACTCACTCCAAAGGACAGATCAACCAGACAGAAAATAAGTAAAGACACAGAGGCACTGAACAACACACTAGAACAGATGAACCTAACAAACAGCTACAGAACTCTACACCCAAAAGCAACAGGATACACATTCTTCTCAAGCGCACATGGAACATTTTCCAGAATAGACCACATACTAGGCCACACAAAGAACCCCAATAAATTCAAAAATATTGAAATTATACAAAGGTATAAAACTAGAAATAATTTTAGAAAGAAAATAAAAAGGCTCACAAATACATGGAGACTTAACAACATTCTCCTAATTAATCAATGGGTGAATGACCTAATCAAAACAGAAATCAAAGAATATATGGAGACTAATGACAACAACAACACAAAGCAACAACTTCTGTGGGACGCAGCAAAGGCAGTTCTAAGAGGAAAGTATATTGCAATCCAGGCCTATTTAATGAAGGAAGAACATTCCCAAATGAATAGTCTAAAGACACTATTACTGAAATTGGAAAAAGAAGAACAAATGAGGCCCAAAGTCACCAGAAGGAGGGACATAATAAAGATGAGAGAAGAAATAAATAAAACTGAGAAGACTAAAAGAATAGAAAAAAATCAATGAAATCAAGAGCTAATTCTTTGAAAAAATAAACAAAATAGATAAACCCCTAGCCAGACTCATTAAGAGAAAAAGAAAATCTACACACATAAACAGAATCAGAAATGAGAAAGGAAAAATAATGATGGACCCCATAGAAATAGAAAGAATTATAAGAGAATATTATGAGAATCTCTATGCTAACAAACTGAAAAACCTAGAAGAAATGGGAAACTTCTTAGAAAAATACAACCTTCCAAGACTGACCAAGCAAGAAACAGAAAAACTGAACAGACCAATCACCAGCAATGAAATTGAGACCATAAGCAAAAAACTACCCAAGAAGAAAACCCCCGGACCTGATGGATTCACCTCTGAATTCTACCAGAAATATAGAGAAGAAATAACACCCAATCTCCTTAAAGGTTTTCAAAAAATAGAAGAGAAGGGAATACTTCCAAACTCATTCTATGAAGCCAGCATCACTCTAATACCAAAACCGGGAAAAGACCTCACCAAAAAAGAAAATTAGAGACAAATATCCCTGATGAACGTACATGCAAAAATACTCAACAAATTATTAGCAAACCGAATTCAAAAATACATCAAGAGGATCATACACCATGATCAAGTGGGATTCATCCCAGGGATTCAAGGATGGTACATCATTCGAAAATGCATCAACATCATCCACCACATCACCAAAAGAAGAACAAAAACCACACGATCATCTCCATAGATGCTGAAAAAGCATTTGACAAAATCCAGCATCCATTCATGATTAAAACTCTCAACAAAATGGGTATAGAGAGCAAGTACCTCAACATCATAAAGGCCATATATGACAAACCCTCAGCTAACATCATACTTAACAGCGAGAACCTGAAATCTTTTCATCTAAGATTGGGAACGAGACAGGGATGCCCACTCTCTCCACTGTTATTCAACATATTACTGGAGGTCCTAGCCACAGCATTCAGACAAAACAAAGAAATACAAGGCATCCAGATTGGTAAAGAAGAAGCCAATTGTCACTATTTGCAGATGACATGATATTGTACATAAAAAACCCTAAAGACTCCACTCCAAAACTACTAGAGCTAATATCTGAATTCAGCAAAGTTGCAGGATATAAAATTAACACACAGAAATCTGTTGCTTTCCTATACACTAACGATGAACTAACAGAAAGAGAAATCAGAAAAACAATTCCATTCACAATTGCATCACAAAAAATAAAATACCTAGGAATAAACTTAATGAATGAAGTGAAAGATCTGTACTCTGAAAACTACAAGACACTCCTAAGAGAAATTAAAGAGGACACTAACAAATGGAAATGCATCCCATGCTCTTGGCTAGGAAGAATAAATATTGTCAAAATGGCTATACTACCTAAAGCAATCTACAGATTCAACGCAATCCCTATCAAACTACCAACAGCTTTCTTCAATGAACTGGAACAAATAATTCTAAAATTCATATGGAACCACAAAAGACCCCGAATAGCCAAAGCAATCCTGAGAAGGAGGAATAAAACAGGGGGAATTATGCTCCCTGACTTCAAGCTCTACTACAAAGTCACAGTAATCAAGACAATTTGGTATTAGCACAAAAACAGACCCATAGACCAGTGGAACAGAAGATCCAAACATTAATCCAAACATACACAGTCAATTAATATTTGATAAAGAAGCCTTGGATATAAAATGGGGAGATGACAGCCTCTTCAGCAGCTGGTGTTGGACAAACTGGACAGCTACATGTAAGAAAATGAAACTGGACAACTGTCTCACCCCATACACAAAGGTCAACTCAAGGTGGATCAAAGACCTGAATGTAAGTCATGAAACCATAAAACTCTTAGAAAAAAACATAGGCAAAATTCTCTTGGACATAAACTTGAGTGACTTCTTCATGAACATATCCCCCTGAGCAAGGGAAACAAAAGCAAAAATGAACAAGTGGGACTATATCAAGCTGAAAAGTTTCTGTACAGCAAAGGACACCATCAGTAGAACAAAAAGACATCCTACAGTATGGGAGAATATATTCATAAATAACATATCCGATAAGGGGTTGACATCCAAAATATATAAAGAACTCACATACCTTAACAAACAAAAAGCAAATAATCCAATTAAGAAATGGGCAGAGGACGTGAATAGACACTTCTCCAAAGAAGAAATTCAGGTGGCCAACAGGCACATGAAAAGATGCTCTACATCACTAATTGTCAGAGAAATACAGATTAAAACCACAATCAGATATCACATCACACCAGTGAGGATGGCCAACATCCAAAACACAAACAACAACAAATGCTGGCAAGGATGTGGAGAAAAGGGAACCCTCCTACACTGCTGGTGGGAATGCAAATTAGTTTAACCATTGTGTAAAGCAATATGGAGGTTCCTCAAAAAACTCAAAATAGAAATACCATTTGACCCAGGAATACCACTCCCAGGAATTTACCCTAAGAATGCAGCAGCCCAGTTTCAAAAAGACATATGCACCCCTATGTTTATCGCAGCACTGTTTACAATAGCCAAGAAATGGAAGCAACCTAAGTGTCCATCAGTAGATGAATGGATAAAGAAGATGTGGTACATATACACAATGGAATATTATTCAGTCATAAGAAGAAAACAAATCCTAGCATTTGCAACAACATGGATGGAGCTAGAGGGTATTATTCTCAGTGAAATAAGCCAAGTGGAAAAAGACAAGTATCAAATGATTTCACTCATATGTGGAGTATAAGAACAAAGAAAAAAACTGAAGGAACAAAACAGCAGCAGACTCACAAAACCCAAGAAAGGACTAATAGTTACCAAAGGGAAAGGGACTGGGGAAGACGGGTGGGAAGGGAGGGATAAGGGGGAAAAGGGGCATTACGACTAGCAGATGTAATGTTGACGGGGCACGGGGAGGGCTGTACAACTCAGAGAAGACAAGTAGTGACTCTATAGCATCTCACTACGCTGATGGACAGTGACTTGAATGGGGTTGGTTGGGGGGACCTGATGAAGAGGGTAGTTTAATAACCATAATATTGTACATGTAATTGTAGGTTAATGATACCAAAATAAATTATAAAAAAAAACTCCAAACTGTGGGAGAACATGTGGGTCAAACGATGTAAACTAGAAAAGGATGGAGGAGGAGGAACCTACAGATTAAAAGATACTTACATGAAAAAAAAAATACCTGTGACCTATGAACTTCAACATTCAGTAAGAAAAAAAATCATAACCTAATAGAAAGTGGACATTTAAAAGGAAGGGAAAAATAAATAGCTAATAAACATATGAAGTATTGATCTACCCTGCTAGTAATCCGGGACATTTTTGAAAACGTAAAATTACTTTAAGGATTTTATTTTTCATCCAACAAATAGACATGCATTTTCTTAAAATGAACAACAGCCCCAAACACTGGTAAAGATGTAGAAAAACAAACAAGCTCTTACACAATCAGTTGGGGAAAACCGGTACCACTTTTTAATAGCTTTTAATAAAGCTGAGACTCTAGTACTATAAGACCCGGGAATTCCATTCATTGGCAATAGAGAACTCATGCAGCTGTGCACAAGCAAGTATGTGCAAGAGAGCTAATAGTAACAGTCCTTAGAAGAGCAAAACCATGGATCCCAATATCCATCTATAGTAGAACAGACCTGTACCTCCTACTGTCTATTCATACAATGGATTATCCATGCAGCATGATGAGAAATGAAGCATAGTTAAGTGTGTCGACATGGATGAACCTCAGACACTTGGAACTGAGTGGAACAATAAGCGAAAGAGGATATATATGTATATATATATTAATGGTATTTCAGTGGTGCAAAATATAAGCGGAACCAAATAATTCTTTCTTTAAGGGTATACCCTTAGAGGCTGAAGCAATAAAGAAAAACATGAGAATAGTGAATAAAACATTTTGGATAGTAGTTATCTCTGAGAGAGAGAGAAAGGGATATGTGATCAACAGGGAGAAAGAAGAAAGTATTTGAAAAGTTAAATAATATTCAATTTCTTAAGCTGGATAGGAGGTACATGATGTTTACATTATATTATGATTTATAATTTACACAGAAGCACAAATACTTGCAGATATCAAAAAAAGGCCAAAAGAGAGTTTACGAAATATTGTTTAAAATGAACCTTCAAAAAAACCCACCACAAACAAATGAATCATATTACTTTTATTTATTGAATTTTTATCCTGGAGAATCATTAAGAAATGGCTCACACTATTGGGAATTTAAGATAATCAAAATTAACCAAGGGGAGGCCGTCATTATTTCTTCTATTCCTCCTTCTTTTCCTTCATTTGGTGTTGGGGTGTGCTGGAGGATTCTCCCCCCCGATACTCTATAATGACTATCTCTTTCTCTATCTAATCAAGGAGAAAAACAAAAACCAGAAATATTCAAATGAATCCCAACTCCATTATATTTTTTAGAAAGTAAATTAAAATTTTAAATATGTATACAGCATCTTAAAATCACATGCTATACCTGGCAACTCAGAAAAATAAGTGAAAAATGTTTTTTGAGTTTTTTCACATACTCTTTTAACCAAATTGAACTGAATTTGTACCATTTTATGTATTTCTCCCTTTTCACAAGTGACTCTTGCCTCCTCAATAAATAACACTATTTTACAATGTTCTTTTCCTAGCCAAAAGGAAATGAAGAATCTATTTGTTCCTACACTACTTAAAAACCTCTTGCAGGGAAGGGCGAATCATTGAGTGATTATGGAAATAGTATGAAGTGAAAGAAGTTTAATAGAGTTCCAAAAGCATTATTCACTCAGACTCACTTTTAATTAGTTCATTACCTGATGAAATACTATGATAATTGATGTTTAGTTTTAAAAGCCAATAATATCAAAGCCCATATGAACGTAAATCAACTTACTAGGTACTCATCAATTTTTACTATGTTATTTTCATATGGAGAAAACATTTAACATGCACACAGTTAATTTAGTATGTATTAGCCTAGTCTTAGGGTCACATCCTAAACTTTGATTTACGGGAAGCTCCCTGCTTCTGAAATCTTAAATGCATCAGTTGCTCCATCCATAAGATTCTTTGAATTCCACTCCACGTTTTCCTCACTGTATCCTATTTTAACTTCCTTCAGAACGCTTGTTCTGGGCTGTAATTCCTCCTCCAGTCTGTAACCTAGATACCTTTCATACAATGGTTTTCATGCCTCTGCTGTTCTACTGTACTGGCATCACATTTTTTCTTAAAAATTTCCATCATAGATCCGCCAAACAGCAGAATCCTTAGCTTTTAGGATTATTACTGTTTATCTTTACCAGCTGCTGAAGCCTGATGACTCCAAGTCTCAGCTCCTAACTTCTACCTGTGTTAGACAAGGCAATTAACTTCTTTAAGCCTCAATATTTATAACTAAGATAATAATGTGACATATAGGTATGTCGTGGGAAATCAACTAAGATCATATTTGCCAAGGACTTAATGAATATATTTTCTGGCAGTTAAGAAATTCTCATAATTATCACTTACGATTATTAGTTATTTTCTTGACTTACCTGAGACAAATGAAACCCTCATGTAGATTCCCCACTTGGTTTCCACATTTTTGCTGCTAATTCTATTATGAAATCCTATTCTTCCACCTTCCCTCAAATGATACCATTCTCCAGTATTCCATCTGTATGCCAATCTGATGACTTATCTTTTATGACTTAGTGTCCCTATAAAAGTATACTACTTGTAAAACTACAAACAAACTTCAGGAGAAACAAGTTAATGATTGCCATAGATGGCATTATATTCATATGTCCTGTATTTCCCCCTGTTTTCACTGTGTCCTCTGTGATAGGATTTGTATTTTCTCGTAAAGCTTCCCCTATTTTGTAATTTTGTCTTCATGGCAAAAAAACAATTATTGCCTTATGTGTAATTTTCTTTTCCTTGGGGGTATAAGAACTTCAAAGAAAATCGGTCTGCAGTAATGCTTGGTTTGCTCAAACTCTTCCTCTCAAATCAGATCCTTTAGATGTAAAAAGAATGGCAACTTCTATTTTAAGATTCCGAATCCCAGCAACAGGTACTGCTCAAGAATAAAACCTACTCCACTTTTTTCTAAGTGGAAAGCAGTTAGAATCTGTCAATCCAAGTACAAAACTTCCACTGGGGAAAAGCATTCTAGAACATAAAGCCATTCATCGATTTAAACCAAATGAAAAGGTGGATCTCTCAGGCAGGCCCTCTTCTGAACATGCTCTGTTCCCTACATGTGCTAACGGACAACAAGGCTGACATAGGGCCTGTAAAGCAAGTTGCTGACCGGGTGTTGCAGACCCTTGCATGACCTCCGAGTGCCCCCCTCTGGTCTGCAGCCACCAGAGAACAATAGCTCCAGTCCCAGGATGTCTTTTCCCTGTGCTGCTGTGCAGCAGGTTCTCTCAACTGGGCCTGCCTGAGTCTTTCAACATAATTTCCTCTCATTTTGCAGTGGGGACTCTGCTGTCTCTAACAGAAGGACTAGTGGACCAGTCGGGGTACGCCGACCAAGGCCAGGCTGTTCTCCCTCTCCCCTACTTCCTCTGGCTCCAGTGGTGGTGATCTTTGTGATGTTTCTGCCTCCTTTTCCATCACCTTGCTTCCCAGACAAATCCTCTGTCTTGCTCTTCACCCCCCGACTAGACCCAGTTCTGGCCCAAACACCCAAAACAACCTCTGAAATGCAAACGCTCTTATTCCATCCTTCTATCTTCTCTCTCTGAGTTTAACTAAAAAAAGACAAGGCTGGCAAAGGTACACTTAAGTGAAGCAGAGTCTCTTTGCCATCTCTTGCTTTTAGAATTAGTAGTAAATCTTTCTAAACGCAAACCCTCCCTGACTCCAAAAATACGAGGACACACACATGTACACACAGTGCATTTACAAATCCGAATGGGGCTTCTTTTTGCGTCTGGGTCCCTAGGAATATATTACAGATTTTGTTTAAAATTACAATGGAAAACAGGAAAGAAAATGTGATCTGCAACTGTTGGCAATTGAAGGTGACAGGACAAAAGATAAGCTAGTCCTGGAAAACTTCACAAAAAAGGTTTATGCACAAAAATCTGCATAAAAGAGGGCTTTTAAAAGGAGAAAATGAATGAAAACTGGCAGGAACTTGCCAGAGCCAAGACAGTTTCTGATGGGTTCATCCTGCCATGATGCCAGCCCCTGCTGCTACTCATTGTCTAAATCCTGGCTTCCAGGTACGGTTTGCCCTGCAGGGGAGTGGACATGAAACAGTTAAAGCAGTACAATTTCAAGGAGACAGAAAACAGTTTTTAACTAGAGTTGTTGTCCCAGAAGAACATTGGTAATGGGAGATAAGAAGCAACTGTAGTGGAAAGGGCTTTGGCGTGATGGGGTGAGTTCATTCAGGGAATGCTCAGAAGTTACTCTTTTATCAATGAAAACCAGAGCGATGTACATGTAATACTTCACACAAGGACTGCCACGATCATTCGGTTACTCTGCAGTGTGCATTTGTCCTCTAGATTTCCTGCTATCGGAGCACCTTCACGAAAGTGTGGAATGGCAAACAGGGACAAAGTTGACTAAGAAATGTAGTCTGTGGACCTTTGTGTTAGCACAAAACTGTCTTAGACTCTGAGATAAAGATTATTTGTACAAGTGAAATTAATGACATGCTTCTAGGAGAGACCAGTGAACTCGTGGGGAAGCAGGACAGAGAGAGGGAAAAAGACCATCGATGGTAGGATTTCAGGCCCTGCCTGTGGAGAACGGCTTCATCCTGACCCCATAGTGGTGTCTGGACGGCAGACGGTGCCACATTTTGTCCTGACCCAAGGTAAGGGAGCTAGGCTCGCATATTCTCACATCTGTCAACCATTGCTAAGGATCTCTCAAGGGCATCTTAAACTTCCAGAGACTTCTGGTTCTCTGCCTGGACTGGCAGTGTGGCTCTAACCACCTACGAGCATCAACGGTGCAGAGCGCTGGACACAAAAGCACCTCAAAGCTGGGATGGGCACACAGATACACTCAGGAGGATTGAGGTGCTCTGGGTGGGTAACAGATAACACCTTCTGCAGGCCTTTTAATCAGCCAGGACATCGTAGGAACTGCAAATCTTAAGCTCAGTGATCAGCCCAACATGAATAAGAACCGGAGAAAAACATAAGCCAATTCTATACTGGAGGATTCCCTCTGTCTGCCTTATACCCAACACGTTTTTTTTTAAACTTTTCAATCTGTTTAATCTTATGTTCCTTTATAATATCATTTTGATCTTCTAGCCATGACCCACAGAAAGAAGATGCAAAATAAACCCATGACCTAAGATATAACTGTCCTTCACAATTAGCTTTTGAACCATAATGATAATTATTTACACATTTTTAAAAATGGATATATACACTCACCTATGTCTCATATAGTCACTCAATGCAGTACAAAATTAAACTTTTCATTTGCTACCCCAGGAAAAACCAATAGTTAATGAAATGTTCTAACCTTTCATAAGCAGCATTAAATAGTTAAGTAGTTGTTACACTCTCTAGCCCAGATGTAAAGAGATACATATGTCTTAATAGAGCTTAGACCAGGAGAAAGAACCCTGGGAAGCATGCTCATCACCACTCACACATAGCAGGGGCTTCTGTGGGTTACCTAAGAAAGCCTTATACTTGGACCCACCCAATACTTCTCCCAGGGACAAGAATACAGCACACCAGTAAGCTTGGTTCTTTGTTGTTCCAGGCCCTATAAACACCTGTAATGCTCAATCTGTGCAGGCCCTTTTAGCAATAACTTCACACCTTTTCTTTAGTTCCTTCATCATCATCCAAGCCCTGTTATTTATGCACAGGTCTTTTTTTTTTTTTTACTTTAGCTTTACACACACACATATATATAAATACACAGGTCTTCATATAAACAGGAAAATGGGGTACCTACTACATGAGCAATACCGAATACCAGACCACCTCTAGAAACTGGAAAGAACTAATCTTCAGTTTCCCATTTCTTTAGTTCCTTGTTCTATCCCGAGACTTTCTGTTCAATGTGATCCACCCACCAGCAGCGCTCGCTCACTACAGAGGAACACATTGTTCTCAGCTGAATCACCTTTTACCAACCAAGCTGATTTTTGAACAGCAGAAATAATGATAAAGTTCTCTTACTGAAGCAATCTAAAACTGTCTTCTGATATACACAGTCTAGACCAAGAAAGACAAAGTAAAGAAGTTAAGCATGAAAGCCTTAAAATTATCTTTCACAAATTCCAATGTACCTGCAACTCTCCTGCATTCTGCATGCACAGTACCAACCTGCACATTAAGCCTCTTCTAAAAACATTACCCCAGAGGCACAGTAGCAGCGCAATATCACAATGCAAAAGATGTCTTTACTTTTCAGGTCACAAGGATCAGCAGTTTGGCAGCTTTGACTGAAATATAATGAACACTAATTTAACTGCAAAAGTTCTTAAGAACTATTTGTCTATCACCTTTTAATTAGGAGAAAAGATGGCATAGGAAAGTAAGTTATCTGAAGTGGTTCTGAATTGCAGTTTTCGCCACTGCAAGAAGGAAAGAGAGTAATTTGATTTTGAGAGTAATTTACTGCCAGGCACCACTAATTTTAAAACAAAATTAAGAGGATAAATGAAATTAGAAAGCCCAGATAAGATTAGAAAGTAACAAACCACACTATTCATCTAATAGCGTTGGTGAGACTTATGAGTGAGAACTCACTACTGTTTAGAGATTCCCAGGCTCATCTTCACATTGTCTACAGGTTGCACGGCACAGCCAGGAGACACGCTTTTCATCAAACATCTTCTATGGTTCGGAGGTGATACTGTAAGGAAATGGAAGCTTGAGGGTCCAATATAATAAAGGTCCTTTTGTAAGTGATTTAATCCTGTTTGCTCCTGAGGATTTGAGTCCTTGACACCCTCACCTTTTCTTTTTTCCTCATGGGTAAGAGATAGAAAAGGTTAAAGATGGAGGGAAAAGAGCATAGCCGTTTATGACATCCTTTTCTCCCCACCTCCAGGCCTGAAAGAAACAAATTCGGACTTAGGATCCCTCTGCTAATGTAATCTGAGGAGTTGCAAGTTTAGCTTTTCTATTAGTTAGGCTGGCTTTCCCTATGTTTTTCTGGGTGTCAAATTATACCAGCCACCTTGATGATGGATGATATTATAGCCACTAGTTGGTATATTTGTAGGTTTGAAAAAAATATATATTGATGACTGACCTAAAAACAAGGCATTTTCATGAAAGAGGGTTTGCTTTTAAGATGAAGCTGTTTTAGTTCAAGGATTAATCAACTAGTTATAATTTATAACCTAAATAAAGAGTGGCTTCATTTTCTTTTCTAGTGGGAACACTCAGATTATTTTCAAGTAGTGTTATCAGGTGACTCAGGAAGCCCTACAATTCACACTGCATTGATATTTGTTAAATGGAAACCAGCAAAGCTCCTGCAGCTGCATTCAACGAATGTGAGCTAGAAACGGTTATTTTAAAAAAGGAAAAAAAAAAAAGATCTAAAGAAAAACAAGACCTTATCTGTGCTCCCATAACATATAATCAGAATGCACACAGACTAACAACACGCAAATAAAATGGCTTTGGAGTTCAGAAGGAAGAAAGAAAATAAGAGCGATTTCTGACAGGAGGAAGGAAGGAAGATGTCAGTGAAAAATGGCTTTAAAGCTTAGACCTGAGTGTTGTGTGGAAGCATAAAAGTGGAAGGAGTGGTGAGAGGCACTACAGGCCATCACATATGAAGATGGGTGGAATGGACAAGGCATGTGAGTAGCAAAGCATTTTAAGACACCAGTGTGCGGTGACTCATCTGGAGTATTGGGCAGGAGTACGTGAGAAACCTAGGAAGGCTGTTTGAAGATGAGCTCGCCAAAGACCTTGAAAGTGTGTTTGAATGAATGGGAAATGGCATCACAGTCTTTAGAAAGTTTAAACCAAGATATGTGGAGAGATGGTTGAATGGGGAAGAATGGAGAAGACACAGACACCAATGACCCAGACAACATTTAATGAATGAAAAGCAAAAGGTAAACTGGAAGGATGACCAGGATTGCTAAAAGGAAGAATTAAGTGGAATTTAGCAATATACCCACTGTTTTAAAGAATACCTATTAGCAAATACATCTTTTCTTATAATAATTCATAAGGGGCTGAATTATTTGTGATAGAAGATGACCTTGAGTCTTAGAGAAAGTAGTGTTGGAAATAATTTTTTTCATCCTTTTCAAATTGAATATCTACCAGGATATATTTAGCTTAATATTTCAATGGATAAAAGTGTACATGCACATCTCATTTCTAAATTATTTTCAAAGAATTCTAGATTTAAAACAGTGTTTCAAAAAGGTAAGGATAGACAACAGTAGAGAAACACAGACATGTAACTTTTAGCTTAGTGGAAGAAAAAAGCATAATAATAATTTTAGAAAACAAAGGAGCATTTAAGCTTGGTAATTCAGAAGGATATTTAGGAGAAAGGGCTGGCAAACTCTACATAACATAGCCCCAACTGGATCATATGTATGTGAATAAACACTATATGTGGACCAAATGCTATGGTTAGATTTAATGGCAGTGGAGCAATGACATTGCTCAAAACTGAAGAAAGCGGGATTTCTGCCCAACATATAAAAGACTAGAGCCTCAGATAATTTCCGTTGACTGGGATCCTGAAAGAAAAAATCTCATGCATCAATGTACACCTTCAGTGAATGTATGACTGTACAAATTTGTGTTTAGTTTAAGGCACAAATTTGGTACTACGATTTTGTAAAGTAAGTAAATATTTGGGGACTTGAAAAGTGAATGCAAATTTTTAATATAAAACACCCAGTGCTGCCAGTTTCTCCTGGCCTCTCAGGTGAATACGGATCTATTAAATTTCAAAAGTATGCATTATTTTTTCCAGTTATTTAATGATTCCAGACACGTTCATTCCATGCCCTAATGTTCAGAGAAGTCTTAAGTAGGGATTATTTACATGGCTGACCTGGTAGAACAAAGTGCCCTTCAGTCTACCTGCTATCTTTAAAACTGCCTCCAGTGTTGTATTTATAAAAATGGCTGAAGATAATTCCATTAAAAATGTAGTGATTTCCAAATGAACTTCAACTGTTTTTTTTATGTAAATCTGGGGCATATATAAACTTTTATACAGAAGGCCACTGAAAGTAAGTGCTGGTTCCCATGACAGACTGGATCTGTTACTTAAAGACAGACATTCAGCCTACTTACAGCAAAGGAAGGGAGAGCCATTTTACAGATTTAGTTGAAGCATTGTTATTGTATATGTGAGCATGAGGAGGCTGAGAAAGAATTCTGGAAAGGATTCTTTAAGGGACAAGTACAGTGCTTGCAAATACCAAATAACGACCCAACGTTTATTGAATGGGTGACTTACGTGTAATATCAAATGATAAAAACATTAAACATGAAGAGTTTGCATTTTACACTTTAAAACCCAAGTTTTTCCTAAGTTACCTAAGCATTTCCTCCAAGGTTTACATTAGAGACAATTTCTCCAGGTGAACTAGAATAGCTACTATTTATTGAGAATCTGCTATATGCTAATAAGCCTTTTGCTGAGTATAATGCTGATCCACTGTGCAAATCTGAAATGTTGTGCTATTCTTCCTGTTTTACAGATGAGGAAAATGATGTTCAGAGAGGTTATTTACTTAAGATCACAGGATTTGTAGAATAAACATTCAAGGCCAACCAAAAAATACTATACTTGGAAAAACATAGTCATTTGAGGATTGTTGATTTCTAATATTAGAACATATCTATTATGATATATATCCATACCTTTTTCCATTTTTAAGAATTTCTAAATAAGGCCTTCTAACCTGATTTTGATTTTTCTCTTTAAGATGATATAATCAGTTGTATTGATTAATATCAGTTATATAAAATCAATTGACATATCAATCATATCAATATATCAGTTTTAAAAAGGGCACCTCATTGGATCCAACATGCCTTACTTTTATTTTTAATGTAAATTTAAAAACTATTTTCCTAATAAACTATATTTACTCATAAAATATAATATGACAATATATCAAGTATTTATTTTGTTGCTTTCTTTAAAAAGAAAATAATCACAGAGTAATCAAATACAATTTACAAACCAAATATTGATTATTGTTTTCGACAGGTCTTGACTAACACTATGAATTCCCATGTAACATATTGTTAAGTGATCAGGTTTTTGAGAATAGAGATATTAAATTCTTAAGAAATTTGAATTTCGAAGGTGGTTGGCACAATTTCTAAAGTGACTATTTGAAGAAAGTCAAATATCAAAGCAGTATTTTATGGAACCATACAAATTCAAATGGAAGGTGAAGCAACTCTATCATAAGATAGAGAATAAATAAATTTCTTCCCTTTGTCCTTTGATTTATCAATGAAGACAAATATCAGAATCAAAGTCTCTATATGGGTGATAACAGGAGATATTAATGTCCTTGTGTCACAAATTTGGAACAGAATTTAAAAAAGATGGGGTCTAGAGACATCTAGAGAGGGGAGAGAACCAAAACCAGTCTGATTTACCCCTGGGAGTCACAGTGACCACCAGGAACTGGGGACACCAAGTACCCTGGAAGCAATGCTTAATGTCTACAAAGGTAGTGGGTGCTTTATAAGGAGTGGTTAGGTCCTGAGGTCCTATTTCATGCTTACCTTCGATTCATCACCACAGGAAACCAGAAGTATATTCTGTGGAAATACTGAAGAACTGAAGGTATCAAACACAGTAGCCATTTGGGTGGAGTAGCTAACTGGGAGTTTAGTAAAGGTCAGTAAAATAATACAGAACTGCGCTGTCCAGTATGGTAGCCATGAGCCAGTTGTGACTATTGAAATCAAATAAAACGAAGACCCAGGCCCTCAGCTGCATTAACTACCTACCAAGTGCTCAATGGCTACATGTGGCTCGTAGATACTTTACCAGACAGCACAGGCATAGGCCGCATCCATCATCAGAGAACACACAGTTCTTTCGGACAGCATGGAAGAAAGGAAGAATTTATGTCACAGCCATCAGAAAAGATGAAGCAATGCCTCTAAAAAACATTCCAAAGCTCCAGAAAAAGCCTGTGGCTCTTGATGTTAGTCTATTAATGGGAAACAGCTTTTCACCCTGTGTGTCTGATCCTACTACCACTCACACAGAGCAAATTAACCTTTTCATGATTAACTCTTGGAAATGAATTTAAAGCTAATGATCATAAGACATTTGAGAAAACCTTCCAAATGGAAAATGGAGACCCAAACAAAAACAAAACATGCACAATATACACATGCATCTACACACAGGAAGTGAAGAGGAAACAGTAGCAGGGCAGGGAACAGAAAAAAAACTTAATTTCCAGACAGCTAAGAGGACATACTCATGCATGAAGTTAGAAGATGCTGTTAAAAGGAATATTCATATACAAAAAAAGCGGTCTGAGAAACTGAATATGGAAGTATACATTCAAAAAGTAGTACAAAATTTTGAAGATCAACTTGAGAAAATATCCTCAAAATTTAAAAGAAAAACAAAAAGCCAAGGTTACAAATAATAGTTGAAAAAATAAGGAAATTAAAGATTAATCCTAGAAAGCTCACATCTGACTAATGGGAGTTGAAGAAAAAAAGGAAAATTCTGAGAAAATTTATAGCAGAAGCCAGGGAATACTTATGCCTTTTGTTCTTGTTTTTGCTCAGGAACATTTTAGCATTATTACTTTTTACCATGTAAGTAAATTATATTG
This sequence comes from Phataginus tricuspis, assembly GCA_029783875.1. Taxonomy (NCBI): domain Eukaryota; kingdom Metazoa; phylum Chordata; class Mammalia; order Pholidota; family Manidae; genus Phataginus; species Phataginus tricuspis. The sequence goes on along the minus strand of JAQQAC010011420.1, from coordinate 44,567,194 downwards.
CCAAAAGTTAAAATAAATATTATCTGCAAACCCACAAACAATTTTATAAAACAAAGTTGAATCCACATATTCCACTGAATGGGCAACCAAATTACTTACAAAGTACATACTTGAGCTTAATTCCTTAGGGTGAACCCAAAAGGTTTTTCACTTTAGAAAGCAGAAGATAAACCAAAGGCCAAGACAGATCTGAATTCTTCCTGCTGACTCATCTGCATGAATAAAGTAAAACATTCAAAACCTCTAACTAATGAGGCCATTTGTGCAAATTCATTAGCATGAATACTTTCAACTGATTAGCACAAAGTGTTACAAAGAAACCTCAAGAGTAAAAAGTAGCATATAAGATTAGAGGCTGCTCTCCCAGGATGGAGAAAACCCCCGCAATGAGGCACCGGGGAGTTAGGAAAAGCAGCTAGCCTTCTTTGCAAATGAGAATCTCTCTAAAAGCAACATCTACAGGTACTTTACATGTAAGACTGGATTTGAGAAAGTGCTTCTATCTGTGAGCTGCCAAATGTGAAATCAATTAAGCAAAGCAACGTTTAATGTGAATTGTTTGTAGAATGTTACCATTAACTTATAAATGACAGATCATTTTGGGTTTTGCTCACAAGCACCCAGGGACGCCCTGCTACCTGCCAAGCCAGGTAACCGTATTTCATTAGTGATCTGAAGACACACTTGACCCCTGAATGACTGTGGCTGCCCCTGCCTCCAGGGAGCTTGCGCAGATCAGCACCCACTGTGGTGGGAAGGTGCTCCAGTGAATGGTGCCAGGTGTCCTCCTGTCTCCATTGGGAGCACTCAGCACTATACTGTAATGCTCTCTTCATTTAGCCTCAATTCTCCATGACACGTGATGTTCAGAGAAAAATTAGGAACCAGGCTGTCTCATTCATTGTTGTACCCTGAGATACTACTAATAAAGTGCCTCGTACACCTTAGGAGGTGTACAAGTTCTGATGGAAAGAATTAAGAAATAAATGGAATTTTTCATTTTAGGGATGAAGAAATGCAGTACTACAGATGCAAATAGCAACCCAGGGTCAGTTAGTACAAAATCAGGAGCAGAACACAGGTCTCCTGCTTCCCTGCTATGGCTTTTTCTGAAATATTATAAATGACTCGTCAGCCCACAGGGAAATCCCACAAAAAATAATTAAAACCTTTTCCGTCATCACTTCTCCACTACTCTTAAAACCTCAGACAAAATATGTTTACTGTTTAGATAAACCCAGTTTACACCTCTTGCTTGTGTCTTTGATGCCTCTGTTGATTTCAGGAATTCCCTGCCTTTATCTTTTTAAAAATTGAAATATAGTTGGTATACAATATTATGTTGGTTTCAGGTGTACAGCACAGTGATTCAACAATTATCTGCTATCATTTAGGTCTAGCTTAAATATCATCACATTCAATTACAAAAATAAAAATAACAAACAAAACACTGAACGCTTTCTGCATACCAAGCAATAGAGGAGACAAAAAATATGGAAAACAAATGGCTTCTTCTAGAAGCATACAATTTAATTAGGTGATCAAAAGGTAATATCATATCTACAGTTGGTATGAGGATGAGAAAAACCACTTTTATATTCTGTCGGTAGGGATGTAAATCAGTGTCACAGTTTGTTTTATTTAGTCGGGAGAGAATTTGGCAATGTCTCTCCAAGTTAAGAGTACCTGTCCCCTGAGACCCAGCAATTTTGCTTCAGGTAACTTCTCATAAAGATGTTCTACTACATGTGTTCAAGTTCTTATGTACATGAATGATGATATTGAAGTGTTTGTTAAGAGCCCAAAACTGGTAAAGTTAAGTGTTCATTTATAGGATACTGGTAACATAAGTTGTATTATATCTATACGAATGATATTTTATTTGTGAAAAAGAATGAGCTAGATCTCTATGAGCTAATACAGAAAAAAAACAGAAAGTGAAAACAGCAAAGTACAGAACAGTATGTCTAAAGTGATTCTATTTTTTATAATTACCTTTGCAATTATGCCTTTATATACATTAAAATTATAACAAAACTATGGTAGGAAAGAATACAAGTAAATATCAGTTTTCTCTAGGAACTGGGATTGGGTGCATAGGGTAGAGAGCCGTCTTTACTTTTCATTTTTTCATTTTTCTATATTTAAATTTCTTCACCACATGTAGCTATCATATTCATAAGTACTTATCTTTAAAAAAGACAGTTTAAAAAAGTCTGTGGGTATTACCTCATTGATGGGAAGATGGCATGAATATTGGAGAAAGAGTAAATGAGGTAATGATGGTAGGTGGTGTTTCAATAGGCAGAAATGAGGGGAGGTTTCTGTGTAGGCAGGGGCTGAGCCCCCAGCACATGGCAGTTAGGCGTGGCCATTTATCCCAGCCAATGAAAAGTGAGTGGAAGTGACCTTCCTTACATCAGGGCCAAGACAGTGAAAGCCCTTGTATAATTTGGTTCAGTCACAGAGAAGGACTTGTGTGGAGTTGGTGGAATAAGACTGCTAAGGCAAACGGCTGCTCTGTTGTGTCATGTGAATCCTGAAGAGAGAAAAATAAACTCTTGCTATGTAAATCCACTGAGATTTGGATATGTTTGTTATGAGAACTGAGCCTAGCCTGACTGAGACAGACAGCATCAGAAGAGGAAATGACATTACACAGAGGAGGTGCATGTTTATAGCAGTGAGTGTCCACTATGTGTGTAGAGGGAGAGATTGAAAGGATGCTCAGAAAGTGGCCTGGAGTTGAAAGGTAAGTGCACTTGATAGCAAAATGAAGAGTTACAGTCAATTGGTTTGGATAACAAGTTGCTGAAAGTATTTTGTTTGCTGTTTTTTTGTTTTGAGCTGTGAAGTGATACAATCAAAGTTCAGGAATTTCAATTACTTAGAACAGTTGGCCTGACAATGCTAAGCCAAGAAGGATATCTAGTGTTGGAAATGGAAAATGGGTACTAAGTAAAAACAGCAGAAAAGAGTAAGAGAAAAGTAGGGGTATTTTGTGTCCTAGAATCCAAGGACAAAGGAAAGAATGCATGATTCACAATGTAAACTCCGAGGAGGTGAAATAAGGTGAGGCCTGAGCATTAAGTGCTTCTGGTGATTAACAGATAAACTTAGAGAAAGTAATTAATAGAGTAAGGTGGAAGGAAGAAAGTAGGTTGTAAGAGTCTGAGCAGTGAGTAGGTGGTAAGGAAATGGGGTCACTTGGTATGGGAAACTCTGAAGAAGTATGCACAGAGAAGGCAAGGACAGAAATGGGAACGGCTTAGAGAAAAATATTAAAAGTTAAAAGAAAGTTGATGAGAGGGACAGGAGAAAAAAATAAAGCTTAGTTTTTAGTTTTATGTGTTTTCCTTTTTTAGCTATTTGTTCATATATAGAAGATATGTAAGTATTTGTGGACATAGAGGAGTTAGGTGAGGAGGACAGAGAGGGCATTAGTGGGGGCAATTAATGGCACATTGTGGCCAGTGTCAGCGACAGGTAAAATCAAACACCGTGGTGAAGAGGGTGGCCGTGAGCACTCTTCTGACACCAGCAAGAAGCATGAGAAAATGGGTAAAACCACTGAAAGGTTCTCCAGTGAGGAAGAAGAACTTCGAGGAAATTTATCTTAGTCCTAACAGTTCTTAGTGGAAGAAACAGAAGGCATGCCCTTCTCATCAGAGCAGAGGCAGCGAGCAGTTTGGAAGTGAGATCAGATATGGGCTGGTGGGAGTTGCAGACGTTTCATTTCCAGGAACAGACAGGAAGGAAGAGACATAAGGATATCTGAGCCCACTGAGGGCTCAGATACAAAGAGGAAGGATTGGTACTGGACCAGAGACAGATGTTTGGTAGCCATCTCCAGGTAGGCATGGCAGCCTGGGGACAGAGTGGAGAAAACAGAATGGGGTTCTCCCTGGGCTTAAATGAGGTGAGAGGAGTAAGGCAAAGGTGTGAGCCACAGCATGTCCACTACTGAATTTTCTGCATGCTTGGCCACACAGGTCAGGGAAGGTCATCAGAGGGCGCTGGTCACAGGTGCTGGGCCAAGCAGAGGCGACAGCAGAACGCCTGCAGTAGCCAGCCTCCTGAATGAAACTTTTCCTGATCACACTAGAGAAAAGAGATCGTTAACTCTTCAGATGTCTTTCAACATTTTTGTCTGACTCATTCTCATGCTATTTACATCCTCCTCATGCCTCAGTTTCTTCACCTGTAAAATGGGTATAATAATAGCAGGCTCCCACAGGGTTAATGCGAAGATTTATTGTTCTGCTTTATCTTATTTGACCATGACTACCATCTAGTGAGTAGTTATTATCATTAATTGGAAGGTTACAGATGAAGAACCTGAAAGATTCTTACCCTGATCTTTAATTATTTCATTAAAATATTGGAACATGAACATTTCACAGTAACAACCTACTCTACTTAACACTATCCAACACGGGATGAATCAAACACAAAATGACTCGTGTATACGACACATAGGAAACCACCTTTGCACACCTCAGAACGTGCAGACTGGACCAGGTATTGTCTCTTGGCCATCTCCATCCAGTCCTGGACTTCCTCTTGCCTCCTCTGTTCCCTGCGGGGCTCAGTGGGTGGACTCCATCACCCAGATCCCTGCCACCTGACTTTTGGCTGTGTTTGGCCAGCAGAGGTGCCAATAGGAGGGATGTTGTTAAGAGAGGTCAGGGCACATCTTCCCCAGCTCTGTGCAGAGGGTCACACACTCTGAGAGCACCTGCTTCTCTCTAAGACCACAGCTCACGTCCCCCAGCCCCTCCTGCACAGCCTGGCTCTTCCACGCAGCTGCAACATTACCTCCTCCACGTCCCTTCAGCCCAGGCGTGGTCACGATGCCACCTCTGGGTGCCTCCACACAACTTGGTCCCTTCAGCACTGCCCTCACTCTCAGCATATTCCTCTTACTAATTCTTTTTTATTTGAGCCTTATGCATAGTCTTTTTTTTCCTATCGGTACCCTGACTGATCCACATAGTGTATAGGAAATACCATACGTTTATGTGCAAAATGGAACATCAACAATAACTTCTAGATCCATTGGTGACTTTGGGACACATTTGAAATAGATGAAGAAACCGAGGGCTGGGAAGTAAACTGGCTCCAGGGCTGCGGCGCTAGTAGACACAACACAGAGACAGGCCAGACTCCCGACTCCAAGAACAGAGGACGTGTGGTCTCCCTCAAAGGGGGACCTGGATTGGAAAACAAAAGGTTTTCATTAGAGGAAGCAGCTGTGAACAGTGGCTGTGGCTTCTATTAAATAAATTCCACTGTCAAACCTTCCCAATCCATTGTCAGAATAGTCCTACCATCTCTCTCTGTGGAGATAATTAGGATTTAAGCTCCATGTCAGATGCAGAAAGCGGCTAGCTTTCAAAAAGAGATGTTACTTAAGGGTCAAAAGTATTTTCTTCTGATAAATTCTGTTGCAAACAGATGAAGTTCTGATATTTGCTTCTTGTTTGGGGGAGGTGGGTATCTTGTTCTCGTTCCGTCTCTCGCATACTTATAAAGGCAAATTATGTGTTATTAGGCAACGTGAAGAATGCGTCTTCAATGAAAACAATTCCCCAATTCTGATGCACTTACAGAACAGAGAATTGATTTACATTAATCAAAATGAACTTCCTAGCTGTGTTTTGTTCTCAAAATTCTTCTTAAAATTGATGGTACATAATAATCAATGGCATCTTAAATACACATATACATTCAGACATATACATGAGCATATACAGATATAGGCAAACATTGTTTTTAAAAACTGATATTAAAATTAATTAGTTTAATCTACAATAAATAATGATGAACATTTATTTATTGTTTAGTTGGGGAAACTTTTGCATTAAATGACTTTATGGAATTTTCCAACAGCTGAAGGTGGCATTTATTATTATCGTCATCTAACAGGTGACAAAACTGAAGCATACTGAAATTAATGAATCAGCCTAAGCTAGCAGTTAGTAAACTGAAAATTTGAGGCTGGACCTTCCAGTGCAAAAATACACTTTTCCCATTTTTCTGGTGCTCTACAATCAATGCCATTGCCACACTGGTCCAGAGAGGATAAATGTATTCATGAGGCCAAAGGATGCCCTCTGCCAGTCATTCTTTCCAGTTCCCACATCTCGGAAAACGCTCCCATCCTCTAGTCCTTAAAAGGGACAACATCCCTCCACTCAAATCTCATTCCCTGTCCTGGGAATTCAGGTTTGGGTCTTGGGGATACTGGTTTAGGTTCTGTTGGTGTTTAAATGGAAACATCCCTCAGCGCAGTCTGGAAAGCAAGTGCATATTGGACCAGAGAGAGCTAGCTAGAGACAAAGCATAAAAACTTACCTCCAGAGAGAAACATATGAGAGAGCGTGTAGCTCTGCATAGAGAGAGTGTTGATGGCTGGCATGTTCCTTTAAGAGACCTGATGGTAGGTCCTGCCTTTGAGTTCCTTGACATGTTCCTCTATTCTTCCAGTTAAATCACCTCTTCTTTTAATTTACATATGCAGATTTGAACAGTATTATGCTAATTCCAATCAAGGGACACAAAATGCAAAACCATGTATTTTTTTGACAATTATGTGCCTTCTTGGAATGTCGTTATGAACATGAACTCCAGTGTTGCTAGTTACTAAACTATAGCATTAAGTGGAATTTCAGATAACTAAAAATGTACTATTGTCAGATGGTGGTTAAAAGTGTGGGCTCTGGATTCAGAATGCCTAGGTTCAAGTCTTTGCATAGGTGTGACATAAAACAGGTTATTTTCACTATTCTGTTTCTGCTTTCTCTGCTGTATAATATAGAAAAGAAGTTACCTTTAAAGGTTGTTACAAAAATAAAGTAATATATGGAAAGCAATTACCGCAATTAACTGACCCAAAGAAGAGCTCGGAAACTGTCAGTTGCTGTTTTTTGTTGTTTTTACTCTGATCTCCAAAAAAAAAGTGTTATTTTTACACTTTTCCCTTTCTTACTCTCTAGATAAGTCTTCATGTCTGGTTTCACGTAGAAGAGTCACAATTCCACCTCAAATGAATGTACTTCCAAATCCAGTTATGAAATAAAATCAAAGTCTGCCATAGTCACTAGTAGTTTTTCCTTTAGCTTTCTTTAAATTTCCAGTAAGTTTCATTCATTCTCATAAGAAAGGGTTAAAAGATTAAGCCACTGAAACAAGGAGGAAAATCCTTTTTAAACACCTTGGCAATGATAAGTCAGATAACCTTGGGATATAATCAGGTATCTAATATGCAAATAATTGTGCTGTCTTTCATGAATGCAAATGACTTCCATCCACTTTCATGAGAACTTACTGTGGAGTTGTTTTCCCAGATGTACAAAATAGAAGTGTGCTGAATGATGTGGCTTGCTCTGGCCCACATCCCAAGGCACGTGTTTTCAGTAGAAGGTTAGAATAAGAGTAGAGTCCATATTCTACAACAAGTAAAACCTACTGGTCCACATAGGGATTTAACTATTTACATTAGCCTCATTAACCCACAGCTCTAGCCAGCTGAGCTAAATAATTAGGGTCATCTATAGATAGAATTACCATTAATTGTTTTCCGATTTCAATCTCTGGGCCTTTCATTCTAGAATCACTAATTAAAATAAGGAAGAAAAAAGTGCTCAGAAATGGAGTAAATTTATGCTTCATAATCATCTAATTGCAAGCCAAATGGCTCATTTACGGAGAATGCTGTCCAATCAGGCTTTCCAGTAATAAAAAATATTTAAATTCCAGACACTTGAGAAAAGTGTCGCTAAATAAATTCTAGCCACTACTGTTTCATTTACTTAAGTTATTTTCCTGCCCATCTAATGGGTATAGCGCCACACCCCACTTCCACCCCAAATTAGGAGTAGACTCGTGAACTATTCTGAGCCTCTTGGAGTGCCTTATCCCACAGTGCTCAGGGCCCTTGACATTCTGGTCTTGGAACTGTTAGTATATAAGCTAGACTGGCATTTCCAAAGCCGCACGAAGACAAGTAAAGTCACATGAAGAAAGAGACACAGATGAGATGCAAAGAGAGATGAAGACAGAGGCCTGATGGCATTTGAATCCCTCCTTCCCTAGCTTTATTCTTACCCTTCCCAGTTACACAGGTTAATAAATTTCTCTTTTCATAAACTAATCTAATGGATTTCTGTCACTTGCAACAGGTTTTGATCAACAAAAATACACCAGGACTACTTTCTTTAAATATTGTTGAGGCTTGCTTCATTTGTAAAGACCCTAAAATTGTAGGGGCAAATGAGGCAGGAGTCATCGCTACAAAAAATATGTACATATGTAAGTATGCATACACATAGGAATATGTCTTTATAAAGGTCTCACAGTAATTCTAGGAGGCTTATTACAACAAAGGACAGGCACCATGAAACAGACTATGTAAGAACACAAATATCAGGATAGGACTCTGAAACTTCATTATGTTACTGGATTAAAGAATAAAGCACAGTGATGTGTCTTATCAAGTGGGTTTCAGTCCCAGGAATGTTCTTTATGGACTCAGTGAGACCGAAGAATGACAGTGGAACATTCTTGGAGTAAAAGGGTTTATTACCCAGCTTATTCTCCCAGCAATAGGTCGAGCACCAGAATTATTCCTGCATCCACCAGTCTGCAGGTCTGTAATCCTTCATCTCTGCCTCCTCCCAGAGCCCTGGGCAGAGCTCTTTATATAGTGACTCAGTCAATAATAGCTTATTGCCTACGGGTGCGGGAAGTAGTAGCCTAGCAGCAGGCCAACATCACGTAGTTTAGGGTCAGGTAAGGATTCTGGTCATAGGAGCTTTCATTTTCCCCACATGATGATACTAACTTTTATTGAGTTATTACAATATATATAAGCACTTCACATGTATGACCAGATTTAAGTCCACAATAGCTCTATTAGGGTGGATAACTTGTCTACTGATATATAACAATTAAACTACAAATTCAGTGTCTCAAACAGTATGTATTTAGTATCTTACAATTTCTATGTATCAGGGATCCAGACAGCTTAGCAAGGTGCTCTGCAAGAATGTAATCAAGGTGTCATCTGAGGCTTAGATGTGGAAGGATCTGCCTCTTCACTCACTCGCTTGTTTGATGCATTCAGTTCCATGTGGCCTGCAGAACTGGGCCTCCTTTTCTTGCTGACAGTTGACCTAAAGATGCCCCTATATCTTTACTAGGGAGATCTCTCTATAAGAACTTACAGCATGACAACCTGCTTCTTCAAAGTCAGAAAGAGAGAGAATCTCCCTGTAAGACTGGTGTTTCAATCACATGAAACATACTCATGTAAACATTATCAATTTGTCCCTTTGCCATATTCTATTGGTTAGAAAGACATCACAGGTCCTGCCCACATTTAAATGGAGGAATTTATACAAGGGTGTGAAGGTGGGGTTCATGGGAGCTACCCTGGGATGGGTATGCCACAGAGGTGTATGTTATTTGTTCCCATTTTATAGAGAGGATGCTGAGGCATCTTTAGCAGAGAAGTTAAGATGGAGAGCTTGTTTCAAATCCAGTCAGTCTGCTTTGTTTACACCTGTGCTATTCTTTATGGGAAAAAGAAAACCTACACACAGCAAGGCCAGGACAGTCTCAGATCTGATGTGTACTAGCTGTGCGAATTGAGACAAAAGTCTTAACCTCTCTGCCCTTCACTTATTTTTCCTCTATAAAGTAGAAATGATAAATTAAATATTTCTGCCTTTTTGTCTTGATTTTAACATTTTGGCCAAATGGCATAGTGTATATAAGTATACTCTGAAAGTGAACACTGTCATGTTAAGGATAATACCCTATATATCCCTATTTTATAGAATCAAGCTATTGTAAACTACATTTCACTAAATTGATTTTCCCAGTTATAATTATTTATATTATTTACTTTACTACTTTTTTTATAATTCTTTTCTCAACATAGTTAGGTAATGTACTTAACTATAAGTTGCTACGATTCTATGCACTCACATGGTTGAAGGCCAATAAATCAAACATTGCTTTTGTAGCAGTGATACCAAATTCAGTCTTGTTAGGCAGAAGAAGATGAAGATAACCAGACCTGAAGATGTCATTATGTTTCACCATCACCAAGACATAAGACTTGAGAACCTAGACTAGAGGGACAAATGGGTTTGCACAAATTTACCTATATTCTTCTTCCTGTCATGCCTCACAATACTTCTATACAGGCCTGAGTTAGAGAGATGTCTTTGGTAACAATGGATGGGAAAATTTTGGTAAAAATGGATGGGAAAAATAGATGTTATTTCATTTACCCTTCAGGAAGCTCTGTGAAATAGTCATTATTAATACTATTTTCAGATTAAGAAATAAGAATCGAGAAGGTTATATAACTTTTCCAATGTAGAATTCAAACATAAGACTTCCTCAAATTGGATAAAGAAGGGAATTACACACATACACACACACACACATGTTAATTGTGGTAATTGCTTTCCATATATTACTTTATTTTTGTAACATATGTGTGTGTGTGTGTGTGTGTGTGTGTGTGTGTGTGTGTGTGTATACTACTTCATAGTGGAATTCATTCATTTAGTCAGTTATCAAATTACCAAGGAGTAATTGAGCTCTTATTTTAGATCAGGCACAGATATATAAAAGCAATGAGAAGTCAGATTAAATGTCACAGCATTTTGAAAGAGAAACCATTGACTTGGGACTCAAAAGACATCTATCCACCATCTGGCTGTGCTGCTCATGAGCCATGTGTTCAAGTTAACTGATTTAGATTCTGTAGTCCAAGCCTCAGTTTTTTCTCTGTAAAAATGGTACCAATTCCCTCTGCTCTATCTTTTTTCACAAAATGGCTATTGGAATCAAGTTAATTAATATGCCTCTGTAAATAAAGCACTATAAATGTAAGGAAGTTTCACAGTCCTGGGTAAACAAATCTAATGTTGGCCCCATGTAGCTCTGAGTAATGGTCAAAAATGAAACCTTTTCATGCATCCTCTTCTTTAACCAGACAGAGTACTTAAGAACACCCTCAATATTCAGAAGAAAACTTGGAAGCCCTTCATATTAACAGTAAGTATTAGATATATACAAGAAAGAACTAAATTAAGTAACTTTGGTTTCTAATCATTACATATCCAGAAGTGGACCAATTTCAGAAAATGATACAATTTTATGAGCTATGGAGAGATACAGGCAGCCTATATTGCTGCTTCATCCCCATGCTTAGCTCCAGCTTTCAACCCCAGCTTTCTCACTGTGTCCCAGTCTGATGATAGAAGTCTACCTATTTACTGCTTCAAGCATTCACAGGGCCATTTAATGAATAAAGAAACAGAAGTGTATGCAGTTACAGCAAAGCAAAAGTCATATTTTCCCCTAAACTTTTCAAGTTTCATTTTAAAATACAATGGCTTTTAATAAAAACAATCTAGAAAATATACTAAACTTACCACCCCTATTCTATATCCTCAGTGTGCATCTGTGAGTACATGCAGTTGGAATGGAACTTTCTCTTGAGGTTCCCGGCACAGCCAGACCAACCGAATCAAAACAAACAAGGAAACAAAAAGAGCAATAACGCAACAAACGTTTTCCTGATCAGGCTGCCCCACACTGAAAGGGGGGCCCAAGGGTGGGGCTCCTGTCACCAGAAGTGGCCAGCAAAGGCTAGACTGGGGCAGATTTGGGTTTTGTGGGACTTAACGTTGACGTCTGTACAGTTTTCATGAGTATTTTTTACAAAAAAGTACAGAGTACTTAAAATGCAAAATTAGAATACTATTTTTATAATGAAGAAATGTATAATAAACTCCAAATTAAAAAAAACCCAACCCCCAACCTTGATAAACACCCAAACAGTATAAAATTCAGAAAAATAATACATATTTTTTTGATTAACCTGCCCTAAAACACTTCACTTTTCATCTTTTGGATGCATACACTTTGACTGCCTCTTCAAAGGGCAACATTTTTTTATTACAGTTTTTTTATTATATATTTTTATTTTATTATATAAAGACTAAAGAAAATCAGTCTTCCTTCTGGAATGGTTGACTGATTTTTTTAAATGAATAGTTTTCCTTTTAGCTTCAAAACAACTCACCATTGGCAATGTAAGGTAAAACTTTAGGATTGTTGTCAAATTTGGGATCAAATATAAAAAACCAGCTCTTTTATATTTGAGCTATAAGATTTAGAGATATTTTTCATAGACTAGTTTCTGGTTCCATACATTTCAAATCTAGTTTCTCCTCTATCACACATGCACTTTCAGTGCTAGGCTTTTCAGATTTGGTTCATATTGAGATCTAAAACTCTGACCTTTTCTGTTACATTACTCTGTGTGCTACTGATGATATAGACGAGAACCCAACATCACATGAAGTTGGGTCAAGAAGACCCTTAGTGGACTTTTGCTTTGCTGTAACTTCATATACTTCTGTTTCTTTATTCATTAGATGGCCCTGTGAACGCTTGAAGCAGTAAATAGGTACACTTCTATCATCAGACTGGGACACAGTGAGAAAGCTGGGGTTGAAAGCTGGAGTTAGCTTTCATGGGGACGGAGCAGCAAAAAACTGCTTTCTGAGGGAACGGCCACACTTGGACCCCTCATCTCCATATGCGTGCCACACCCGTGTCCCCTTGAGCTGTTGATCCCTGTCCCTACAGCTTAAGGTTGTTGGGTGCAGAAATTACCCTGCTAGGTGGGAGAGGCACATGGCCCTAACAACTAGACCCCAAATAGAGGAATGACTCCAATATAGGAGAGGTGCACAAGACTGGGAGGGTGAGCAGTACTGAGGCAGGACTCTCACCCATATCGTCACTCAGGGACCCTCAGTAACAAAGGTTCTACTGGCTATGACATGTGGTTTCTAAGGTCACTGCATTAGCTTGCTAGGGCTGCCATAAAAAAAAAAAATTGCCACAACTGGGTGGCTTATGCAGAAGTTAATTGTTCACAGTCTGGAGGCTGAAAGCCTAAGACCAAGGTGTCGGCAAGCTGGGTTTCTGCGGAGGCAGCACCGTGGTTTGCAGATGGCTGCCTTCCATGCCCACTGTGTCTCTGTGTGCTGCGTCTCCTCTTCCTAAAGGAACACCTGTTGGACTGAGTTCAGGCCCATTCAGATGGCCTCCTGCGACCTACCTACCCCTTTACAGACCCTACCTCCACATGCAGAGGTACTGGGGTCAGGGTTTCACTATATGAATTTGGGGAGGGGGACACTATTCAACCCAAACCAGCCATCCTCGGGGTCCTCTTAATTCCAGTCATAATTGAAAAGGAATATGAAGGAAGAAAACAAAGGGTGACACTTTCTCGGTCAGGCCTGAAGAACAGGCCTATCACTCGCAATCACATCCCATTAGGTGAACTCAGAGGTTAGCCGCTCAGAAGCAACGCTGGGCAACTCAGTACCCCCGGGCTGCCACTGCCCAGCAGACGCTCACGTGATGGAAGGCAGGACACATCTGTGGCGGGCAGGAGTGCATCTCTGCGCAGCGCTGTGCTCAAATCTGGGGGCTCCTTATTCAGATGCAGCTCAGAGCCTCATACAGCAGGAACCCCACAAATACGATTTTATTTCACTTAACTTCTGTTTCTCGCTCTCACCCCCTAAACACTGACCTAGCCACATCCTCAAATGCATGTTTTCGGCTTCAAAACACTGGTCCTGTTGCTGTTGCAGGAGCCCTTTTATTTCTCATTTTCCACTTAAAAAAATCTCTCCGTGGTTAGGGTCTCAGGTGGCCAAGCCCCCTTACAAAATCCGCTCTCCCTAATCTCTGGAGAGGATAACTGTACGGCAAGTGGGAGAAACGTGTGTGTGCGCATGAGCGTGGGTGTTGGGAGAGTGTTTAGAAAAGCAGATCAATTTAAAACAACCTCATTATTCAGTGAAAGAGGGGAAAAGGCATAATAAGCTAATCCAGACTCAGCGCCAGGCGTCTGAGCAGTTTTACTTACCTAGGATGGGAACAGACAACTTTCTGAAAGGCTAATCAGAATTAATGAATAGAAAAATTAAGGAATAGAGTTAATGCATGGAAAACAGGACAATAAACAATGCAATCAGGCATCAAGTCTGGGCTATTTAAATAGGCTGAAATCTCTTAGAATTAAAAAAATAAAACCAGCATAAGACTTCCCTCCCCCTTAATAATAAAAAAAAATAAATGTATGAAATAAAAGACTTAAAAGGAAAAATATGTCTAATACAATGTGCACGGTGTGATGAAAATAAAAGTCACCAAAGGGGTGAGAAGACATAACGTCAGGTGATTTGAGAATTGAGAGTGGCCACAATTTATGCAGTTTCCTTGCAAAGGAATCTGGGTAACAGAAATAGGGTAAGGAATGGATTAATTCTTGTTTACTGTTGGGAATATAAAGACATCTGACTCACTGATAGTGCTAAATTAGTCGCTTCTCCACTGATGCTAAAGATACCCTTCAGTACCTTCCATCAGAAAATCAATTTCCTTGCAGAAGAGTTTTTGAAGGAGCCTGGGGACCTTCTACTATTATGCTAAATAACTAGTCGCAGCAAAACACACTCTCATTCCTAAAATGACCTCTATGAAACAGGGCACATTTAGTCTTGCAAATCACAAATGTTTCTCTATCTTTTAACTAGTTTTACCATTTAAAAAATTAAAAAAAACATAACAACAACTCATTATTTCTTATTGCTTGCTATCCTAGTACATGGTGGTCAAACGGCTCCAAATAACAGTGAACAGCTCTGGAAATGTCTATGTGTTATGTGTGTAAGGCTCACTCATTAATTACAGCATCTGGTGTCCAAATGTGTAACACAAAACACTTTTCATGATTTTGTATACTTCTGATAAACAAGACAGAAACTACCAACACGGGTCACTCTGAAGCTAGAACTTCAATGTTTTATAGTGTGAACACTGTCATTACATACGAATCTGCAGCAGAGTTCTTTATTGCAGCAAGTACTGAAAATATCACTGCGTCTTCACTGATTACTTTTTGAAAGACCTCAAAAAAGTCAGAAGGTACCACATATGACTTAATCACTTAGAACACACTGATTTTGCTCCTACTACATATTTTAAAAATACAAACCTGCTATTTTCCTTCTTTGCAAGAGCTTGAGTTCCAGCAGTCTCCTCTCTGCCCTTGAAACCTGTGCCATCAATAACAATTTCTACATTTACAGGCCTTAATGTATTGAGTAAGAGAATTCTGGCATCTCTAGCCACGAAGGATACCAAATTTTCATTCTATTTAATACAGTTGAAAGCAAGGTGTCTCAGCTCTCATGTGTTCAGAACAATGATGTAAGTTCTTCATGAAAGTTTTCTGGCAAGAACTCAGAATGTAATGTGAGTGCAGGGTTGCAGAGAGCTGAAACCTAGCTCTGTTACTAAACAGCTGTGTGCTGAACAAGTCACAACTCTTAGGACCTCCCACCTGCATCTGTACAGCAAGGTGTTTGCACAAGATACTTGCTAATGATAGCTAATGTTACAGGATGCTTTTGTAACCAGCTACTTGCCCCTGCTTTACATATTGTTCACTTCATCCTCAGAACAACCCCAAAAGAAAGGTATTTTTTATAACCTTTGCATTACAGATGTAGAAAGCTAAGGCATGGTGAAGTTAAGAGCTTTCCTCAGGTTCAAAGAGTGAGTGTGAAGCAGATTTAACCCAGGGGCAAATGCTTTTAGCCATGCCATTGTATGGATAAGGTCTTTTTGAACACTGGTGGGCTCTGATTCACATCAACCTCTCTTACTGGCACTTAAATCTAGTGTCCTTGGTACGATTTTGAGCCAAGTAACATGGCAGAAGGAAAAGGATCTGGACCAGGAACCAGGCAACTGGCCTTCTCTCCCTCTTGTACTCAAAAGGTGTGTGCAACAGGACGTTGGCCAAGAGCTTTTGTGCCACACAAATCTTTGAAGTCCCTTTCAGTTTTCCATTTGGGGGATTTTACTTCCGAATTAACACTGTTCATTGGAAGCCTAGATTCCTCATGAGATGATCTCTTTCCTCCTGTACAGTGAGTTGGATGGTGGTCTCCCAAAGACATGTCCAGGTACGAATCCCTGGAACCAGTGAACAATACTTCAGAAAACAGGAGAGTAAATGTTACCTTACTGGGAAAGGGGTCTTTGTAATGTAATTAAGGATTTTTGAGATACGATTTACCTGGGTTATCCAGATGGGCCTTAAAGGCTAAATAACTAGTATTAAAAAGAAGATCACAGGCCCAAAATGGAATTACTTCTATAGGCCAAGTCACCAAAGTTGAGCTTAGTACCTAATGGAATCGCAGTTTCTATCTCTCCCAGGAAGCAGTCAGTGGGGAATTTCGTCAGCACCAGTGAGGTCCTCCATCACCTGTGCTGTCTGCATCACCACCCCCCTCAGAGAAGGTGAGGTTATGTGCATGATGAAACCCCTCTGCTCTTCCCCTTAAGGGAAATGACCTTGTCTGAAATAATCCTTTCTATTCTTTTATAACTTCTTGCTCTACCTCCTTCTTAGAAAAACCTATTCTGTACAAACCCCAAGCATCTTTCTACTTGCTGGACAGGAGGCTGCATGATTCATGAATCACCTAAAAAAAAAACAGTTAGGTTTTCAAATTTACCCACTTGAATTGTGTTTTTTTAACACTAGTCTGAGCAAAACACACTTTCAGTCCTAAATGACCTCTACAAGACAGGGCATAGTTAGTCCTGTAAACCATTTTACTGACCTTTAAACCCAACCAGTTTTTACCATAAAAAGATTAAGAACAGCCCATATAAGTGTACTTATAAGACAGAGACTGAGGGTGATTTCACACATGGACACATAGAGGAGAAGGGCATGTGAAGATGGAAACAGAGATCAGAGTTCCATGGCTACAAACCAGAGAGTCCCAGGGATTCCCAGGGGCCAGCAAAAGCAAGGAAGACGTGAGAAAACATTCTTCTCTTCAGCCTCCAGAAGGATACCCCTGTGATACCTGATTTTGAACCTCCAGCCTCCAGAACTTGACAGAATAAATGTCTGGTGTTCTAAGACACCTATTCTGTGGTAATTTGTTATGGCAGCCCTAGCGAACTAGTGTAGTGCCCTACTGAGAACCAGCTGGTGTCTGAATCATCTTTATATCCCAGTGACCGCATAGGAAATGAGCAATAAATATATCCTTTTAAATATAAAAATAAATCACGGAAATCAATATACTTTAGGTCCTTTAAGCATAAATTGGGACGTGCTAGCAAGGATCATAATATTAAATAAGGAAAAAGTCCATCAGTGAAAGAACATAACTCCATAAACACAAAGCAATGTCATTAAGAAAACTTGCAATTTAAACCTATCTTCTTCTGGCCTCAACCTTTATCTGTGCGTGGGTATATATATATCCCATTATCCAGCCAAAGCAACATCGAAAAAGCACCAATCTGAGGATAACATTATTCTCCAGCTTACCACTAACAATGCTGCAGAAGGGAGACTCTATTCCCCTAAAAATTCCTTGAAGAGAACAATCTGTGTTCGGGGAATAGCAGTAAGGTTTGCAAAACCTGCAGTGTTTTAACATTCTCAGTCCAGACCGGCTGAGGAAGCAATGACAGAAAGACCCCTCTACATGCTGAATCTCACTGATAAGATGATTCTGGCAACTGCATCAGATAAAGAGAAGGCGGGAACTCTCACCATTGGAATCGTTAGTAATCTGCCCTTGTAACATGAGAAAAGAGGGGAGATGCCTACGCCGTGTGTACGGAGACAGCACCCTATTATGGACACCGAGCAGGCATCTCTCTTGAATGCATGATACTAGCAGATACAGCAAAGGTATGTGTAACTTGACTGAAATTAGCCAAGTTAGAAGTAGCATGGTACACGTTCAGGAGCCTGTTAGCACACCCTGTGCATGTATTTCAGTATAAAGGAAAGTGATTTTAGAAAGCAATGAAGAACACATCAGAAATACAGTATGGGGAAGTTTTCGAAAACAAAAGCAGTCTGAGATCTCTGGCTACTTTGTGTTTTAAACTGAGGCCAGAAAGGATCTAGGCACTGGGTCTCCCATCTGTGTTTAAAACAGAGGAACAATGGCTAAAATGGGGTTGACTGCTATTCACACAAATCAATGTAACTCTTCCCAGGAAAGTCTTCTTTCTTACAATTTTTAAAACCCTCTCCCCTCACCTCCTCATTCCCTTCTTAGTGACTCTTCAGGGGTGAACAGATGCACAACTGGGGTGAAACTTTTTCTACCTTCCTTAGCAGGAAGCTTTATCTAATAAAGTGCCATTTTATACTAACAAGCCAGTAATTAGCCTCATTCAAAACAGTCACTGCAAACAGCCTTGGATTCAGGCCACCCCTATGCCAGGGCACTTTCCTTTCAGCACCTTGCCTGCCCTTTTAGCATCAGGTAGCCCAGAATGGCAAGCAAAGTATTTTTATTTCAATCCACGGGTTTTCTCCTTGGAATGCCCTTAGCCGATTGGAGTCTGTGTTTCAGTTTTGCCCAAAATGCTAAATCCTGAGTCACATATGTAACAGGAACATGGGTGGCTGTGATATAATGCCTGCCAGCACACTTCACCCCTGAAATGTCACAGGAGGAGGCAGTTTTCCACAAAAGGCTCAAGAGTCAGAGCTGGCAAGGGAATCTAAATTCAATACTGGAAAGCTACAGATGCAAACCGCTAATGATATGTCATGGCTACCAAATTCTTGTAAGTGAACTCATCACAATGCCAGCACAAGGCAGTGTGTGAGTACGTGTGTGCGTGCACATATGAGAAAGAACAAGAGGTGGTACCTATGTTGTGTGTATGGGGATAGCACCTTGTTCTGGGCACCGATCAGGCATCTCTCTTCAATCTGTGATACCAACACATATAATGCAAAGGTATGTGTAACTTGACTGAAATTAGCCAAGTCAGAAGCAGCATGGTGCACATTCAAGAGCCTGTTAGCACACTGTTTGCACGTATTTCAGTGTAAGGGAAAGTGATTTTAGAAAGTAGTGAAAATACATCAGAAATACAGTATGGGGAAGTTTTTGTTTGAAAACAAAGCAATCCAAGATCTCTGGCTGCTTTGTATTTTAAATCGAGGCTCATGTGCACAGAGCAAGCACATACACACAAAACCACACACACGTTATTTATTTTTCTGAAGCAGTTAAGTACCTGGCATAGGTTAATCATTAAGCAATGGAAAGCATTCATTTCCTTATAAAAACCTGTGCTACATACCATGATGTTAATAAGGAGGCTGCAAAAGAACGACTTTGAAAGCTGGACTCCTTGCTGCAAATACTGGGTGGCTTTTGCCCCAATAATTATGCATTTGCTGTCTAAGATTAATCAGGGAAGTTAATGATGCAAAAAATTACATTTATAATCCAGTCTGAATACAGCTGTACTGCAAGCTAAGTTCTAAGTCCTATTAAAGTAAATGGAATTAATGGGCTGTCGCTGGCAATCTTTATATCTATCAGTTACTAATTAACATTCTTCTGTAAAAAATAGTTTGTGATGGAGAAAAAAATAAAACATACCTTAGTAGCAGCCGTGGTAAAGTTTCAGTAGCACCGTATAGGCAAACCTAAGTAGGCTACGAGGGATGACAATGCAGGGTATTCACAATGTGGTGAGCAAGAAACTGCCAATTCACTGTGATATTGGTTAAAAAGTAAATTCTAGTCATGTGTGTGTGTGTGTGTGTGTGTGCACATGCCTGGGTAAAATTGTTTATTTTACACAGCAGCAAATGACCACCACTAAGGATGACCTTTCAGTGGGAAATGTGGACTTCAGCCAATAATGCAAGAGCAGAGGCATGCCAGCTGTGAAAAAGGAGAGCTAAATTAGCTGCCGAGGACAAATGATCACAGAGTTATCTTTGGAGATGCTCAAGCACATTGCTGCTCTCATCACAAGGTCCCAGTTAGATTATTAATTTGATGTCTTCCATTCTTATATTAATTTGACATGTCCCTCCCAGTCTTTTAGGACTATGCCTGTGCATATGTGTGTGTGTGCACACACTCACGGATTTTATTTGGTCCGTCGGACACACGTAGGAAATGTATTACTCTTGTGGCTTTTAATTCTTTTGTACTTTTTTTGTTTTGCTTTAATTTCCTTAGCCCAGAACATGAGCTTTGTGGCTTTGTAATCCAGAAAAGACTCAATTTGCAACTAAAGGTCACAGTTTCTTTTACAGGAGACACTGAGAATTTCCACTCACAAATTGATATTCTGGTGCAATGAAGTCTCCCTTAGGTCTCATCAGAGTTAAAGGAGTAATCTATTCTAATAGGACAAAAAGTGATTGAGGAGGAAGGAAAGAATGCTTTACGAATAAGATAAGGTTAAAAGGATTTGCCTTCAAGTTTTTTAAATCCCAGATTTGCTTTGACACAAAAGAGTCAACACTCAGTCTGAAGGTATCGTGTATTTGTAAACTTCCCAGATTTTCAGGCTTTCTTTTTTTCAGTTAGATTCATACTGACCCTCACAAAGCAGAGGAAAGGCACATTTTTAAGAAGTCAAGTGATGGAATGAATTAGTTTTAAAATTTGAAAAGATCAAAGTTGAAATTGTAGCTTTGTTACCTACTAGGAGTAAATCCTGGAAGTTGGATTTTCTGTCCATCAGAAGGGTGATAACATGACCTTCCTTCAACCTAAGGAAGTGTTAAGATGTTAGAGGCTTCATGGGGGATTACAGACAGAAAAGTGCTCATCAGTGTGAATGTATTCTCTGTGTTGAATTCAGTCCATCTGTAGCACTATCAGAAGACAGATGAATCTTAGTTCAAGCCCAGTAGACCATAATCTTCCTGGCTGGCGCCAGTAGTCTATACAGCCCTTCACTGGGAAGGGAGCCATTCCTCCCTAGCCCTGCACTTTGCAGCACCTTCCTCAAAATTCTCCAAGTCCCATGTAGGTGCCTGGGCAAGCAGCAGCTGTCAGGGCCGTCCCCTGGCAGAGGCACCCTGAGTGGCCACTGGGACAGGTGCTCACAGAGCTCAGTGACTTGTGCCTGTGAGGTTGTCAGCACCGCTCTGGCCCTTGTGGCTCAGGAGGGAGGCCTGGGTCGTTCCTGCTGCCCTGAAAGCTCTCTTGCAAGTGAGATCAGGCTGCCAGTGGCGCTGACACCTGAGCTGGGCAACCACTCACATTGAACATGGGGCATGTTGGGGGCACTGGGCTACTGCAGACCCCTGCAGACACTGTAGGAGTCTCACACCACCCAAAAGGCCACCCCCTTCTGCCTTCCAAGGGGGCTCCCAGGCAGTTCCTCCCCTTCGCCAATGGACCTCACTGGTCAATGTCCTCTCTCGCCCCCTCAGTGACATCTCCTACCTCATCCTTGTCATCAGGTGGTGCCTGATGAGGCTGGAACTCGTTGCCAGAATGGAACTGCTCTCCTCACTCTTCCCGCAGTCCCCTATCCTCCCGGCTGGTGGCCTTGTGCAGCTGGCGGGGGTGTGGTCCCCATTGAAAGAGACCACATTTTAAGAAGGCAAGGATTACCTCCTGAAATTGCTCAGAACACAGTGTAAGACATTCTACATTTATGCTAGAAAATTTCAAACAGTAAATTTAAAGTCACCAAAAAAGAATTCTCCTTCACACTTTCTTGCATACCCAGGAAGACTTGCATTTCCTGTTCATCAAGAGGAAAACTCGGTAACAACCTTTGAGAGGGTGACTGGGAGCCAGTCTTCACGGGAGCGCCAGGGATGAACCACGTCAGTGACAATGTAACCGCCTTGGAATTAATGGTGTTCGGGAAAAGCTGATGCATGAAGATCTATTCTGTTTCAACACACACCCAGGCGGCAGAGCCCTGGCTCCGGACAGTGTAATAATAATGCTATTGCTCCCGCCTTCTCACAGTGGATGCTCTGAAATCAACCAGGAACGGTGCACTGGACAATAATAAGCAAGAAGAGACAGTATCTGGACCCTTCAAAGAATCTTAATGTGTGCTGACTAGACAATAAATAAATACATATGTAGCTCTTCTCTACTCATTATTCTAATTTTTCTTCAAAAAATCACTACTCCTCATATGGAGTTTTATAATACATTTTGTAATCAACTTACTTTACACACGGGAGCCCCACCAAATAATATTTTCACCCAACAAGCTTTGCCCATGCTAGAGTAAAATCTTTTGGGAATCTTTTTTTGTCTTAATTTTCTTTTTAAAAAAAAAATCTATCTTTATTATATACACAGCCTATATAGCTATACAGTCAAATTAATTCTTGTTTGAATTCAATCCATCTGTAGCTCAAGAGGTCTTATTTTTAATTCCTCTCAGACATAATTATTATTTTGCTTTTTAATGTAAAATAAATGTTGTAGTTTGCTTAATCCTCACTACTTCTACAGCTTTGGTTCATTTTAACTAAGACTCACATCTTTAAAACTAATTCATCTATTCTTTCAAAATGATTTATATGGATGCTCCAAGCAAAATGTAATGGTAAAGGGAAATAAATTAAAAATCTTGCCCCAAATGAAAAACAAAATGTTTGTTGGCCTTTCTTTTCCGATTTGTCACTGAAACAAAGCGATTAAAAAACAATGTTCTCAGCTAGAATAACCACCACTTTTTTTTATAGTTAGAGGCAGCCTAGCTTTAGCTTGTGTTTGAAAATGGACTCAGATTTTATACTGTCCTCATGTACATCAGAGTTCTGGACTTTACTAGCCATGTGATGTTTGACACTCAGTTTCCTCATATGTATATAAGGATAATGCACAGTATCCACTCCCTAGGTTGCTATGAGGATCCACATAAATAATTTAGGTCAAGAAATTATGTACAGCACCTAGAACCTAGAATGTGCTTAAGAAATGCAAGTTCTTATTATTTTATCACAGATCATAAAATCATCTTTTGCCTTATAACACTTCTATCACTTATAACAAATCTCAGGAAAAATATAACTTTGCACAAGATCCTTACAATATCACTACTGTCACGGTATGGTTGTAAGAACCACCATAGTTTTTCATTGCCTCTTAATCACACATGGCCCCATGATACTGCCTTTAAACCATTTTTCTTGTCATAAACCATTTTTTTAAACCATTCAGCTTGTCATGACCATCTGAGCTGCAGATTCTCTTTCTTGCAAAAGTAAAGCAGTGAAACACTGACAAAAATTAATATGGAATTATGTGTGCTGGGATTGAAGTTAAAGGCTGAAATATGTTCAAATCATCAGGGTGTATTGAGCAAAGGGAGGAATGGCTATAAGGCACTTCTGGTGATTTGTTTGTTTCAGAGACAGAAATGGATCGAACCATATATCCAGTTAAGAAGGGACAAAATACAGTAAAGAAAATGTTAAAAGTATTCAGTTCAGCTTCTTATTCCCACTTCCTATGCAAGCAATCAACATTATTAATTTTATGAAAATGAGCAGCACTATTTTAAGAGCTGCTTCTATTCACGAAAGTGCTTTTTATTGCCATTACAACACTATTTTGGAAATTACGGATTGGTCTGCTTTTCAAGCCCCCAGGGTTGGCCCCAAACCTTAGAATGGAGCCTAGCTTTCCCCCACATGGAGGATCGCCCCATCATAGAGCTCTGCTCTTCTGGGCAGTTTACAAAATTAGTCCCATGTTAAAAATTCACATTAAAGGAAGTCTTTGTTTTCCCCCCCAAAAAAGTGCTGCAATAAAAGTAACCCTATTTCCAATCAGACAGATACATATAAAAGTGGAAGCAGATACATTACCTGAACTGGAAAAGATTTATTTTATTTTAAAATATCAGAAATCTGGGAAATAATCATATTCTGAGGCCTTATAATGACTATTGGCAAGAACTGGATGGGTGGAAATCCAGGCAGCTGGGACAATTCTGGCTCAATAACTTCACAGAGAAGCGCCCTGAGTCCCTACCCAGAACTCGGGAAGGAAACCAACACTCCCAGCCTCAGAGACCCAACTCAAGCATCATTCAGGTTTAATGTTGAGTATTCCAGGAAAGCCACTGGCTGGCTGTAATCTGATTCCTGGAAGGTGAGGAAAGGACATCTTATTTCAATTGGAGTCTCACTGCAGTGTCCAGACTGTTTCCTATTTCTGAGTTGAAGCCAAGTTTGAATCTATTAAAGAGTAGAGGTAAAAATGTCCTTTTTCTCCTTATAGTGACATGCCAAACCTCCTCTGTCCCTACCCCCAAACATTTAGGCCTTGAGAGAAAGGACAGAGATTTCATAAAAATTGAACTTTGTAAGCATCTATTCACAAATGAGTATTTTCATAATTTACCTCTTGTCCATGTCTCCAATCCTTTCTTTTACCCAGTTTTAAAGATAAATAAGTTAAAACTACAAGATAGAACAGATTTTTAGAAAGTACGTCAAATATTTTGGTGGTAGACCCCAATAGTCAAATTAAATAGTAAAGATATAATCTAATCAGCTTTATAAAGAAGAAAACAAAAAACCATTTTCTAATGATCCCAAATTCAGGGTAAGGGGATAAGTCCTTGCAAGGTTCATATTCTTGCAGATATAAGCTCTTTTACGAGTTTTTGCCCTTTCATTGACAGTCAGAAATGAAATAAATGATGCAAAGAAGCAGCAGCAAAGAGTACATGAGAATTCTGCAGGGCCTGCTCAGCTGCAAAGTCTCTAAGCCAGCCATGGTGAAGCTCTCAGGACTCCAGGGAAAAAAGCTTTCACTGAATCTTCTTATGAATCTAGTCCTCTTAAACAAGAATACTTAGCAACATTTTTCTCTTCCTTTACTAGAGGCTATAGAAACACACACAAACTCACCAAATTTGAACAATTCAGGAAACTGGTGTTACTTGACTACAGAAGGAGAAAGAGTCTCAGCTTGGCCCCAAATTTAGCCTTTGGCAAAGAGCAGAGTGTTAAGAACTCATTTCTGTACATTTTGATGATTGCTGATTGAGATGCACCAAAGTCATATAGCTTCCATTCGCATGCTGTCCCATACCAAGGATGCTAAATGTAACTGTTTAAATTTAAATTCATTAAAACTAAAAACTCAGCTCCTCAGTAACATTAGCCACATTTCCTGTGTTGAGTCATCTGCATTGGCTACTGCATTGGGCAGAAAAATAACACCTTTATCATCACAGAAAGTTCTACTGGACAGTGCTGCCAAGATAGTCAAAGCAATCTGACGTTGTCATTCAAGACTTCTCTCCTTGCAGACTTCTTAAAGCTTTCATTTTGTTTAAGTCATACTATGGTCAAGCACTTCCCACATTTATCTTCATTTAATCCTCAGAGCTGTCCTCTGAGACCAATGATACAATTATCATTTTGCAGATGAGGAAATGGGAGTTAAGGGAGGTTAAACATATTGCCCAAGGTCACATACCCAGGACTCAACCCCAGGTCTGCCTGGCTCAGAGCTCTGCTCTCTGGACAATGTTATGAAGTTCCAGGAGTTTATATTCACTCGACCCAGATATTTCAGAGACTCAGACAAGGAGAGCAAACCCACCCGAATGCCCTTCACATGTGTCCTCTGAGTGAAAATGTGACAGGGTGAGGAAGCAGGAAAGGAGTTAATATGGTCTAAGAGCCACTTATGTGCCAGGAACCATGCCAGATATGCTGTCTCAATCTTTACCCATTTAATGTATACACATAACAGAGGGAAAGCGACGGTCATGAGGTTAAGTAATAAAATGGCTTATTTATTAGAGTGGATGAAATGTCATCTCTTGAGGTCAGATCTGCTCTGATCTGTGACATTCCCTTTCTTTCCTTGTGGGATTTTCTGTTTCCCTTGAGGTAGTCAACCCCAGTGGCTATAGCAGGATAAACAACTCCAGAGCTCCATCACTACCACCACCTTGTGGCGACCTTGGCCACTGCAGGTACTCCCTCCCCTGGAGGGAAGGCTGGGTAGGTAATGAAAGTATATTTCACCTTTGGTTGAGGTACCTGAATGTAATTCGAAGTCTCAAGATGGGACCTGAAGAATGAGGCCAAGATGGGTGCCAGTACAAGAAAACCTAAAGAAGACAGTATCTGGAAACAGATGAGGAGAGAGAACCAGGGAGAAAGAGAGGCAACCCAGCGCTTTTGTATTTGTGAATGGGCAGTGACCCACCTGGACCTCAGAACCAGGGGTCAAGGCTGGTAGGCTATTTATATGCTCCAGTGCACACAGAGGTGGCCCCGATAGGCCCATTTACAGGATTTGGGAATTGATGGGCTTAGGGAAGAAAAGCAAATGTCTATTAGAGATTTGGTGCCTTGACGACAAGGTTTTCAGTGTTTTGCAATAAAATGAAATAAAAAATTAGGACAGGTTAGGGAAGTAGTTTTTATGTGTTTTTGGTTTTGTTTTTTCTCATAAAACTAAATGACTACAATTACAAAGTTATCTTTGTTTTTCGCCATGAGGTTGTCTTCTGGTTTCAAAATATCATTTTTAAATGAAATGGCATTTGTAGTATATGCTATGCTGCTCATTTTAATGTCCTTACTTGGCAAAATTAAGTTGTGTGTGCATGATTACTGGTCTGTGGAAGCCAAGTGTCAGAACCACTGTGCTACTGGGCAAGTAATGAGGACACTAAGTCCAGGCTTTGTATGCTAGGGGCCCCCACATGTTCCGTGTACACTGGGTCCTGAGCCTTTTTAAGCATGAACATTTCTGCAGTGTGTCATATTTTTTGCAGGAAGCTGAGAGTTTACAAGACCTCAGGAGGTCGACGAAGTGTCTTTGTCACTAACCAACACAATTCCAATCACCAAAATTCCACATACCTCCTTTGTTCACTGGGGCTTCTGAGCTGTGCAAATCACAAACAACAGAATAGATGCAGAGGGAAATAAAAACACAAAAGAGGTTAACAACAGCTGCCTTAGGCGACATGCAGACGTGGTTTCCCCATGAAACAACACGTCTAACAGTGTCACCCACGAAGTACGCACTGTGCTGGAGCAGGAGGAAATTTTCTATTAAAGTATGGTTGTCCACTTACGTGTAAAGAGGTCTGCTGGTCATCGAACTGCCTTTGAATCAAGCAACAATACTGGTAGATTTTGATTTATACAACAAATATAATCTGACTGAAAGAATTTATTTTAAATTGTGTTATGCAGGCAACAAGTCGACTGGACCAAAAATGCCAAGCGTTTTCTTTACCAATACGTTGTGAGACAAGGAGGGGGTATATCCATAATCCTTTGTCTTTGACTTACAAGAAAAAACTGAGAAATGAGCTGAAAGACTTTGCCCCTCCCACCAACCCGTGCTTTCCCCGTTCAGTCCCAACACTGGACAAAGGCTTGCAGCACAACCAGTTGCTACTCTGTAGACGTTTGAAAAACATGCAAGGGGGCAGTGCTTTTAGGCAACCCGAGGCTGGAGTTGAATAAAAAGTCTGTGGCAAAGTCTTCACTCTGACACCACCGGTTTTGAGTGCCTTTCAGATGGGATCAAGCTGAATCGCTCAAAGCCATAGCTCTAACTGTTAGGGGAGTGACATTAACTGAGAAAGGCTGTGGGGTCAGTGGAAGGGACATCAACTGGCAGTGGGAAGAAAAGGAGCAGTTATTCCCAAATCTGCCACCAACTGGCCATGTCACCTTAGGCAAGTCATTTTTACTCATTTCCTAAAGGGTACACTCGGACAGAAAAGGGTTAGAGGTAGTTTATATGAACAACCTAGATACAAGGAAAAGGTCAATAAAATAAGGAGGAAAAAAGAAGTTGCTTCAGTCTCCAAGCTTCCACTTGCTGTCTTCTAAAAAAGGCAGAGCAGCTTGAGAGTGGTTGCTGAGCTCCATCCCATGGCTTAGCGCCTGGCTGCCGGCATCTGATCACCTGGGATCCTCATTTTACCTTCATTATAGGGTTCCTGGAACCACTCCAGAAATTCTAACTTAGTGAGTCTCGGAAGGAGCCCTGGAATCTGATTTGTCACAAGCACCCAAAAGTGGGAATCGCTGTGGTAATAATAATGCTAATGATAACAGATAAGCGTCTGTAGCACTTACTATGGGCCAGAAACCCTACTAAAATAACAAATGCCTGCATCTCTTCAAATATGACCTTTCTAACTGTGATTTTATGGCTTCATGTACCTTCCCTGCCATATTCTGCCTGTGAAATATTTAAGGGTGGCACCATAATTTTTTTTTAAAAGAAAACACCCCAATCAGCATGGTACATTATAATTAAATGTAAACACTTAGTTTTAGTCAAATACAGGTGATCAGACTGAAGTCTCTCTATGGTGATCTGTTCCCAGCTGACTCTGGGGAGAATGACTGTGTCATTCAGCGCAAGTTACTCCCCCCCCTTTCCTGGAGACTTGCTAGAAGTTGTAGTCTGTGATGGCCATTTGGCATGGGCTTGAGAAGGAGGAAGGGCACCTTCTGGCCAGGCCTGCCTCAAGTTTGGGGCGGAGGCCAGGGGCTGTATAGCAGCTCCTTCCCACACAACACCCTATGAAAATTTAATTCCAATTTCCATGTTTTTCTCAGATGCAATCTTCTCTTACCAGATAAGAAGGTTCTCTCTTAAAATAGAAGAAAAACTAAGAACATATACATGTCCTATATTCCATATCCCCTTGCTCATTTTGAGAAGGAAAGGATTAAACATGAAAAATGGCTGCTTACCCAGCTAATGGAAACAGCTGCCCATGACTGCTTAACCAAGCACTTGCTTCTCTGTCTGTGTGGAGTTTCCTTTTTCTTTCTCCCTTTTTTTTTTAAACCAACCATCAGCATTTTCTCAAGCTTTCTCATAGGAAAGGTGGCCTCAAATTCCACCAGAAGACAAGCAGCCTCCCATGTGGGTTACAATTTAAGACTCTATAGGTGACTGGTTTCCAGTATTTATCAGAGACTGTTTGTCTAAGATGCAATACATACCATAAACTCATCTAGCTTTTGAAAATCTAGTCATGGATTAAACAGAAAGATGAAAAACTGGAACACTTTGTCCTGGCTTCACCTAGAATTGCTTCAGTGGATTGCATTCTGACATCACTTCATTGGTCTCTGCCAAATAGGGGTGAGGAGACCCATCACAATATCGGCTGCAGGAATGTGATTAAACATGCATCACATTTATGGTGTTTTCTCTGGGAGGATCCTTGGAGAAAGTGTCCTTCTGTATATTTTTCCTTAATGCATCCCCCTAATCATCCTATGAAACAGGTTTTATTATCATCACCATTTGACAAATGAGGAAGGCAAAGATTATACAATTTAAGAAACTTTATCATAATTATTCAGCTAGCAAATATGGATCGAAGATCCAGATTTTACAAATGTACAGCCTTTATTTCCAGAAGTTTAACTGCACTCTGAAAACTACCTGTACCTCAGTGTCACCAAGACAGCACGTACACTCAGGCAAGTCCTTCATCTTATCAAGCCTCACTTTGCTCAGACTCAATGCATTCGAGTTTCAGTGTTATCATGACTTTTTAACCATTCTTCTCATCAGAAATGTGGAATTCAAATTTCTGCTCCTCCTCACTTCCCTCATAATCTCCACCACTAATACCTGGTGAGTACTCATTATGGGTCAGTTTCCATGTAGACTTTTACTTCTCTTACACACCCTAGCAGCTAGGCACCGTTGACTTCCCTATTTTAATGATGAGCTAAGAGATTTAGAGGGATGAAGTAAATGCCCAAGTCTACATAACCAGAAGTTGATGAAGATAAGGTAAAAAGCCAAATAGTCCATTGAGTTTCATGGACAGATCCCAGAAAAGTCCTTGGACTCATATAAAGGAATAGTTAAGGATATCTTAGGTAGGAAGGGAAAGCCTCCTAATGGTAAAACTTGGGTATAAAAAAAGCAGATGGTCCAGGTAGGCACTGGGGTAAAGTTTTTAAAGTTGTATTCTCATCATGTTACTGGAAATAACAGCCTTTCCTTTAAGGCTTCT
Organism: Phataginus tricuspis; assembly: GCA_029783875.1. Lineage (NCBI taxonomy): Eukaryota > Metazoa > Chordata > Mammalia > Pholidota > Manidae > Phataginus > Phataginus tricuspis. Next base: position 44,537,239 of record JAQQAC010011420.1, on the reverse strand, counting down.
AATTCACTGAGGTGGATCTTTATTAATTGGGAGCTTATATAAAACCTAAATTTATAGAAGTGTATTGAGACTATGTGTCTATTTATAGATGTCAAATAGACATTTGACATTTCCCTCATTTAACCAGTATAACCAATTTCCCTCATTTAACCAATATTTATTGAATTCCTAATATGTGCCAAGCACTATTCTAGGTATAGATGACAGGGTGGTGAACAAAGAATAAACATCTCCATTGTCACAGGGATTACAATCTAGTGGTGGGAAAATCAATTAAAAATGGGGGAGAATTATACATTCCTACCCTCATAGAGTTTATAACCAGTGGTGGAGAGAGAGAGATTTAACAAATATGTAAAATAATGTGGATTTTTATTATCATATAGAAAGCCAGTACTGGAAAGGAGGGAGGTATACTGGTGAGGTAATGGAAGCTTGTAAATTTTAATTAGAAGTGACCAATCTGAAAATGGCTTTCTTAATTTGTTCATTTACTGAATTTATACCATTAGTTTAAACCTCCTGGGAAATATATCAAATTTTTACTCACTTCTCATGCTGATTTTTGTCAGTTCAAAACAATTCTGCATGGAATGCATTAAACTAATTTCCAAAAGAATATAGTTAAGGGGGAAAAAAGGCAACATAATAGCATTTTGCTCTGGGAGATTGAATAATAATGCGTAATATGAATTGGACCACAGAGTCTATTCTCTGGTGAAAGAAACCAGAGAAAGGAGACATAAATCTATTTTCAGATTCAGCTGACTCGGGCCATTGCTTCTCCATGATTTTTAGCAGAGTATACATCATCTCTATGGATGGGAAGTGACAAAATTTGGGGAAACCAAATAGAAACTATTGTTTTGTGTGAAAACTGGCATCAACTTACATTATTATCAAGCAATTTGAAGTCCTGGGAAATTATTTTTTCATGTATCTTAGTCAAATATCATCATCTGAAAAACTGAGGCATTTGCATTATATCTATTTTATTTGGTGCATTCATTTATAGAAAAAGTTAGTCTTACATGTTTACTTTAACATATTGATTTATAACAAATCCATGATGTTTTTAGAGGGGATTTTTAAAATTCAGTTGAAATTGAAACACATTGAAAAAAATCTAAAATTCAGTATATTCATGAGGTTTAACAGAAAAATGATCAATTTTCTAGCTATCACGAGATAATAGTTAAAGGCACAGAAAGAAAAGGAATATAAACTCGCTCATTTTGGTCCATCTAATATGAGAATGAAATTAAAGTGAAATCCTTAGAGGTGTCACAGTTTTTAGTTTACTCTATTATTTTACCTTTATTTTACTCAACTACTCATGACCAAGTACCTTGCATCAGAGTTGGCTGTAGCACTTGAATTATACAAAGTCACATGAGCATGTGTGCCCAAAGGATGGAACTTTAAATTGGACAATGTATGCAAATATAGAAAAAATACAACTAGCAAGAAAACAACAAAGGATCAAGAGGTGGGATAGGAAAAAAACAAATGCATTTACCTGTTTTCCGCTATTGCACCAAATTACTATTTTCCTGCCACTCTAAATATTAGTTCTGGATGCCCTGACTTTGCTGAGGAAACTCCAAATAATATCTTAAGTTATTTACATAATCAATAAATTCATTAAGATTCTGAAGGATGGATCTTTTAGAATTATGTTCTTGTAATGATTCTAGTTAAATAGAAAATTTATCAAGTATAAATATTTCATGAAACTGTATTCCTCCAACTTATCTAACCTCGTCTTAATGTACATAATTGCATAAACTTAATGAATCTACTACCTTACAGTTACATATTTTTTAATGCTTTAACCAGTGATACTGGTTGTTAAACAAAGCAAATAAAAGGAAAAAATGGCTTTTATTTTTCATAATAAAATAAACTATAAAATCATCCATAAAGAAAAATCCATGATTTTCTAGCTCTAAATAGCATTGTATGCCATACATCTCTATTATTTTTCAAACATTTAATATATTTTTAATATTAAATTTGAGAATGAATACAAAGGTGAATATATGACATACTTGGTTTAGAAGGGCATAAAGGCTAAGTAACATCCTTCTAGCTTTTCTAACTACCTAATAACGTTTCAGGTAAATTATATGTATGTTATGTTATTGTGATGGCTTCTTAAGTACACCAACATCCAGCTAACCAAATTACATGTAAATAAATCGATGTTCTCAAACCTGATATTTTATTTCAGTTTGTTCTGTCATTTAAAACTTACTCTTTTTTTGGATTACAGTATTTTTCTTTTAGATTTCATTTTACAAAGAGAAGAAAAATGTCACTTAGAAGAAATGTAATTTAAAATGTGAGTCAAGAAAATGAATTTTCCCATATATATCCGGGTAACTAGCATCACTTAGTTTATGATTTTTCAATGGGAGCAAATCATGGCTTCATTCTTCAGTTCTAACTGTGCTATCAACGAGGAGGCACTGCCCTCAAAGTCAGAGCAGATCTTGATGCAAAGAGAAACCCACAGACACATATACATATGCACAGAACAATATCACAGCCATATTTAATGTGCTTGTAGGTTCTGTTTCAGGATTTTAAATAAAAAATTTATTTCATTCACTTATTTAATAAACACTGATCAAGCATCTACTTTGTATGAAGCATTGCAGTTGATTAAAAATAAAATGGTGAGCAAGCTAGACTTAACTTCGTATTCTTGTTGAATCAAATGGATTCAGAAAATATTGTTTTCTAAGAAAAAAAATAAACAGTTGGATGATAAACTAAAATAACTACTATGCATTGAGTGCCCACCATGTGCATGGCTCTGATCAAAATACTTAACGCATATTAACTATTTTAATCACAACAAACCTACAAGTTATGTTTCAACAGGAAATTGAGGCATAATTAATTTATGTGATTTGTCCCGAACTATATAGCTACTATGTTGGCTGGGAAGGGTTTCAAGCTTAGACTTGCTCCAGAGCCACATGCTTAAACACTCCAGGAGCACTGGGAACTGACCGTGTGAGCACGGGGCCACCAACCCAGAACTGCCAAGTGACTTTTCACATGGTGTTTAAAGAATATATTGTTTGCAAGTGGTCCAGATTTCTCTGTCCATTCTGTTTCCTCTCCAACACTTTTCCCCACAAAATCTAGATTCTAGGTTTTAGATGACTTCAATGGGTGACTCTCAGGGGAAATTTGCTTCTTTGTTAAAGGAGGAAATAAAGATTTAAGAAACTCCTGGTTATTTCCACAAATCTACAATTTCCACTACTGACTCTGGATCTAAACCGAATCTAAAATTTAGTACTAAGGCATTTGTCCCTGTACTTCCCTATCCTTATCTGTTATTGAACATATCACCCATAAAATTTCTAAATAATAATCAGAGGAAATTAAAAGAAACATAGTAAAAAATAAATAAATAAAAGAATACTGGCCATTACATCGTACCGTGCACATATTAACAGAAAAATTTAGTCTCCATTTTTCTTAAACATACTAACAAAAATGAACAAACTCAAGGAAGCAGACAAAATTTAAGGAAATACAAATAACTCATGAAAAATTTTAAAGATGCAATATGCAGTTAGGAGAAAAATTCTCCATGGGTTTTATGTTTCTGCACTTCTGAGCAAAGGGCTTTGACAGCTTTGTTCTAGATTATCTCTTTAAGAATGTTTGTATTAGCAAACAGTGTTGCAAGTCAGATAGTGTCTCCCTCTGGGCAGAGGAGAGATTTGTTTCCTGACCAGTATAATTGAGATACGCCTTTCTCTGGGCAAAGGTGGGGCGAAGGTAGGGCAAAGGTGGAGCAGGTCTGCTAGCAGTCTCTTTTAAAAGACTGTAGTTTTGCTGAGTTCAGGGTTCCTCAGCTGTGACATAAAGCCACTACCTGTGCAGAATGAACCTAAGTTCACCCCCTCATCACCCTGTGGACTTGGGAGGCAAAGTAAACCAATGTGAACATAAAGCTCAGTGGTGCTGGATATGCTGTCAGTAACACATTCACTTGTCTCTGATCCAGGAGGCTCTTGTCTTCTGCCAGCATATACAAAACTGTGGCAGACTTGTTAATGGGCAAATAGCATAAAGTTTAGATCCTGTACTATTAGTGGCCCATTCCAATTCAATGAGAGCTACACTTATTTTGTGTATAGAAGGCTATTTTACTTATACTTTATTTATATCTTTATCTATGTCTTGTAATCAGATTTCTGGAAGAACACATAGTGAAATATAAGCTTGTACTTGAACTTGAAAAGAAATGACCCAATGGCAATCATATGAATGTTTTACCTACATTAATTTCCTCTGCAGCTGAAGCGTATGTACATACTCATTGGGAAGAAATCGTAGTTCTGATAGACCTTACAAAAGGCAGTTTCTCAAAGTCATCATTATAAAGACACACTTACACACACACACACACACTCCCCAATCCAAACAGTTAATCTCAGATTCCCATCTAACCCAACTACCACTCTGTGATTTATCAGAATATCAGAACCTGGATAACAAACAGTTTTTCAAATTATTCAATAAAAATTAAGATAATTGGTATATAGGATGTTTTCACACTCAAATCCTTCAACAACATAGACACATACACCAAAAAATCCCACATGTCTTGCATCTCTTCTCTGCTTTTTTTCCAGAGCACTTAGCACCACACTTTATATATCACTTATTGATTTATTTCCCTTCATCCACTAAAATGCAAACAGCATGATCCCTAGAGCTTTAAAAGATATGATATATGGTGGTACCCAATAAATGTTTGCTAATGAATTAATACATTAAATATACAAATAGACATGACAGTTGATTTTTTTTAACAAAACTGGGAAACTACTGAAATATTAGTTTTAGGTTCTGCTTTATAATTAAAATATTATGAGCCTTTCCCTATGTCATTAAATATTCCTTCAAGCTATTATTTTTTATGACCATATAAAGTTCCATTTTACTGATCTACCATAACTTAAATATTTTGTCAATGGTGACACTTGGTTTTTGTCCAGTGTTTGGATATTATAAATGATCATGCCTTACACTTTCATGAATATTAATCTTTGGCTATCCTAACATTGTTAATGCATAATATTCTCATTTCAATGAACCACTATATATACAATTTTAGATGAAAACTAACTGTGCTACAGACCTGTCCTACTTTAACAAAAATCGGAAATTTTGTTTGGTTGATTTGTGTTGGTTATAGATTTTTTATTTTAAAAATGCTCATGAGTCTCCTGAAGACAAATTCCTTCACCACACTATTATAGTTTAGAAAGAAGAAAATTGAGACCAACATCTCAGATATTCAGACATAGTTTTATGATGAATAATACAAATATACCTTAAGGCTTTCAATTGATATTTCCCTATTATTTCCTTTTCCCAACAGTTTAAGTAATTAAACATTTAAATTGTTAACTCAAAATAATCTGGGATTTTAAAATTGGAGTTATTTTCTGCTTTGTTTAAAGTTTTAACTTATTTCCCTTTTCCAAATCTTTGAGAAAGAAGCTTGAAATCTACTCTGTACCATGGGAGTTGGGCAGATCTTACACTGGTTGTTCTAATGTTTCACACATTATGCTGCTATTAACACTGTGGAAAGTGGACCTTCCAGTTGAAATACACATACATACAAACATAAATAGGCATAAACACACCAACTGAGTTATCACAGTAATTTATCTTCATAGTTTTGTCTTTCTGGCTTTTTTCTATTTTCTGAGCCTTTGTAATAAAAAAAAAAGCGTGAGAGTGCAACCCTCCACACAAACTACGCTCCTAATGTCACTCTCCAAACAATGGACAATCTCAGATTCAAAACTCTTGAAACTCATATGTTCATTCTTTTTCAAACCTATTATGCTTTCTTCTAGACACTAACAAATATAATGGCTATTCAAGGTGAAACTGCCTTCTATGATTGTGAGTTACCAACTAAATACCTTATGATCCAGAGACTTTTGTGAATGTGTTTTTTGGTAAGTGTGATGGCAGATCTGAGAACCTACAGCCTTGCCTCCTCGGAAATACAGATGAATAGGGGGGATGGTGTGATAGAACTCTAACAGTTAAAGGATTTCACAGCTTTCTTAAAAGCTCTAAAAAAAGCCCATACAGGAAGTTAGAGCTTCTTTGTGACAAAGATTGTTGTAGGTTGGCCCCTTCTATTTTCCTGACCACAGAGTCAAAGTCACTCTAATACACTGAATTTAAACTATATTCAATGGACTATAAACTGGCCATACGAAAAGCTGAGAACCATGGCAAATGCTACTAAATGCTACTAAAATACAGAGAGAACAGAAATGGGACTCAGTCTAGACCAGGGTCAACAAACACTTTCTGTAAAAAGCCAGATGGTAAATATTTAAGTCTGCAGGTCATAGGGTCTCATCTCAACTCTCAGTTCTGCTGTTGTATCATGAAAGCAGCCATACACAATATGTAAACTAATGAGTATGGCTGTGTTCCAATAAAGCTTTATTTACAAAAACAGGTGCTTGATTTGGCCCACCATAGTTCAGGAGCAAAATAATATGTCTGCATGGGGGATAAAGGGGACCTAACAAATGAGTGAGTCAATCTCCCAGAACTTCTGAATATTCCACTGATGTGAAGTTCAGTAGAATGACTCCTCATGCACGTCAGAGTAGCACTGAAGCTATTATGGTCTTAGAGAGCCCTTTGAATTTTCCAAGGATCTAAACTGTCAGGAAGAAATGACTGAATTTATCTCAAGATCCTTCACAGTGTTATGGACCAGCTGGAACTGAAGTGACCTGCAGACCCTGTGGTTTAGAACTGTGCTGTCCAATATAGTAGCTGCTAGACACATGTGGGTCTTTAAGTGCAGTAAAATTCAAATTAAATACAAAGAAATATTCAGTACTCATCAGCCACATTTCAAGTGCTCATAGCCACATGTGGTTAGTGGCTACTCAATTAGACAGAGCAGATATGGAACATTTCCAACATTACAGAAATTCATTTGGACAAAGCTGTTGGCTGGACAACCAAGAATCACATGGAATAGGCCAGACTGAATACCACCTCTGGCCAACACGGACAGGAAAGGACAAAGACCCAGATATCGCCTGCCCTCTCACATTTTTAAAGCACCCAGAATATAAGTATAATCCAGAAAAGTAGAGAGAAATACTCTGAATGAACTAAAATCATATTTTTACCACAGAATTTCAAAATACATACTAAGTTCAGTTTTAGGAAAAAAATGTACAGTTTACTGCACACACAGCCTTATGGATTAAAGTTTATACCACATCACACATAAGCCATAAACAATACTTCCCTGAGATGAAACAGGCCACACTATTGTGTGAAAGTGACTCTAGCACCCTTTTTAAAGATAACATTATGTTTTTATCACCACCTATATGAAATGTGCAGAGCAGTGCCTAGTTTACTGACCTAGTTTATAGATGGCACTCAAAAGCTTATCTATTAGTCTCTAAACACATCTTGCTATAAACACACACACATCTTGTTACAAACATAAACATATCCTGTTATAAACACACAAAATAAAAATATGTATCAGAAGAAGCCAAGCCTCCATGTCTAAACACAACAAAGCTACATTAGAGAATAAGCCACCAATAGGAGACGAGAAGACCTGCAAGTCCTCCAGGCCGGGAAACTCAGCATGTCTTTGACGCAATGCCCCTGGGAAAGTTTTGTGAATTCCCAAACTGTAAAATATACCAGGTTCTTGTCCCCACTGACGGGCCCAGAATTGGCAACAGCTGTGCTGTCAAATTCACACTAATCAGTTAACAGTTGTCCGAATCAAATTGCAGCCAAGGTTGTTAGAGTCGCTGACAAAATAAACAGTTGTCAAGAGGGAGCTGGTGCAAGCTGGTGAGATCACACTGGCAGCTGGGACTTGGAGTGCGAATGAAGAGGCTCAGGAAGGCAGGTCAGTGGAGACTCCTGCAACTGATGCATTATTTGCAGACTCGCATAACTAACCCCCTCGCCGTTTTTGTCTCTGACTCTCCTAATAGTGGGGGACCTCAACAGCAGCTTGAATCAACAAAGAAAGAAAGGGTAAGTGAAACAAATAAACCTTAGGGGTGTTATTCCTCGTGTACAGCCTTCCTTTTGAGGGTGAGAGCACGGCTTAGAAATAATTAATAAATCTCTGAATCCACTGGCAGGCCAAATGGGAGGATATAAGAAAAACTGAGCTGTTAAATTAGGTGGTTGGGACAACTGCTACCAAAGCGGGTGTGATCAGAGGACATGAAATTCTCTGCAGTCCCCACCTGCTTGTAAGGAAGCCACCAACCCTCACTGTCAGCTGCGTTTAATGCCAACAGACCCTACAAATGAAGAAAAGACAGAGAGAAAGGCATCTGGACAAAGGTAAAGTGACTTTCTTCTCACTCTCCAGTTTTTCCTCCCTCATCACTAAGTCACAGCTCCTGAGTCTTGTTTCAAACCTAGCTTTCCTAGGTCCAAGTTCAGTATTAGAAACTGCACATTAATAAGCCTTCTTAGCAAATGTCTCTTTCACCACCAAGGGTTTTAGTTTTGCATTTGATTAATTTATAATTCAGTGTCAGTGAATCTCAGATTTGTTTTGTACCTCAAAGGGTAGCCAACTCCAAGAACTGGTTAAAGGAGCATCTTGGAAAACTCAGAGGAGTGTGGTCCTAGTTTACAGGTTCTGAAAAAAGACCTAGAAGGGTGGTTGCCAACAGCCATAGTGTTAAATTAAATTTTTTTTTAAGAAGGAAAATTTCAGGAAATTTCTAGAAGTTGTTTTTCTTTTCAAAAATTGAGGAAGAAGGCTATTTAGTTGGGTGTGGAAATAAATCATGGAAGTAAATGCAGTTGTGGATTTGGCTATGTTTAAGAAAATGAAGAAAGGAAGAAAATGCCATTTACTGATCATCTACTTACCTGGGACTATGCTTAGTACTGTATAATTATGCTTAGTACTGTATCTGTTGGAGATTCAGATTACTGCTGTTATGCATCATTACCATTGTTTTATGGATGAGGAATTAGTTGCTCAGGAAGGTCAAGTAAATGAACCAAGAACCATGCTTGCTAAGTGGCAATGCTTGGATTTGAACTTGGCTTTTACAAATAAAAAAGCTGACTTTTCTTCCTTTTTCCACCATCAGAGACCTGTATCGGCTACTCCATTGACTTTACTCCCGTGAATCATCTGGGAATGTTCTCAACCAGCCTCAGAGCCAACAGCTTCCATATGCTCGGGCACAAGTGGAAAGAGTGGAAAGTACTGGGCTGTTGCCTGTCATGGCAGCACTGCCCAGCCCTTCTGTGTCTAATGCTGTGGCTTGCTGAAATCAAGGACAAACAGAATGGGAAAGCCATCCAAAATGATTCCATAATCCATCATTTCTACTGCGCTACCAGTAATCTTTTTCATGGTAATCAACTTCTAAATGACATACATAGTTTCCAATTTCTAAGTCAAATATAATACTCAAAGAAAACAAGTATAGACTGATCTAAGATTTTCAATATTATATTTACAGACAATCCAAATGTTCAGAATAATTTTTGTTATCCAAATTCTGATATGGCTGTTAAGTAAATTATAGTCATTTTCTAAGTACTAATCTTTTAAAGGGATTGCCTAAATAACATGTAATAAAAATAATACAAACCTCAGCATGAGTTTCCTCATTGTCTTATGGAAATCATTTCCAGACCTACCTTTCTCTGGCAGAATATTCTACAATGGCAGTGATGGATCAATCCTTCCTCCCTTTTCTCCTTCTTTACCTTTCTTGCTTTCTTCTCTTTCCCTCTTTCCTTCTGTTTACCACCACAGATGCGACAAACCCATGCTTATTTTTCAAGAGTGCCTTAAGTTCCAATGAATATCAGGTAATAAAGCTAATTATCTAATACCCACTAAGACAGCTGAGTTCCTACAATAACGATTTTGTTCCATTTTCATTATCTATAAGTCTGTTTCTTTTACCCACAGAATTAACTGTGGTAGTAAAATGTGCTTCTCCCTTTATATTACTAACTAGTTTAATCAAAGAATTTCTTAAAGTACATCACTTATCATTATAAATGTAGCTTTAAAGAACAGGTTAACAACTGCCTACATTCAACTGTAGATTTTATGTGCTGTAATATTATATGTCATCCATTACCAAGTTTATAGGCTTAGCAGAATAAAATAATTATTGATCTTTTTCATATGAATGCTATTAAGAAAAACGGTGTAAAAACTTCAACTGATTAAAATGTTTCTTAAGATGCTTTATTAAAATTTATTTTAAAGTAATCTTTCTCATTAAGATTTGACAAATCTGGAGAGCACTTCATTTAATCTACTTCACAAGGATGTTTTGCATGCAAAGAAGAACCTGAAGGACTGTGAGATTCCACAGAGATACTAGTGGCCTTGTGTTGCTAGGACCTGTAGGCAGTTATTTCTTAAAGATATGCTGTGCAAAGTACATTACACAAATCAAGGTGGGAAAAAAGGGGAATAACAATCTTGTTTGTAGTTTTAGTTTTCTACAAACATCAATAACAAATTAAGACTATAAAAACTGCCAGTTAAACTCTGTGTGATTCTTACTCATCTGTCATAATTACTTGATTAGAATATCTCATAACAGAAATTCAACAGATTTAAAGGATGTGAGAGTGGGACAAAAGAACTAGAAAAGATCTACTAAAAAAACAAAGGAGCTAGCATCATTTCCACTCTCCAACTACCCAAAGCCAGTCCAATCGTCTTGAGGTTAGGCATGTTCCAGGAAATAAGAAATATGTGGTATCTAATTTAATCCACAAATAACCCATAAGGCAGTTAGCAGTATTACTTCCATTTTTCAGCGAGGAAACTGAGGCATAGGGTGACCAAGTAATTTCTCCAACATTACATATTTAGTAAGTAATGTATCTAGAACATAAACCTTAGACTCTGATTCCAAAACCCACTGTCTTAAGCTCTACAGCCATGGCCCTCGATGTGTGCTCTGTGGACAGGCAACACCGGCTTTCCCTGTGATTGTTAGAGGTGCAGGCTATGACTTAACTGTATACTGACGTTCGGGAGCTGTTCTCTACTCTAACAACAATATGAGTAACAGTAACACATACTTCAGTATATATTACTTTACAGCTTAAAAATATGTGCATATATACTACTGAACTGGGAGCAAGATAAGGCTAGAAGGCGAATAATATTCTCAAAGAAAAACAGTCTGTTTGGATGTCACCAGAAGTTTGTCCTGTAGTTTACAAGATAGCATGGACACACTGTACTCTGGGAGGCTTACAGAGGGAGTGGTCATGGATTCATGCCCCCAGAAACTACTTAGTGGGCTGACATCATGGAAATTTGCCGAACATGCCTAGGAAGGGTTGTCCAACCACATCAAAAACTATCTTACCAAAAGTGACATTAAATGTCCTCTCTGAGGATATAATGAAACAAACACATTTCATGAGTTTCCATTTATACAAGGAGAACTCTTAGCAAAGCAACTCTCCAGAGCCAGAAAATATTTAAAGCTCCAGTCTCTTTTACTGAATGTTTTAAATATCTCAAAAAACAAATTTAATTAATTCATACTGAGTGCAAACTGGATATAGCTCTTTTATCGTAAATGCAAGTTAGCTAAAAACAAAACCAAAACAATGGGATAGAATGGAATTTATTTTTTCCAATTCTTTGACTTTGTCCTTTTAAGAATCAATTCATCAAAGGGAATCAGTCTTTAAAATTAGTAGTATCAAAGTTACTACTTAAATTATTTAAAATGTGTTGGTTTCTTATGCTGCCTCTTCAGCTAAATTATAAGATTTACTCATTTATTATAAAATTTCCACAATTATGAATTGTCTGTTATTTGCATCTCTGAGAGTGCCTAGCATAGCATAGTGCTCTATTAGTCACATAATAAATAAATGCTTATGGATTCATGAATTAAAATAAAATTTATTCAGGTTCCCTGGATCAAGACTAAATCCCTTGAAGAAAAGGACTGGGTCTCAGTCATCTGTATCTCCCAGTGACAGAGTATTTATGCAATTAACGAATGAGTAAAAGGTTGCAGAGAAATAGGGCATTTTCATGCTCTTGGAGGGCATACCATGAAATATGTTAATCCCAATAAACAAAAAATGCCCACTTGGATGGCAAGAATGTGAATGTGAATATTTTATATTTTAAAATATAAATTAACAATGGAACCCTTATGTGTCCTAAACATCCCATCAGTTCAATTTAATAAGACTAGCTGTTGTCAGTTTTCTTATACTCATTTCCTAACAGTTCACATAATCTGCTAACAATCAAGCTGACAAATGCATTTATATATTTATAAATGTTTCTTTTATTTCCCAAAGTTAAATTCTACTTAATACTCACATTATCAAAAATCAAAATTTATGAGCAAAGCTCACAATTATGAAATTTTTGATATGACATTGATATGAAAATATCAATGTTCCACAGAAAGACAATTTTTTAAAAGGGTACAGAAAAAAATACAAGTGTTTATTATAATGGATGTGTTTTAGAGCATTTCATATCCATAAGATTTTTGTTTACTTCACTCTAAGAAAAAGAAGAAAATAATGCATATATACATGACATGAAAGGACACGAAAGGAATCTACATTCATTTATTCTTCCACTTTACAGACTCAAAAATAAAAGTTGCCAATGTCAGTTAAAAATAATGGTAACCAGCTACTCAATACATCCACATAAAGAAAGAACACATCTTCGATTGAAGAAGGCCAACATACTAAATATGAAATCAGGTAGTGATTACAGAATGACTATATTTACAGAACACTGAAGTTGGCAAGATCCAAAGATGTGATGAAAAGGCAGCATCTTGGGAGTCCTAGTATCTCAAAAGCTGAAGGTGTGGGAAAGGCCCAAATAAAAGTAGAATGTGGGGAATTACATATATAGTCAACATTTCCCCAAACCTATAAGGAATTGTATATTAAATACAAACAGGTTTCATGTTTTATCAACCTTAAGTCCCCAGAATGATTTCAAGAGCCAAAACTCAACTTGGACAAATTTTTTTTTAGCTGCTGCAGTGAGCATTTTTCTTCAGGATGTTCTATGTTTACCTGTCTCTATTAGGAGTAAAACTAATGTCCCTTTCTCTGCCAACTGTAGGACGTGCCTTCTTAACCAGTTAAAAACGGGCAGCGCTTAAGCAGATGAGAAAGAAGCAGCTACATTCATTTATTTTTCTTTTTTCAGTATTAAAGTCTTGAAAACATGAATTAAAAAAAAATCCTCCGAACAGCTTGCAGGCATTTGCAAATGATATACTATTTAAGATAACATATACAGTGTACCACACTTCCAAAAGAATTCTGAGAGCACCACGGGCTCTCCAATTCTGCCTGGCCTTCTCTCACAGATTCCCATACTTCTCAATGACGTTAGAAATTAACTAGCGTAACAGAAGGTGCTGAGTTTTTCCACCTCGTGTTAGACTTACTAACAGTTTCTGAGAAGAGCACATTTGACTTTGAATGGAGTAGAGTCGGCATGTAGATGTAGTCAACTGATTTGGTTTGTTGATGTTGTGGACATAGGTTGTTTTCCTTTTGAAGTAGTATGTTCGCTTTTACATTTTTATTTTTGCCCAAAGTATGTTTTTTAGGTTTCTTACAATTGTCTTCACAATTTAAATTTTTTAAAAAAGAAAAAAAGTGAAGAAAAATTCTGGGGTTAAAGGCCTATAAAATATTATCTCATTTATGTCTGGCTCATGTTATATTTATTCAGCTAAAACTGAATATACTCATCAGATGTACCACAGTGTATCTGTCATTACTAAATTCAGTTATTTAATTTCAGTTCAATTATTTAATTCAACTATTGTGTGGAAGAAATGGTTCTATGGTTCTGTTTGCATTAGTAAGCACAGTAGTCTGGATTTTGTGATGTGTGTGTGTGGTGGGGAGAGGTTCCTACAAGTTATTACTAAAGCTATTTAGAGTGTTTGTAGAGCAAGCTGAATGTATAGAAAAGACCAGTCACCCAACTTTAAACTGGACTTTTTAGTTTCATTCAGTTCTATGATAGATACGTTATAGTGAGCTTAATGAACCTTGCTTCTAAAGTGAAAATTTTCGTAACACTAGGAACTCAGTGGTTATATAAAAACTACAGCTATTCCTTGAAAAATGCCAACCTTTCAACAGGAAATTAAGTATCAACTTGACATTTTAAATTTGCTCGCTGGAACAACTTGTTTTAAGGAATTGTAAATGAAGTTAGCCACTTCTGAGAAATAATCACAGGGCAGTGTTTGAATGGAGATATTAACCTGCCCAAAACTCTAAAATACCATCCCTACTATACATATGAAATCTGATGTAATCTGGAACACCATCTCAATCAAATTCCATTACCATTGATATTAATAATAAAACCCAGAGATTTCACAAACCTTTATGACCTTCACTGAATGTGCAAGAGTTTATATGACAAGGTCATTAATAAATAAATTTGAATTAGGTTTTAGGAGTAAGTTGCCAAACTTTCTTCACCCATTTTCTGATTTACTTTGCAATTGCATCTAAATAGGAGAAAGTTACAAGAATCAATGCATTAACCTTTCTACTTGGATATTAATCTAAATAGTTCTAATAGAAGGCAGTTGAACAAGCCAAATCACAGGTGTAACATGGAAATTTCAGAGGTGGGGACATGTTGATCAGAAAATATGAACTAGTGTCTGAGGCCAGCACATCTAAATATTGATATCAGCTGGGTCCCTGACTAATAATGTATCATAGATAGTACACATTGCCACTAAGTAGTTTGCTGAAGACATGTGCAACTTATGAAATTTGGGCAGTTTTTGTAATACAAAAAGTATATAGAATATTATAACCATGTACTGATCCACCTAGAATGAAAAACTAAATATTAACAACTCTTTACTTTTGTTACAGGTTCTTTTTTTAAATAACAAACCTTGAGTATTATAGGTATGCTGCAGTCTCCTTTGTTCCCCTCACCAGTCCTACTGTCCCTCTCACTCCTCAGAACCAACTATAAACAAGGATGTGATGTGTGTTCTTCCAGTCCATGTTGTTATGTACTGAAATCGATCTCAATCTCTTCTGTCTCTCTCATTGCCATATGATTTCAAAATATGCAAACGTGTCTTCAATAATTCTGTGCACATTCTGCAACTTGTGTTTCCTCCCCAACCAACATTATGCTTTTGTCTTTCCATGTAAAAACATCTTTTTAAATTTCAAATGTCTCTTAAGATACATTTTGTAAATAGACCTAAATTCATATATCCATTTTCCTACTGATAATCATATTGGTCATTATGTGAATTTTTGGTTTGCTTGTTTTTTTTGACTAATAAAAACTTTGCTACAGTGAACATCTTTGAATGAAGCCTCTTGACACACATATGCAAGAGTTTTTCTACATACTTGTGCTTAGTATTTTAAATCAAGATTCCCAGTAAGAAGTATGTATACATGTATAAACATATATATCTATATACGTTTGTATATATGTTTTCCTTCTTCAAAATTCTGAATGTTTTACTATGACTAGATAAGTAGAATTAAAAACAAATGCTAACCTCAAAAGCTTTCTGCTTTATTTCTCTGTTTCTTTCCAAACCAGGATCTCAAAACCAGAGTGTATCAATAGAACCTGATAGGTAGTCTAAGGACTAATTCAGTTGACTCTGAAGATCAAATTAGTATTTTTTTTACATAAAAACAACAACAAAACAGGATTACCTAAGAAAAAAAAAAAGGCCAGTCTCCCCATATAACCCCATCATACCCAAATACCATCTCCTTGATTACATAAATTCTGTATATATATATAGAAAGTGCCAGAAAGTGCTAATTACCTCTTGTCTATCCTTCCTAATCTCAAGTTCCCAGGAAAGCAGGGACTGTCACTTTTCAATATACCTGGTGATGAAAGTCACATAAACACTACAACAGTAGGTATGCATAGATGTTCTAAAGAGCACAAGGGAGTTTTGATAAAAGTGATTGTTTTTCTGTGTGATTTCCTTTGAAAAATTGCTTTAAAATTATCCCTAACCTATGATACTACTAGATTATTATTCTAGTCTCTATTTCTTTTAAAATTGGATTTAGAAATAAAAAAAAAAGAAGTTTCTAATGCCCATATACAGTCACTTAAGATCCTCCTACCCCTTTCTTTGGTTCTTTAAAATCCCTAGAAGAAAGGGAAGTGAGGTCCTTGAAGTACATTCCATTTTAGAATGTTCAAGATAGGAAGTTCAAGAATTAACTATTAATTTAACCACTTTACTATTTGCCCAAACTCAAGATAAAATGTAAATAAGGGGTTATGCTTCAGAGAAAGGCAAAATGCAAACTATCTTATTTTGACGCTACTACTGTCTTGACTTAGGAGTTCCAGAGAGCGCCATGTGTGATTGCCACACATTCCCAGGATGAAGGAAGTTGGGTAGAGCTAAGGGAATTTGAATCAAATTGTATTTGTGGCTTTCTCAACCATACCTTGTGTAAATTATCTAAATAAATGCTTCAAAGTCCGTTTCACTTTCTGTGCCTAGACCGAGCTCTGAAATCCCCAACGCTGACCGAGCACTGCTTCTCAACCCTCTCTGCTGAAAGAATGCTGGTCCTTCATGCTCCCCATCAATCACAGGCTAAAACTCATAAAATATAATAAAAACAAATTATCAGCAAAAATGAAATGAGCAAAATATGCAATATATAAGTCACAATTCTTTATTAGTTTCAACAGATGTTAAATGGCCTTCTCCAATTTCTATAAAAACTTCTAAATGTGGCTCACTCTCAATATCTGCACTTATCTCATTTCAAACCTGTAAATAGTTCTTGGACCAGTAAGGGTCTGTGAACCACACTTTGAGAAGCATTGAGTCATGAAACAAAATAGTCTAGCTGGCAGAAAGTCTCATTCTTTTGACTGGGAGTAATGAGAAATAACATTAACATTGTTTTCTACATCTGGGTTGAGGGGAAGGGGTGGGAGAGACAACTTTCCTCACAAGACAGTCTGAGAAGGTTATTTTTCATCTGTCCTTACTGTGAAAATGAATTTTCCCACCAATTTTGGCCACAGGGTGGAAAACAGTGACTCTCAACATTTAAGGGAAATCACTTCAGGGAAGTTGTAAAAAATGCTCATTAGGGTCCCAACACCAGAGCCTCTGGTTCAATAGATATCCTTAATAACGGCTACATCTGTAGCACTTTCAATCTTTAACACTGTTAGACACTCACAAGAGGTCAATATGATTATTCTTGTCTCATAGATGAGGAAATGTAGACTCAAGGATTTGCCAAAAATAAAGTATTAAACATAGAACTCAAAGCTTTTAGATTCTAAGTTTAGTTGTTTTTTTCTCTATGTGTGCAGATGGGTCTTAAGTCTTAAAAAACCTAAATTGTTACTGGAATAGGAATGGATACTTTTATTTATTCTCACTTAACGTTACTTATTTTTCCTTACCAATGATTACCCATATACAGCACAAATGCTGGTAAGAGTGACATAATGTACAGTCCACTGATGCTCTAAATGTTCTTTTCATTATTGTCCAACCAAGACAGAATACCATTCAAGGAATAGCTTACTTTCACGGAGTTAAGTCCCTTCTAAGGAACTACAGATTACTTCATTAGCTGGCATAGTGAACCAAGGCTCTGATCACTGATTAAAGAAACTACAACTGTTTGCAGATGAGAGATCAGCGAGCTATGCTGTAGATGAGACTGTACCCGACTTGGGTCACTGAGCCTAAATCTAGCCCCGATTCAGCGATTCACTATCTGTGTGATTTGGGGCAAATTATTTCTCCCCTATAGGTTTCCTTACCTATGCCATTCAGATAATACTTATAACATGCCAGGCGCTTACAAAAATAGATTTTTTAAAAGGTGGGTGTGAAATTGCCTTCTTTAATAGTCCGTGTCTCTCAGTTTATGATCAATTAATATTTTTTTACAAAACAGCAATATATTGTGTATTATCTTCTTCCTTGGTTTATGGGGGTTACCGGGAGCCTAAACTGGCTCCAAAACATAACTTCCTTACAGTGTAGGTGACCTGTGGTGTAGAGTCTGTCTTCCCCAGGGACAGGCTTATTTACCAGCACTGGAAATAGTCAGGTAAAAAGCTGGATGACATAGTGTCAGAAACATGGTAGAACAGAGTCCGGCAAGTGTGGGTATGTAGATCAGATGGCTCCTAACACCTCTTGCAGGACTGCCATAACAAAGTACCACTGACTGGGTGGCTTAAATACCAGAAATGTTTGTCTCACAGATCTGGGAGAAGTCCAAAACTGAAGTGCCAGCTGGGCTGGCTCCTTCTGGGGTCGGGAGGAAAGGATCTGTTCTAGGCCCCTCTCCTTGGCTTGCAGTGGCGCTCTTCCTCTGTCTTCACATCACCATTCCTCCAAGTGTGTCTCTGTGCCCAGATTTCCCCTTTTTATAAGGAATCTACTCATCATGGATTAAGGCTCACTCACTCCAGTGACCTCATCTTAACTAGTGTTGCTCCGGGAGGAGAGGGTTCCCCGCCTGGCGCAAGTTCGCTATGAATTCACTCAGACCAAATAAAGGCAAAGGCGAGAAGTTCGGGATTTCAAAGAGGGTTATTCTCATGGCAGTATGTGTCAGTCTCTCCTTGCTTCCCGCTCTCCCCGCAGCCCTCCACCTCCCTCCCAGCACCAGGCGGAATTCTGTAGGCAGGTCCATTATGACTAAAGGATGCCCGACCGATTAGGTACCAGGAACGGTGAAGAGGAGAGAATGGATATTTTCTCTCTACTGCTCCCAAGACTGATCAGTGGCTCCGTCGCTGGTAAACATCCCATAAATGTACAAACAGGCTCTTAGCATAGACATGTAATAGCCGCTATTAAAGCCAGGCAGGAATTCTGGTCAGAAATCTCCATTTCTCCACAACTAGTTATATCTTCAATGACCCTATTTCCAAATAAGGCCACATCACAAGACACCGTGGGCTATGAATTTTCAGGGAGCATGATTCAATCCATATCACTATGATTCAATGATAGTATCCTCATGAGAAACAGAAGTCAGGAGTCTCTGTTTTCTCTTAGTTATGACACTCACTAGCCCTGAAACTGGAAATCTCTCAATTATTCTAGGCTTATCTGTAAAATAAGTGAGTTGGAGTAGACACAAATTAATTCTAAAGTATTTATTTCATTTCTAAAATGTCTATATCTACAGGCAGAGCAGGGGTGGCCAAAGGAGCCGCTGGATCCCTAAATAAACAATGAACGTAGACAGTCCCCTACTTGAGTCCCCTTATTTGCCCAGAATCACAGTTGGTAAGAAAGTCAGACTAAGTAGAGGGTCAAGTTTAGTCTTTGCAAGAGCAAAGCTTCAGCTCTGATTAGATTGACCGATAAAGAAAAATAAACATATAATGTGCATTATGCCTCAATTCGTAGTGAAAGGAACATATTCACACATCAAAATATCTCTAGAAGGATAGACAGAAAACCCATTTACCACACTGTCACTTAAGAGAGGAGAATTTGGTGGCAGGGGACAGCAGTAAAAGGAACTTTTTGTTCTCTTTACATTTTGAATCACAGGAAAATATGTTACCTGTCAAAGAGTAAACAAGTATTAAAACTGAAAAATATGCACATATTGTGCATTTATTTAGATTTTTATTTTCAAGCCCAGACATTCTATATTTAAGCCATTTTGTGTTCTGGGGTCCGTATAACTGAATTTAATTAACATCTCTGAACCAAACAAATTCAAGTGCGCTTAACCCCTGTTTCTGTAACTGCAACATTGGCGGAGGGGTGGGAGGCATCCTCACAGCTGGAACAGACGAAATACAGAGCCACAGAGGAGACCAATAGTCATGAATAATTTTTGAAAGGGAAGGAGACAAAGTGTCCATAAATATGGTAGCATTTCCATTTAAAGCTGGAGGACATGAAGATCCTGAAGGGTGTATATCCAAGGGCAACACAAACTTAAATACGGTATGTCCTATTTGGGATTCTGTGTTTTTTTGTCATCCACCTATAACATTTTAAGTGCATACTTAAACTACAGTTGTAGACCATTTCTTTATGTTAAGCACATTTCACACTGTGGTTTTACAGTCATAAAGTGCCTCACCAATATTTTATGGTGACAGCCCTTCTTGGACTCACACGAAATTGTTGATGAATATTATAAACGACTGGTTTTAGGGTGCATTCTATGGGCAACCACTGGGATTTTTACATCCTGTTGTTTTACAGAACTGGAGTGAATAAACACATAAGCCAACATAAAATTATAGATGCAAATTAAGGGGATGTCTTGATGCTATGCTTGCTTATGTTTCCTAATAATTGCTTAGGTTAATTTTGGTTAGATGGAAAAAATATGATGTATGAGAACAGTGAATATTTATTTTACTTTTTTATTATTGAAACATCTCCATCAATTATGTTTATGTTACAACTGTCATGGCTATTTCTCTTCTATTAATTATCTGTCATGCATTTTCTCCATCTATGTATCCACCCACTCAACCATCTATCCTCCACTCATTTATTCAAGAAATGTATGCTGAGGCTTTGCAGTGTTCCAGGCTCTGCACAATGGTTACCTTAACAAACAAGGTGAGTATGGAACCAACCTCAGCTCCAAAATGAAACTTCTTTTACAGTTAATTTCCTTTGGTCTCCCTTCCAAGTGACTCTCCTTCCCCTGAACTCAGGTAGTACTTTCTTTCTTTCTTACTGAAACTTTATTTAAGCATTTAATTAAAGAAGCCTTTATAGAATGATTTAACTATTCCACCCCATTTTTTTACACTAAGTGAAGCAAACTATAAAAGTAGGAAGGTTACTGTCTAACATAGAGTTTCAATATCCAGATGTTTTAAGGAGTGACTGATCAACTGATGTGAATGTCATAGAACACAAAAACCCTTCCTTATTCCCACCTCCTCTCTATCTTCTTCATGTTCTTCTTCCTTCCCACCTTTCTCCTCTTTCCGCTTCCTTTCTTCTTACTGTTGTTTTTCTAGTTCTGGTGTCTACTATAATGTTCAACACATTATCAGTGCTTAATAAATGCCCAGTAAGCAAATTAGGGCATAACAGGTGAATTACCTTTTCTCCTCTTCGTTATGTTTATCAGTGCTAGCCTTAAAACAGATGCTTATCCTGAGAAGGAACAATAAAACAGGGGGAATTACACTCATAGACTTCAAGCTCTACTACAAAGCCACAGTAATCAAGACAATCTGGTACTGGCACTAGAACAGACCCACAGACCAGTGGAACAGAATAGAGAGTTCAGACATTAAACCCAACATATATGGTCAGTTAATATACAATAAAGGAGTCATGGATATACAATGGGGAAATGACAGCCTCTTCAGCAGGTGGTGTTGGAAAAACTGGACAGCTACATATAAGAGAATGAAACTGGATTACTGTCTAACCCCATTCAAAAAAGTAAACTCAAAATGGATCAAAGACCTGAAAATAAGTCATGAAACCAGAAAACTCTTAGAAAAAAACATAGGCAAAAATCTCTTGGACATAAACATGAGCGACTTCTTCATGAACATATCTCCTCGGGTAAGGGAAACAAAAGCATAAATGAACAAGTGGGACTATATCAAGCTGAAAAGCTTCTGTACAGCAAAGGACACCATCAGTAGAACAAAAAGACATCCTACAGTATGGGAGAATATATTCAGAAATGACATATCTGATAAGGGGTTGACATCCAAAATATGTAAAGAACTCACGCACCTCAACAAACAAAAAGCAAAGAATCCAATAAAAAAATGGGCAGAGAATCTGAATAGATACTTCTCCAAAGAAGAAATTCAGATGGCCAATAGGCACATGAAAAGATGCTCCACATCGCTAATCATCAGAGAAATGCAAATTAAAACCACAATGAGATATCACCTCACACCAGTGAGGATGGCCACCATTCAAAAGACAAACAACAACAAATGTTGGCGAGGATGTGGAGAAAATGGAACCCTTCTACACTGCTGGTGGGAATGTAAATTAGTTCAACCACTGTGGAAAGCAGTATGGAGGTTCCTCAAAAAACTCAAAATAGAAATACCATTTGACCCAGGAATTCCACTCCTAGGAATTTTCCCAAAGAATGCAGCAGCCCAGTTTGCACACATATGCACACCTATGTTTATCACAGCACTATTTACAATAACCAAGAAATGGAAGCAACCTAAGTGTCCATCAGTAGATGAATGGATAAAGAAGATGTGGTATATATACACAATGGAATATTATTCAGCCATAAGAAGAAAACAAATCCAGACATTTGCAACAACATGGATGGAGCTAGAGAGTACTTTGCTCAGTGAAATAAGCCAAGTGGAAAAAGACAAGTATCAAATGATTTCACTCATATGTGGAGTATAAGAACAAAGAAAAAAACTGAAGAAACAAAACAGCAACAGACTCACAAAACCCAAGAATGGACTAACAGTTACCAAAGGGAGAGGTACTGGGGAGGATAGGTGGGAAGGGAGGGACAAGGGGGAAAACGGGACATTACGATTAGCAGACATAATATGGGGGGCGCAAGGGGAGGGCTGTACAACTCAGAGAAAACAAGTCACTACTCTATAGCATCTCACTACGCTGATAGACAGTGACTGTAATGGGGTATGTGGGGGGGACTTGATGAAGTGGGGAGTTTAGTAACCATAATGTTGCATATGTAATTGTGGATTAACGATACCAAAAAAAAAAAAAAAACAGATGCTTCTGATGGAGTCATTTTTTCAGGAGGCATATTTTTCAATATGTAGAATTATTCAGTGGGACCCAAAAGTTTGTGTAATAAGTAAATCATTGAATGAATAAAAGAGTGAAAAACCCACTCATATATTTTTCTCACCAACAATTTTGAGAATAAGACATACATAGAAGCATAAAAATTGCATAGGAAATGTTTCCTTTTAGCCAGTTGGGATCAAAGTGATAATGCCAGATACCTGGCACATGAAAAGCATTCAATAAATGGCAGCTGTAAGGAAAGTTCTAAACAACATCACCCTACAAGTGAGGCTCATAGTATGTCTGGGAGATGGAACACAGCCACAGAAGGACTGTGTCTGAGGCACAGTGGCGGCTACCAACACTTCAAATTTCCCTAATACCACACCACACACACACCATAAAGTAAGTTCAAGAATGACAGAAACATAGCCTGTTGGTTTTACTGCTGAATCCTAAGGGCCTGGCACATAGGAGGTCTTCAGTAAATACCTGTTGAATGAATGTCAAAGTACTCTCCTGGTGTGCAACAACTGCCCAGCGCATTTAATCATCCTCCCGGCTTCCCTTCTCTCCACCCATATAGTTAAAAATCTCAGGCCATGCCCCAAACTATTCGCTCAGAACCTGCATTTTGATATTATTCCCCAGTGATGCCTCTGTACCTTAAAGTATGAGAGGCACTGCTGTAAATCAAATCAATTTCACTTTCTGCCACCCCAGTTGATAACCTACTGACTCAAAAAAACACCACACTCAAGGTCTAAGGCAATTGGATTTGTTAAGAAATAGGAAGAACTAGAATAGAGTCAGATGCTAGGGTTGCTCCCTCTCTCATTTAGAAAGCATATTGTACAGAAGAGTGGCACAGAGTCAACATTTCTAAACTTACTTTCCTTTTAATGATGTTAAAGAATATCAGCCAAAGCTAACAGAAAGCAAAATAGTCACTCTCCTTTACGTGCCCACCTTTCTGGCTTGGAGTCCTCTGTGCATTTTCAGGAAAAGAGAAGGAGTATCTGATATACACAGGTTCATCATGGTACTTTACTCATTTAATCTTTATGCCACCTGGAAACACAGCAACGGGAGGGTGATATGGAATCAGGTTCACAGTCAGCCCCCGTGAACACATTCCCCAAAAGCTGCACTTTTTAAAAACATTGTGAAGGTCCATTACTGTCATAAGCACTGATCAGAATATGAAGAAAGATGTTAGAGAAGTGAAAACTAAAGGGAAACTCTGAAACACTGGGAGAAAATTGTCAAGGAGTATAGCCATGTTTTAATGATAAGGTTCCCTTCTAAACATCATCACAAGGAGCTACTAAGCCCATTCTCAGCTTCAGTGTCCAACATTTTAAAAGTCAGCTACCCGGATAGGATTCAAGATGACAGGCAGCATGAGAGGTGAGACAGAGAACTCCTCTCAAAAACACAAACGGTATGAAAATATAGTTAATTAATACAACTACCCCTAAAACAGCAACAGGAAAGAAGGCTGAACCAGACGGCATACAGAACTCACGAACAGAGCAGACCTAAACCCACGAAAGCCTTAATCCAGTGGGACCCGAGCCCTTCCCCCACCACAACTCACTGGTGGGAGGAAGAGAAACAGAGCAGGGAGGGGTGGAAGCCTGGGACTACTGAACACCTAGCCCTGGAGATCTGTTTTTCGAGAAAGTGTATTTGAGGAGGTAATTGCTGAAAACGTCCCCAATCTGGGGAAGAAGATAGTCTTTCAAGCCGTGGAGGAGCACAGATCTCCCAACACAAGGGACCCAAGGAAGACAACATCAAGACATATAATAATTAAGATGGCAAAGGTCAAAGATAAAGACAGAGTATGAAAGGCAACTAGAGAGAGATAAAAGATCACATACAAAGGAAAACCCATCAGACTATCATCAGACTTCTCAACAGAAACCTTACAGGCCAGAAGGGAGTGGCATGATATATTTAATGCAATGAAGCAGAAGGGCTTTGAACCAAGAATACTCTACCCAGCAAGGTTATCATTTAAATTTGAAGGAGGGATTAAACAATTTTCAGATAAGCAAAAGCTGAGAGAATTTACCTCCCACAAACCACCTCTACAGTGCATTTTGGAGGGACTCCTATAGACAGAAGTATTCTTAAGGCTAAAGAGATGTCACCCAAAGGATAGACAAAGAGTAGAGAATGTGATTCATAACATACAAAGAATGGAGGAGGAAGAAACAGGAGGAAAATAAAAAGAATCTTAAGTTTGTGTTTGTAGTAGGATACAAAGTGAGTTAAATTAGACTGTTAGATAGTAAGGCAATTACCCTGGAACCTTTGTTAACTATGAATCTAAAGGCTGCAATGGCAATAGTACATACCTATCGATAATTACACTAAATGTAAATGGTCTGAATGCACCAATCAAAAGACATAGAGTCACTGAATGGATAAAAAAACAAGACCCATCTATATGCTGCCTACAAGAGACCCATTTCAAACCCAAAGACATACACAGACTGAAAGTAAGGGGATGGAAAAAGATATTTCATGCACTAATACTGAGAAAAAAGCAGGAGTTGCAGTACTTGTATCAGACAAAATAGACTTCAAAACAAAGAAAGTCACAAGAGACAAAGAAGGACATTACATAATGATAAAGGGGTCAGTCCAACAAGAGGATATAAATATCTATGCACCCAACACAGGACCACCTACATATGTGAAACAAATATTAACAGAATTAAAGGAGGAAAAAGAATGCAATACATTAATTTTAGGAGACGCCAACACACCACTCACTCCAAAGGACAGATCAACCAGGCAAAAAATAAGTAAAGAGACAGAGGCACTCAACAAGGTATTACAACAGATGGACCTAACGGACATCTACAGAACACTCCATCCAAAAGCAACGGAATACACATTCTTTTCAAGTGCACATGGAACATTTTTAAGAATAGATCATATACTAGGTCACAAACAGAATCTCAGTAAATTCAAGAAGATTGAAATTCTACCAACCAGCTTCTCAGATCACAAAGGTATGAAACTAGAAATAAATTACACAAAGAAAATGAAAAAGGCCACAAACACATGGAAGCTTAATAACATGCTCTTAAATAATTAATTGATAAATGAACAAATAAAAACAGATCAAGCAATATATGAGGAAAAATGACAACAATAATTCAACACCACAAAATCTCTGGAATTCAGCGAAAGCCATGCTGAGAGGAAAATATATTGCAATACAGGCCTACCTCAGGAAAGAACAATCCCAAATGAATTGTCTAAACTCACAATTAATGAAACTAGAAAAGGAAGAACAAATGAGGCCCAAAGTCAGTAGGAGGGACATAATAAAGATTAAAGCAGAAATAAATAAAATTGAGAAGAATTATACAATAGAAGGAATCAATGAAAGTAGGAGCTGGTTCTTTGAGAAAATAAACAAAATAGATAAAACCTTAGCCAGACTTATCATGAAAAAAGAGAGTCTACACACATAAAGAGAATCAGAAATGAGAAAGGAAAAATCACTATGGACAGCACAGAAAAACAAAGAATTATGAGAGAATACTATGAAAAATTATATGGTAACAAACTAGATAACCTAGAAGAAATGGACAACTTTCTAGAAAATTACATCCTTCCAAGGCTGATGCAGGAAGAAACAGAAAATCAGAATAGACCAATTACCAGCAAAGACATTGAATTGGTAATCAAAAAACTACCTAAGAACAAAACTCCTGTGCCTGAAGGTTTCACTGCTAAATTATATCAAACATTTATAGTGAAGACTTAATATCCATCTTCCTTAAAGTTTTCCAAAAAGTAGAAGAGATGGGAATACTTCCAAAGTCATTCTACGAGGCCAACATCACTCCAATACCAAAACCAGGCAAAGACACCACAAAAAAAGAAAATTACAGACCAATATCCCTGATGAATATAAATTCAAAAATACTCAACAAAATATTAGCAAACCGAATTCAAAAATACATCAAAAAATCATCCATCATGATCAACTGGGATTCACCCCAGGGATGAAAGCATGGTACAATATTTGAAAATCCATCAACATCATCCACTACACCAACAAAAAGAAGGACAAAAATCACATGATCATCTCCATAGATGCTGAAAAAGCTTTCAACAAAATTCAACATCCATTCATGATAAAAACTCTCAAGAAAATGCGTATAGAGGGCAAGTACCCCAACATAATAAAGGCCATATATGGAAACCCACAGCCAACATTATACTTAACAGCAAGAAGCTGAAAGCTTTTCCTTTAAGACTTGGAACAAGGCAAGGATGCCCACTTTCCCCACCTTTATTTAACATGGTTTTGGAGGTCCTAGCCATGGCAATCAGACAACACAAAGGAATAAAAGACATTCAGAGTGGTAAGGAAGAAATCAAACTGTCCCTGTTTGCAAATGACATTATACTGTACATAAAAAACCCTAAAGAATCCACTGCAAACATCTAGATCTAATATCTGAATTCAGCAGACTTGCAGGATACAAAATTAATACACAGAAATCTGTTGTATTCCTATACACTAACGATGAACTAGCAGAAAGAGAAATCAGGAATACAATTTCCATTCACAATCACATCAAAAAGAAAAAAATACCTAGGAATAAACCTAACCAAGGAAGTGAAAGACTTATACTCTGAAAACTACAATACACTCTTGAGAGAAATTAAAGAAACCAATAAATGGAAACACATCCCATGCTCATGGATAGGAAGAATTAATATTGGCAAAATAGCCATCCTGCCTAAATAAATTTATGGATTCAATGTAATCCCTATAAAAATACCAACAGCATTCTTCAACGAACTGGAACAAATAGTTCTAAAATACATATGGAACCATAAAAGACCTCGAATAGCCAAAGCAATCCTGAGAAGGAAGAATAAAGCAGGGGGAATTACACTCCCTGACTTCAAGCTCTACTACAAAGCCCCAGTAATCAAGACAATTTGGTACTGGCACAAGAACAGACCCATAGACCAATGGAACCGACTAGAGAGCCCAGATATAAACCCAAGCATATATAGTCAATTAATATATGATAAAGGAGCCATGGGTATACAATGGGGAAATGACAGCCTCTTCAACAGCTGGCATTGGCAAAACTGGACAGCTATATGTAAGAGAATGAAACTGGATTATTGTCTAACCCCACACACAAAAGTAAACTCAAAATGGATCAAAGACCTGAATGTAAGTCACAAAACCATAAAACTCTTAGAAAAAACATAGGCAAAAATCTCTTGGACATAACCATGAGCAACTTCTTCATGAACATATCTCCCCAGGCAAGGGAAACAAAATAAAAAATGAACAAGTGGGACCATATAAAACTAAAAAGCTTCTGTACAGCAAAGGACACCATCAATAGAACAAAAAGACATCCTACAGTATGGGAGAATATATTCATAAATGACATATCTGATAAGGGGTTGATATCCAAATTATACAAAGAGCTCATGCACCTCAACAAACAAAAAACAAATAGGCCAATTAAAAAATGGGCAGAGGATCTGAACAGACAGTTCTCCAAAGAAGAAATTCAGATGGCAAACAGGCACATGAAAAGATGCTCCACATCGCTAATCATCAGAGAAATGCAAATTAAAACCACAATGAGCTATCACCTCATACCAGTTAGGATGGCCAACATCCAAAAGACAAACAACAACAAATGTTGGCGAGGATGTGGAGAAAGGGAAGCACTCCTACCTGCTGGTGGAAATGTAAATTAGTTCAACAATTGTGGAAAGCAGTTCCTCAAAAAACTCAAAATAGAAATAACATTAGACCCAGGAATTCCACTCCTAGGAATTTCCCTAAGAATGCAGCAGCCCAGTTTGAAAAAGACATATGCACACCTATGTTTATCGTAGCACTATTTACAATAGCCAAGAAATGGAAGCAACCTAAGTGTCCATCAGTAGATGAATGGATAAAGATGTGGTACATATACACAATGGAATATACACAATGGAATATTATTCAGTCATAAGAAGAAAACAAATCCAGACATTTGCAACAACATGGATGGAGCTAGAGGGTACTTTGCTCAGTGAAATAAGCCAGGCGGAGAAAGACAAGTATCAAATGATTTCACTCATCTGTGGAGTATAAGAACAAGAAAAAACTGAGGGAACAAAACAGTAGCAGACTCACAGAACCCAAGAATGGACTAACAGTTACCAAAGGGAAAGGGACTGGGGAAGATGGGTGGGAAGGGAGGGATAAGGGGAAAAAGGGGTATTCCAATTAGCACACATAATATAGTGGGGGGAGAATACAGGGAAGGCAGTATAACACAGAGAAGACAAGTAGTGATTCTACAGCATCTTTCTATGCTGATGGACAGTGACTGTAATGGGGTATGTGGTGGGGGCTTGATAATAGGGGGAATCTAGTAACCATAATGTTGCTCATGTAATTGTACATTTATAATAAGAAAAAAATAAAATAAAAATAAAAAGTCAGCTACCCCTCTGATAACAAAACTGAGAGGTACTTAGTCATTATCATTTTACACAGCAGAATACTGATGCTCCAAGAGATAAAGCCTCTTGTACATGACTGCAGACCTGCTCAGGTTTTTTCAGATTCCACATTGACCTTCCATTCTGCCATCACATGAAGCCTTCTGTTGGCAACTCAACATTGCCTTCCTCCTACCATGCTCTCCCTCACAACATGAGCACAGGAAGCCCTAGGTTTACATTCCCATGGATCTCTGCCAGCACTATTCAGGATTAGATTCACTAAAGAAAGGTATTCTGTAGGGTTTGGACAAAAGTGACTGGAATTACTGGGCATCCTGTATAATTCCAACTTCCTGACTCCATGAATGTAAGCAGAAAAAGCGGGAGCCAGCAACAGCCTTCTCTGATCTTGTTTGCCCAACACCTCCAAAGGTTTCCTAAGCCTCTAAATCCTGTTTGGATGCCTAGAATACTTTCTGTTTTTTCACCAAACCCTCACTAACACAACCACACAGCTTGTATCCACTCTTGCACCCAGGCTGCCATTCTATCCTCTATATCTTTCTCTATCAAAGCACCCAGATTTACACATATTTCTTTATTTGTCCAACTTTTCTTTATAAAATGAATTATCATAGCAGAGGTCATAAAAGAATTATTGTTATCACCATCCCTGCCTGATAACAGATGCTTAATAAATAGAAGTTGATTGACTAGACCAAGCTCATAACACTTCCTAGTATTTCTTTCTTAAACATCATATGCCTACTTACAAGACTGGTTCCTTTCTAGAAGTTCAGGTTTAGAATGGGGTTACTGGGATCAGCATGGCCTAAGCACTAAAACTCCTGTGTCTAAAAGATTGAAGGGCAGGTTAGGGGGTAAATGAGAAATTCAAGAAAAGCTTTCCCTTATCCGAAAGCTACTAGAACATTCAGGAATACAATATCCTTAGGTCAAGAGAACAGCTTCTGTTGCTATTCTTAAAGTTAGCTTTGAGTAGACTAAAGGATTTTAATTGTTTTAATGAATGTCCATTTATAGCTATATCCGAGCTCAGATTCTACATCTGTTTTCTGTTCCCCCAGCTGTGCATATTTTTACAGATGTTTCATTATGCTTCCTGGTTCACATCCAAACCTAACAGTTTATGCTCTTTTGGAAGGATAATAATCAGAGATATCCACTTATGTTTTCACATACTGTATTTCATGTATTTGTATATATAAATACATATTTAAGTTTCCTTCCCCATCCTGCCTTATTCTAGCCAAAAGAGATAGATGAGTCCATACTTATATTCTCAAAGAAGGAATTTAACAGGCAGACAGTCTCTGACTGTCATGGACGTGTTTCAGAAAGGTCAAATAGGAGAAGGTTGTTGGGTGGCATAGTGCTTCATCATTTTCTTAGTAAAGAAACCAAAGCAGTATGGTGCATCTAGGCAGGAGGGAACCACTGACAGCCTTACAGAGGTTGTGTGTCTGTGGCCACCCCATGAATGCTATGTGGATAAACACTTGATGAATGGAGAACGTGTCCCCGCGAAAGCTGGATGGATAACATTTTAGATTCCAGAATCTCAGCATACACTGAAACATAATTAAATTGCATTTCCCTCCAGCATAATAGAATGGGCTTTTGAATCAGAAATTAAATATACTCACAGAAATAAAAAAATTGTATTTCAAACACCATGCATTTGTGGATTAAGACTCATACCTGCCACAAAATCAAGAACTCAGAGCTATTAGATGCTCTATACTCTAATTCTGAGTCCAATGTCACATTATGGGCTTTGCAACCATTCCCCCCCAGTCAGAATCAAGAAGTGGCTTAATCCTTGGTTGGCTGAAGCTTGACTAGCACTGGAAGGAAAGAGCCAGCATGTGTAGCTACAGAGGGTCTCTTGGTTTAAATGGAACAAATACCAAATAAGTCAAAATTCATCATGGAGGAAAAAGAATCAAGTCAAACTTTTGCAATCTGTCAGTAAACTGCTACACTGAAAATAGGAAGGATTTACAGGATATTTATGAGCCTACACCTATCACTCAAGTAGTGTTTAACATATGCTGAGCCCTGTTCTAGATGACTCAACCCATAAAAGCACGACCACATGCCTATGAAGTAGCTTAAGTATTAGTCTCACTTTATAGATGAAGATACTGAGATACATGGGAATTAAGCGACTTACCCAAGGTCATAGCAGCTTTGAGACATGAACATAGTCAATCTGGCTACAGTCTAGCTTGACCACTATACAGAGCTGCCTTTGCCCACCAAAGCTCAAATATTTGGATGGAATAACCCAAATTTAAATATTTGGAAGGAAGAGGTTATTAGGTCCACTCCTTTTATATTAAAGAGGAGAAAAGAGCAGCAAAGAGGGCAAAGACCTCTGCTCAGTATCAAAGAGCTTAGCCTATCACACCTTTTTGTTTTATGACAAATACTCATCATCAATCAAATAAATCATATTGCTTTTAATGGTTCCTAAAGAACAAATTGAAAGTTTTAAGCCCAGCCTTTTACAGCCTTCCAGGAATTTCACCTAAACTTCTCTAAGCTGACCTGAGATCTGAGTGACAGGATGCCAAATGGTATCAGAGGCCAAGTAAAGTACCTTGATGGATCATCTCTGGGTACCTAGGAAGCAAGACTGTGCCAGGATGTCTTTTTGTTCTACTGATGGTGTCCTTTGCTGTATAGAAGCTTTTTAGTTTGATATAGTCACATTTGTTCATTTTTGCTTTTGTTTCCCTTGCCCAGGAAGATATGTTCATGAAGAAGTTGCTCATGGTTATGTCCAAGAGATTTTTGCCTATATTTTTTTCTAAGAGTTTTATGGTTTCACGACTTACATTCAGGTCTTTGATCCATTTTGAGTTTACTTTTGTGTGTGGGGTTAGACAGTAATCCAGTTTCATTCTCTTACATGTAGCTGTCCAGTTTTGCCAACACCAGCTGTGGAAGTGGCTGTCATTTCCCCATTGTATATCCATGGCTCCTTTATCGTATATTAATTGACCATATACGCTTGAGTTTATATCTGGGCTCTCTAGTCAGTTCCATTGGTCTAAGGGTCTGTTCTTGTGCCAGTACCAAATTGTCTTGATTACTGTAGCTTTGTAGTAGAGCTTGAAGTCAGGGAACATAATTCCCCCTGCTTTATTCTTCCTTTTCAGGATTGCTTTGGCGATTTGGGGTCTTTTTTGGTTCCATATGAATTTTAGAACAATTTGCTCTAGTTCATTGAAGAATGCTGTTGGTATTTTGATAGGGATTGCATTGCCATATGAATTTTAGAACTATTTGCTCTAGTTCATTGAAGAATGCTGTGGGTATTTTGATAGGGATTGCATTGATTCAGGAGATTGTTTTAGGCAGGATGGCCATTTTGAAAATATTAATTCTTCCTAGTCAAGAGCATGGGATGAATTTCCATTTATTAATTTCCTCTTTAATTTCTCTTAAGAGAGTCTTGTAGTTTTCAGGGTATAAGTCTTTAATTTCCTTGGTTAGGTTTATTCCTAGGTATTTTATTCTTTTTCATGCGATTGTGAATGGAATTATTTTCCTGATTTCTCTTTCTGCTAGTTCACTGTTACTGTATAGGAATGCAACAGATTTCTGTGTATTAATTTTGTATCCTGCAACTTTGCTGAATTCAGATATTAGATCTAATAGTTTTGGAGTGGATTCTTTAGGGTTTTTTATATACAATATCATGTCATCTGCAAACCGGGACAGTTTGACTTCTTCCTTGCCAATCTGGATGTCTTTTATTTCTTTGTGTTGTCTGATTGCCGTGGCTAGGACCTTCTGAACTATGTTGAATAAAAGAGGAGAGAGTGGGCATCCTTGTCTTCTTCCCAATCTTTAAGGAAAAGCTTTCAGCTTCTCACTGTTAAGTGTAATGTTAGCTGTGGGTTTGTCATATATGGCCTTTATTATGTTGAGGTACTTGCCCTCCATACCCATTTTGTTGAGAGTTTTTATCATGAATGGATGTTGAATTTTGTCAAATGCTTTTTCAACATCTATGGAGATGATCATGTGGTTTTTGTCGTCTTTTTGTTAATGTAGTGGATGATGTTGATGGATTTTTGAATGTTGTATCATTCTTGCATCTCTGGGATGTATCCCACTTGATCATGATGGATGATCTATTTGATGTATTTTTGAATTTGGGTTGCTAATATTTTGTTGAGTATTTTTGCATTTATGTTCATCAGGGATATTGGTCTGTAATTTTCTTTTTTTGTGGTGTCTTTGCCTGGTTTTGGTATTAGAGTGATGTTGGTCTCATAGAATGAGTTTGGGAGTATTTCCTCCACTTCTACTTTTGGAAAACTTTAAGGAGGAAGGTTATTAGGTATTCACTAAATGTTTGATAAAATTCAGCAGTGAAACCATCTGGGTCAGTTTTGTTCTTGGGTAGTTTTTTGATAACCAATTCAATTTCTTTACTGGTAATTGGTCTATTCAGATTTTCTGTTTCCTCCTGGGTCAGCCTTGGAAGGTTGTATTTGTCTAGAAAGTTGTCCATTTCTTCTAGGTTATCCAGTTTGTTACCATATAATTTTTCATAGTATTCTCTCATAATTCTTTGTTTTTCTGTGCTGTCCGTAGTGATTTTTCCTTTCTCATTTCTGATTCTGTTTATGTGTGTAGACGCTCTTTTCTTCTTGAAAAATCTGGCTAGGGGGTTATCTATTTTGTTTATTTTCTCAAAGAACCAGCTCCCACTTTCATTGATTCTTTCTATTGTATAATTCTTCTCAATTTTATTTATTTATGCTTTAATCTTTATTATGTCCCTCCTTCTACTGACTTTGGGCCTCCTTTGTTCTTCCTTTTCTAGTTTCATTAATTGTGAGTTTAGAAAGTTCATTTAGGATTGTTCTTCTTTCCTGGGGTAGGCCTATATTGCAATATATTTCCCTCTTAGCAGAGCCATTACTGCATCCCAGAGATTTTGTGGTGTTGAATTATTGTTTTCATTTGTCTCCATATATTGCTTGATCTCTGTTTTTATTTGGTCATTTATGCATTGATTATTTAGGAGCATGTTATTAAGCCTCCATGTGTTTGTGGGTCTTTCGTTTTCTTTGTGTAATTTATTTCTAGTTTCAAAAAAAACCTTTGTGATCTGAGAGGCTGGTTGGTACAATTTCAATCTTTTTGAATTTACTGAGGTTCTTTTTGTGGCCTAGTATATGATCTATTCTTAAAAATGTTCCATGGGCACTTGTGAAGAAAGTGTATCCTGTTGTTTTTGGATGCAGTGTTCTGTAGATGTCTATTAGGTCCATCTGTTCTAATATGTTGTTCAGTGCCTGTCTCTTTATTTTCTATCCGGTTGATCTGTTCTTTGGAGTGAGTGGTGTGTTGAAATCTCCTAAAATGAATGCATTGCATTCTATTTCCCCCTTTAATTCTGTTAGTATTTGTTTCACATTTATAGGTGATCCTGTGTTAGGTGCATAGATATTTATATTAGTTATATCCTCTTGTTGGACTGACCCCTTTATCATTACATAATGTCCTTCTTTGTCTCTTGTGACTTTCTTTGTTTTGAAGACTATTTTGTCTGATAAAAGTACTGCAACTCCTGCTTTTTTCTCCCTATTAGTTGCATGAAATAACTTTTTCCATCCCTTTACTTTCAGTCTGTGTATGTCTTTGGGTGTGAAGTGAGTCTCTTGTAGGCAGCATATAGATGGGTCTTGTTTTTTTCTCCATTCAGTGACTCTATATCTTTTGATTGGTGCATTCACATCATTTACATTTAGAGTGATTATCGATAGGTATGTACTTCCTGCCATTGCAGCCTTTAGATTAGTGGTTAACAAAGGTTCAAGGGTAATTCCATTACTATCTAACAGTCTAATTTAACTCACTTCATATGCTATTACAAACACAACCTAATGGTTCTTATTTTTTTCCTTTTTCTTCTGCCTCCATTTTTTGTATGTTATGAATCATATTCTGTACTCTTTGTCTATCCCTTGGGTGACATCTATATAGCCTTAGGAATACTTCCCTCTATAGGAGTCTCTCCAAAATGCACTGTAGAGGTGGTTTGTGGGAGGTAAATTCTCTCAGCTTTTGCTTATCTGAAAATTGTTTAATCCCTCCTTCAAATTTAAATGATAACCTTGCTGGGTAGAGTATTCTTGGTTCAAGGCCCTTCTGCTTCATTGCATTAAATATATCATGCCACTCCCTTCTGGCCTGTAAGGTCTCTGTTGAGAAGTCTGATGATAGCCTGATGGGTTTTCCTTTGTATGTGATCTTTTTCCCTCTCTAGCTGCTTTTGAAAGTCTGTCTTTATCCTTGATCTTTGCCATTTTAATTATTATATGTCTTGATGTTGTCTTCCTTGGGTCCCTTGTGTTGGGAGATCTGTGCACCTCCATGGCTTGAAAGACTATCTCCTTCCCCAGATTGGGAATTTTACAGCATTTAACTCCTCAATGACACTCTCTATCCCTTTTTCTCTGTCTTCTTCTTGTGGTACCCATATAATGCGAGTATTGTTCTGTTTGGATTGGTCACACAGTTCTCTCAATATTCTTTCATTCTTAGAGATTCTTTTTTCTCTCTGTGCCTCAGCTTCTTTGTATTCCTCTTCTGTAATTTCTATTCTATTTACCATCTCTTCTACTACATCTAATCTGCTTTTAAATCCCTCCATTGTATGTTTCATTTCAGAT
This sequence comes from Phataginus tricuspis, assembly GCA_029783875.1. Lineage (NCBI taxonomy): Eukaryota > Metazoa > Chordata > Mammalia > Pholidota > Manidae > Phataginus > Phataginus tricuspis. The sequence goes on along the minus strand of JAQQAC010011420.1, from coordinate 44,501,145 downwards.
ATGGAATTTCTTAATGATTGAATCTCCATCTTAAATTCATTCCTGAGTTCTTGAATATTTTTCTGTACCTCCATAAGCATGTTTATAATTTTTATTTTGAACCCTCTTTCAGGAAGATTGGTGAGTTCAGTTTCATTTGGCCCTTTTTCTGGGGTTTTTGAGATTTTGGTCTGAACCATATTCTTTTGAAATTTCATATTTCTGTGTGGTGCCCACTAGTGTTCATAAACTCCAGTCTCTGGAGCTGCTCAGCCCCTAGAGTGAGGTTGGGGGTCATATGGGAGCAGAGCTGGTGCCCAGGGGGAGGAAAGATCTGTTTCCTGATTCCCGTCTGAGGTGCCTGTCTCCAGTGTCAGAGCCAGTGGGCCAAGCATACATGGGTAAACCTCTGTGCTTTGCGTCTCTAACTGTTGTAGGCGGGGCCTCCCTCTGGCTGGCCTGACGCCAGCACAGTGACTGCCAGTTTGTGAACTGGTGCCAGCAGCCTACAAGGAAGGTGCAGCAGGCTGTGTCACAGTGGGGGGCCTCAGAGCTGAGTAAGCATCCAGGGGAATGGAGCACCTGGAGCTCCTCAAAGTTCCCAACCAGCTGGGCAGAGAGCACCCAGACAACCTTGTCCAGCTCTCCCTTCTCCCATGTAGCAAGCTCCATGCAAACCTCACCACTTCAGAAGCCCTCTCACTGCTAGGAATCCTCTCAGACCACCCGCCCCTCCTCTGACACAGAGCGGCCTGATGTGGATCCCCTCCTCTGCAAACGGCCGGAATGTCAGTCTCCCAAGCTCTCTGCCTGTCCGAGCTCCCCAACGTCCAGAGCACCACACACTATAGGATTCTGCTCACAAAGCAGATCTCTAGGGCTAGGCGCTCAGCAGTCCCTACCCCTTCCCCACTCCGTTTCTCTTCCTTCCTCCGGTGAGCTGGGAAGGGCCTTGGTCCCGCCAGATTAAGGCTTTCCTACGTTACCCTGTTTCATGAGGTGTGCTCTGTTCATGAGGTCTGTATGGAGTCTGGTTCAGCCTTCTTTCTTGTTGCTCTTTTAGGGTTAGCTGTATTAATTAACTATATTTTTGTACTATTTGTGGTTTGGGAAGGAGTTCTCTGTGTCACCTGTCATGCCACCATCTTGAATCCTTCTGCTGTGACCATTTAAGAATTGGGGAATTTGATGCTGAGCAATTTTTTTCTCTACTCTTATTGAAACACTAGGATTAGAAACCTCTACTTTGGAAATAGGATATTTACGATATGTTATTTATGTTCCATCAATTTCAAAGTAAGATTCTATGGAAAAATCCCTTACTCCCCCAAAAAACAAAGGGATCATTCTGACTCTCTTTTGCCCATTAGCAAGAAGCACATAACTGTACCACCTCACTGGTATGTCCAAAGTCCCTTGGATGAAGTATTGATAAAGAAAATAAGAGCCACTTCTACCTCCTGAAAGAGGATCATCTAATTGTGAGCAATTGTTTTTTCTTTAATCACTATGGGGACAAGAATTTGCAACAAGATATCTGTATTATTTAAACCACTGGACATTCGATGACCTCCATCTTAATCCTCTTTGCTTCTGCTGTGTTGACATGTCCTGTCATTAATAAGCTTAGACTTGCAGTATAACAACTGCTGAAAGCTGGATCAGATGATATTAGAGTAAAATTGCCAGTTACTGGTTTCTAACCATTTCCACTCTTCTTTCTCTTTCTACCCTAAGAATACTCTCACAGCTTATACAAAAAAAAAAATGGTGATGAATATGAGGAATGTGCCAACTTACAAAGACACAAAGACATGCTTAAGAGCGGAAAGAGAGACAAGTAAATAACTGAACTCGTGTTGAGAAGGCTGTGGACAAAGTTCCAAAAAACAAAGTAATTTAAGAAAGACTTAGCTTGAGTAGCTGTGAAAAGGTAGAAGAAAAAAAAAAGGAAAGGAATCTCTTGCTACCGGATCCCTGAGTCGTTTTAAGTAAAGGAGGAAAAAAGTGCTACACACATGGCATGTGTCACTGCTGTGATTATCAGGGTCCTCCTATTAAATTAGAAAAGTAACAGATTTCAAAATTTAACTATAGGGCCAAGATAAAAGAAACACAAGTTTAAGTTTTTAGACATCTACTTAAATTCTAATATCCTCTCTAACAAATTCATTAAATTTTAATGTGCATATATTCCAACAAAGTCATGAACTGTTAGTGTTACCCAGAAAGACACTACAAGGAAGACATGAACTCATTAGCAACTCAATCAGGTTGAATCTCTTTTCCTTTTCCCTTGAAGGAGTCTGGCTCCCAGGACCTTTCATAACCAGGCAGACAACTTTAGGGTTTTCAGATGAGCCATGGAGCAAACAGTATAGCAAAACGGAGGTAGTGCCCAGCTCGTCCCTGGCCTTTCAAATATTCCACAAGGTACTTACCACTCTGGCAAATGCAAATTTAACCTTGGAACTTACCGCATTAAAATTGGGGAAGAGGTTGACCGCAGCTGCAGTGTCAAGAGGAAAGGGAAGAAATGGTTTAATATCCAGCGACGGTTGCAAAGGAGGGGCTGGTGGACGGACCAGGGCTGGAAGAGCAGGGCTCTGGCATGTACCACCTGCAGAGATGAGAGGAAAGGGAGCAATCAGGGACATCGTGCACATAAAACAACACCAAAGTCTCTTTTGAGACCAAAAGGCTAGTCCTGTGGGTCACTGGAAAAAACAAGACATGGAGTGTGTTGACCTCAGCTGATACCCGGCCAATGAGCAGATTTGCCATTAGGCAGAAGCAGCGAGTTGAACTGTTTCCTTTGCCTCCTCAGGTTATAACTATCTGGTTATGTAAGTACACAGACAACATTGCAAACATTTCCTATGCCCCAGTCTATCCTTCTTTTCCTGCCTGGAGCTCTGGACTGAGCTGGCAACAAATCTATCACCAAAATCTCTTCCACTCCACCCCTAATGCCTCCCTGAAAACTAACTTTTGCTAAGCATATGCACCAAGTATAACTGATTATTTTACAGAACTACTCTTTCCCACCACATCCACAACTCTGGCAGCAAGATGATATGAACCTGGCATGGAAAAGTTAACCACAAACACAGGAAGCCGTACCTTACTGCCCTGGCAACTGGAAGATTAAAACAAGCAAACCCAGCTACAAATGGAGCAATCCCTGAACTGTTCAGCACCCTGTAGCTCTGAGCATTCAAGGACAACTTGCTTCCTCCCCGTCATGAGTAGGTGGAATTTAGAAGCAAGTACTGGGGATATTATGTCAGCAAAGGTACCCCCTTTGCATATCAATAGGCAACCAGCTAGTTTCAATGGAGCACACACTTTTGCTCCCTCCCCATTACAGGGCTCCCTCTTATAGGACTCAGAAGCTATAAGGACAGAAGCCCACCTCAGCATCTAGTTTCCTGTATTTTGGTAACATTCCAAAACATCAATTTGCTCTTAATTAAAGGCTGTTTGAATCCTAGGAAACTGTTAAAATATGCCAGCATTCTTCTAATCTGAGAGGCAAGCAACAGACGGTAAAAACCTGCTGGTGAAAATCCAAGAAGCATGAGGAAAACAAAATGCAGTGGGATTTTTCCTTTCTCATGGAAAAGGATTCTAAGAGAGAAGAGAGGTTCATGACTGGGCCACTTGTAGGCCTGCCATCTTGTTTTTCAAACAAAGTAGAGTGAGATACCTTGACAAATCTCACAATTAACTCTGGCCAGTTGCATACAGACCAGCATCCTGCCCTCAGCCAGTGCCCTGAACACAAGGTGAACATTCTAAAAACGGTTCCCCAGGGCAAACTAACCCTTTTGGACCAGAGGATCTGTTAATAAGATGGGTGACTATATACCTAGAGCAGAAGCCATCAGCACAGGATTTAATTTACCATACAAAAAAAAAAAATTAGCTCTCCAATTTCCAGGTATAAATTCGGCTGGAGCCAAATTAACAAAAACAATATTTTTCTCCACTCTTTTTATTACACTCTTAAGATATTCCTTAACAACAGCAAGGGCAACAGTGTCAAGTTTGAATCAGCAAACCAATTAAAATAAAAAGTAGTACAAGTCAGGCAATAGACAGCAGATGTTAAGACGAACAGAGATAAAAGCAAATATAACAAGTGTATTCACCAGCGCACACCATAAACTTATTTTATTGTCTGCCTGGTAGTATACTGAGGGCAGATATGCAAGCTTTCTTAGAGAGGGTATCCATAAAACTTTGGTGCTAGACCTGTCTGGGTTTAGTATTGCTAAAAATTTCTCTTTTGATGAAAAGGTAAAGAATCAGAATAAATTTTTTGTTAGTGCTTCCATAGAAAATTCAGAGTAAAATATGTTTTGGTTGACATCCGTCGTGTGGGTTTAACATGTCCCCAAATAACAGTGAGCTTTAATAAATAATTTTAAATTATTTTCATTTGTGTCACATGTCATGTTTTACCAAAGGTGTGCATATACATTCAGTACCCTATCTGAGCCTAAAATCTCAGAAATTAAGTAAGGGGACACATAACATCAAGGAGAGAAAAAATAAGTTTGACAAACTAGTTTATGCCGCTTCCACAGAAACATTCCATCCTTATAATTACAAGAATGCCATTTTGGAAGAACATACTCTGTAATTATTACATTTACGTCCCCCTCTGGTTCAGGATATCTAAACAGGTTGAGATAGGCTTATTTTTCTTATCCAGCATAATGACAGTCACAAAGAATAAATATACGTGGACTTGATTGCAAGGTAAAGTTCATTCTCACTTCTCTTCCTCCAAGATAATGTATTTCATTTACATTTACACACAGAGTTCAAGGCCCTCTCTCAACCTGCAACTGAGGTTTCCTTCCTAGGGGATAAAAAACACCAAGGAATAGTCATGAAATCCTGGGAAGCTGGGGAAAGAATTTGAGTTCATCCCTTCTCACCTGTTTGAAGACAGAAACCTAAAAGATCATGTGAAAGCAGAGGGCATGGGACTACATAGTTTTTGGCCACTTGTATGTAAATGTGGGTGTAACAGGTGCTGTGTGTACATGCTCTGGCCCCTTTCCAACTGAGGCACTTATTCCCCTAGATGCTGGGAGGCTGGCAGCTGATTGTTCCCACCTGAGATCCTCTTCACAAGTTATTTTTGTCCAAAGGGAGCTGCCTTGCCCAAGGTCAAAATCCCTTCACAGTTGGAAGGGTTTGAGGGGTTTGGTAGCCTTTTGCAAAGACTGATTAATGCTGGGGTCTACTGGCTTCTCCCTCCTGCCTTAAGGCAGGACAACTCTGAAGCTCTACTTCAGCTCTAACACTCCTTATAGAGTTTAGGATAGACTGAGGCCTCTGTTGTGACTGTATCACTGCACAACTTCTCCCTCTGCCCAATCCTGCCCGCCTCACTCCTTATAGGAGATTTCCCCCAATAAAGTCTCAGAGCCCAATTCCAGAAGAACTTGACCTATGACATCAGGCTGCTGTGATTCAATGGTCTTAAGAGAAATGTTGCATTGCTTTTTTTATTCTAAAATAGAACCAAATCTATAGAGCGGGTGCTGAGGAACAGAATTGAGGCTGCCTCTTAAAACCTATGTGACTAACATTTCTGCTTTAAAAAATGTGGGTAAATCCTGAAATGTTTTATTTCTACTAATCTATACATGCTCAGCAGCAAGAACACTGTTTGCAAAAAGTGCAGAAACAAAACTGGCAAATATAACAGGTTTCATCAGTTAAGCAGATTAAAATAGTCTCCTTGAGAAAATACCTATTTCATTCTTTCATTTTTTTACCAGAAACTACTGCATTTGGGATACGATTATATGCTTATTACTATTTCCTTATTATAAAATTACCTGGACAATAATAAACTTCAAAATATATACTGAATTTGTAGGCATTTCTAGAGGTAACAGAGTTGTTCTTTTGTAGTGTTTGCCAACAGTATTGCTCGTTCATTGGAATGTCACATTTCTGGAAATATTGGCATTCTTAATTTGAGGAAAGCATTTGAAGCCTCCATGGGGTGGGGCACTGAAAAAGATGGAAATTCATGTCCTTTGTATTTGAACCTCTGTTTACACGTAGCACCACACATTTCACAGCCTCTGAAATTTTAACAATGCAGGGTGAACAAATTAAACAAATTACTCTGATTTCAGAAGAGCTGATAGCTCTCTATACTGAATTTCTCATATTCCATTAAATTCAAGAAATTAAAAAAACATTCACTGAATATAGAATAGTTATTAGAAACTGAAGTATTAAATAATGAAGTCAAGGTAAATAAAGTAAGTGATCATGAAAGCTCATAAAACTCTTCTCTGTTCCTTTTGGATGTTTGTTTCTGTTAGTTTACATTTAGAACTTAAAACTGAACTGTAGAGTAAACATTAAATATTACTTTGGTCTATTCGCAAGACAGCTGTGTATTCATAAAAGTAAAAATTTGAAAAAATACTGGAGTAACTTTTTTGTTAAGAGAGACTATGTGAAAAAGTAAGAGGCATTCATATCAAAAGTTTGCATTTTTGAAATTCAAATGAAAATGTAAATGTGCAACTTTTTGTTTTATTAATTGATACAGATAAATAGAAATTCTAAGCCAACAGTTGTCAGTTGAAGCTTGTTGTAGCAGAGATAATGTATAAAAAGTGCCCAGCACAATGCTTGGCCAGTTAGTGCTAAGTGATACATGTTTTTCCTAATGAACTTAATAAATTCCAGAGAAGCTGTTCAGTTTGATCCATACACAAATTCAGGTTCTCTGAAAGCAGTCAATCAAGGTACTTTTAAAAGCACCTTCATATTCTTTGCATTGTTTATTTTGATCCCAACAGAAGGAGAGTCTTCAAAATAAGAGATTACTTTTATGAATCAATTATTTGAGATATTCCTTCAAAGCGGGGTAGTATTCTTTCTGTAATACAACATTTTTGACCTTGAACTGCACTTGATCCATTCAGACTTCATTAGTCACAGATGTCTGTGTGACAGCTTCACCCACTTACTTAATCTTTCATTTCCCCAAATGACAAAACTGAAGTTCAGAATGACAAGGGGCCGCTGCTGTTACATATTCAAGACCGTATGTGCCTTAGAACTGTGAACCATTTGTATATATTTTGATCTACATTATAGAAAGCAGTAAAGTCCCTGATTTTCTTATGGAATAAATAAATTCTATAGTATCTTTTTCCTTAATCATCAATTTGATTATATTTATTTTTATTTTATATAAATTACATATATATTCACATCATATATAGATTATATATATATATATTATGTATTATATAGAAAGTAATTTTAGATATAATTACCTATATTGAAATACATAGAGAAACCTACATATACATTGCAATAATGAGTTATTGAATAGTAAACTACGAAACTTATCAAAATATTCATACTGAACAGGAAAACATCTAGAGCGTTTATATAATATCAAGTTCTAAGTAGTTACTTGTGAAGCAACTGATTTTCAGATATACAGTGGAACACAACTTGCATACATTTCCAACTACTTCAGTTAGAATTGGCCATTGGAAGAGGGAAGGGCACACTTGTTATTCTGGGGACTGTGTGATAGTGGGCATAAAGGCTTTAGATCCAATAGCACTAACAGGAAGTAGAAAAGAAATGATGAGTTTGCTGACATGAGAGCAAAGCTTGATCTGACACCAACACTGGCCATGGAGGGCAGCAGTTAGTGTGACCGGCCAGCCCAGGTGGGTGGGAGGAAGTGGACAGAATACAGCTAGGTTTCACAAATCCATTGAGTGATTGCCATGGGCCAGGCCTCCAATCCCTTTAATTCCTTTAAAATACATGAAAATCTGCCGTGTACCTATGGTAATACTCAGTTTACACAACCAAAAGCCAAAGTTCTAGGAAGCGAAATATCTTACCTAAAATCACACATGTAATAAATGGCATTCGTGTGACTGCTGTAAATAGCTTTCAAACTAAAACTACGACAAACACAAACAAAACAACAAATACTCTGTGAAGTCAGTTTTCCCATATTAGGCAAGCCAGCTCACTGCCAGATATAATGCATTAAGACCAAAAATATGGTGAGAAATTTTTATTACTGCTCAAGGAAAAGAGGACACATTCCTTGTAAGACTATTCAGTAGGTATCGCTGATATTTTCTGATATTTATCTACCATGAGAACATGCTGGCGCTGCCCTACATTTGAGAAAGAATACAGCAAGACATGCATATGATATCAAACATATTTCAAAAGCCTTTGAGTTTACATTCTTTCATCTCTACTTGCCAAATCAAAAAAAAATAAATAGGTGTTTGTTGTATTCCCTTGTGTGGCTGCCTCTCAAATACTCAAGGTTATTGGTCAGGGTTTACAATGGGCAGTTTGTTGTTGAGATTATTTTTTAATTCCCTGGCTAGAAAAACTGTATGTTTATCATGTTGCCTTAAATCTCAGTGATTCAGCCTCCCATTCAGTTCCTGTCTTCATTTCAATGTCGTTCCCAACTGAATGATAAAACTACAAACTTATGTTGAGATAAAATTTGAATTTAGTGTGACTTGGCCACAATTTTGCCTTTATTGCTTTCTTCCTATCTGTTTTGGATTGTTGATTCACCTACTAGGTTTTAGAAAGTTGACCCAGCACTTTCTGTCTCAAGACGAAGATTCCTCATTGGACTACAGTGACATGCAGGTCAAATCAAACGTTCAAGCAAGGTCTGATCCACGAGGCAAGTGGTGACACCAAGTCCCACGAGATGGTGACTGCTGTCTCACACATGCTGCTCGTGACCAGAGAGAGAGAAATGAGGTGAGAATGGGCGTATGAGTCAGGGCAACTGGAGCACCACTCTGGAAACACTGATGCAAAAACATCTGCCTAAGTCAATGGTCAATGACTCTATCTTTACCCATGAAAGAAAACACATGTGAGTGAGCCGCATTTTCCCTTGTCCAAATTCTTTATTTATTCATTTTAAGTGGTGGTATTTATTCATTTTAAGTATTCCAGTAAGTCAGCTCAAAACTCTCATTGTAAGGAAGCAAAGAAATTATTTTTTCTCCACCATTATCACTGAAGGCCACAACTGGAATCAAACACTGCTAATATCTAGCTGCCAACATCCTCAGTCAAGTCTTCACTAGAAGAATAGTGGAATTTCTCACCTATTTAGTAAATTTCATGACACTCTCTGACGTCTAGGAAACAAGAGAGAAGATTCTGTTAGGAGTGTCATAGTAAAGAGTTTTAGACTTTTAATCCTAAATATCCCTCTGCACTTCAGTGCCTTGGCCAGAGAGTGCATAACTCAGGACCAGTACCGCCTCACAGAAAATCTAAAGATTGCCTGGACAATTCCTCTCAACTCAGCACCAGTGATATAGTAGGGGGAAAAAAAAAAACAACATAAAATGTTCCTCAAGATGAATGTCCCAAGATCAATTATAACTAATAAAAAAGATGCTACAGGTCTGAGCTGTCTGGTATGGTCGTCATTAGCCACGTGTGGCTACTTTAAATTAAATAAAATTAAAAATGCAGTTTCTCAGTCACACTAGCCACATTTCAAATGCTCAATAGCCACATGTGGCTGGAAACTAGCAGGTTGTATATGGCAGTTAAAAAATATTTCCATTATCACAGAAGGTTCTAGTGACCATTGCAACTCAGTGAAAACCAGCATTCTTGAGTGATGAGTAACGTATAGATAAGGAGCTGACATGGCTGCTTCAGAATCCCTCGCTGATGGCAGGAAAAGCTGCGCTTTCTGCTGGGCCCTCCTCCTTTTGGGATTAAGGAGAAGAGCTTTCCCAGAGTCAAAGAGTCTGGCTGCTGTCAGAAGGCAGACACTGCTGGGATCACATCAGATCATGTGATCATTGCCATCTGCATTCATCGTGCCAGATCATGTCCGGTCCTGGAGAGGACAATGGCTAATCTGTGAGTTTTCATGTGTGATCAATGATGGTAATATTTAAAGGTGGACCTAATTTTTTGAATGTTTAGTGATGAAATTGATGTTAATGAGCAATGAGTGATTTTGATAAAAATGATACCACATCTTCAAATCAAGGACGCAGAAAGGGCCGATCCCTGGCCCAGGAGATGTTAATTAATATCTGATAATCCTTGGGAGTACTATCACAAAGCTTTTATTTCACCAAACAAAGTGCATCATAATCCAGTGTCACTAATAACCAAGTGCTTAAATCCAGCTAATGCAGGCAGTTAAACGTGTCTGCTACATCTGTGTCTCCAGATAATTTTGCTCATAATATCCAGACTTTAGTCATCTCATTCCTTAAAGAGAATAAAAAAGATGCTGAAGTCTTGTTATGTGGTCTTGCTTTTCCATGATCTATGCCTTTCCACTGGGACTTGCCTGCGTGAACTTCTCTTTGCCAGTAGAGCTGGGCTTGTGGTACCTCCATAGCCTGAGAAGTATCTTCTTTTTCCTATGTTTTTTTCCACATAATATAAAACGTGTTATATTTTGTTTCACCTCTAAACACTTGCCAATTTGTGCAGGCACTAAATGGGATCCCCGGTTATTAATGAAACATTTCCTGGGCTTAAATGGTTTAGTGGAGTTTTCCTAGTACCATCAAAGGGAGTTAAGTAAGAACCACTTAACAAATTCAGGAACGCCTTCATTTACCTCCCTAAAGCGTCCTGATTATGTAGATAGTGAGGCTGTTAGTTGAGAGAGAGACACCTCAGGAGAGCAAGTCTAAGAAGACAAGCTAGGGTGCTGATGTAATGAATTGGAGGTCCAAGGGGAAATGCAGCCATTGAAAAAGGGGGACTGGTGCTTAGAAAATAGTTCTGGACAGGCTTTACTGTGAGGGAACACTGGGAAGTCATCAGGTGGGAAACAAAACTATGGACATGGAGACGAGTTCCTTGGGAGAGTGTAGAACGAAGAGGCCAGGTTCCTTCTTTCACCCACTGACGAAGTCTGAGAAGGGTTGGTGACAGAAGGTGGAGAGGGGGAGAATGGGACCACCCAGAGGCAAAAGGGAGAGACTGTTTATAAGAGGAGTGAGTGGTCAACACTGTCCACGGACGCCAGCAGAGGGTCAAGTAGAATGGCAACATCTGTTAGATTTCATGTTGTGAAGGTTTCTGGTGACCCTTTAAGCGCAGTCGTTTAAACCGGTATCATCAAAGAGGAGCTACGTTTAAGGAGGTTCAGGAATGGACAAGGAATCCAGAATGGAGATTAGAGGAGAAATTTATTTCAAAATATTGGGGAAGGAAAAGTAGAGACGGAAATGATAGATATGGGTAAATAAATTTTAAAGCTGTGGAAAGGAACTGATTCAATCCAGAAATCTGATATAACTCACTTTTGGAATAGCAAGTTTCAATTAGCAATTAAGCCCAGAAAATGTGCACCCCTGATAGCATATCAAGGATAACACTGTAACTTGTATTTATCTCGGTTATAGCCCACCCCAACCTGACCTATTCTCCAAACCTATACATATATCGAAGTATGACGAATCATCACCTGTTCCTGGTTCAGGACCCAGCTCAGGTACGACTACCTCTCTGTGGCATCCCCTAGTAGGAGAAGCGCTCCCTCACTGCCCTCCTGCCCTGCACAGGTTTCCATCTGAACATACACGGTGGATTTGCTTCTGCGTCTGCCACCCCACAGGAGGTGCTGGGTCTTGAGGAGAATGTATACTGTACTCCTCAGTGATTCCTGTGTATGAGGGGCTTCCTGTAGCTACTTAGTGATGTGTTTGTCCTTTTCAGGAATGGATGGGTGGGTGAATAGATGAATGAATGAATGAAATTGAATCACAGACTAGTGAGATGTGGTACCCGCACTTCTCTTTTGCCTAAATCAACCTCTTGCCCATTTAAAAAATCAGCAACTTCCCAGAAGAACTAAAAAACAGGGCTAAATAGAGGTTACTGGAGTGCATTGCTAAAAGGTGAGGAACATTTTATAGATTTCTAATCTAATTAAATAGAAAAAGCTGATTTTATCTTCTGAAGAAAAGACACATGGCGCAAACATAAAATGCCCTTACCGTTTTATATTATAATTTTATTAACCTTTTTTCTCTATGTAAGTTTCTTAAACACGGATTTCATTTTAGATGTGAATCTGCTCTATTTTGTAAACAACCCCCCTTTCCTTCACTGTCCTAAAAGCAGTAACAATCCAGCTTCTGCCTGCTGGGCACTGTGTTGGGTACTCTGTGTAATATATCTCCTGTTTTCACATTGCCTTGTGAATTAAAAAATGGTGCAATGGTGAGGTTAAGACAATTCCCCAAGAGCACACAGTTAGTGAGCTGTAGAGCTGGGATTTGACACTAAGCATTCTACTTCCAGAGTCTAGCTCCTGTATCTACATTTTCTTCAGATATTGCCATTTTTTTTTTGACGACGTAGTAGAGGAAAAAACATTCTATGAACAAAAAGTTGATTTCAATCAAACTTTGCCAAATCAAATCAAATCAATACATACTAAGACTTAGGCACTATTTGTAAGGTGCTGTATTAGTCAATAAATGATTTCAATTCCTCGCCTCTACTGGGGCTTAGCATCCAGTACATTGCATATAATGCATATACTGAGTCTACCAGACATCATAATCCTATAGACTGAATTATGTGTCTTATGAGTGGGATTAGTGCCTTATTAAAGAGGCCCCGGAAAGATCTGTGGCCCCTTCCATCATGTAAGGCACCAGGGGGTAGGCTATCTCACCAAACAACAAATCTTCTGGCACCAACTTCACAGCCTCCAGTGTTCCAGTATTGTTGAGAAACAAATGTCTGTTGATTATAAGCCACCCAGTCTATGGCATTCTGTGAGAACAGACCCAACAGACTGACACATACATGTTTATCCAAAGGTGACAGATTTTTATTCCATTGAATTAAGCTGTTACTGGCTCAGTTCTCCCTTTCTATTTGTCTACATAGTCCAGAAGAGCAAAACAGAAACTAAATTTCCATTCCACCATAATTAATTCTATTGAAGTTAATGGAAATATCTCCTGGAGCATTCACTTGACCGTGAACATTTCATTCAGGGTTTCATTGTGTTTTTTCCCCCATATTTCAGTTGAATTTTCTTTCATAATAGCCATGGCATAAAATTCCTAGAAAACATCACTGGAGTTAGCTTTGGGTGACATTTAGAAATAACCATGGATGAAGACACTATGTCACTATCACCATCGCCAAACTGAATAAAATGTATTAAGAACAGTGAAGATTACATTTTTGCTATCTTAAGGGGCCTGTACTCAGCACATCCCTTTTGCAGCATCCATTAGTGTCCAAGGTTTAGGAACTGTGAGTTCTGGTTTCCATTGCTTTGGTGAACATTCTTACAAACTCTACAATAGCAAAAAGAAATTCTGATTTCAATTTCTTCAAGAACATTCCCTGTGGAGCTTACATGTGCTCTGTTTAGTCTCGGCCTCAATGTGATTGTTTCTTCTGGCAGATTTTGCTTAAAACAAACCTAACTTTATATTTTCTTTTAATTCTGAAACATTTTTTTCCTTGGAAAAGATGTAAAATCAGTTACTAATGGAATATAGTAATTGTGGCATCCTGAAAATGATGGGCTTTAAAATGGAAGAAAAACAAAATGCTTGTGATTGCAGGCAAGAAGATACACATAACTGTATTTTATTTTTATAAGAAGTCCTGTCATTTTGAGCCCGTATTATATTCCAGGTTCTGTGCTAGATGGCTTTACATACATTATTTATGTAAACAATGACTATATCCTTGTTCTCATTAGACAGGTGAAGAAATGGAGGCTTAGTGAGATCATTTCACTGAAGATAAAACCACTTGTTAAACGGTAGAACCAAGAAGAATTAGAAACCAGACATGTCTGATTCCAAAGCCCATAGTCTTTGATTATATTACACCCTTTTCCCTCTCAAATACCTACCAATTTGAAATTGTGATTCCCACCAATTGAAAGAGGAATTGATAGAAGCAGAAATTGCCTCTAAGGAAAGGACCTAAGTGTTTTCATTTAAATAACCAGGCGGGAGCAGATACAGAATTTGTAAGTCCAGAAGAAAAAACCCTGAAATTGTTTATAGCCTCAGGGAGAAAAAGTCATGGTGCCAAGGTTATGGAGTCATCACCAAAATGCAACACATATTGAAAAGGGCACCTATTATTGTGATAAAGTAAAAGACACATAAAAATACTGCAGTTAAATACAAGGATTAAAGCTAAACTACAATGAAGGGGAAGCAAACAGCCAGTGGGTGCTGTCCTTTCTGGGAGCCATGTTGGTGGAGATGACAAGCATTAAAGGTGAAATCCAAGCGGGCTTTCTGCAGAGGCCCTCATCCTGACCGAAGTCCAAGATCAGAGACCGAGGTAAATAAGAGAACACAGGTTTAACGGTGGCCATGATCAAGTTCTCATCTTCCTGTGCATTGCAGCCTAAAATATATAGTTCTTGAATTGCATGAGGTACATATACATCTTGACTTGTTTTAAGTCCCACTGTTTTCACTCAACTCAGAGCCAGAGAACTGAGTGATAAAGGACATCACAGAAATTGTCTCTGATTTTTCTTTGACTTGCAAATATAATAAGCTCATATTATTATTCCTTAGAATTTGGGTGTCCAGAAGGGCACAGCTCTAAATAAATTTCCAAGAGAAAAAGTTAATTTAGCAATGAGAGTAAAATACTCCAGGAATTAAATTGCAGTCTGCTGGCTTGTGGTGGCCCACAGAAACTGAATTATTCAAGGCAGTCCCAATTTCAAATAATGATGATAACCACCAAAATAATAACAAACACTCTCGATTTTTGAGCACTTTATAATATGTAGGATTTTAATTTTCACAACAATCTGTTAACTCTTAATAATTTAGTTTTTTAGTAGTGGAAGCACAGATGAAATGAGATTAAGGGCCTCGTAGCAGCTAATTCAGAGTAGGAATGCAAACATTGGTTTGCTGATTTCAATATTCCTGCTCTTTGTAAAAACCATATTCTGTCCATTGTCCCCATAAGCAGGATTAAAAATCCACCATACTGCTTTCCCTTCTAGTATTCAGAACATAGTTACCAGTCAGTTATATATCTAGTTGGCTTCAGAATCATCTGAACACAACATACCAATATCTAATCCAGTTGATGAGAGTTCGCTATCCCAACAGAAATACTCTAAATGACTTAACCATGATAACAATAGGACACCCTAAACTCTACCAATATGTTCATCAATTAAGTTTGAAGATGTACAGAAATGTTTTGTTAAGTATCAGAAGATGGACAATGGAATCACCCTCATGGTGCCCTGATACCAAGCCATTTGGTGAAGAGGTTAGCCTTCTTTCGGTAAGAATCTGGTGAGAGGGCTAAGAAAGGCATTTGACTTCTCTGCCAAAGCTTGCCCAGGTTATGAGAATAACGGGAGATTTGTACCTGCTCCTCAAACAGCAGGCTTCCATCCCTTGACTTTCTGCAACATTGACTGCTGACATAGCCAACATATTTTGTGAGATCCCCTCAGGACGAGGATGTGATAGAACATCTTGAGAAAATACAGCTCCCTCACAGCTCTTCTTTCCCACTGATCTCTTACACAGTGGAAGCCAGTGGGCTGACCTGATCGATGTAAAGCCAAACAGGGCTGTGGGAAACAAAACCATCAACCCAAACAAGAAACTGGTGAAGGGGCTCTGATCACAGACATGGAGAACTGGAGTCAGTCTTTTCAAATTTATGAGTTCATTTGCCTTAAATTGTAAAGAGTATTTTGTGCTTTTGAGAGGACACTGATCCCAAAGGAAGAACAAAACAGAATGAGTCAAGTTGCTTTGAGCTGCAATGCTTGCTGAGAAAGCAGAGAAATTCTGTAAGAAGTGTCTCTTCTTACTTGGCCCTGCATTTTCCTGTATGCTTCTGATCTGTCCTGCATGTGATTTTCAAAAGTTATTATGCCTTCCAAGGGCTAACTGTCTCCCATGTTATCAATGTCATTATGATCTTTTCTTGCCTATTCATACAATACCATCGAGTGGCCTCCTCATATAACTAATATAAATAAAATACTTCTTAATTATTTTCAAATTTGTGTCACTTCTTAATTCCTCCCTGTCCTTCAAAGTTTAGCTGAAACACCATTTCACCCTGGGTGAAGCACCATAATCATTTTCGGTGTCTATTTAGCAGCACCATCAATGTTTTCTTTTGTAATCTTCTAGATAATATTTTAAGAGATTATGAGAACAGGCTTTGTCATCAGAAACTTGAATCCAAATTTCACTGTTTTCACACCCAAAGGGACTTAACAGGTATTTACTTTCTTCGATATATTAAGGAAAATAACACCTCTATCATTTACAGGGTTTCTGTGAGGATTACATGGAGAATGTTTAATAGAGTAAATAATTATAGTAACTATTCTTACTGCCATTTTCTTCACTATTATTTTATTAAATTGATATATATTTTATGAAATTTTATTTTTACTTAAGTTATTGTTTAAATCACTGATCATTACATCTTTTATGGGTCTTGCTTTTTGTTTAGGAGTTATTTGGTTCTGACTTAAAAGTTTTTGGTAGGGGGTGTCCATGTCTGTATTACCTTAGTTTTTTTTTTTCTGTAATGCCTAACAAAACACTTTGAAAGTTACAGGCACTCAGGTGCTCTTGGTGAATGAATGAATATAAGATGTTTCTTTGAAAGCTAACCCAAGGAGAATAAATGGAAATGGCAAACTACATCTAACTTCATTAATACTTAGTTGATCACTATTCAGAACATGAAATATTCATTGGTGCCTGTTTTCAATGTATGAGCATTGTACTGGTAGGCATAGGAAACAATATTAAAAAGAGAGAGAAATAAAAAAGAAAGGGAAGAAGGAAACAATGGAGAGAGGGAGTTTGTGAAATTGGGAAAAACAATAATCTGGGAAAATGATTGTATCTAAATCAGATGCACAGATGACTCACTTAGGCTGAAGTGTTACTCAACAGCCTGTAAACATGGAGACTGCCCCAAAAGATATCCTATGTGGAAATACCCACTCTACAAAGATCTTATAGTAACCCCCAGGGGCATCTTTTAGATTGGAAAGTAATCAGGAGCATGAAATTACTCGACAAAGTATAATATGGGACAGAGACTAGCTTAGTAGTGTCTCATACACAGTGGATACTCAGAACATAACAGCTGACTCAGAATCTGGGACAGAAATAGTCAACATTATTTTTTTGGTCAGTGGAAAAATGGACACACACTAACTCACATTCATCCTTTTTGAACTTTGTTCTCAATTATTTACCTGATCAGGACCTCTCTCTCTTGCTGCCCCTCATTCTTTTTCTTTTCAGATTTATTTCTTGACTCATCTATTCTTTCTCACAAACGTTCACCAAATATTTATTGGTTTCCCACTCTCTTGAATGCAGCGGTAAGTTTCAATAAAAGTAAATAAGATCCCAAATAAAGATAAAAACAAAAGCATAGGGAGGGAATAAGTGAACCATTTTTTTCCCATTCCCATTCTCCTCAGCTTCCTCTCTGGAATAATAGTTTTCTCTTGTTTAATAAAATGAGATCTTTTTCTGAGATATTAAGTAAAAAAAGTACAATTTGTTAATATCCGCATATATTAATAAAAGCAAACGGCTTCTAACTGGACATCAGCTGACCTCAATTTGGTCTTTCCTCCATATTTTCATGTAGTCTGAAACCCACTTCTTTTAGTAAAGTGCTACATGTGATGTTTAATTAACAGTATCAGATATGATGACATACACACACATATACACACATACACATATTTTTTACCAAAATGTGACATGTTCCGGGATTCACATGGACAAGAATCAAGGTCACCCAGCTCTACAAATGGCTTTCTTGTGCATTTGCTATAATTTCAACAACTATCGCAGGCAGACAAAGTTTGAGATGGCATATTAGCACTGAGGAAATGCTGATAATAGTTTTATGGCAGTCTTGCTTGTAGATGAAGAATTCAATTAGTCCAGCTTCTTTTAGTTGCCTCTTTTTTTTTCAAATATCCCTGTCCAACTCATGAGTGCTGCTCCATTCCACACAGAAATAGCCTTTCTTCTTCCTTGTTATACACAAGCTCACTTATAATTCCTCTTCCCCACAGACAGCTATGTTAAAACACAGCCTTTCTTCCATGGCCACTGCCACAAAGCCAGGTCGATGTTTTGGATAGTTTAAATTTTTGTGTTTAAATTTGTCTTCCATTTTCAATTGCCCTTGGCTACATTACCACGTAGCTAGTCTGGGCTGGGTCTCGACTGATGAATTTCAATGATAGATATAAGCATAATAGAACTATTTTCAAAGAACTCAGACTCTCCCATCACATTTCAGATTATTATACATTGCAAAAATACCCAAAGCTCTTCCCTAATAATGTAAGAACACAGCAAGGTAAACTTCTTACAGAACATGTTATTTAAATTTAAATAAGTCATATGTGCAGAAAGCCTATATGAATATATTCTGTGAGTAAAATTCTTTATATTTTTGGCACACAGGATGCAAGTTTGATTGGCATAGAGCAATTATCCATATTCATAATAATGAATATGTTATTCGTTATGTTTCTGGAAAGGTAAAGGCCATGCAACTGGTAAATTAAAAGTGATTATTTCAGTAATGAGATATTTCAAATGAGCAGGCTTTAATTTGCTAAAGGGAATGGCATAGCAGACCTCAAGGGGCAAGCTTAGGAACACTGGCTGTCCCTCAGACATCCATAATGCCAAGAGCACAAATGGACATCACAGATAAAGTGGGCAGAAAGGAAGCCAAGGCAGACAGAACAACAGCCCTACATATATTTGGAACACACACAAAAAACATGTTTTATGGAATCCAGACTAAGAATAAAATACAAAAAGCTGAAACAAAACAACAAATGAAAAAACAACTGTGTATTTTAGACACAAATCAGAAAGTATCAAGACTAATGATCAAATTTAATGTGATAAAAAGAAAGAGAAAGCAGAGATGTCATTGACTGATTTGCCAGGATAGATAAAAATGGGTTAAAGATTATAAAATTAGAGGTGGGCAGCTAGACTATGTTGAACCAACTGGTTGGCCAATTAAAACTACCAGGTGCCAGGGAAAACCTCCATTATGCCAAATGTTTGACATCACAGAGTTCAGCCTCAGAGAGTAAGAATTAACCACATTAAGTCCAATTGTTGGATGGATTTTGGAGAAAAGAGGATGCAGGCCATATTTAGTGAACGTCAAGCAAAGGGAAGGTCAGAAGATAGACATTACAAAGAACACTTAAAGAGCCAAAACCTGGACTATGGGCGGGTTCGTTTTTGTTTTATTTGAATATAGAAACCAAAAGGATTGAATGAGTATGTGTAGAGTCTCATAACTTATGAAAGATGTACACAGCCCAGTAAATATCCAAAGCAGAGAAACAGATAAGATTCAAGGGTAGGCAAATAGGGAAGGGAAGGACTAGGGGAAAGCCAGAGGTACTGGCAATGTTTGCCTGGAGGGAAGAGACCCAGAGTGACTTAATAGCCTTCAACTATTTGCAAACGTAATAGAGGGAGGATGGTAAACAGATGTTCTCCATTCTCACTCAAGACAGAATGAGCAGATGGAGGACTGAAAGTGCGAAGGAAAGATAAAAAAGTTATTTTAGTTGCGATCATGTCTGGAGGAAATGATACACTTTCAGGCCTTCTAATAGAAATGACTGTCAAGAGTTAATGCTTTTTAGGAGAATGAGCCTCTAAATCTCATATGCAATTCTGTGTAGGATGTATATGGGAAGATGTGCAAAACCAGAACAAGTTAGAATTGGATGGGGCTGAAGCAGTCAAGTAATCTACTTCCTGAGCAGGGGTAGGCAAACCTTTTTTTGGAAAGGGCCAAATAATAAATGTTTTAGGCTTCATGGACCATATATTCTATATTGAAATTCCACCATTGTAGTATGAAATCAGCCATGGGCAGTATGTAAACAAGCGGGAGTGACTATGTTCTGGTAACATTTAATTTACTAAAACACTCATCAAGCCGAATTTAGCTATCTCTCACCAGCTATAATTTGCTGACCCTCATCTAAAGTGTTGGACTGGAGCAAACTCTAGTAGCATTCGATACCTGGAGGGCTTGTTAAAACACAGACTGCTGAGGCCTAACTCTTGAGAGCTGCTGATGAGTCTTGAGTAAGGCCTGATAATTTGCATTTCTTACTAACTGCCAGGTAATGCTGATGTAGGGACCACACATTGAGAACCCAGAGGCCAGATAATGCAAATGATAAGCCAAGGCCCATGTGAAGTGTGTGTCTGCATGTAGGGAGTAGAATTCGAGGACGGCCCCCGAGATTCCCTGCCTCCCAATGAGCACACTGTGCCTAATCCCCAGGACAGTGAGTTCGGTGGCTATTACTCCTGTGGTTGTCATGATACATGGCATGTGCCCTCAGAACTGGGGGACTAGCACAGTAGGCCTAAGATAATCACACGTGCCCTTTAAAGCAAGAACATTCTCCTGCTGGTCACAGAAGCATCAGAAGTCTCGGTGTGCTGTTGCGCACCTGAAGATGGAGGCTACATGCTAAGGACCTAAGAGCAACCCAGGCTCACAGTAGCAAAGAAATAGAAACCTCAGTCCTACAACTGCAAAATCTGAATTCTACCACTAAGAATGAGCTTGGAAACAGATATCTTTTACCTCAAAGTCTCCAGATCAAAACTCAGTCCAGCCAAAATCTTGATTTTAGCCTTGATGCTCTAAGCAGAGGACAACAGTCATACCAGTGCTGGACTTCAGACCAACAGAACTATGGACTAATAACAGACTGTTCTTTTAAGCCATCGAGTTTCTGGTAAACTGATTACACAATAATAGGAATCTGACATTGTGTGTAGGGTGTGTCCCACCTTAGGCCTAACCTCCCCCGTTAAAACATTTATACACCCACTGCCAAACATATCAACCCCAACAACTTCCAGACGTGCTCTGCCTTACCCACTGCCCTCTTTATATATATTCCCCAAAGCACTGTGTTTAGGAAACATCTTTCTTTGAATTAAAACAGTCTCTAACTGTTCACTCTCCCCTTCTATCAGGGGCTCAAAGAAACTGTGGTAATAAATAGCTTATACGTTTGGCAAGTTCAGCTGTACTAAACCTAAAAATAGCTAACTGTTCTTTCTTTCCAAGAAGCTTTACATTCTTTAGCATCTAATTCAAGCCAAATCCAACTATTTCAATGACAGAACCCCTTTAAGAATCTTTAGTAAGTCCCAAATTCATAAAAAGTTCAAAAATACCCTCAATAGTTAAGTATTATAAAATCATATTAACTTAAAAACATTACATTTTCTGACATTTAAAAAGTTTCTGACATGGCATATCCATAGTTTGATTTTTCTAATGTTCTTATAAAGGTCATGTTTATGGTATAATAAGCACACATTTGCTAGGGTTATTAATCAGAGCAAAGTTAGGTTACAAACAGATTTCCAAAGAATTTCCCATTTTTATTCTGAACATATTAGCTACTTAAGAATGTCACATTTTTCAAGAGGCTACTTGGAAAAAAAAACAACGATTAATTCTGCTCAAAGGATGCCTTCATTTTAAATGGAACAGGAGTGCAGCTTATGAAAATAAATGACAGGGAAGTATTCTGCTTGTTCAGCAAACTTGCATGGCAATTTTGGAAATTCTAATTTTTAAGCTAATCCTCTACAGCAGGTACATTACCAGTTAGCAACAAAACCAATGAGGTCGTACAAGCTTCATAAAGAATCCACTGGATATTGGCAATAGTCTTTCCTAATTTGTATGTGATGGAAGGAACATATCCTATTAATGTTATGAAATACTGCAAAATACTGGTCCATACACAGGGGTTCAACTTTATTTTCCCAAACAATTATCTTCCCACTTTGTCTTAGAAAAAGAGGTATTTGATAGATTCCTTCTTGTCAAATGTTAGGAAAAAAAAAGGCTTCTTTTGTTTTAATATTCAAAAATGTCAAGAGGAGTGTCCCTTACGCTTTTTTGGCTGCTAGCTATTTGGAAACATTATTTGCCTTGGTGACAAGAATTCAACCTACCCTCGAAATATAAACACGCTTTCAAAATATTTAAGCTTCATAAAAAGAAACAAGCACACAGTCTCACAGTCTAGCAGTTCATAAGACACAGCAAAAGTGGCAGACTCTTAAGCATATGATTTTCAAATTTCTGTACTTCTCTTCAATTTTTCCATATGAGTTTCTCTAACCTTGTGTGTGATGAACTTTACAAACCAAACAGACAAGCTGGCACATGCTCTTTCACTCCAACAAGAGGAAGTCTCCGTTCCAAAGGGCTGCCTCACCTGATGGGTGTTTAAACCAAACACTCCCACCAGATCTTAAGGGTACATGGTACAGTTTATGAAAAGACAAAGTGCAAACCCATTAGAAAATGATGAAATTAGTAACTGGCATTACCAAATTACAAATTACATGAGATTTCTAGAAAACCTTTCTTGGATGAAACAATACATCTGCCTCTCTTAATTTGGAAAATGAAGTCCTAGAGGGACAAATGACCACACACCCTGAGGTTGTGGTCAAGGTATGGTCAAGCAATAAGCCAAGTGTGACAGCAACACAGGTGAATTCCCCAGGCCATACGTCCTCAACTGACAGAGCAGGGAGGATGGGTCAACCAAGACAGGAAGCAACGGGGAAAACTAGCAGGCAGGCATCTTTGGTTACTGCTGACGTTCAGCTTGGGTTTCCACGTGGATAGGAAACAAAGACAAAACAAAACATTCTAGCATTTCATGTGCCCTGCATGAGAATAATTAAAGATTAAAAATACAGAGAAAGGAACCAAATACAATGAAAATTAAAAATGTATTTTTTTAAAAAATAAGTGATTTGGTAGCTGTAAATATTGGAATGATTTACAGATACACATAATGAGCAGAAATGTGTATTCTATTTGTCACATAGCTAATTTCTAAGCCTTTCCACTAATACCACTGAATGTTTACCGTGTTTGCATTTTAAAGTTGCTATAATTATTTTCTGGCAAGGGCAGATTATACATTGGTGTAAAGAGATTTAAATATTATACTTTGAAATTATGTAGGCTCTCTAGCCATTGAACTGGAAAAAATAATGATTTATAGATAATATGAGAAACTCTATGAAAAGCATCGGTGTACAGGGCAACACTGGCCAACAGCAAGCCTCACAAATAATGTGAGCCTCATTTGTGAGTCACATACGTGACGTAAGATTTCCTAACAGCTAGATGAAAAAAGTAAAGAGAAGTGAACTTAATTTAATGATACGTTTTATTTAATTTAGTATATATAAAGGAACATTTCAACATGTAAGTGATCTAAAAAAATGAGCTATTTTATACTTTTTTCTATGTTAAGGTCCTCATAAACCAGTGTGTATTTTACACTTACAGCACACCTCAGAGTAGCCAATTTAAGTCTGTAAATTTAAGTCTGTAATAGCCGCAAGCAGCTAAAATCCTACCTCCACCATTAACTAGCTGTGACCCAGGCAGCATGGTTATGATTTCTAATTTCCCTTCTTTGTAAAATGAGAAAAATAATAGCACCTATACTTAAAATTATTCTGTCGATTAAATGAGATGACTAATATAAAAAATAAGTAAACACTGACTTGACACTTACTAAACATTTAATACTGCTTGGTTTTAATGATAATACTTTAATATGACATTGGAATTTCTTACAGTCTCAAGGTGTGAGAGACACAAAACACTTTTTATCGGTAACTCTAGGATTCTCTGCCTTTAAGGGTTTGGCCACTAATACTTCGCTGATCCTCCCACCATGGAAAGGGGCCTGTTTTCTCAGCCCATAAGTAATTGACGGCCTCATGACCGACTTTCTCAATAAAATATGGCAGAATTGATGCCATCTGCATCCCAGACTTCTGGCCTCTGGAGGGCTTGTGCTGGTGCGCCTGCGCTCTGGTAAGGCTGCCTGGAGCCCTGCAGTGAAGGAAGCTGAGCGAGCGTAAGGAAGGAGGAGAGGCCAGAGAAAGGGAACCAAGACCCGCAGTCAACAGCCAGCACCAACCTCCAGGAAGGCGAGCAAGGTCATCTTGGACCTTACAGCCCAGGAGACTCTGCATGGATGCTGCTACACGAATGAGCCAACAAAGCAAGCAAGCAGCGCAAGTGCTCAAACCTAAAATACCGCGAGAAATAATACACTGCTAGGGTCGTAAGCCACTTAGTTTTGGAATTGGTTGGTTATGCAGCAATAGATTAGAAAACGATCACCCATAACCGGTCATGTTTCCTGAGTGAAGCAAAAGGTAATTCTAAATTCACAGGAAATAAACACAAAAAGGAAAAACAATAGTTAATCAATGATGAGCAAGCATAATTTTGCTTTGCTCCATTTGAGAAACAGCTAACTGGCTTAATGAAGCTTTATATTTATTGTTAAAAGACAATATAAAAAGCAAAGAATAGAAACATTTTTAAAAATCACTATAATCTCATTACCAGATGGCACCTCTGCTGTTTTGGGTGCCTCTATGACTGCTTCTCTTTAAAATATGTTTTTGAGGGAGGCAAACGCATTAGTTTACAAAACCAGAATTATTCGATTTCAAACAAACTGCCTTTGTTCTACAGAGAATAATTGCACACCTTAGTAAATATACTTCTAAAACATCTTTTTTAAATTCTGAAAAGCACTTTGTTTGAGGGATATACTGTAACTGATTTAACCAGTGCCCTATCATTTGGTGTTTATGATATGTCTAATGTTTGCAATAATAAATAAAGCTGACATAGGATGATTTTACAATCATAAATAAGTCATCTCAAATAAAACAAAATGAGATGGCAATCAACAAATTGGGGAAGGAAAGAAGGCATACAATGAAGCACATAATGTTATTACCCATTACTTATCTTTATACAATAAAACTTACAAGTCTTTTATCACAGCTAGACTTTAACTGCATTCTTTCTGCATCTCAGCTGCTTTAAGTGTTTTTATCAATGTCTCTACTTCCAAAGTGCCTGGATACCAACGAACTGCTTTTAAAATCCATGAATTCTGCTGTACTATTGTCATCTGATGAAGTTCTTGTATTCAGTTACTATTCTAATATTCAATTAATAAGTCCAGAAATGCAATATGAAGGCTAACTACCAAGCCAGATAATTTTTAAAACAACAATGAGAAATTTCTCAGTTCCCATTTAACAACTTTATACTGTACCATATGTTTAGAAAATCAATTAAGAGCACAACAGAGTATCTGAAAACAGTATGTATATGCTATGAAATTATTGTAACATGCTTGTGTTCCCAACAACATACTTCATTACATACAGAGAGATAAGTCCTTAGCCACGAAGACCATTGTCTAGTTAAATTGGCAAAGAAAAATATTCTTTGTGGCAATGAAAGGGAAGATGGATATATAAATCTTACATATTCTCATGGCTGAGACTGTGAAATCTCAATATCTGGAGATTTTTCTGATGTCCAAGTATTTAGAGTCATCTGGCCTGACCTACCTCTTGAGGCACAAAGACACCACATTTAAAGATTGAACAAGTGACCCTCCAAGCAGATATGCCAAGTTAATACAGAACTGTATACTAATACAAAACTATAAAAGAAGAGGCCACAGAGAGAGAATTTGGCTGTCTTTATCTAGCACTGTCTAGAGAACACCACGAAATTTATGAACCACTAGTGTTCAATCACTGGAGAGGTATGTTCTGTTGTGGGGTAGCATAAGCCCTATCGAACTTACATGTCTAGATCAACTGTCACTCAAAATGACCAACGTCCCTTTCCTCCCATGCTCACCAAGCAACCTGCAGCCTGACTGGTCCTTTTCAGCAACTTGGGGATAGTAGACTTGAGAAGCAGGCATCAATGTAGTAGTCACTGGAAATCCAGTGTAGACTCAATGGCACATTAATGTTGCACACTTAGGTTTAGATTTCGTGTGCATTTAGTTACTGAGTGTCAGTCTTTGAGAACCTGCTTCTTGCAGAAGTAGCAGATTATAGGAGGCCAGTCAGTAGCTGCCAGAGGCATCTATCTGTAAGAAGTTCTAAAGTGGTGATTCTCAAACTTTATCAGAATCATCTGGAAAAACATGAAAAAAAAAAGCGGATTTGAAGCTTCTCCACCTGAGAATCTGCATTTCTAAGAACTTCCTAAGTGACACTGTTGCACTGATCTGGGAACCTCACTTTGAGAGTCACCACCCTAAAATATCCCTGGATTATCCTGGGAATGTTATGACAGTTCAAAGTGGTTTCTAAATATGAGCCTCTACAGATCCAGTGAAACAGAAGTGCTTCTGCTCCTGGCAAAGGGGAAAATGCCCTTGAGTGATCCGTCCAACCTGGCTCCTTAGGAGAAAGAGGCAAAGACAAGGAGTAAGTGTCACTGCTGCGTCTGGGAGGTGCGCAGCCAGGGCAGCGAGTGAGGGAAAGGGGTGAGGCGGGGAGGAAGGGCAGGCCACTGCCCCACCACAAGCTGTGAGGAGACACGGCCAACTGTTCGGGGTCACACGTGGCATTGCCACACGACCTATTCAGAGAACCTGCACTTTGGAGTCACCCATGAGGGCGACAGGGAATTCAACTGCCTTCCTTCTCCTTTGCTTCAGCGTCCTAAGTGTGCCCCACCAGAAGTTAACTCTCCTGCTCTCCCAGTTTGTATCCTGTGATCTGCTTGGGGGGAAATCACATTCCGCATTTCATGAGGTGCAGCATTTCACCCACATTTGGAAGTTTCAGGAGAAGCCAGAAACCCAGAGCTTAGCATGGACGAAACCAGCCATCTACCCACAGCCTAAAAAGACAGACTGGCCCTCCTAGACTGGTTAGAACAGCCGCTGGCCTTTACCAGGCGGCGGAACAGTGAGGCCCTGTTGTAATGGTGGTTGTAATGGTGGGTGACATAGTGCAAGAGGCTGAGGGTTTCTTTTTTTTAAGTGGAAAACTTTCGCCAAGAAGAATAAGGACATTTAAACATATTTTGAATGAGACTTTACAACTGTCTGAATAAGTGTGATCCATTAACCATTTTTGGGTGATGGAACAACTGAAAATTAAATATATCAAATATACGAAGTGCATATAAAAATCCTTTATTCTAGACATGAAATCTGTAATTTTTATACCTATTGAATTTTAGTATTTTCAGTAGAAAGATCCACTTTTTATTTTCCTCACTAAATGTAATTTTAACATGAGTATATATATATATATATATATATATATATATATATGGATAAACATACACATCCATATAATGAAAACCCAAAGAATACTGATTTGTAAGGGCACCACATCATTAAACCGTCTAGGATGCATGTATCGCTCAGTACAGCCTCGTGCAGGGGTCCTTACTGTATCCGAGCCTGCAGAGGCCACACCAACTGAGGCAGGACCCGGTGGAAAGGCCTGACTGGATGGTAAACTGGTCAACCCGCCTGAGGTCTCATGCTTACCCCTACCCTTCTTAGAGTCTTTGTTTACATTTTCTTATCATCTTCAGTCTCTCAAGACATTTCCTCAAGTTCTTTGAAAACTTAAGCACAGGGACAGAGCCCTCTCCCACCTTCTGCCACTAAAACGGATGCCTGCACTGAAGATCCACTCCACCCCCAACCACAGACTTTTCTCTAAGCTCTGCTCCGGTGGCTCTCCGAGGTGTGGTCTCCAGGACAGCATGCACAGCATCAAATGCGAACTCGTTAGAAATGCAGATTCACTGGACTCACTCCAGACCAACAGGATCAGAAACTCTGGGTGTTAGGTCCAGCAAGGCACGTTTTAAAGAACTTCAGGTAATCCTTTTGCACTTAAAGTCTGAGAAGCATTGCTCTGCTGCACTCCCACCCATCTGCCTTCAATCTGAGCACTTACCAGATCAACAGCTGCACGTGGTTCTCCTCCAAAACCTTGAGCTCTGGCAGTCTAACCTTTGATCACAGTCCATGTTTACTGTATCTTCCCATTATTAAAATCTCTGGTCTCTTGAATGCCAGGTCCCCTGTCAATCTCTCAACCCCTCCTCCTCTGCTTCCTTTCCTCTCCAGACTGGACCACACAGCCAACCAATTAAATTGTATTCTCGTGCATATGCTCAATTCCCTCAACTTTTCAACTTTCACCACAACTGCCTTACCAATGCCATACCCTAAATCAATCCAAATGCCTGTTTCTCTAGGTTGTTTCTGCATTGCCAAGTACTGCTAGAGAAAATGACACAGCCAGGCTCCCTGGCTCCCATCACAGATCGGTTGTATCCAACCTCATCTGGTTCCTCGCTGCTGCTTGGCACTTCTTTTGTCCTTTCCCGCCCTGCTTCCTTCCCCACCCACAGCAGCGGTCCCACACTGGGTCCCCATACCTCCAACCTCACCCTGGCTGACCTCCACACAGAATGCCATGGGCTCACAGGATGGTCAGCCCTCCCCAAAAGTGCGTATCTCCATTCTTCTCCCCATATTTTCCTTAGAATATCCGTTTTTTCTACTCCTCCTTCCAACAAACCCTTGTTCAGGGTCAGGTTGTAAGTTCCCTTTGTGGAGCCTCCCAAACCATCCCAACTCCCACCTCCCCAGACAAGGAGCCACGTCTTTCTCTCAGTTACCATCATTGGTGTTACTACACAGCATTTTATTATCATTCTCTGAACACCTGTCATCCCGTTCCAACACACTGTGAACATCCTGAAGGCAATTGCTATTTTATAATAGAGTCAAAAACTTATATTGGGTATTTCTTGTGACTTCCTCATAACCTCCGAGCCCTTCTGTCTCCAGCTACAGCTGTGATAACCAGCTTCACAGAGCTGTAACAAGATGACTCCTTGCCTCAGTGATAATATGTATGTCCTGCTTTCCTCCCCAGAACTTTTCTGATACCTAAGTGAGGGATGCCTATGGGAGGCTGCGCTGACACACATGGGTGGATATGAATTTCTGTGGGCACTACCTCATGTTGCCATACACACCCAAAGGGAAATGTGACCTGGGGGAATGCTTTCTTCTTCAGTCCTTTGAGTGGAAATTTTTGAAGCTGTGCACAGTAACTCAGAGGGCTGCAGGGTGACTGAGCCTAGTTGCCAGAGCGGTGACTAACTTGATAACACACCTTTGTCTCACCATTATAGGTCCTCCATTCTTGTTCCCTGTGATCCCTTCTCAAAATAAACTATTTGTTGTTCCGGGAAGATGGCAGCATGAGCAGGGCGGCGGAAATCTCCTCCCAAAACCATATATATCTATGAAACTACAGCAAATACAACTATTCCTAAAAGAGAAACCAGAATACACAGGACAGCGCACAGCCTGCATCTGCACCTGAGAGGACCCGGCACCCCACGAGGCAGCAGTCTTAAAGAGGCAAGGGCCCAGGATCCTCCCAGCATACTCAGCCCACCAGGCTAGGAGACCTGGGGAATTTCAGACCCCTTGGCTGGTGACTGAGAAAAAGTAGCCGCACTGAAACTTCACATAGAGAACAACAGCCACCCATTCGTTCCCACCCCGGCCAGAGCTACAAAGGGCCCTGAGGAGCAGTGCGGCTGCAGCTGCGTAATAGTGGAGGAACAGCGCCACCTATAGCATCCTTGCAGCATCTACTCACAGTGGGCGTGTTTTTTTTTCCTTTCTTTTCTTTAATTTCCTTCTTTTTTCTCCTCCCTTTTTTTTTTTGACACTTAAACGGCCCAGCTGACATATGTGGCACCAACCAGGGACCACTTCTATCACCATGAAAAGACAGAGGAATATAGTACAGACCAAGCTCACCCAGACCCAGACAACACCAGAGAGGGAGGCTAAAGGGATGGAAATGCACAATCTTCCTGAAAAAGAATTCAGAATAAAAGTCATAACCATGCTGATGGATCTACAGAGAAATATGCAAGATCTGAGGGAGGAAGTTAGGGAAGTCAGGAAAGACAATGCAGAAATGAGAAAAGCCATCGACGGGCTTAGCAGCGAACTGGACGAGATGCAAGAGGCTGTTAATGGAACAAAATCAGAGAACAGGAATACAGAGAAGCTGAGGCAGAGATAAAAGGATCTCTAGGAATGAAACAACATTAACAGAACTGTGTGACCAATCCAAACGGAACAATATTTGCATTATAGGAGTACCCAAGGAAGAGAAAGAAAAAGGGATAGAAAGTGTCTTTGAAGAAATAATTGCTGAAAACTTCTCCATGCTGGGGAAGGAAACAGTCTCGCAGTCCACGGAGGCCCACAGATCTCCCAACACAAGGGACCCAAGGAAGACAACACCAAGACACATAACAATTAAAATGGCAAAGAGCAAACATAAGGAAAGAGTATTAAAGGCAGCTAGAGAGAGAAAAAAGATCACCTACAAAGGAAAACCAATAAGACTATCATCAGACTTCTCAACAGAAACCTAACAGGCCAGAAGAGAATGGCATGATATATTTAATGTAATGGAACAGAAGGGCCTCAAACTAAGAATATTGTATCCAGCACAATTATCATTTAAATATAATGGAGGGATTAAACAATATCCAGACAAGTAAAAGCTGAGAGAATTTGCCTCCCCAAAACCACCTCTACAGGACATCTTAAAGGAACTGCTCTAGAGGGAAGCACTCCTAAGGCTAAAAAGATGTCACCAGAGAAAATAAAATCATAGCAAAGAAAGCAGACCATCCAAATACTAACTAAAGGCAAAGAATAAAACACCTAGTATATTAAGAATGGAGGAAGAAGAATAAGAAGGGAGAGAAATAAAAAAAAATCAGACTGTGTTTACAATAACTTAACAAGAAAGTTAAGTTAGATTGTTAGATAGTAAAGAAGCAACCCTTGAACCTTTGGTAAACATGAATCTAAAGCCAGCAATGGCAATAAGTACATATCTATCAATAATCACCCTAAAAGTAAATGGACTGAATGCACCAATTAAAAGACACAGAGTAACAGAATGGATAAAAAAGCAAGTCCCATCTATATGCTGCCTACAAGAAACTCACCTCAAACCCAAAGATATACACAGACTAAAAGTGAAGGGATGGAAAAAGATATTTCATGAAAACAACAAGGAGAAAAAAGCAGGTGTTGCACTACTTGTATCAGACAAAATAGACTTCAAAACGAGGAAAGTAGCAAGAAATAAAGAAGTACATTACATAATGATAAAGGGGTCAATGCAACAAGAGGATATAACCATTATAAATATATATGCACCCAATACGGGAGTGCTGGCATATGTGAAACAAATACTAACAGAAGTGAAGGAGGAAATAGACAGCAATGCATTCATTTTAGGTGACTTCAACACAACCCTCACTCCAAAGGACAGATCAACCAGAAAGAAAATAAGTAAAGACACAGAGGCACTGAACAACACACTAGAACAGATGGACCTAACAGACATCTAAAGAACTCTGCACCCAAAAGCAGCAGGATACACATTCTTCTCAAGTGCACATGGAACATTTTCCAGAATAGACCACATACTAGGCCACAAAAAGAACCTTAGTAAAGTAAAAAATATTGAAATTCTACCAATCAACTTCTCAGATCACAAACGTATAAAACTAGAAATAAATGTTAGAAAGAAAACAAAAAGGCTCACAAATACATGGAGACTTAACAACATTCTCCTAATGAATCAATGGGTTAACGACCAAATCAAAACAGAAATCAAAGAATATATGGAGACTAATGACAACAACAACAAAAAGCCACAACTTCTGTGGGACACAGCAAAGGCAGTTCTAAGAGGAAAGTATATTGCAATCCAGGCCTACTTAAAGAAGGAAGAACATTCACAAATGAATAGTCTAAAGACACAATTACTGAAATTGGAAAAAGAAGAACAAATGAGACCCAAAGTCGCCAGAAGGAGGGACATAATAAATATCAGAGAAGAAGTAAATAAAATTGAGAAGAAAGAACAATAGAAAAAAATCAATGAAATGACGAGCTGGTTCTTTGAAAAAATAAACAAAATAGATAAACCCCTGCCAGACTTATTAAGAGAAAAAGAGAATCTACACACATAAACAGAATCAGAACTGAGAAAGGAAAAATAATGACAGACCCCATAGAAATACAAAGAATTGTAAGAGAATATTATGAGAATCCATATGCTAACAAGCTGGAAAACCTAGAAGAAATGGACAACTTCTTAGAAAAATACAACCTTCCAAAACTGACCACACAAGAAACAGAAAAACTAAACACACCAATTACCAGCAACGAAATTGAAGCAGTAATCAAAAAACTACCCAAGAACAAAACTCCGGGACCAGATGGATTCACCTCTAAATTCTACCAGACATATAGAGAAGAAATAACACCCATTCTCCTTAAAGTTTTCCAAAAAATAGAAGAGGAGGAAATACTTCCAAACTCATTTTATGAAGCCAGCATCACTCTAATACCAAACCTGGCAAAGACCTCACCAAAAAAGAAAATTACAGACCAATATCCCTGATGAACGTACATGCAAAAATACTCAACAAAATATTAGCAAACTGAATTCAAAACTATATCAAGAGGATCATACACCATGATCAAGTAGTATTCATCCCAGGGATGCAAGGATGGCACAACATTCAAAAATCTATCAACATCATCCATCACACCAACAAAAAGAAGAACAAAAACCATATGATCATCTCCATAGATGCTGAAAAAGCATTTGACAAAATTCAGCATCCATTCATGATTAAAACTCTCAACAAAATGGGTATAGACGGCAAGTACCTCAACATCATAAAGGCTGTATATGACAAACCCACAGCTAACATCATACTTAATAGCGAGAAGCTGAAAGCTTTTCATCTAAGATCGGGAACGAGACAGGGATGCCCACTCTCTCGACTGTTATTCAACACAGTACTGGAGGTCCTAGCCACGGCAATCAGACAAAACAAAGACCTACAAGGCATCCAGATTGGTAAAGAAGAAGTCAAATTGTCACTATTTGCAGATGACATGATACTGTACATAAAAAACCCTAAGGACTCCACTCCAAAACTACTAGAACTAATATCTGAATTCAGCAAAGTTGCAAGATACAAAATTAACACACAGAAATCTGTTGCTTTCCTATATACTAACAATGAACCAACAGAAAGAGAAATCAGAAAAACAATTCCATTCACAATTGCATCTAAAATAATAAAATACCTAGGAATAAACCTAATGAAGGAAGTGAAAGACCTGTACTCTGAAAACTACAAGACACTCCTAGGAGAAATTAAAGAGGACACTAAGAAATGGAAATGCATCCCATGCTCTTGGCTAGCAAGAATAAATATTGTCAAAATGGCTATACTACCTAAAGCAATCTACAGATTCAACGCAATCCCTATCAAAATACAAACAGCTTTCTTCAATGAACTGGAACAAATAATTCTAAAATTCATATGGAACCACAAAAGACCCTGAATAGCCAAAACAATCCTGAGAAGGAGGAATCAAACAGGGGGAATTATGCTCCCTAACTTCGAGCTCTACTACAAAGCCACAGTAATCAAGACAATATGGTATTGGCACAAAAACAGACCCACAGACCAGTGGAACAGAACAGAAAATCCAAACATTAACCCAAACATATACAGTCAATTAATATTTGATAAAGGAGCCTTGGAAATACCATGGGGAGATGACAGCCTCTTCAGCAGCTGGTGTTGGAAAAACTGGACAGCTACATGTAAGAGAATGAAACTGGACTACTGTCTAACCCCATACACAAAAGTCAACTCAAAATGGATCAAAGACCTGAATGTAAGTCATGAAACCATGAAAGTCTTAGAAAAAACATAGGAAAAAATTTCTTGGACATAAACATGAGCGACTTCTTTATGAACATATCTCCCCAAGCAAGGGAAACAAAACTAAAAATGAACAAGTGGGACTATATCAAGCTGAAAAGCTTCTGTACAGCAAAGGACACCATCAGTAGAACAAAAAGACATCCTACAGTATGGGAGATTCATAAATGACATATCTGATAAGGAGTTGACATCCAAAATATATAAAGAACTCATGCACCTCAACAAACATAAAGTAAATAATCCAATTAAGAAATGGGCAGAGGACATGAATAGACACTTCTCCAAAGAAGAAACTCAGATGGCCAACAATCACATGAAAAGATGATCCACATCGCTAATCATCAGAGAAATGCAGATTAAAACCACAATGAGATATCACCTCACACCAGTGAGGATGGGCAACATCCAAAACACAAACAACAACAAATGTTGGCGAGGATGTGGAGAAAAGGGAACCCTCCTACACTGCTGGTGGGAATGCAAATTAGCTTAACCATTGTGGAAAGCAGTATGGAGGTTCCTCAAAAACTCAAAATATAAATACCATTTGACCCAGGAATCCCACTCCTAGGAATTTACCCTAAGAACGCAGCAGCCCAGTTTCAAAAAGACAGATGCACCTCTATGTTTATAGCAGCACTATTTACAATAGCCAAGAAATGGAAGCAACCTAAATGTCTATCAGTAAATGAATGGATAAAGAAGAAGTGCTACATATACACAATGGAATATTATTCAGCCATAAGAAGAAAACAAATCCTACCATTTGCAACAACATGGATGGAGCTAGAGGGTACTTGGCTCAGTGAAATAAGCCAAGCCAAAAAAGACAAGTACCAAATGATTTCACTCATATGTGGAGTATAAGAACAAAGAAAAAACTGAAGGAACAAAACAGCAGCAGACTCACAGAACCCAAGAACGGACTAATAGTTACCAAAGGGAAAGGGACTGGGGAGGATGGGTGGGAAGGGAGGGATAAGAGGGTAAAAGGGGCATTACGATTAGCAGACGTAAGGTTGGGGGGGCACGGGGAGGGCTGTACAACTCAGAGAAGACAAGTCGTGATTCTATAGCATCTCACTATGCTGATGGACAGTGACTGTAATGGGGTTGGTGGGGGGGACCTGATGAAGGGGGTAGTTTAATCACCATAATATTGCACATGTAACTGTTGATTAATGATACCAAAATAAACTATAAAAAAATAAACTATTTGCAGGGCAGACCTTTGTCTTGTGCTCTTCTGCTTCCTTGGGGGGTCTCGAACTTACAATCAGAATAGTAAATGTTGAGCAAGGCTTCACATTTATAAGCTGTGTAACCTTGGGAGAGCCACAGGACTTCCCTGCTTCAGTTTTCCGCATCCATAAAGAGGAATTGTGCTAAGACTCATCAGCTAAAAACATGTATGTCCTCTGTAAAGTATAGCAGGTTTTTAGAAATATTAGAAGTATCCATGCACTGAAATTTTAAAAGTTTTAAAAAATATTCTTCACAGATTTTTGCAAATCAACAAAAGCCAGTAAGCAGTTTATGAATTTTTAAAAAATAGTGTGTCATCTAGCCAGAGAGGAGAAGGAACTATAGTCAAAATTGTTGATACTGTAAACTTTAGGATTTTTTAGTAGAGTCATTTAAGGAGTGCCTTCTGACTTAGAAAGGGCTCATAGGGGATTCGATACATAATTGAGAACATCATAACAAAGTGGAAGGAGCTGTTACTTTTTGATGTGTCCCGATTCTGTTTTCTCTCAGTCCTTCCAGAACAGTAACTGGTCTTACAGTCAAATCTAGGCATTAGAGGAGGATTCTTGGGTCTTGGAATACCTCACACTTCACAGAGGAAGACAAAAAAAAAGAAAAAAAAACGAGAAAAGAAGAGAAATCAGCACTAATTCTCTGGAAGGTAATTTGTGTACATGTATACAAAAGATGGACTCTAGGGTGTCTGACCATACAACAATGAATGAGGGTAACTTGAAAGCTTCTTGTGATGGGTTTCAGTTATTGCCCTTGCAATTCCCATGGAGAGCCGCCTCTTACTAATTGTGCAGGTTCAAGCCTGTTATTTAACTTCACTGAGTCTAATTAAAGCAAATAAGCCAAAAAAAAAATTTTTTTTAAAGAAGAGGGGAAGGAAATGGAGGGAAATAAAATAGGAAGAAGAGAGAAAAGGAGAAGGGCAGAAGGGCAGAAGGGCAGAAGGACAAGTTTGGCTGTTGGAGAGAGGCCAGCCTGAGCTGGGATCCTGATTCCACGGCAGAATTGCTTCTGTGTAGAGCAAAACTTCACTGTAACATGAGAGCATCATCTTGAGGATTAGATACAGGGTATACACAGTGCCTGAAGCATAGACATCATGCCGAAGTGGATATCCCATGCATCACCCTCATTACAACGACCAGCATCTCACTGCCCAGAATACAAAAGTACAGTGTAAAACAGTCAAGAGTCAGGCATCCAGAAGGACATCAAAAAGAGGAGCAATGTAATCGGGTGCTTCTAAGAGCTGAGCAAAAGTGAAGCTGAACCACAGTGGATCATAATATGTAAGGGATACAGTCTGATTTGAAAAAATGTGTGTCATCAGCAAGACAGCCACCCCATCCGTACAGCACTTTTTAGTTCAAAGGTCACAGCCACATGTGATTTTAAGCAACCATCACTTCACAACACAGTATGTAGTATATCTTAGGTAGAACTGACCAGTACCCATCCAGCTAACACCAGGCCTGTTCCTCAAATAATGCCAGATTCTTCAATGGAAAGTATAAAAAACATCAACTGCCTCTCACCATGCTCCACAACGCCACACAGAGAACTTATTCTTGACCTCAGCTAGTTATTGAGCTATACCCAGAAGTATAAAATCTTACAGCCCTCCTAAAAATTGTACCCTTGTAGTCAAACCACAGATGCTATTTTGTATGTATACACATATAGAATCCATGGAGATACTTCATTTTATTCCTTTAAGACGCCCTCTTTTTAAATTGTAATCGTTGTTACCTTTTGTAAGGGCAAAAGATGTAGTATAAATAAGAACACTGCTTTATTCTCCTGAAGCACTATGTAATTATAGAGATAATTGCCACTATTATGTCTTCTCCACACTAGATCCTGTGATAAGTAACTTAGATATACAACTTATCATCCTAATAGTGCTAGTGGTATTACAGCCCCACTTTACAAACAAGGAATGTGAGGTGGTTCCCAAGAGGTAAAATATTCAGTCCGACTTCCGACATTACTAAATATCAGACTTGGATGGGGACCCAGTTCTGGCTCCAAGGCCATCAGAGCGCACGGCCTTTGAGGTGCTTTCCTAGAGTAAAGAGAGGCAGAGGCCTGGTGAGTCGGGATGCTTCAGACAGAAGGTGGTCAGGCAGGAAGGCTGGACATGGCCTTTGGATTCAGACCATTCAGGCCAGAGCACTGGCACAAGCAGGTGTGCAACCATGGGAGTTTACTTACTCTCCCCATCCCTCAGTTACTTTATCTGTGGAATGGAGCCAGGAAGCTGTCCTGCCTCACCATGACTGAGATAACCTCTGACTGCTTACAAAGCTGGCATGAGAAAAACACACAACTATCAGCTGTTATGATATTCACTGTGCTGTGACAGTACAAAATCATGATATACAGTCATGTAGAAGCTGGCCCATACGAGCGAAACCAAGACAGTAAATTCAGCCACCATCCAGAGAATTTACACATTTCCTCTTAAACCACTTAATCAATGAATAATAGGGTTTCTGATCTAATCAGCATAACTGTGTGTCCATATAATATACCCTCATCCATCAAACTGCAGCTTTTTTAAACAACTGATCATTGTCTATCAAGCCCTTACAATGTATTTCCAGAGAATTGTCCAACAAAATAATGCTGGCTTCTGCCAACAATGCTTTATTGTAGGAAACCTCCTGAGTCAGCGTCCCCATGAATTAGTAGAGCGTGCAATTACCTGAAGAGAGTATGGTCATCACCACCGAACCAATTCTCTCTGGCTAGCTACGAAGGACCTTAAGTCATTTTTTTAAATCAATTTGTGTCTTTTTAATATTTCCTTTTTTGTTTTAATATTATTTGAAACAAAGGAAAATTATGAGGAAAACATTAGAAAGTGACAGTGTGTATCATTCTCATCAATGGGTTTGTGTGTTTTTGGAGTTCAGTAGAACAGCTTAGATTAAGTATGTGTCCTCTGAAAAGCAGACTGCATGGCTGGAAACCCATCAGCTGGCTGTGTGGCCTGGGGAGAGGTACTTCTTGTCTGCAGCCTCCTCCTCTTGCGAATGGGGGTGGTCAAAGCTGAACCTGCTTCACAGGATTGCTATTCACCCAACGAAGATCTGAGTGCCTACTTTGGGTGAGATAATATTCCACCCACTGTAGGTACCACAGGGAATAAAACCGACTCCTATTCTGACCCTTGAAAAGTTTACGATCGCATGAAGAAATACACTAAATCAAGATAGGTCAAAAGTAATGCTCTTTAAGCTTTGATGGAACTGAGTTTTGGGATTTGTTCTAAGGGACTCGTTTGGCCTTGCTGAACCTCATAATAATCAAAAAAAAAAGTCAAGAGGGGAAAAGGGCATTAGAGCTGCACTGTCCAAACGGTATTCACTAATCCCCTGTGGCTACTGAGCACTTAAAACGTGGCTGGTCCAAACTGAGATGTCATCCAAGTGTAAATATTGTATATCAGCCAAATGTGTCCTGAATAGAAGTACTGGAGTTTGAAGACTTAATTATGAAAAACAGAATATAAAATCTCATGAATGTTTTATATTGATTATACATTGAAATGATATTTTGTATATATTAAGTATGTATTGAATATAAATATATCACTTAAATTAGTTGTTTCTTTTAGCTTTTTAAAAATGTGACTTCTGTAACCTTAAAAATTACCTATGTGGCTTTTATTTGTGGCTTGTGTTATATTTCTATTTCTCCTGGGCAGGACAGTGATGGGGCTGGGTTTTGTTGGGTGGTTTGTGGAGTGGGAGGAAATGCCTTTCTTCATAGCGTGACAGTGAGGTGGTCAGAAGGCAGAGACACGCTGGGTTTCAGGGGAAAGAAGTATTCCAGACTGAAGGAATCATCAAGAATAAATGAAAAAAATCATGCTACACAGCTAAAAAGGAGTCTGATACCTAGGTAAAAGAGTGAATTTTAGCTCTAATGCTTACTCAAGCCCCAAAGCGTGGACTAATATTTACAGATCTGCATATGTGCACCATATAACTAATTTTAAAAATCAGTTTTGAATTTTCTTTATCTGAGAAGGAAGAGCCAGGATTAACTGTCATTAGGAATGATGGAAAAGCAGCTGGACAGGACAGAAGACCTGAGAGTGCTCTGGGGCTGACAAGCTTTGTGACCTTGTGACATTGGGGAATTCACTTGGCTTTCCAGAGCTGCATTTATGGGTATGTAAAATACAATAGAGATAAATAAGAATATCTGCTCTTCCTTCTGCAGAAAATTGTTATGAAGCTTTAGAAAGTTAAACTATTTAGTGCAAGAAAATCACAATGGAATCCTCAAGAGATACGCACATGTGAATTTCACAATTGAAATGTACAGGGGAGATGTCCAAAACAGTTCTAGTTCATCTCTATTGTAATCACCTATAATACATTATGTTGAAAATACCGTCCTGCAGATTAAAACAAACCAAAACAAAATGTCCTCTTTGCTCTGTGTGTGTACGCTCTAGCTTTCTCTACCCTTGCTGTGCCCTGAGGCTGACCTGTATGGACTACGGCAATGGGTTCCTTAGCCTTCTGGCTTCTAGTGGCCTTTTGGTCACTGGGAGGCAATATATTACCTGAAAACAGAATGAGTAAAGTTTGGAGTTTTTTTCCTCTGGTGGGT
Source organism: Phataginus tricuspis (assembly GCA_029783875.1). Taxonomy (NCBI): domain Eukaryota; kingdom Metazoa; phylum Chordata; class Mammalia; order Pholidota; family Manidae; genus Phataginus; species Phataginus tricuspis. The sequence continues at coordinate 44,461,380 of JAQQAC010011420.1, read as the reverse complement.
CTCCACTAGTTGTCTTGTCCCTCTACCCAAACCTCCTGGGAGGTGGCCTTGCATGCCGTTCAAACATGCCCAAACTTCTTCTTGTCCAGGGTACTGTACCAACCTTGTTGGTTTCCTCAAAGCCTACTCAACCTTTATAAACAGCCCTGTTATTAAATGCTTCGCAACTACGCAGTTTTATGTGCCATCTGCTTCACGATGGTCCCTAACTGTCAATGGTAAGTCTGTGTACAGTAAACTTAAAGAAAGCAGTTATTTCAACCTTCTAAAACAGTTTATGCTGTGCATTCTTAAAAAATATCCAGGACATACCTGCTTCTCTGTAGACACCTGTGTAGACGCTGTTTACACGTTGGTCCACCAGGCTGACAGACCACCAGGCTGTTGAGTCGGCCAAACTTGTCATCTGTGGCTCCTCCTCCTCCTGACCTTTGGGCTTAAACTGAGCCTGGCTACTCACACAGTCATCAGCCCCTAGCCCCGCATGGCCATCTCTAGCCACTTCCCTCAACCACACCCTCCACACACCCTCCACGCCTGCGAGGGGACTCCGCTCAGACCACTGAGCATGCGCAGTTCCCACAGTTCCCTCGGGCTCTGTGCCTGGCACGCTGCGCCCTCTGTCGGCGGCAGTCACACCTGCTCTCCGGGCGTTTCTACCTGCTCGGGTCAACAATACTGCAAAGAAACTGTGTGCCCCTGTCCCACATGCATTCGAAATAAAACCAGTACCCAACATAACAGGCAAAATGTGTGCATCCAGAAATTACAGTAGTTTCCTATGGCTTCTCCCATAAATTCCCTGAGACCAAAACTTTTCTTGTGTTTGAGGTGATGTTTCCTGGCTGTTTTAACTTGATTTCCTTACTTGGTCACACACCAATCTCCCTCTGTTCTTCAAGAGTCTACTTAGGTACAACCTCCTGCTATGACCAATCACTAAATCCTAGATTCTGGATGACATTCCCTACTCCATGCGTACCTGGAACAGACCATATGTACCTCCTGGAGTCCTGAGCATACCTTACTGCCATGGCTGGGTTCCCTGTCTTCAGTCTATAGCTTCTTTCCCTACTTTATTTTATTTTATAGTCTTTATCAACATTTGACATTATTTATTTGCTTCTTTATTACCCATTTCTTTCACTAATGTATGAGTTCAATGAAATCGTGTTTTTTTCACCAGAGTACCTACAATGGTACCTGACACATAGAAGGCCCTCAGTAAATATGTTACATTAATGAAAGAGCAAAGAAGCTCACATTTCTCACACAGTGTTGGGAATACTAGGTGCTTAATAAATGCCTGTTTGAATGGTGGGTAGCTTTGCTATGGTACCTCAGTAAGGTGCTAACTAGTTCATGTACTTCCAAGAAGAGGTCTCACTGCGTGGACATAACCATGGTGAACCGGACATAATCCAAGCCATCTAGACGGGCAGATGGGCCTCAACACCAGACACTTATCATTTGAGAATGTATATGTGGTGCTGCCAGGTCTCCCCATATTTCAAGAAAAGCTAAAATTCTTGACTTTTAATTTAAAATATTATAATTGTGTGACCCAAATGAAATGTCTTTAAGTGTAATTCATCCACTAGGCTATCAGTTTGAGAGCTCTGCCCCACATCCCTGCTTGATAAGACCCATCCATAAAAGAAGGCAAATTTTAATAAATAGCACCCTGGACTAGTGAGCTGCCTTAAACATATCAAAAATAATTTTTTAATGTAGATGAAGAAACAACAGCAAAATCTCTTATATTTATATTTTTTAAGATGTTCTCTTACAGAAGTTACAAGACTATGAGATAAAACTACTAATGACAAGTTTAATTTGAAACTTAATCAAAAGTGAATTCTGCTGTGCTAAAGCCAATGGTCTCAAGGATCCCGGGACCTTCAGTTTGTCTGTAATGTGTTCTTCTTCCTAAGTGAGCATGGAGGGCACAAAATACAAGGGTAAGAAGAATTCCTAAAAAGTCACTTGGTGTCCTTTTCCTTCTAGAGCTGAGGGAATTAGGCTGAGAGAATGAGATTTGCCTGCAGTCATGTGGTGGCAGAGCTGAAACTCCATGTCTCACTTTCTTTCTACCAGCCCCAAGTTCACTTGCTCCATTGTGCCCCTCGTGTGGTTCAGACCCTTTGCATGGCGGAGCAGGGGCCCATGTCTGTGTCTCTCTCTGCTTTCTGACTCAGCACTGCTCAGTGGCTTGATTCTTGCCACTCCCACACCAAGCCCTGCCTGCCAAAGCCTCAGCTTGGGACATGTGCCCAGATGAGCTCAGTCAACAGTGAGAAAGCGCAACTTGACCAGTGGTGGTGGAGGCGGGGGCAGGAAGTGGAAATTCACCATGCCTGTACCCCGTGGAACATCTGAGGTAGCTCTGCCTCCTCCCAGGGTCTAACTCACTTCCACATGATGATGTCCTTAAAATAGTTTCTCATTGGTGACAAGACCAGCAATGACTAAATAATCACCCTACTTTCCCCACAGGACAAAACAGTAGAGACTTCAAAGAGGCCCTACCACCTCATGAGATTACACAGTGACTTGTGGAGAAACTTGTCCTTGTCATACAATCAGCTTCTCTTTTTTCTCTTAGAAGTTCATTTGAGATATTATTTATACACCATACAATTCAACCCTTTAAAAACAAACTTTTGACAACTCACCTGTGACTTCTTACACAGGGACCAATAAAAGGGCACATCTCACTCCATCAAAGTATATCTTTTGGTAGAAACTACGGTGAGGCTGGGGAATAATTTTGCATGAGTCACAGCATATTTATCACTTGAGGTAAATATATTTATCACAAAAGAGAAAATTTTATAGTTTTTTTCTAATCCGTAGCTGGCCCCTTGACTAGAAGTAGAAATTGGGGCTCCAGGGACATGATTTCAAATTCATGTCTATATTAGCTTTATTATCTGATCATCAGAAGTGATCATTGACTAGTAGGGTTTTTCCAGCTTCTAATCTTTTTAGATGTCACAGAATCCATTATAATTAAGGCCCAAATCCAGAAACCTATTGCACTGCATGCACCATGAAGGCAGCTAGTGGGTAATAGAAGACTGGGTAAGAGGGTAAGAGAGTATCTGCCAGTGTTCCACTTCTTGGGGAGGGGCATCTAGATAGACAGAGACAGGTGACAGGTGACAGGTGAGAGATGAATAGAGACAGGTAACAGACAGGTGATAGATACATATTTAATATAGATTCTAACACCAGAGGCAAAATCAGGTTTAAAGCCAAAAGTTTATTTTTCCTCCTTCAAGCGGCTGCATTCTTCCTCAGCCTGCAATCTTCCCTACATGTAGACATATTCACCGAGACAACATGAAAACCTTGATGAAATTCACAGGCTTTCGGTAGCTTACCTTTAATAAAACCCAGATGTGATTCAAACTGGAATGGGCCTTACTTGCCAAAAGTATTTGTGATTATTTAAAGAAAAATTCAGCAGGCTGATGATCTGAATCACACTGCCCGGGGAAAGAATTGCTTAAATAGTTATTATTCTTTTTTGGCTTCATTATGTGACTTGCAAATCACATCATCTTTATTAAAGGCCCTTAAAATATTCAACATGAAATGAAATTCCGAATGCTTGATTTACTATAAATTGTGCACAGGTGTGGGACTGTTTACAGTCCTTTGGTACAGTAGGAAGTCAAGCCTTCATTTATATTTCACGCTGCAGTAAGTACCGTTTAACTCTGAAATGTCAGGATCATCACAAGGAGGCTTTAAATACGAAGCAATTGTCAATGCAGATCAACTTTATGACTCAGCCACCATCGTGGTATCTCCTTAACAACACTGCAAGAGTCTCTTTGTTAGGAGCTTGAAAGGGAAAGATCTCTACATATAGAAAACTCTATGAATAGAGCTCTACATATTAAAAAAAAAAACCTGTAAGCCCCTAACTGCTGTAGGGAGAAAACACACTGCAGCTTAGGGAAGTGTATGCTAATATGGGCAAAACCTGAAATGGGCTCCCCTGGGATGGCAGCATTTGGAAAGGGCATGACCCATCTGAGTCCAGCTCTACATTTCTTCTGAAGGTGAGATCATTTGAGAATGCACTGGTCTCTTTAACTGTGCCTTGGTTAATGTTTGCAGTTAGTAACATCTAGTCCCTAATCAGTCCCTGAGACTGGAAAAAGGACAAACTGTAGATGACAGAACAACAATTTAAAATCTGACAAGATGAGGAGTAGGATTATTTGTGTGCATCTGGGCTTAGTGACCTGAAGTCATTTATTTCGTGATGTGGAAGAGCTGGGAACAGACACCTGGGGTTTAGTGCTGGCTCTAATACTAAAGACATGTGGGGCTTTGGAAAGTAAATAATCCCTCTGTGACTCAGTTTCTACATTTGTCAAAGGAGCAGCTGGAAATCTTATCTGGACTTCCTCTTGGCTTCTAAACTGTACGACAAGGTGAACTCTAATATTAGGCCCAAACTCCTGAGTAGCAGCTTAAATTGTTGGTGATTGTAAGTAAAAAAAAATAAATGAAATCAAAGCCACTTTGGGTTCATTTTGGGTTCCTATTACTACAGGACAACCTATGTTGTAGGTACTGAGCTGAGAATTTTGCAAGCTCACGAAATGCTTACAACAACTGTATGAAGAAGCTATTTCTCCCTCCATGGTAAGGTGAAGCCAAGATAGCACAGCTCAGGAGGGGCAGAAAGAGGATTTAAACTCAGGTTACTCCAGCTTGATGGCACTGCTGAGCTTAACCACTATCATCTCATGTAATCTGGGGTTCCTGAGCATTCCAGCCAATCTCATAGCTTCCTCCCACCCACAAATATTTAAGCTACCTTCACATTTTGTCCATTTTCTTTAAGAAATTGTTCACTCCAAACTCCACAGTATAAATAAATGTGATATTATTGTTTTACATTACTTCAAATTAAAAAGATGCTTTTGTTCCCTCCTTTCCATTTCATTTTTCTTCTCTGATTTATTTTATTGGAGTACGGTTGAGTCCCTTCAATCCTAACATTTATGTTTCATCACCAACTACTAAAAAAGCAATACATGGAGTTGTCAGAGAATTTCAACTGATTGCTATCAATAGGTTTCATTGGCTTTTCTTTTTATAATCAACCTGTTTAGCAGAGCCAGAGATTAAAATATCTGGAGTGTGTTACACATACACACACACACACACACACACACACACACACAGCAATCCATTGATCGTAATGTCCTTACTAGGACTCAAACATCATAAAGCAACTTCTCCTTGAAGGCAAGGTTTGTTCCCAAAGCTTCTGTGGCAGAAGCAGGGACTTGAGACTGCCTGGATAGACTGGGGTTAATTTGTGACTAAAACACCTGTAGGCCTGATACAAAAGGTACACAGACCGCAGGTATAATGCATGTTGTTGGCACACTGCACATTTGACATTAGAGGCAATGGATGACAACCTGTTTATTTCCATTTCCCAACTCCTTCAGGATCTCACATACCTTTAGTAATGACGATGCACATAAATTCATTTTGCTTTCATGAAGCAAGTAAATACACCAAAAGGCAGGTATATTGTTTGCTTTCTGTGTCCTCCTTCCAAATGTTTAATGCCTTTCTGATTTTATGACTCATGGTTGTCTGTACCTATTTCCACTACCTCAGTCCCCATGAGTTTCCACAAGGCCCCAAAACCTTCAGCTCACTTACTATCCTCTTAACAGAAATAGCGACTCAAACAGACAACTATACCCATCCCTTCTTTATTGAAAAAACCTCTCTTCTTTTAACCTCCGTTTCTATTTCTAAAGCATCAGTGCCCTCATTTCCTAATTATTTTCCACGAATGTGACTCTTGCATGATATTTGAACTAAAAACTTCAAGGTTTTATAGACTATAAATGAGTAATTCTTCACATATTAGACTTAGAAAAAGGAAACTCACGGATGGCAGAGCCTACTGTACATATTTTTTCAAACTGTATTTTAAAAGTAAACATTTTCCCCAGCTTCTTATAAAATTTTGTGCACACTTAACAATACAGCCCAGCTCTCCCACTCCTAGGTATGTCCCACTATTTCTCTCTATATATAGTGGACTTACTCAGAATCATCAGAAATTGGAAACAAGGACACTCTTTCCAAAGAAATGTATTGACAAACTGCAGTGCACTGTACGTGAAATACTACAGGCAAAATAATACACATGTGAAAATAAACAAATCAGAAAAAATCATTGACACACAAAACATGTTTGAATCTCAAAGGCTTTCGGCTGAATGGAAGGAGCCTGTCTCAAAAGACTACATATTCATGGTTTCATTTAGTTGGTATTCTGGAAGAGACAAAACTATAGGGCCAGAAATTCATGAGCCCCTCCAGGAGCTGGGGATGGTGGTAGGCGCTTACTGTGAGGAGGCAAGGGGAAGTTTGGAGAGAAAAAGAACAGTTCTGTGTTTTGATGTGGTGGTAGTTCTATGACTATGCATTTGTCAAAACTTGCAGAACGAGAGACTAAAGGGATAAATTATACGAAAAAATTAATTGGCAATAATGATGTTTAGAAGTAAATTGGGTCTGTCAGACCGAGTGATCTGGTGAAAGAGGTGTAGGGTGATAGAAGTTACAAAAAGTCAGCCAGACAGGACTGCAAGGAGAGTACTGTCAGCAGCGACATCCTCCTTCAAGGGGAAAAGGCCTGGAATGGGGGGTGTGTTCTGCATCTGCTGATTTGGTCCGTCCCTCCCTGATCACAGCGGAGTGGACCTGGAATGAGTCGATGCCAGGGCAGCTCTTTGAAGTTGCTGTGATGGATACCCTACTTTAGCTTGGCCTCTCAGAGCTGTTTTGGAGAATTTGAACTGGAAAAAAGAAGAGCTGGGTAGTGGGGAGTAAAGACTCAATGTGACAGAAGCTGCAGCTGGAGCCCCGACGTCGGAGAAGTGGCAGAACAAGGCCGGTGAGCCGCTGCTGAGTCAGAGGGTTACCAGCCCCCTCCGGAAGCCCATTTTGTTGTTCTCAGGATCCAGCTGTATGGCTTCTTCTGCCTTCCTATGAGGAGCTCTCACCTCCTTCCATCTCCTGCAGCTTTACCATGAGCCTCTGCTATCTGAGGACTGGGTGGTTCCGCGCCATGGTGAGAACTGGCGGGCACTGCCTCCTAAAATTAGGGCTGCACAGTCCTCGTATATTCCCAGTTTTGATCTTCATTCATTTTTACCTACACTTAGGCATGCTTGTGACAGTATCTGTTAAAGTACAGCTTGAGGAAACAGGGCATCTGTGCTAATTCTGCAGACTTACAGTGTTGGAAGTGACATTTAAGCTCTTCGGACCATGGATGCTATAGTATCTCCTCTATAACATTTCCTCCAAGGAGTTATTTAGCCCCTCCTTGACTACCTGTGGGGTAGAAGAACTCATCACTACATGAGCTAGGCTAATTAATTCTTCCTTGATGCTAAGAAGTTCTTTGAAAAATTTAGCCATTCCCCATGAGCCAAAATTCTCAAATCATTTTTGCTCATCTCAAACCTTCTCTGAAATTCCCTTAGTCCTTCCTCTATCACAGCCATGAAACCCTGTCCTTAGGCAACTGAAATCTCTCTGGGTCTTACTTTCCCCAATCCTCCAACGGTTTTCTATAAATAGAATAGAAAATCTTCCCCTATAATGATATCAGAACTTCTCACATAATGTTTGTAAATATGGGAGAAGTGGTGATGATATTCGGAAAGGATTCACCTTTAACTCATTTCAACATTTCCATTTCACAACAGTAATTATAGAACAATTCCGTTTTACATAATCTGGTTCTGAGAACCCCAGACCCCATACATCACTGAGGTGAAGTCTGTACCTATCATATGCAGAAAATAAACAAAAATTTTCCAAACCACTTATTCGTCCTACCTTTTCCAGTTTTAAAACACATCAAAGTAATTCGGATGTTTATATAGCTTTGCTGATATCTGCATTTCCAAAGATATTTAAAGGAAAATGAGGAGCAAAATGCAAGGCTAATCCCCATGTCCTCCAAGGGCTGGGAGAGAGAACTCTGAGACACAGGAAGATGGACAACAGCACCAGGGCTGGAACTCCACCAGGAAAACCCATTTTTCTGCCTTTCCTACATCATTGGACATGACAGTGAATATATAGAATTACAGACCAAATAACTACCATCATAATGACATAAATGCCATTTTACAAGTTAAAACCCTTCCACAATTCCCTATAAGCTATTGTAACAATAATATCTGAAATTTTACTTGATGGAGCATTGGAGGCTTTTTGAAAAGCCCACCTCCATTTCTGGCCTCTTCTGCCACCATCTACCACCACAGCCCTGACTCACTATGTCAATGGACAGGTAACAATGCCTGGAACTGGCTGAGTACTTTCACAGCTCTGCACCGCATTCATCACGGTCTCTGCCCTAAGGTAATATTGCCTCTTGAAAGCCACTGTGGAGGTCTGCGATCCCCCGTCTCTTCCTTGGACATGTCTGCTTTCAAGACAACACTGCAGGAATTTTGTGTCCCTGGGATATAGCAGGATCTTCATCCTTTAAGGCCAGGGGTCCTCCATTCCTTACTCTATGGTGAGCGTCTCACATACCTGCCCTAGCACAGCCCATTGGCCAGTTGAGCTCACAGGGTCTTCTTTTCTTTATGTGGTGTGTCACTTCCATCCCCATGTTTCAAACTATGATGTCTCTGCAACCTGTAACATCTTCATAGTTGCCTGGTTTAAACCATCATGAAATAATGTTATTTTAAATAATAGAAAAGTACAGATTTAAGAAAAAGATTTGTCAATAATTTGTAAAGTTCTATTAAATAAAACTTTTGAGAAAATTCACTCTACACACATTGGTATCCAATGTGAAAATTTCATGCAGAAATAAATGAGAATAGTTCGTATGGAGATTACGTAGGTTTGCAAATACATATGCTGTTGAAAACATGGATTTTATTGTCTAAATAGGTAAGACCTGTTGGCTGCCTTTGTCTACTCTGAGCAATATGGTTTTCTCTATTCAGTCAAGACTAATTTATTTCTTGAATCCTTCATATCCTGTCAGCCTCTACTGGCAGCGAATGAAATCATTCTCTGTCTCCTGAAATACTGCAATGACCCCTCAATGGCTTTGATGCTTTTAGTCTCAGCTCAATATACATACACAAATACACACACACACACACACACACACTCTCTCTCTCTCTCTTTCTCTCTCTCTTTCTATTTTCAATTTACCAGTGGTGCCAGATTTTCTAAGTTTAAGGATTACTTCTCAGTGTAAAAATATTTTTCTTTCACTTCCCTACCATGTCAACTTGACCAGCCTTGGGGCCACCAATGGAGAGGGCCAACAGAGTATCCATGTGCTGAAATTAAGAAGTCTTCTCTAATTTCCATTGCCAGAGGCTAAGGGCAAATCTACACACATGGAGGGATAATCCCGCCCCAAAGGCTCCACCAGCAGCATATAAGGGAAGTCCCATTCCAAAGAAAAGATGACCTCCACTTGTCAAGTGGCAGTCCCCAAACTCTGTGTGATCCTGCAACCCTCTCCTGTGACACTCACTTCCTTTCACCTCCTGGCACCTTACTGGCTTCCTTGTGGTCCTTTCAGGTGGTAGCTCTTACCTCTCTGCCCTTTCTGTACCACTGGGCATGGAGGTGGGGTATATGTGCTCCTTGCCTTTCACCGCCAGCCCCAGGGCATTCTCCCCCCCACCCCAGCTTCAAATTTTCCACATTCAGAGAAATCATTGTTGTTGTCTGTCACAACCGTTGTTGCTGTCACTGCTGGGTGCTCGTCTTCTTTTTTTGATGGTTTCAGCACTTGTTTTCTCTATCACCATCTCCCACACAATTTTTGGCATACCTAGTTCTGGTGATTTCAGCCACTGCTCCCAGTTTCCTGGAGTTTCTGCTGTTTGGCCTCCTTTTCTCCAACAATCTTGTCTTCCCCTCTACCTCGACCATTTTTTCCCATAGTCATGGACTAGACCTTGTCATTCACAGTCACTGCAATTTCACCACAATCTCAATTTGAAACATCCTGCCTTCCAAACACTACCTTCTTTGTTTACAGGTTGTTCCTATTACACCAACTCAAAAATCCTTCATCCCATGAGTATCTATAACCGCTGATCTTACCACCACCTTTTCAGTCCTTCACCCTGATCATGCTTTTCTATCTTCACTAGCTTAAATCTTCAGTTAAATGATTATAACACTCTTGCATGCATCCTCAGCTCCCTAACCCTTTCTTGCTGCTTTACCCCCTTGACTAAATGAAACCATGCTCAGCTTTAATCTTTGCCTGCTTGTGCCTGCACTCATGCAGCTGAGTTGGGCAGGAGGAGAAATTAAATGTGCACTAATGACTGCTCTCGATTTAAACCCATAACAGCTAACTTCAAGTGGATCCTTCTGGTTGCCCAGTAAACTACTTTTCCTGAGCTCTTCACTCACTCTTCTTTCCTAGGCAAGTACTTTACTTTTTCCTCCTTTCACCTACAGTTTAAACAATACCTCTCTCCCAACTCACCTGAGCCAATGGCCTTGCTTCACATCTCACTGAGGAAATGGAAACAATAAAAAAATACCATAAAATCTCATCTTTGCCTATATTCTCTACCACTCCTGCTTTCTGGAAATGAACTGTATTCTGAGCAAAGGCCAGGCCCTCCTCTTCATCCTTGAAGTCTGACTACAAACATCATTCCTTCACTCTTCCTTCTTTTCTGCATCATCAAATTTCCCTCCTTACTCAACAGTCCTATTAATTTTCAAATATATTATTTCTCCCAATTTTAAAAATGAAAGCAAGCAAAACATTTTTCCTGATCGCACATCCTTCTCAACTAACACTTAACCTCTCTCCTCCCCAAGCCTCCCCAAGAGGGTTGTCTATAATTTCTACCTCCAAAATCTTTGTTCTTATTCTCCCATAATCACACTCCAAACACGCCTTTGCTCATACCATGCCGTGGAAACTTCTCATACTAAGATCACCAAAGACAATGCCCTGTCTTTGTATACTTAGCCGGTAGGATGGGAGGTTCCTCCTTCTTATTGTCCTTTGTTGTTCTGCCTCATCTGCACGGCCTCTAAATATTGAAGAACCTCAGAGTTTGGTCCCTATAAATTACTGAATTTCTATTTATATCTATTTATACTAATTTCTTTGGTAATCGGTAATCTCTTCCAGTCTCATATTTTTAAAATCTTCTATATACTGTTGACTCCCATATTTACATCTCCAGTCCTGACCTCTCCCCTAGATTTCAGACTCAGTACATCCAACTGCATACTCAGTATTTTCCACTTGAATATCTAACAGGCATTTCAAGCCGTTCATGTCCAAAACCAAATCCTTGCTATGCACCCTTCAGATCTGCTGCTCTCAACCTCTTCTCCATCTCAGAAAACGGAGGCCCCATACTTCTAGTTACTCAAGCCCCCAAACTTTGAATCATCCTCAGTCTCCCATATGCAACCCCCCAGCAAATCCTGTCAACTATACCTTTAAAACAGACATTTCCCACCATCTCTGCTATTACCACCCTTGTCCAGGACACTCTTATGTCTCAGCTGAAGCACTTTGACAGCTTCCTAATGGGTTTCCTTGCTTCCACCCTTGTCCATGTTCAAGCTACTCCCAACACAGCAGCCAGAATGGTACTGTTGAAACATATGCCAGATCATTTTTGTCCTCTCATCAGCCACTGTCAGTATCTTCTCATCTTACCCAGGGTAAAATCAAAGGTCTTGTAATACCCTAAGGTCTCTGTACAATCACTCTAGTATCTCCCTATATGGTCCTCACCACTGCCATCCTCAACCACTAGAAGTTCATCTCCTGCATCTCTGTGCCTCTCTCATTCCACTCCCCATCATCCCTCCACCATGTTAGGGCCAGTTCTTTCTCAGGCCATTTCCATTTGCTGTTCCCTGGGCCTGGCATGATTTTTTCCCCTGGCTTTATTTCTCAGCTTCCTAAACATATTACTCAAAATACACCTTTTCATTGAAATCTTCCTCAACTGCTCAACATTTCCCTTTGCCCTTCCTTTATTTTTCTACTTAAAAATTTATTCCTATAGAGCATAAGAAATATTTTATTTCTCTATCTCATTCCATCAGAATAGGGAATTGTATTTCTTTCTGTTCATTGTTCTGCTTCTGGTGTCTAGAAAAGTTTCTGGTACATAGCAAATTCTTACTAAATATTGATGAATAAATGCTTTACCTCCAGCTCTCAGATGATTAAGAAAATACATGGCAGTAAGTTTTTTTCAATGTAATTATGCTTTTAAATGGTGTCACCCATTTTGATGATATTTAGTACATTCAAGGAAGGGGAGAATGGACATCTACAAGAGAATGTTCTAAGACTTTCTGAAATTTTCAAACTTGCAGACAATATCTGGAGCCATAAAGGATTTTCAAATCCCTTGTGATAACTTCCTGGATCTCTCTCCAGAGAGATTACAGAGATCGGAACCAAGATTCCATTGTTCTACCAAAGTAATCTGTCAGAAATATAAAACTCCACCATATCACTCCCATGATTAAGATCCCTTCATGACTGCCTCTGCTTACGGCAGTGCTTCACAAGTTTTCACCTACATCAAAATCACCTTAAGATTCTGTAAGACATGGAATTTCAAATTCAGTCAGTCCAAGGCGGGGGCAGAGAATCTGCATTTCTAAGAAGTTCACAACAGATTCAGCTGCTACTGGTGCTGGGACCTCACTTGGAGACTCACTGAGCTACAAAGTGGACATGTTGGCTTACCATACAATGCCTCCCTTCCAAATGAACCTACATGACATACTTCAGAAACAGGCAGTCTGGGTCCTCTAAGCCAACCAGCTGGGAACCTTCTTGGAATGCTTGTCCAAGTTTGTTCCTGCCCAACCCTTCTGGGGCTCCTATTCTGACAGCTCTACTCTGCAATTTGATCCCCTGGAGTTGGTAGAAGAATGGCTCTGATTTGGTCAGGCACATTCCTGACAGCCAAGTCAGACGTCTAAGTCCTGGGAACCTCTGGGGTCTCCATCAGTCAGCCAGCTGGAGCCACTGACCAACGAGGTAGGATAACAATGAGAGCCAATATTCATCTAAGCGTTTACTAAGTGCCTGGATGTTTGTAAGAACTTTCCATGTACTGCCTTATTAAATCCTCTTGAAAACCCTAAAGGCAGGTGTCATTATTATCTCCATTTTATAGATGAGAAAACCGAACCTCATCACGATTGAGTATGATGCTAATAATTACACAGCTTGTAGTGGCAAAGCCTGAGCTGGAGCCCAGATATTCTAATTCCAGGGGCCAAAATCATAACCAGGATCCTATACCACCTTCTCCTGAGTAGGAAATTAAGAAAGAGAAACACTGAAACAATACGAGTGTTTACTTCCCAACAGGGTTTGGGAATGTTCAGGCAGAACTGAAATACAGAATGGATCAATTTTAAAATCAATTAGCACTGTGGAGTTGTCTTGCCAGTGAGTTTCAGCCCCGGGCAAGTTCACTCTTGATTCAGTAAGACCGAGAAATGACAATGGAACATTCTTGGTGTGAAAGGGTTATTATACCCAACTTATTCCCATGGTGGCAGGTCAATTACTGGAATCTCACCCACACCTCAGAGCAAGTCTGCATGCAGCAAGCTGGTCTCTGTGTCTGGGCCTCCCTGCCCCCATGGCGGTCTCAGTCTCTGTCCTCAGCGCTGCCACCACTCCAGTCTCTGCTCTCCTGCAGCCATGCAGCCCAGAGCACTTGGGCGGAGCTCTTTATATAGAATCAGTTAACAATATGTTGCCTACATGTGTGCAGTGAGCAAGACAACCAGGGCCAGGTGAGAATCCTGGCCATAGGAACTTACATTTTCTCTACACAAGTACTAATCACTTGATGTTTATTTTTTTCTCACTTTTAAACTACATTTTCAGCAGAAATTTTTAAAAAGATTATTAAAATTCTAACCCAAAATATGAATGAAGACATGTTAATCACTTGATGTTTACTTTTTTCTCACTTTTAAGCTATATTTTCAGGAGACAGCTCACAAAAATTAAAATTCTAACCCAAAGTATGAGTGAGGGAAAATTACTCCAAGCCTCTAAATTTTAAAGGCTGCATAAGAGTCTAATATAGTTGCCTAAGACATGCCAGTTTTCCTTGTAGTAGCTATCATCTTGTATTTGAGGTCTTGGTTGCTATACATTTGCATTTAAAACACTGAAAAACCCTGGTGAAGGTACATTTCAACCTCGCTACTCCAGGTGCGGTCTGTGACCCAGAGGAATGGACCAAACCTGGGGGCTTATAGGAAGTGCAGTCTCTCAGACTGCACCCTCGACCTGCTGGGCCAGAGTCCACATTTTAACAAGACCTCAAGCGACATATGTGTGAGTCACATTATGCACTTGTTGCTAAATTTCAAATCGAAGAGTCCTGGTAAAAAAGTGTCATGTAGTAAGAGTGACCTGGGCCAGACATCAGGAGAGCTCTCTCTCATGACTACTGTTGGCCTTTGAAAAATAAGGAGAAAGAAAGATGGATCTAGAACAGTGTTTTTCAAATTTAGCTGCACATTGGCATCACCTGGGATCTTGAAAAATACTATACCTAACTCTCAACTCTAGAGAATTGACCGGTTCACATGTTTCCCCAAGGGATTCACAGTGCAGCCAAGGCTGAGACCGCTGGCCTAGAAGAGTGATTCTCAGGGAAAGTGCTTTCTCTAGACCTGCACTGGCCTCTACCTGGGACCTCATTAGAAAAGCAAATTATCTGGTCTCCGCTCAGACCTACTAATGAGAAGCTCTGGGGCGGGGCCCAGAAATCTGTTTCGCAAGTCCTCTGGGTGATTTAGCCAGTCTGAGAACCCTGACCTGCAGAAACCATCAAGGACCCTCTCATTCCATATAGCTATAATTTTAGCAAACGTTTCTGATTGTATAATGTTAACAATATGTTGGCCCCATGCATCCCATAACATCTAATTTGAAGACCATCTATTTCGGAGCAGTGGTGAGGAAGAAAGAGGAGAATCTCAGGAAGTTTTCCTGATGGTGACAAAAAAAATAAAATCCTTCACAGCAATCAGGCCATTATTTGCACCTTTTTCTATAAGATGACCTTCACAATTGAGGGGCATGGATAGCATCTGCCCAGCTGCTGAATGACATGCTTTGATTAGAATTTGTTCTTTTTTTCTTTTTAAACATATCTCTCATTATCATGGAAAAGTCGTAATAGATTTTTTTCCTGAGGAGTTTACATGTAAAAATAACCCTATGGTCTATATTTCTGAAAAGGGGCATGTCTGCCTCCCCATTTCCACTGCTAGAATGGTCGCCTAGAAGTCCCCTGCAAGATTTCAGCTGGTATTGGTACTTACTCTGCCTAGTCCGAGACCCAGGACCAGTGAAAGAATTTAAGATTTCCACCTTCAGGCAGAGAGCTGAAGAAGGGTGGATGAGAGCTGCATGTTGGACTTTTCATTGTGTACAAAGAAAGAGCAACTGAAGCCCTTTGAACAAGTTCTGTCTCTCAACATCTGAAACATCCTTCCCATATACAAAAAGAAATAATCCAGAGAAGAGAGTACCAAAAGTTGGCCTATCCTAAAAAAGACTCCACAAGAACAACAAAAATCTTTAAATATAAAGAAATAATTTTCTTGTTCCTTGCATTTCTTTGTGGTTTTATAATAAAAATGAGGATAAGAAAATCCTATTTTGTAGATTACCTAATTTATTTAAAAATACTTCTGCTCCTTAAGTCCCTTAGCAATGTTAGTAATATTAATTCAGACTATTTTAAGTTATAGAAGTTAAATGTTACACGTGATGGAGAAGATGTGCTTATTAATGCACAAAGCCTCTCAACTGTATTTTCTAAAGATCAGCGTGGAATCTGGAGCTCAGCCTGGCATTTTTTTGTCTGAACTGTAATAGAGTCCCCGTCTTCCAGAAATATCTGCAAATAGCAGGGCAGCAGGGGGGGTGCCTGGGCCCCAAAGGGGACAAGTAATGTAAGTCAATGGCTGCCCCCAGCAAAGTCGCTGTGTCTAACAGACGTGCTGTACAATCGAAGCTCCCTCCCCTGTGGTTGTGCAAATCAGCAGCTATGGTTAAAAACTTTTCCTTAGACATCAGAGTGCAAGCACACAGATATTTTGGATATGCATACGTAGCCCTCCCGTGGTCCGCTCTCCCCTTAATAAACAATGCTTTCAGCTCTCTGCTCTGAGACCCTATGTGCTTGCCTTGCCCGTGTCTTCCCAGTTTCTTTGCATCAGTGGCACCAGAAGGCAGGCCCAGGACTGCACCACAGACCCAAGCCTGAATTCTCAGGAGCCTGGGCTGCTGTGGCTGGAGGAGCGTAGTTTTTCTTGCTCCCGGCTAAGCTAAGCATAGGCCTGGAGGCCACTGTGGCCTCTGAGATACAGCTTTGATTTTCTTCATCCCAGCCTCCTTCTGCAGCCCAGGTAGGCTTCCACACCTCACATGTCAAACTCCCTCCATTGCCTGTTCCCTGAAATGACCTAGATTCTCTTGAAAAGCTACATACAAAGGAGACTTGATCCTTTTCTCCAGGTTTCAAACCAGTCTGGAAACCTTCTGACACTCAGCAAAGGCCCCCAAACCTGCCAGCAGCCCTAACCGCCTCCAGTCTCCAGCGTGGTTGGCCCCATTTGCCTAGCTGTCCTGTCTTTGTTGCCACCGTCCCACACAACTGTGAGCCTGTTGCACCTTTGGGATAGTGTGTCTCTGGCCTGGCTGTCCTCCGTTAGCTCCACAGGTCTGTGCAGAGCTGGTGCACCCCCTGCCTACCCAGCTACGTGTCTCCTCTGGTTGCAACGCCTCTCATTAAGCCTGCTCAGATTAGGACCCAGCTGGCTTTCCCAATATTATATAAGGCAAAAGGAAGAAAAGATCAGATGCCCACCCAGCCAGTATGGTGGCATTTTCCTTCCCAGGATCAGTTTACAGGGAAAAAAAACAAAGTTTTAATCAGGTCACAGAAGCTCAAGGCCTGTGTGACACCATCACAGGACACATATCCACCTAAAAAAAAAACATTAAAAACTGTTTTACTTGCCTTTGTAAAACAAGTATAGACCACCTGAACATGTAAAGATAAAAAAAACAATAAAAGCCCTCCAGCGTTCTGAGGCTCCCTGTAGGTCAGTTGCTTTATTGGGCTTGTCTGTTTAAGTCCCACCACAGCACAATTATTTACATATTTTTGCCATTTCACAGGTGAGGAAACTGCATCTCAGTGTGGTCGGGGGTCCTGCCTGACTGACTCAGCTGGTTAGTGGCAGAGGGGGAACTCGACTCATTCAAATCTTGGCTCATATGACCTGCATAATGACACCACTCAGCAAGCCGATGACCCCTCCAGTGCTTTGCCTGATTTCCCTGGGCCTGCTTTTCCACCACAGCACTTTCTATATTCAAGCACACTGTACCCTTCATTTATTAATTACATTTGTCATTTAATGTCTGTCTCTTCCTAAGAATATGTAAATTCGCCAAGAGCAAGGGTCTCTCTTCTGTTCCCTGATTTACCTCGAGTGTCTAGAGCAGTGCCTGGGCATGGAGAACGCAGCATCTACGTGAGGAAACTGCTCGTACAATGGACGAGCGCCTCCACCATCAATGGCCATAACTACTGCTCTGCACTGCCTCTGTTCTGAGTGCAGAGACTGAAATTCTATTTCATTCCATGCCAAGTCACCCTGTCTCGTAATGATGCAGGAGGGGTGGGCAGTCTTTCCCCACCATTCTTGTCTCACTGATGGCAAAAATCAAAGTTATAAGTATCCAAGTATGCCTTACACCTTGGGTATAAAGGTTTATAAACAATGAGAATTTAAAAGCAATAAAATCGTGAAAGCGAATTGCTCATTAGGGTATATTAATTTAAATAGTGGCTTGTTTGTCATCAGCTAATAGGCCTTCACTCGAGCTATTTTAAGGTTAAGAAGAGGCAACACTTACTTTATAACCTTCAGTGAAAACGAATTATCTTCCCACTCTACTGTCTTTGAAGATAAAACTCTCATTTCCACAAGCAGTGGAAGACAGTGTGGCTCAAGGACTTTGGCAATCTTGTCAACTCTGAGGAACTCCAGTGGGATGGAAGCTTCTCTCTCCCCACAAAGTATTTTAAGGACAAAGCCTTGGGCTCTCGTAGTACCGTACTGCCTGCCAGGTTTCCGGAATCTCTCAGTACCCAGCCCTGAATTGGGCTGTCCATTGACTGGGTGGGAAATCTGGCACAAAATGAAAATGAGGTTTAGAAGGATAGAGACAGCCCAGAAAGACAGAACGGTAAAGAGAAAATGCCAGATGACTCCACTCAGGAGACCCGCTAGGAATTAGACCTCTAATGCTAAAGGACTCGGCTAAGGAACAAGAATGGGAACCTAAACTCTCCTTGCAGCTAGAAGGCAATTAATTGTACATTGCCAGATGGTTTTTCATTAAATTCCCTCCAGAGCTACTGAGATGCAGGGGTAACAGGCCTCAGACCTCCCATCACCAAGCATGAACCTGATTCTTTCATGTATCCATTCTCCATTCAGTCAGCAATCCTGTACTCACTACAGGGCTCCATGCCTAGATAACAAACAGCTGCCATCATACTAAGAAGATTGTATTATGCACACAACATGCATTATCTCATTTAAGAGCACCCAGGGATTTGGAGGGTCATTCAGCTAATAGGCACAGGGAGTGGGCCTGAACCAAAGAGAATGACAAAGACTCATTTCTCAGCACTGCGCTACAGCTGACTACCTGCAAAGGCCTGAAACAGAGGTGGTCCCAACCACAGACACTGGTCCTGCTATCCGAGAGAGACACTCAAAAAAGGGGAGAAAATGGTGCACTGACATGCTCTCCAGCTCCGGCTGAGCATCAGGACCACCCAGGAAGCTTGGACATATATTTCACGATCATTTTAAATGAATGTATTTCTTATCTTTGTTCATGCAGAGAGATATAAACAAGAGAATAAAGGAGGGACTCATATTGCAATGACAGATCAGCTTTGATGAGAAAAACAAACAGGTAAACCAGTCATTCCACAGACGGTTTGTGAGCCTGGCACATTCCCACGCGGGGTGTAGAGCCACGAACACAAAGGAATGGCCCTGCCTTGCGGAACATTCTACCTGCACAAAAGACTTAAGTAGCCAAGTCCCACCCACAATGCTAACAATTTCTCAAGGTCCTTTTTGAAAATGTGCATGGGTATATCAACATAGCTATCAGAGAACCTTCTGAAATTTTTACTCCCAAAGGGATTTCTTTTAGCATTTCCCTTTGCCGTGGGCCTTGCTTTTATGGCTGTTACAGCCTAGATTTGTTCCAAAGTACTACATAAAGATCTACTTATCTTTTTCATGACCACATTATTCCAAAATTTTGAATGTACCATAATTTTACTTAGTGTATCTCCTACCAATGCTCACTTTTGTTGTTTCTAGTCTGCCCTTCAAAAACCAGAGTTGCATTTAACTTCCTTAATCATTGGTGTATGAATATGTACAGTAGATTCCTAGTAACAAACTTGCCAGGGCAAAGAGTACTTGCTATCAAAATACGGACATTTGAATATTATCAAATTACCCTGTGCAGAGTCTGCAGAAGTTTCTCTCTTTACACAAAACTGCATATGAGTGGCCTCTTCTATACCCAACACTTAAATATTTGTACAGTTTCTAATATTTACCAACCTGCTAAGAGAGGGACTACATACATATCCCACTGTTTCCCTATGTATTTTGTTAATAATGAGTGAAATCAAGTGTAGTTTTATATTTTCAATGACAAGATATAATTCTTTTCTTTTACACTGTTTGCTCATTTTTTCAATTTCCTTTTGAGTCGTTTCTCTTTTCCTACTGATTCTCATAAGCTCTTTGTTAAAGAAATTAGCCATTTAGAAGACACTGGCATTTAAATAATTTTCTGATTTTGTTGCTTGGTTTTTATTACTTAGGTTTTGAATAATTTTTCCCAAGCACAAGTTATTAATTTTAAGCAGTTAGATTTAACATTTCCTCCCTTTATAGTTTCTGGGTTTGCGTCCTGGTTACAAAGGCCCTTTCCATTGCAAGAATATAAATTTATTCACTCAGGCTTCCATCTATAAATTTATGGCTTCAGTTTTAACATTTGAATATTTGCTCAACCTGTAATTTCTTTTGGTGTAAGAAGTGGAATAGGAATTCACTTTATTTATTTGTCTAAATCCTTATCCAGTTGTACCCAAACCACTTATTTAATAGTTTTCATCAATGAATTGAAATATCCTTTTTATCGGTGCTAACTCTCCATATACATAAGCATTGAAGTTTGCTTCTAGATGTTCTAACCTTTTTTTTTATTACCTATTATCCAGGACCAAATTATTTAATTATTGTGGTTTTGTGATATAATTTAGGATGCTAAATTCTGTCAGAACACTCCTTCTTCATAATTTCCTGGAGCATTTGCTTATGTTTCCTCTTTCAGATATATTGTAGCATCATTTTTTCTAGTTCACAATTAAATCCTAGTATTTTAAGTGCAACTATATCACATTTATAGTTTTATAAATAAGTAAAGAGCTGACAGTCTTCTGATATTAAATTTGGGAGTTTTTGAGAAGACTCAGCTTTATCCCTGGAGATTCTGTTAAGTAAATCTAGAGTGGGGATAGGAGACAGAACATTCAAAACACTCCAGGTTTTTGTTCAGACAGGTTTTGGCAACACTGAGCGTGGAAATTCAGAGAAAGGGTGTTTACTCATTTTACGAATAATTAGATGGTCTTCCTAAAGGAGGTGCATTTGCAGTGGACCTGCTTGAAGAATTTGTAGGATGGTGCTTACATAAAATACTTTGAGGGCAGGAAGAATAAGATTAAAAGAAATAACAAATGCTTAGATTTCTTTGGAGACAGAGACAAAAATAAACCACCTATCGGGTAAGATGAACAACACGAAGCCAAGTCTCAGGAGGGTTAAGAAATAGGGAGTGGTTCTGCAGAGCTTAGGATGAGATAAGGAGAGTTTTATAAAAATGAAACTGCAGAGTTAACTACTGACCATCCATATAAGAAGCTGGAGACTCTGTATCAGGAAATAAGAATCACAGGAGATATTTGAGAATGTATATGTGCTGGAGGGTATCATGTCTGTAGCTATTCCTTGGGATAGCAAAGTGTTGGTTAACTTGGAAGCATAAGAGAATCAAGTCAGAAAACTTATTACAGCAGTTCACACAAGAGATAAATGATGTGCACTGCAGACAGTGGGGATAGAATGAGGGAGACTTGATAATGCTTTTGGGACTTATGTGCGCTGCAGTGATTTATTGCTCTACCAAGTTCTACCCTCTTATCCCCAAAGCTATTGTAGCATCAGGGAATTTTAGGACTGGGAGGGATCTCTGAATTACTTTAGGCCCTGAGACGTGCAGAGATACACTCACATTCAAATATAATGGACATAAAAGCAGATTGGAGCCTTTAATTCAGGAAGCAGAGAGAAGGGAGAGAAAGCTGGATTCAAATCTGGGCTCCCACACTTTCTGCCTAACACTGGAGAAGTAACTTAATGTCAGTTTCCTCATCTATAAAATAAGAATACTACTACTCATCTCCTAGATTTGTTAATGAAAAAAATGAGACAATGAAAATCCCCCTTCCATTCCAAGGAGAAAAAATGGTCAAGGAAGGAGTCAACAGACCTGAATTCTAGGCAGCCCAGCCCTACCACTCACTGCTGCCTCTTTATTGGTGTTAAATAATTAAACCCATCATGTTCCTTTTGCTCACCTATAAATATGTCAGATGTCAGATGATATCCTAAACTGGCACCCAGATATGAGATTTTTCTACTTCATATTATACGAGGTATGGTCAACAGAGTGGGGAGAACTTTAAACAGCCCAATGAACAGAGGGTATGTAAATTAGGACAGGAGACAATGAGTTCTACACAGCATTCCTAATTAACATAGAGTAAAATGCAATGGTTTACTGATTTCCTTCACTTAATTTTTATTGCTTGGACAGCACTGTGGACTGGGAGGATGTATTGAGCTCTTGAGACAGCAGGTGAAAAGAGAATAGAGGACTTGTCGCCCCTCCTCACCATAAGCCCTGCTGTAGGCTGGGGCTCTTAGTACCGTTGTTACCTTCACAGGAATCACTGTCATTAAGACTCTTCAACAGCAAAGACCAGGAAAGCAAGAACCTCCACGTTATATAAATGTCACCTACTACCAACATTCCAGAAAAGGGGCCCAACAGTAGTGCGCTGGACAGACAATACCAAAGGACAGCGTCAACATTTCTGCACAAGATGTCCCATCAGATGGTCTTGGGTTTGAATGCTCTGCCTGCCATTTTCAATCTATTTAATCTTGGGCAAGAAATTCAACCTGTAAGTACATCTTTCCTCTTTTGTAAAGTAGAGTGAATGATATCTAGTTCATTAAAATAATATCATTACATTAGGGAGTAAATGAGTTGATGTCTGCAAAGAGTTCAAGAGCTCAATGTATGGTGACTGTCATCACTGTTTGGGGATTTTGTTTAAAGGAACAAAGAAATGTGGCATTTTCACCATAGAGGCATGCTATGGACATTCCAAATTATTTCTAAGCCTCATGTGTTCTAATTAGAGATGTCAAAAGTAAAAAAAGAACACAGAATTAGAATATAAGAAAAAGAACACTGAAATATGAAATTATGTGAGTGTGCTTTTACCTTTAAATACTCAGTAATGAGTATTATTATTCTCATTTTAGAGATGAGGAAACTGACAAAGAAAATGAAACTTCTAACCATATTTGGCTTTGGATCTAACTGATTTACAGAACTTTCAAAGATCAACATTCATTTTGAAGAAAAAGAGTAGAGTTTCTACTTATAAGTAAATCCTTTCTGTTACATGTATCGCCATTCTTAAAGCATAGCACCTTAGGTGTCCAGTTTTCCTAACACCATTTATTGAAGAGACTATCTTTTTCCCATTGTATATTCTTGCCTCTTTTGTTACATACTAATTGACCATATAAGCATGGGTTTATTTCTGGACTCTCAATTCTGTTCCATTGATCTATGTGTCTATTTTGTGCTAGGACTATACTGTTTTGATTACTATAACTTTGTAGTATATTTGAAATCAGGGAGAATGACACCTTTAGCTTTGTTCTTTCTCAGGATTGCTTTGGCTATTTGGGGTCTTCTATGGTTCCATATAAGTTTTAGAATTATTTGCTCTAAATCTGTGAAAAATACCATTGGTATTTTGATTGAAATGGCACTTAATCTGTAGATTACTTTGGATGGCTACTCTAACTATTAATTCTTGTGAACCATAAACATGGAATATCTTTCCATTTATTTGTGTCCCCTTCAGTCTCTTTCATCAATATCTTATAGGTTTCAGTGCATAGGACTTTCATGTCCTTGGCTAAATTTATTCCTAGGTATTTTATTCTTTTTGATGAAACTGTAAAATGGATTTTTAAAATGTTTTTCTGCTCATTTGTTATTAGTATAAGAAACACAATAGATTTCTTTATGGTGACTTTGTATCCTACAATGTCATTGGACTCAAAAAAGAATAAGGCTGGACCACTCTCTTACGCCTTATACAAAAATAAGCTCAGAATGGATGAAAGACCCAAATATAAGACCTAAACCCATAAAACTCTTAAAAGAAAACATAGGCAGTAAACTCTTGAACATCAGCATTAGTACTTTTTTTCTGGAACTGTCTCCCCAGGCAGGAGAAACAAAAGCAAAAACTACATCAGACTAAAAGCTTTTGTACAGCAAAGCAAACCATAAACAAAACGAAAAGGCAACTTACTCAATAGGAGAATGTATTTACAAATGAGATATACAACAAGGGGTTGATATCCAAATTACACAGAGAACATATCAATACCAAAAAACAAATAATCCAGTAAAAATCTGGGCAGGGGACCTGAACAGACATTTTTCTAGAAAAGACATACAAATGGCCAAGAGATAAATGAAAAGATGCTCAACATCACTAATTATCTATCGGGGAAATGCAAACCCAAACTACAGTGATGTATCACTTCACACCAGTCAGAATGGCTTATATCAGAAAGAGAAGAAATATGTTGGTGAGGATGTACAGAAAAGGGAACCCTCGTGCCCTGTGGGTGGGAACGTAAATTGGTGCAGCCACTATGGCTAGCAGTAAGGAGGTTTCACAAAAAAACTAAAAATAGGAATACCATACGATTCAGCAATTTCACTTGTGGGTATATTCTTAAAGAGAACAAAATCATTAGTTCAAAAAGACACATGAACCCCTATGTTACAGCATTACTTGTAACAACCAGGATATGGAAGAAACCCAAGTAAATCAGTAGACGAGTGGATAAAGAAGATGTGGTTCATATACACAATGGAATATTACTCAGCCATAAAAGAATGAAATCTTGCCATTTGCAACATAGATGAACATAGAGGGCACTATGCTGTTAAATCAGTCAGACAGACAAGTATCATGATTTCACTTATATGTGGAATCTAAAACATCAAACAAACAAAACAGAAACAGACGCAAACCGATGGAGAACAAATCAGTGGCTTGAATCCACAATACAGTATTGTTAAGGATGGTCACCATGCTGCACATTATACCCCCAGAACTTATTTATCTGATAACCGGAAGTTTGACCACTGTCACCCATTTCCCTACCCCCATCCCTCACCTTTCATAGACCTCAGGCTCTCAAAGGCAACAACGTGCAGTAGAGTGAAGGTAGGAGATTTGGTTTTCACTATTTACTTTTTTATAATATTCAATTTAAAAACTGTATATGTTTTCCTTTTCAAAAATAGAAAATATTCTATTGAAGGTATAGAGAGAATCCATTGTCCCTCCCAGTTACTGGTGCTCCATGGAATTCAAAGAAGTTCAGATTATTATCTGATAAGAAAAGATCACCTAATGTATGGTACATTGCATGATGGGCCCAGAAAGAAGTCAGTGAGGAAGTAAATCCATTCTTCTACTTGGAAGAATGTGTTTGTTCCCTTCTATCAGGCAGAAACACACAGGGGAAAAGCCCCCAGCACACATCCCTGCCACATAGAAGCCAGCTATCGCTGTGTCAGCATCACGTGTAAGCCATGACGTTGGAGCACTTCTTGGGTTTGGTGCTGCGTGATCGGTAAGCAAGATTTCCTATCTCCTGCCCTTGTGCAGAGCTCTTTCCCTCATCTCAGCCTCAGGCCCCACCACCAGGCGGCTGCCTGGCTGCAAGCTGAGAGGAGTTTTGCTTGTGTGTTGATTCACTAACTAGTTTGTTGCCTGTTTCAAAAACCTGGCTGCTCCACCTGAATACTGAGAATATGCTCCTGGCTCTGGCTTTCAGAAGCTGAGATTTACTCGAGGTCACACAAAACAGTGTGCTGGGGGAGCCAGTCATCTCAGAGGTGACTCAGCTCGGCCACCTACTGTGCACTCATTACTTAAAACATCTGGACCTCCGTTTCCTCATTTGCAGAAAGGTATGATGATCATTCTTCCATCACAGGGATGTTATGAGGACTGCTTGGGCTGGTATACTTAGAACGGCGGTGGCCGGGCCAAAGGGCTCAATAAGCCTTTACTATTTGTAGTAGTTACAGGCTGCCTGGAGGGTAGGGTGACTCGCCATTACCTCAGTTTACTGACTTGGAAGCGGATGCTCAGGGCAATTCATCCAAATTCACTCCATTAGATTAAGACTTGGGTTTTGATTTTTGGCTTGAGTATTGGTCCTAACCAGATAGGAGCATTTACTAATCACCTGACCTCTATTTTCTCTCCTAGGAAATGGAGACTTTGACTCAGTATGTTTCATGTCCCTTGAGAATGGCCTTAGGTGATGACTACAGTGAGCAGAGAAGGGACAGAGACAAAAATCTCCCAATTTTGTCTCTAAAATGGATATAAATGAAAGTGAGATTGTGTTGGGCCCTTTCTGAAATTACATGTTATGCTCAAGGAAAGCAAGAGTAGCGTCCGCTTTGTTGTTCTTTTATTTTCCTGTCCAGAACGCTGACCGGCAGCACTTCAGGCTAGGTAACCCCCACTGTGGAATAACTTGCTGCTTGTAGTAGCCTCACTTAATAGTCACAATAGAAAAACAAAAGTGAACTTTGCTTCGCACATAATAGTCATATACATGATAGACTAAGGGCTCTGATAAGCTAATGGCATTTGACAGATGAGTGAATTGGCTTTGGTAGCTAAGGACCGGCAAAGCCAGCCTCATTCATTCAACACCGGCCAACTGAGCATGAAGAAACGGCACCTCAGGTCTCTGTGGGACATTCACTTGCATCAAAGGGATGCCCACAGGTAGGCACTGCACTCAGTACAGGCTAGGAATCCGGTGTCTGTGTGCCAGGGCTCTGTGCTAGAAAGCATGTGAGCAGAAGTCATTCTCTTTTCCTCTCCCTGGGCATTTTTAATGGAAGCTGTGGTGTAGAAGCTGCCTTCTCTGTCTGTGTGCCTTCTCTTGTTTTAAGGATATCAGTTGTTAACACAATGGCAGGTCAGGATATGGAAGGCGCTATCATCAGCTGCAACTGCCCTCATAGAAACACTAACAGATAAACAAGGTCGACCAGAACACAAGGGGCCAGTTCAGAATGTCCCAAGGTGGCAAAGCCTTAGCTGGCCCTTTTTTTCCCTAAAGAGCAAATAAAAAGCATTAGTATTGATATTCGGGGTAAGCAAACTGTATGGTGAACCAGGAATGACATCACCCTGGCTTGCCCATCATCATTCCGGGCAGAGGGTAATTTACAGACTGCACTCTCTGTACAGAAACAGTGCAAAAAAAGATGACCCACAGCCACTTACTTGATCTCGGGGATATTCTTCCTTTCAGTAATTCAGGGGAGGGCCAAGTCAGGACTGCGAATGCATGGCCCAGCCACTGCCAACACTTAGTGAGAATGGACACTGTGACAGCACGTTGAGGGCTTTGCATATACCACCTAATTCGGTCCTTACAATTATTCTTGGAAGGATCACTTATTATTCCTGGCTCACAGATAGGGAAACTGAGGCTCCAAGAGATCAAGTTAACTTGCCCAAGTTCTCCATGGGGAACCTGACCTTGAGTGTGGAAGCTAGGATTCAAACTTGATCTGTTGGAACTTGGGTGACCCAACTCATTCCAGTGAGACGTTCTCATTTCAGCACTGAAAGTCCAGGTCCTGGCTAAGGTTGGCTGTCACCTTACTTGGAACTCACACCATGGACCATCCAGTATCTATAGGAACAGGGAGATTTCAGTCAGAAACTTAGACTTGATTCCTCCTATCTGCAGAAATATGTAGCTCAGACAAATGATCTCAAAAGCCTTACTATTTAAAGTGTGATCAGTGGGCCAGCAGCACTGAGACCACCTGGGAGCTTGTAAGAAAGGCAGAATCCCCAGATCTATGGAATCAGGATCTGCATTTGAACAGGATCCTCCTTGTATGAACATTTACACTTTGAGAAGCAGGGTTCTAAAATCCCTTTCAGACCCTATCACTGTGATCCGGAATCAACAAGCCTAGCATGAACCTCTTTTGGGTCCCTGCTCTATAAAGAGTCTCAGGTAGAAAAGAGGGGGTCCCATCCCTCAGTCTCCCACTCTGGAAACCAGGGGACAGCACAATGCAGTTTGTCATCAGGCCCAGGCTTCATGCCAGGCACTGATTTCCTTATGGGGATGCAGTGTGTCGTAGGGGAAAGAACACACGCTTCGGACTCAGACTGACCTGGGCTGGAACCTGACCCAGCTGCCTGGGTGACCTGGGGCCAGCTGGGAACTCCCAGGGAACAAGATGCACTCAGTAAAGGGGCTAAACTCACCCATCTCGATGGGTCTTAATTCTGGCTGTCCTTCAGAATCCACTGAGGTGCTTTAAAAGAAAATGCAGATGTCTGGGCTCTACCCCAGAGAAGTGGATTTAAAGAAGTTGGAGCAAGTCCTTGACAATAGTGTTATTTCAAAGTTCTCCAGGGGATTCCTCTGCATGGCCAGGATATAGATTCACTGACCTTCCTCCTAAGGATGGTGGTAAGGGGCCAAGGAAGTAACTCTGCCGGCACCAGGCATGAGGCAGAAGCACTCAGGTTCTGCTAACTTCCCCTCCAGAGTCAGGGTGGCCACATCACCTGTCAGTACCAGGACTGCTCTCCACACACAAGAGCTGAGAAATCCTCTATGGGAACCAAGAGGTCCACAAAGTCCATGCCTTGGGCTTCCCACTAGAATTTTCTCACTTACTAAGCATTAGTGTTTAGGATCTTACACAACTGTTTTAAGGAAAAGTGTATATTTTTTCTTTTTTAAAAGCAACCTGCCTCTTAATGCACCTTTTACCCGAGCTGCTTACTTAGGATACGACTCCGAAGACTCCCCATAGCCCTCTAAGTTACAGCCTGCCATTCCTCTGAGCAGCTAATTAAAGCACCTGGCGGTAATCATGCGCCTTCCATACCGTGTCCTACCGGGGCAATGTTCCCCAGCAGTCTCCATGACATTGCCCCAAAACAAGGGCAGCATTAGTTATGAACTGTCACAAGGCTTTATAAACAGGCTTTGAGAGAGATGCTAATAATTCCATATAGAAAGAGCACAATATTTTGCCTTAACTTTTTTTTTTAATAGAAGGGCTAGTCAACCAAAGAAATCAGTCTTTAAAAATCTAGCAACACATGGAAAGATAGGTAAAAATCAATACTATATCCCTCTTCCCTTCCCAAGCAACTATTAATAAACTCCCACAGCTTTCAATGTATCTATTCCCTTTAGAGTCTCGGAGAGGGAGGAATGTAGGGCACAGAATCTTCACAGAGGCTTTCCTGCCAACTGCCTCTCCTCTGTCTCTGCTTCTGCAATTTCCCCTTGTTATAGAATAATGACAAAGAACAGATTAGATGTGGCCTCAAAGGTGCATCTAACCCCACAATAACAAGGGGCTATTTGAGGATGTAACCAAATGCTTCCTTCCCTGGTGCTCTCAGAAATCTCTGCTGGAATGCTAAGCTCCATAGATGAACATATACTTCCAAGTTGCTATTTTTTTTTTTCAAACTCCACTCTTCTCTTTTAATTCACTTGGTTTTTCCCCTCCTCTTCTCATGGCCCCTTTGTACAGTGCTTTGCAGTTTATGAAGCCTGCCTTCAACATCTCATGACCCTCTCTGTCGGACAGCCTCTTTAACCCACTGCATAAAGGGAAAAGTTGACACAGAGAGAGATTCCCTCATTTGTCCAATGTCACTGCCAGAAAGTGAGAAAGTGGGAACTGCAGCAAGGGATGGGTGAGGGGATGCTGAAAGCTCCGGAGCCACACTCCTTTCCCTCCCACTTGCATCTCCTGAAGCAAATCTGTCACTGGTAATTGAGATGTTCTCGCAGAGACACTGTCCCACTTAACGTGCTACTGATATCAGGCATAAGATCTCCCTCTAGGTCTTCGGCCAGGTTGCCCTGAGATCTGTTTCCCCACCTTTCCCTGAAGTGCCCAGGTGCTGACACCTGCAGGGTGCACTGCCAACTTCCCAGTTGGCCTCTTGCTGGATTCTACCATTGAGAGGCAGGGGCAGGGGGGGCCGAAGGGAGAAGCCAGGGTGTTTCTGTCTCTCTCTGTGCCTAAGGCCGAATCCTCCCATCCTTCAATGTCTTAGGCCTGTGCGATTCCAGCTTCTACCAGGAGGCCGTGCACCTTGGCTTCCGGGACCATCTCTCTCGTTTCTCCATCTTACCACCACCAGTTTCTCATTATCGCTCATCCCTGGACTGCCTTGCCATCCCTCCTGTGGCTTGGCTCTTTTGTCGCCCATATAACAAGTCATCTACATGAAAGTACCTTCTTTGTGAATTACTTGGCATGGTTCCTGTTTTCTGGTTTGACCCCAGCAGATATAATCACTTTTTTCAGTTTTTGCACATTTGTATATTGGGTTGACTACAGAGGGAAAAAGAAAGAAAGAATCCAATTTTACTGACAGCTTACCATGTATTCCTGGGGCTTGGTGCTTTTATATGCCTTGTATATTTTAGTCCTCAAAATAGAACTGTGGGAAACATATTATCATTTTTCTCCTTTTACAAAAATCTGGATATAAAAAAATGTGACATGACCTGCCCAAGGATACAGAGCCAGTGAGTGGAGCAGTTACAATTCTAACGAAGGTCATTTTTTTCTATCAGTCACAGAACAGAGACCAGAATAGAGACCAGGCTGAGGACTCCACCTTGAATAAGTGCTAGAGATGATGACATTGTAAATACCAAAGATTTTGCAGCATGAATGACTTAGATTTTTTCTTCACAAGCATTAATTTAAATAGTAAAAGAGCAAGAATACATAATATATAATTAATATGAGACTTAATATCTAACACTGCCTGGCAGTAGAGAAAGGAAAGTCTGAATCCTAGGGCAGATTAGTATTCTAATGTTATAATTAGTATTTTTCTATGATTAATTATTTGGCCTAAAAAGACAAGGAAGAATAAACAAAAGTGTGAGTTATGCTCAGACCTCTGTTGTTGGAGTCTACAAAGTCAAAACACAAACCTATCTTATTTCCCAGTCATTTGCATCCACTTCTTTAAGTGTCTGGGGAATATTTTTGCTAGCATTATTATTACACCTCATCTCCCATTCATAAAAATATCCCCCTAGACTATGCTGTAAAGAGAGAAGAGCACTCGTGGGAGCCTCAGAAGTACTGGATTGGAGTCTCGGCCTTCTTAGTATTTACTAGCCGTGTGACCTTGAGAAAGTTGTCTCAGTCATCTGAGGTTCAAATTCCTCATCTGAAAATAGAAATAATTATATTTTGTGTACCTCCTGCAATGGGCCATTTTGAGGATAAAACAAGCATCAGGTTGATACATTCTGCAAAATATAAATGGCTATACAAGTGTAAGGGATCGTGTTTCTAAAGTCTGTTGACAGTCTGCCACACATACTTTCCCGTATCAGCAAAATGCACGAATATGAAAAAGGTAAGTGTGAAGAACAGTTTTACAAAGGCCTTTGCAAACAGTAGTCAAAATTATCTCCATTTTCTTCAGCCGTCGCAAATGGCAGTCTTTAAAACTGGTGGCCTTCCTGGACATTTTTGGTTACTTGCGCAATAGGGGGATCTCCTGCCTCCCCAGCCTCAGTGCAAGAGAACACCAAATTCTGGGGCAAATTCACTAAGCCAAGTGAAGCTGAGGATCGGATCTGTGTTCAGGTGAACTGATGCAAAGTGCAATTCTACCACCCTGTATATGTACATTTTATATACATGTACATCATATATATTATTTACATACACACATATACATTATATATATACACATACACACACACATTTTAGGTACTCTTCAGGCATTTTTGTGCATTGGTCTTAAGAGCCTATAGATCCGTCCCTCTTCTCTTTATACTGCAGAGTTCTATGAAGAAAGAAGCAAGCAGAAACAGAAAAAAAGATTGTGGAATCCCTTACATTTATTTTTAGATCTAATTTCTAAGGACTAGTCCTTACAGTTGCATATCAAAAAATTAAAAAGCAGCAAATGTTTCAGAAGCAAAGAGGAATCCTTCTTACATACAAGGGAACACCTGTCTTAAAGAATTGCTCAGGAAGTGGGTTCCCTTCCTCTCTGGTCCCCAATCTTGCACACTCAACACCTATTTGTAAATGCCATGTGCCTGGCACTGAGATGAGTGGGCTGCTGAGGATACAGAATAAACATGGTACATCCAAATGAAAGAACGCGTGACTGATGAGCTCCAGCCCCGCCCCACAGCCCCCACCTCCTGCCAGGCACCGTGATGCTTTGGGGCATGCTGACACTGCTGTCGATTTCCGGTCTGACCTTGGGCAGGTTACTTTTCTCTTTCCTCCCTACTTACAGAAATGTGATATTCCAAGTGGGAAGAAAAAAAGAAACTGAAAAGATTGATAAGGAAAACAGGTTCAGGGCATCCCACCCAGGGCTCCGATGGAAATTCATGTGCACTTCAGGTTTTGGAACTGAGAGGACTTCATGGAAATCCTTCCATTTTAAAGACCGTGCAAACCTGGTGTTCACATGCAATGAAGGGCGACTTGCAGCTGCTTCCTAATGATTTTAACGCTGCGACAGAGCAAAGCGTTTTCCTATTTTCAACCCTAGCAATTTGATTCAAGCATGATCTCAACCACTTTAAGCTTTGATATTTCTAGCTACCTCTTATGTTGTATTTTGTCTTAATGCCACCAGTCATGTGTGAAATTCTGTTGCAAAACTAATCTTTGTGGGAAATGATATGTAATGGCTTCTTTAAAGAGAGACACAGGGAGAGAGGGCACCAACTATGACCTTTGTTGGTTTTTTTGACATGTTTTTCATAGTGTAATACAAATGGAAACATCTCTTTCTCAAGGTCAAAGTAGAAATAGGTTTCTGCTTAGATGAGCATCCCACACAGGAAAATATTTGAAAATTATCCTTATGACTTGATTTTTTAAATTCCTAATGTATATAATGGTTGTTAAACTTGAAAGGCAGCTGTGTTAAAAAATAGCTTAATATCCAGCTTATTAAATCAATACTTAATGTGTTACCTTTTAGATGAAATGAAAAGATTTAGAGATACCTAAAAAAATGTGAATGAGGAATATTTGAGTATTAGGCACAATTGTAATTAGGCACAACTTGGCAATCCAGTGTGAAACACACACACACACACACACACACACACACACAAAAGCTTGCGTGCATGTATGCCAACACATCTTGTCTTATCAAGGGAGGTTTCAGTCAAAAGCAGCTGTGGCCAGATCTTCTGGAATGGAAGTCAGAAACCACTAATTTAAATTTTTCATTTGTTTTTTGGAACAATTATACCACCCACAAAAGGGTAACTTTGCAAGTCATCATTATCTCATGAATTTTGGAACTTATCCCTTAAATAAACCCATCTCATTTCCATATAATTACAGCAACTAATAAGGTCCTTTAAAAAAAAAGAAAAAAATCAGCTCAAAATTTAAGGGTATAATAAGGAATCCATGGTACTGGCATATTGATCAAATTTGGAATTTAGCTCCTTAAAAGAAGAACTTCATATGAATTTAAAAGAGAACTGTCTTGAGGGAGAAACCCTTGTTTTCTGAAGTTCTCTTAGATATCAGATCCAGCACACTATGATCCTTTCAACAGTGTTCACCTGTCACATTCTCCATCCCTGTTATGCAGTAATTTATTGCATGTCATGCAGATTCATTTGTAATCAAACATAATGGTAATGTCTGCAAACTTTAAAAAGCTGAATTTGCACTAACAAGTGTCTTCTGGAATTATTCTCTCTCCCCATCACCCTGAGAAGATAGAAGCCCCTCTAGAGTGTTTAGAAAGACTCTAGTGGACCTAATTCCCCATAACAGATTACTCAGTGCAAACTAATTAGGATGAGTTCAATGTTTCCGCTGAAAATACAAAAAGACAGGGATGTTTCTCTCTGCTGCCTGCTGTTTTCTGCTCATTTCCTTCCTCATAACCTTGTTGCTTGACTGTTTTCCTAACATACTGCTCTAGAGGTGAGACCTGATGGTCCAGCCACAACCAAAAGTGTAAATGCCGACTTGAAAATGTTCTAAATATCCCAGGGGAAGAACAAAAGTCCTTCTTACAACAATGTAAAAACGTGTCTATTATAGGCAGGGGAATAGGTTTCTGGTCTAGAATTTTCCTACTAGATTTTTTTCTAGCTATTGTATTACAAGCTCCCTCAATCCAGTATTTTTTGGCATCATGGGCATACCACTAGGTATTTTTCCTATTTTTCTTAGGCATTTTAAGGAAGACAGCCATGAATAACACCAAGCGGAGCTGGAATGGCTCATTCACACTTCCTGAATTTTGCTTGCCCTTTTCTTCAGGTTTAATTAATGCACTATTAATAGTAGCTCTTAGATTAAGCTCTAATATATGTCTCTCAGTTCTGCTCATTTGTTTAAGGAATATCATTTCTTTTTGGGGGAGTATCTCATGGAGCAAGCTCCAGCCCTTTCCTGGTGTAAGCACACGCTAGTGTCCACCTGGCTGACTTAGGCCTGAGAACATACTCATTTTTAGCCTTGCAGAGGTCCCTGAGTACAATCAGTTTCCCATTTTCTCTCCTGATGGCAAAAGGTTGTGATATGGCATCTCTCTGGCCAACAGTGGACAATTAGTTGAAGTTGACATGACCGCTGGCAACGACTCACCACTCCAGCAATGGAGAAATGTGCTGAGCCAGATGGAAGGGGGGAGATGATTCAGACATACAGTGCTCAGAGCTGGAGACAGAACACAGTTACAACTGCTGCCAGGCTCTGAGAAACAGCCAGGATGCACCTGCCCTTCATACTAGTACACCCTCTTAACCAAACTCTAACTCGGCAGCCCAGGTCTGTTGTACTGACAACCACCCACGGCCTCTTCCTTCATCGGGGGGGAAGTCTCCCAGCTGCCTTGCTTTTATTTCTGGATATATTATTAACGGCTATTCATCTTTAGCACATGTAGCTTTTAACTATGTTAAATATTTATGGAGGTGGGGAGGGTAACTTTATAAGTAATATTTTCCCTTTTTTCCACAGTAAATCAGGTTGCTGACTGGGATTTTCTGCACTTCTTCCTCCTGTGTGAACCTTATTTTTAACTCCCAGTAATGAATGCAAGATCGATAGAATAAGTAACAAAAGTATCCACGGTGACTGAACAGCAAACTCTTAAATCACTGTGCAGTAAGTGCAAAGGAACAATTATTGAAAACGCTGCACTCAAATTTCAAAAGGAGATAAGAGTGAGGCTTAAGTCATTAAAAGGGTCCATTAGTCTTGTACATCTGAGACAGCACACTCAAAACATGCGCTCTTCCTGAGACCTGGAAATATTTCATATTCCACCAACTTGCACATATGCAACTGACTCCAGCTGATCAAGAACAGGGTACGACTGTCCAGTCCCTAAGGGGAAGGAGGAGCCTGGAGAAGCAGGTTAAGCCAGCTTGTTCAAGCAATGATTCTTCAGTTATGTTCGAAGTGTGTTTGGGGGGAGGGGGGGGCCTTGGGGGAAACGCAACACTGACAAATATAAAGGAAGTAAATATCTTGCTTGCATATCAGTTTACGTGGTGTTAGAGCATCGCCATGCTCTTCAGCAGTCCCTGCTGGGGATGCAAATAGAAGACTTCTGACACCTCTACCCCATTCCCACAAATCACCAGAAAAGCCCAAGCATGCAGCCCCGTTTTCTCCTTGTCCCTGTTCTCCCTGACTTGATAAACCATTTGCAGTTCAAAAATGAAGAATAAAATACTGGGCTACCAAACTACAAGGAAAATAATTGTTTTGAAAAATTACCTTAAGTAGCTAAATTTTGGGGGAACACACACAAATACACACATACACACACATACATGCATACGTACATAGTCTTAGGGATTTGCAAAGAGAATGCTACTGAACCTTAACATGCCTGGGCTGTACAGCTCAATTTTACTTGTCCTAGCTCTTGTACCAAGCATTTAATTAGAGACAGGTGGGTGCCCAGAGTTCTGGATGTCTAACAGCATGAGTGAGGGGCTGCATAGCATAACCAGAAACAAACAGCATTCCTGAAGATGCACGATTTCCTCCAGGAATAGAAAAACGTATCTCATGCTGGAATTATGGTAAGCCTGAAGCATGCTCATGACACAGAGGGCAACTTTAGCCTTGCCTTTAAAAGAGTACAGTTTCATCTGAAGTAGGACATCACATTTCAAATGGTACTATTAAAAACTTGCATTACACAGTGAAATTAATTGCCCTGTGAATCACCCTGCTTTACAAGGCGGCTGGACCAGCATACAGTTAATAACATGAGCCACCCCAGTGAACATTTCCCCAATGGCCACATGATGAGCCAGTACAGCATGAATGGCCACTGACCAGTACTTTTTGCTATACCACTACTCTGGTTAACCTGGCTTCCACATCATGATCACATAACGGATTGTAGCTAGAGGCTGAAAACTTAAACTAAAATTATAATCTACTTCCCATCTCTCAATACTATTACAGATGCTGAGATTGTATTTTGCCCAAAAGACATTATCTTTACAAGCTTTTGCATTTATCAAAAATATATTCCTGATAAACACTTGCTATTTTACCAATTGCCGATAAATAAGCCTAATACTTGCTCTATTACCGCCTGGAAAGAGGTGTTGTTTAATTCTGGATTCTGCTTAAATTTGGCTCTGGAATGGGGATTGCTTCATCCAAATCAATTTTAGTTATTTTAAGACTTCTTTTCTAATATGACACAAATTATAGGGAAATCAAAACTGTTGTCAAGACAACTAAAGGCATTCAGGTTTTGCTACTTGGGCTCCTTCCATACTTTCCCAAATGTTTCAAAGGCTCAAGAAAACAAAACAAAGCAAATAGTACACACAGAAATAAATGCCCAAGAAATTAATACTGCCCAAATGCAAGCTTATCTAAGTACCTCTTTAATGTGAAAAAGTGACTCTAGATTTCATATTTAAAGCAAACCAAGAAATCATCCAGAGCATTTGCCTGGTGGAATCCTTCCCTAACCCCACTCCAGTTGTTCTAACAAACCTTTTAGTATCAGATAGATGCCCTTCGATGATGACGCGGGATGGAACTCACAAAAGGAGAGCATAACTCCAGGGAGGACGAAAGGATATTCAGTCCTAATCCTTGGTTTCTTCTTATTTAGCGAAAGGATTTTGCCTTCTCTGCCAGCAGTAAGTTGCAGCGTTACAAGGCAAATGTGCTGCTCGCAGCCCGCTTGCAGGGCTCCACTGAGAGCCCAGATCTAAACCTCAACATGTTTTCTGTACTGCAGGGAGCTCAGCTGAGAACCTAAGAGAGGTCTCCGCCGTGGCCCACAACTATATCGCACAAATATTTAACAGCCCCAAGACCTCTGAAGGTTTAAAATAATATGCATTTTGTGCGAGGCTGCCCTAGCTAGAAAGAAAACTGGGATGGAATGGAGGAGTGTTCTCAGAGGCTCAACCACTACACACCAAGGAATGTTCTTCCCTTCTGCTTCAGAATTAGGGGAAAAACCAAAATGCTCAGTGAAACACTGACACTGACTTAGCGTTTGCAAGATCTGTAGGAAAGGAACTTTGTTTTACATTCCATTAAGTTACCCCATGCCTTCACGCTGTACCATTTCTCCTTCCCCTAGCTAAAAAGGCCAACTTCCTGCAGAGGAATCAAGGCAAAGTTTACCACCCCCACCCGTTTCTTTTCTTTTCCCAACTTAAACTCATCAGCGACTAATAAACAGCTCCAACTGTAGCACAAAGGAAGCTTGGAAGGCTGCACCGGCTTGCTCCTCCAGTTGCCAACTGGAGGTAGGTTTAAGGTGTTTTTTTTAAAGGGCTTGTCTGCACCGATGAGCTGCTGGGCACCCCCGTCATTACATCATCAGAGTCGACACTCACCAAAATACATTATGTTTCTCATTAATCAGGCAGCCGGAACCCCGCCGCGGCGTCCTCAGCATCAGCTCGCACGCAGGGCTGACTCGCGGAGCAGAGCCGTTTCATGCTACACCCGGTGCGGACGGCCCGGCTTGGGGAGCGGCGAGCGCCCAGCGCGCCTCCTCCGCGGGTGAGCGCTTCGCAGGCTGCCGCTCCCGGGCTACGAGCCCCGGCGGCTGGAGCGTGCGCTCGGGCTGCCTGCTGCACTGCCCATCCTTACTGTAATCCGACTCCTCCTTGCGATGTCCTTGCCGCGCCTGTGACATCAGGGCTGAGAGTACTACAAACAGAGCCCCCTCTCCACCCACCCCCACCCCCGGCTCGCGGATCCACGAGGTGCTGCGATTGCCGGCCTGGACCAACCGCGGCTCCCGGGAAGCTTTGACGAGCCGAGACCTGGGAGGGGGCGGAGTGAGGGGCGCGGGAGGCTGTCTTAAAGAGAGAAGGGTCTCGGGATCCACCTAGGAGCCCACATGGGAAGTCACCGGGCTGCGGGAGGTCTGCCATTAACGTGCACTTAGACTCACTTGCGTCCCGCCCCTCCCGTGAATGCCATCATCCTCGCCAAAATTTAGCCTCCCCTCCCAAGTTAAAAAGCCAGGGGGAAAGGAGCGCTGCCCTGTGCCTGCATTCTCTTTGCTGTGGGCTCGGGGCTTGTTGTTTGTGAGGTTTATACCTAAAAAGGAAGAGAACACGCAAGGGACCAGTGCTAGGGTCAAAGAGGCTTTCACTGAAAAGTGATCAGATCAAAGAAACCCCATTGGTGGGGAAGAGTTATTTTTATTTCTTGAGTATTTTCTGAACTAGGTTGATAGAGAAATGCAAAGAAAAATAACTGGTGATAAAGTCACCTCCCAGTTTCCCAGGATGGCACTTGCTGCCTCTCTCCGTGGGTAGTAGAAAGGACACTGAGGCTGAAATGATCTCTGACTCCTGAAGGGGGAGAGACGCATTAGCCTCAAAGACAACCAAGGCTGTGTCATAATTCAGGTTGGGTCACGGGTATACTATAGACACACACACACACACACACACACACACACACACACACACACACACACTTCCATTACATTTGAGAAGAACAGTCAAGAAAGGCAAAGCTTAGCAAAGCCTCTGGCTCCTCCAATGGTCTAATGAATTGCATTCCTTATCTTGCATAGGAAAGGATGTTAGAAAGAAATCCCTGAAAGCTGTGCTGATTAATACTTAAATGTGCAGCATGGAAAATAAACCCACAGAGCAAGTTCAGTTTCCTAAGGACTCATCAGTTTGGGACCCAACTTACCTGCTGGACCATTTAAACTTCAACATTTCTATTTAAAAAAAAAAATCTATGAAATTAAGAACTGAAGATAAAAAACTGTAGCCTATGGAAGGAAGCACCTGATATATTTTTATAAAAATATATTTTTTATAAAAATATGATATATTTTTAATATAGGTTTTCATAAGCCATGGCAGCAAATATTTCCACATGGCGATATTAAAATATTCAATGGCTTTTCCTTGCATAATTCTGTATCTCTTGGTGGATTCAAGGCATACTGGAACTAGGGAGCTAAAGCTCATAATATTAGCTGGCTGTGAAATCTTGTGAAAAATCTTAGCCCCCTATTTTCTCTGTGTGAAAAAGTGCTATGGCCAACATCCTATCTGACAATGGATTATAGGGAAACATTATAGTAAGTCTTGGCATAAATCTAGTGACATTCTTTTGGAAATACTCTTCATTTAAAGCAATTTGGAGGAAGAAAGTTTAAATAACAAAGAATATTTACTTTTTTACTCCTTTTGTACAATTAAAAATAGAATGTTACAGGAAAATACTGAAGAAAACACGTAAGTGTTTTTCCTTTGGAACAGATGGAAATCATCCAAAAGTACAATTAATGGTCCTTCCCTCAGGCAAAAGAACCATCTGTGGCAGAGCTTACTCCTGAACTCACCAGCTGTCCTCACCTCTTACATTGGCTAGGGGGCACTGTAGTTTAATGTTAGAGTTTTGGGTCCTCTGGCGTTCTGTAGTTAGAAGATCCAAGCATTGAAAGTTGAGGTTTAAACAGGTGATTTAAGATGGTGAAGGCCTGTTTTAATAACTAATAACACCTTTACATTTGCATGGCATTTCGCAGTTACGAGGTGCTTTCACTTATGTCATTTTTCTTCCTAACAAACTGAGATATAGAAAGGTGGATAGTATCAATGCCACAAATGAAGAACTGAGGCTCAGAGACATTAAGCCACTTTCTTGATGCGGTTGGTAAAGAACAATTATCTACCATTTATATGTTGAATTTATGTTAGAGTCCCCAGCAGAGTTCTTTATTCAAAGAAATAAGTTAAAGATTTCCCATTTACAGTGGCTCAGGTAAAGGTCTTCTCCAAACAGATTATGACACTGCATGTTCCAGAAAAAAAATCTACATGATCAGAAATATACAGGCAGAGTATTTGGTAATTCCCATTCCTGCTTAGTCTATGAGGATTATTCCTGAAATAGAACATTCCCAGTTCTGCTTAGTCTATGAGGATTATGCCGGAAATAGAACATTCCCAGTCCTGCTTAGTCTATGAGGATTATGCCGGAAATTGCGGCATGTAACTTCTGAAAGAGGATGGCGTCCAAGAGCTAACTGAGGGTTACATGCAACAATGCGATCCTGTTCAACTAAAAGGAGGGCATCTGCTTTATGTAAAAGTGGCCTATCTCCCTCCAATTGAGATTATCTGTAATGTCAAGACCACAGACACAAATGTTGCTTATCTTTGGATGGAAAACAAGCAACTTTTATTTTAATTCTAAGCTTTTTATTGTTTCCCCTAAAATGACTTAGTTTGCATATACCTAGCATATTTCAAAAAGAAATAACTGCAGCTGTTTTTATTTTAAAACAGAATAACATCCAAATAAAGGTAGAGCTGGTGTTGTCTAGACATGGCATTGTGGACATACCAGGGGCGCCTAAGAGATGCTTCTGAATGTCTCCATCCAGGGAAGGACCTGGTGCACATCCTTGGCCTTCATCTATCTCCAAGAAGGTCTGAGAAGTTTGGAGATCCTAAGGGGGAATCAGGTCCCTGCTTGCTAGATAGAAGTATATCGTTTCCTATTAAAGGATGCCTTAAAACCAGTTACATATTTGGAGTGAAGACATGGTAAAATGAGAATGTTCTGTCTGCTTAACTACCAGATAGATGCCTGTCTGCATCCTCCCTCTCCTTCAAGTCTTGCTTAAAGGTTTATTGGTGCTATGGTTCCTGCTCCCCCTTGTGATGGCATCAGACTGTCTCCATCCCTCTCCTGGCTTTGCTAACCTCCTTCACTCCCTCCTCACTCACATAGCAGCTATCTAACACGTCTGACACACTGCTGCGGGCACGTGTCACTTTGATCTCTCTACACTGGACTTTCATCTCCATGAGGGCAGGAACTTCTTGATTGTTCATTGCTGTATCCACAGTCCTTACGATTATCCGGCCCTTGTTGCTACTCAATAAATACTTGTCAATGAATGAGTGAACATACCAAATACAACCATATTGTATGTAGGCACCATACTTTTCTATGTTCCTGCAGTCAAATGTTTGAAGTTGATGGTGTTTTATGCAGTGTTGACACAACTTGAATTTGTCCATGCTCAGCAGCAGCCGTTCTTAAATTCCATGCAATACAGATGCCAGGTGGTACTGCAGGGCACAGTTTGTGAGCTTGCCTGTTCCTCTCAAGTTCTCAGAGCTGAATGCAGCAGCAGTTTAGCTTTGGGTGAGCCACTTGTGTCTTCTGAGCCCGGGTTTAGTCTACTTTGATTTCTTATATTGCAGCAATAAAATTGTATCCAATGTTCTTAACTCCAGGCTTGCCCAAGTCCAATCCATTCTGCACCCTACATCCATTATTATCTTTTAAAAACAGGTATGATCAAGTCACTCCCTTGCTCAATACTCTTGTCCATTGTGTCATTTCACCCACCAGGGTAGAAAAGGCCTTCAGAACCAGACCCTGGTCACTCCTCTACTTCTGAATGCTTTATCCTTCATACTCTTCATTCCAATCCCATGGTATGACTGCAGTTCCCCTAAAGACTATACTCTGTTTTATCTGCTCTCTTTACCTAGACAGTCCATATTCAGCCTTTGAGTCTCTGTTCAAGTATAATTTCTGCTAAGAGCACTTTCCTAACCTCAAGACTGAATGAGGTGCTGGTCCTATTTTTTTCCATATAGCACACTACACTAATTCTTACTCTAGCACTTATACATAGAGTGGGGATTTCCCTTTACTTATCTGTCTCCTAAATGAAAAAGGATGCTCCTTATTTCTAATCTCCATGACCTAATACAAGTTAGTATTTAATTAATGAATTCATTATTTATCTATTAAGTCATTCAACACTTATTGAACTTACTGAATAAACTCAGTATCTCTGGAAAGCCTACTTTGTGCATGCCTTGTTTTAGATGCTGGATAAAGAACACTGCAGAAAGTGCAAAGGCCAATGGAGAACTTGCTTGAAGAGTGCTAAGAACATCACTCAAACATTTGTTGAGTCAAACACAAGCAAAACAAGGCCAGTGCGCTAAAGCAGAATAGTTACTGAAGAGCATATTAAGAGTTGAAGGCAAATAGGTTGCAAAATCCTAATTCAGTAGGACTTTGTAGACATCTTATAAGGACTCTGACTTTTATTCATGACTTATATAGGATGCCTTTGGAGTAACATAGTTTGGCATATTTTAAGAGGTTTACTATGGCCAGTGCACAGAGAATGGATAAAAAGGAGCAAGGGAAGTTGCAAGATGACCATTTAGGAAGACTTACTTATAATCTGGAAAAAAGGTGGTGGCATGGACCAGGAGTATTGGATTATTTAAGATTCGGGGACTGAGCAATTGAAAGGATAGAATTTCCACTGACTAGTAGAATATGGATGAATATGCTCCACTGGGGGTTAAGAGGTAGCCAATGTGGGGCATATTTAGTTTGAGATTCTTATTATGTATTCAAGTGGAAATGTTCCATAGCAGTTTGGCTCTATGGGTCTGGAGTCCAGAGAAGTTCGGGCTTCATATTTAATTTTGGAAATCATCATTTTATAGATGGTAATTAAATCCATTATGTCAGCTGATATCTTCAATGGAATATACACCGAAAAGGAGAAGAGGCTCAGCATTCAACCCTGGGACATTAGAAGAGCAAGAAGCCAAGTATGTGGGTATTTGGTGTTTTAATATTTGTTGAAATCATCATAATTTGTTGAATGAATACTTGTTGATATATGAATGACATTTCATAGAAGGCTATTATTTAAAGTCTGAGTTTGCCTCTGTCTGCTTTCAGAGTTTTGGAATATTATAGTATTTATAGGGTTTTTTTACAATATGTAAAACTGGTATTGGGAGCCCTCTTAAAACATTTATCTTGAAGCTGGCTGTAGCCTAGGCATGTTTATTCATTCCAAAAAATAGTTATTGGGTACTCATGTGCCAAGTTCTGTTCTAGGTACTGAAGGTACATCAATGAAATTACAGAAATCTCTGTCTATGCAGAGTTTACATTCTATGATTTCCATATTTCAATTTATCCAGAAACATTTGGACCCTCTTCCACCTGTCTCCATGGAAAGGAAAGAACCTAAAACACCCTTCATCTCATTCATTCATTGGCTACAGTTTATTGCTTGTTTCCTGCAACAGAATGGAAATGAGAGAAGAGTATGTCTGCCATGTTCATGCAATATCCAGGGACTCAGTGTCGAAACAATAGAGCTATGCAACAAATATTTGTTGAGTGAAAAATACCTTAAAAATCTTCTACCTCTAAATGCTGCTCCACCTTGATCCTACTGAGAATATAGTTATATTCCACAAAGAATGCCCCTTTGCATTCCCCATTATTTATCTAGATAGTTCCATTCACCATCCGAATCTGCTCAGATGTTTTGTTTTCAAAGAAGTTTTCCCTGGGCTTATGTCAGACTTCTGTGTTTCCCTAATG
The DNA here is from genome assembly GCA_029783875.1 of Phataginus tricuspis. NCBI lineage: Eukaryota > Metazoa > Chordata > Mammalia > Pholidota > Manidae > Phataginus > Phataginus tricuspis. Next base: position 44,417,771 of record JAQQAC010011420.1, on the reverse strand, counting down.
ACCACCCAAACATCCTTTGCATAAGTCTATTAGAGTTCTTGATCAGATCGCATTTCAATGACCTCTGCAGTTGTTGACAGCCTCCAGGTACGGGAGGCTCTCTGGGGTCACAGAAAAAGTTAGATATATGTTAATTCCTTGAATGATTTAACATGCCTCAAAACATAGCAGAAATGCACACCAAGGATGTGTCTTGTTGGGTTAGTGACTGCAGTATGCCATGGATATCAGACATTGACCATGATTCAGGAAGCAGCAATCTCTGTTGTGATTGGAGACAAAGATCAGAGCTACTCAGCTGGGAGGAGATAGTAGAGTAACCTTAGGGTAGAGAGAGAACTCCCAAAGCTATGAGGAAAGGCTAGCCGGGAACTGGAGGGCAGATTAGTCATCAGGCAAAAGAAAGATCAGAAATTTTGTGGGTGGAGCATGTCAGGAGGCCAGTATGGGGGCCAAGGACCAGAGTCAAGAACGGAGAGTTTAGGCAGAGGGATCAGGGGAAGCTAATCAAACTCCTAGCTCCTCTTGCAGGTAACTTTCATAGTGCATTTGCCCTGATGGATAGTCCTGCTTCCCTCATAATAGGAAGCAGCACAAGCTTCCTTTCTCAAGGCTCTCAGACTACCTTCATGCCGTAACCCCCTTTGTTTTTGTCTCCTCTCCGCCAAAACCTTTCAGGGAGTTGTTTTTGTTTTCATCTAGATTTTTATAAGGTTGACTCTGGACTCCTGCTTTTTATCTATGTGGATACAGTCTCCAAAAATCGATGGTGCGCCCCATCGTAACTTTGGTAGCCCCATGCCACCTAGTTTGGTGCCTCTCTCGTAGGAGGTTAAATCATTATAGAAAAAAAAAAGAAGAAGAAGAAGAGAAGGAGGAGGGAATGGGGTGGGGTGGGGAAGGGAGAGGGGGAAACCCTGAATAACAAGGCACTGATCTCCAATGTTTAAGCTACTATACTGCTCCTCAAGTCCTTGGTATCTTATTTAAGGACTTGAACCACATATCCAAAAATATAAGTAAAACCAAAGGTGATATAAAATAAATGACAAATGAATAATCTAGGACATGCATGTAAGAGTTTGGTAAAAGATGAAGTGATGATAGCTTCAGGCAAAGCTGGAAAGCTGCAGAGGAGAGGTGGAACTTAAGCATGGTCTCTAATATTGGCCCAGATTGGTGAAGCACAAAATGTTGGCAAACGACATAAAACAAGATTATGACTGTGAATACTAGATCTGGGAGACCAAGAACCAATTAGAGCATTAACGAGCAAGTTTCATAAAACATTTTCATATGAAATAAGTTTGGACAGGACAACAAAGGGGCGCTATTAGATGTGATCTCACATTCCAGGTTAAAGGGTTTGAATTTTATTTGACAGATAATGTAGGAAGTGTTTGCTGAATGAATACATGAAGGAGTCTCAAAGTGTTTCCAAGGACAGAAATGTAATAATGTGCCTTGGAAGATATTTGGTGACATGATAACATGAGTTAATTCATCTTGTATAGCAGGTCAAAAGATCTTTTACACTCCAGAGATTTCCAATTTTTCTTAAAGTAAAATTCATTTATGGTTCCTCAGCAGCAATTTGAGAACCAGCCCTCTCCCACCCAGCCCCACAATAAATGTGCTTGCAAGCAAAATAGAAGAAAACAGCATCATATTGAATTTCTTCTGCTTTCAAAAAAAAAAAAAGATCCTTCAAGATAAATTGAGTACAGCTCTAGTAAATTTGGATGCTTTAGGTCATAGACATTCCATTTTTATATATATTGTGATAATAACTATATAGAGTGAGCAGAGAGACAGTGAAACTCTGCCCCAATGTTGCAAGAATTCGCAAAGTAATTGAAAGTGTTTCCAAGTGTGCATAATTCTGTGCCTCCAGTCAAATACAGTCGATGGAAATTTGTTTGGCTTCTTCTGTCAAAATGTCTAAGACATATAGAGGAAATGTGTAAATGGAAAAAAGTATTACAGTTTCAACATTTTTTAATTATATCTCAATTTCAATCTTGGCTTTTTTCAAATACACTAATAATCCTAAGGGCTCGTCTCTGATGCTTTTGGTGGATAAAATGACCCCATGTGATTTTTTCCCTTGACTCCAAAGTGTCGGTTCTGGAAATCTACAGTATTTGTCACCATGAATAGCATGTAACTGCAGCAGTACCCAGAAGAGCTCTGCACGGCCACACGTGAATCCGACTGGAGGAACTTAATTAATCTTGCTGTCACTTCCATGATGCTTTTCATTAGTTCTGCAGCTATCTGATCAACTGGCCTTCTCTGTATTGGAAGTGGCTACCACAGCCTCTTGTAAAAGCATTTTCACAAGGTAAACAAAGACCCACCTTTCTGGCAGGGAGCTTTATGCAGACAGACATTATTACTGCTCTTCTAATGTGGAAGTAACCCTCACACTTCATAGTTAAGCTTATAAAATCGCAGGAAATATACACCTCTAGTCTGTCCCCCAGTGGAGAAACTGCTTTAAAATCTACACACAGGTCATGTATTTGAAATAAAAGGTCACAATTTTCCTTAGTTTTCTTTACATTCTTTTCATGAAATACTGATGCTCCAACAGGAGCTCTACTGACTAATATGGTATATAATTCATAAGAAATCAAGACTTTTCCACTGGTTAGATTGACCACTGGTAAATATGGGAACGTTGGATTTAACTGATAGAACAAAACAACAGATAATTCAATGGTAGTATTTGCCCTCTCAGTGAGTCATGTTTTAGAAAAGATTGGTTTAACATGTGTATATTTAAAATATGATTTTATTTATATGCACTTTTTTTTACATTATGTTTTCAATGCTGACTGTAATTTGATTTATCTAAAACACTGGCATGATCTTATAAAATGTTATTACATTTTGACTATATGGAAGTCACTTTGTACTTATGGGATAACCATGGAGAATTAGGAAAGGAATTCACTGATAGCTACATGTATGGTAGGCTCTGAGGAAGACAAACAAGAGAGTAATGCGGCTCCTTTCCTCTTGAGTGGAAACCAGCCTCCAAAATAGTCCCCAGTGATTCTTGTTTCCTAGTATTCATACTCTTGTGTAGCCCTTTCCACTTTGGATAAGGCCGACCTGTATAACCAATAGGATATTGTTGAAATGACCAAGTGTGACTTTCAAGATTAGGTCATAAAAGGTAAAGTGGCTTGTTTCTCTCTCTTGGGTCACACCGTTTAGGAGAAGGGAGCTGCTGTGCCATGAGGACGCTCAAGAAACCCTATGAAGAGGTATACGTGGTGAAGAGCTGAGACTTCCAGGCAACGTCCCGCATGGGCCTGCCACGCGTCTGAGTGAGACACCTTCAAGATGGACCCTTCCAGTAAAGGCAAGCCTTTAGATACCTGCAGCCATGATCAACATTTTAAGTGACGCTCATGAAAGACCCCTAGTCAAAACCACCCAAAACTGAGCATCTCTCAAATTCCTGACCCATAGCCAGTGTGAGATGACAGACACTTTTATTTTAGGCTTCTAAGTTTAGGGTAGTTTTTTAGTGTTTTAACACATTAATAGATAGTGAATGCATCACGGAAATTTATAGTGTAGTTGTCACAATGAGGCTTCTGTACAATACTAGTTAATATTATGACAATGTGATCTGGAGCTCAGCTGATACAGAGCTCGACATAGGGCCTTGAAGAGGTGATGTGTCCCTTTGGGTCTTGTATTCTTAATCAATGAAACGATGGTGTGAGAATGAGTGAGGGTCATCAATGCAATAGCCTTCAGAGAGAGGTGAAGGGTGAGCTAGAGGTAAGTTTATAGAGAGAGTTAGAGACTTTGACACACCGGAGGATGTGTGTCAACTATCAAGGGAATGTCCACTACTGAGCTTAAGCTGCTAGTATGTCGTGAGGGAATGTGGACCCCATGTGGCCAGATTCTTCCATTTTTTTTCCAGTTTTTACTTTCTATCACTAAAACATTACCCATTTGATTAAAAACTTTCATGTAATTTCAGTTTGAAGCCAAGGGCGTTTAAAATTATGATTCAAACAGCATTTTCCTTTTTTCTCTTTTTTTGCATTTTTCAACATCTTCAGGATTTCTTCCAACGATCTCCACTATCGTGTTCAGCTTCGCCATCCATTCTCCTCTTCTTCCACTATCTGTAGCCTTTTCTCTCTATCTCACATTCAGACTTCTACCATTTATCTACCAATGCTTATTCTTCTCAGCCTGGTGAAATGATCTCCTCTCAGCCTACCAGGCCCTTCCCCATACTTTCTTAACTTGTTGCAATGCTACTCATCCTTGATGGTCCACTCACATAGCACCCCTCCTCTAAGAGGCTCTTCTTTTTTTTTTTTTTTTTTACAATTTATTTTATTTTAGTATCATTAACCTACAATTACATGAGCAATATTGTGATGATTAAACTACCCCCTTCATCAGGTCCCCCCCACCAACCCTAT